>CM060617.1:7644827-8244827 GCA_030578275.1 Meda fulgida | reverse complement strand
TTTCCGGGTGCAATTTGAAGAAACTAAGGGGCTAGATTCTGGCTAAATAAGGGGCTAAATTCTGTCTAAAATGTAAATAAAATGAAAACAGTTCTGCACCCTAAGTATTGGCTCACTATCAACAACAACTAGCTACTTGTTATTAGGCCTTCATGGAATTTGCACCAAATTCATTCTGCTCTGTAGATTTCTGCAGAATTCAAATGTCCATCATTCACACCCCCTGCCAATCGCATGTTTTTTTTTAAATATATATATAATATATAAAAACTTGACAATTTTTATAATGTTTTTAGCTACCAAAAAGAGTACAGTACTCTCAGCTCCATTTAACACATTTTACCATATTTAAATCAATTATGCAGATTCCCCCCCCCAAAACCAGTACAGAAAATGTGGAGAAGTGTGCAGGTTCCCGTGGGCCTGGTCACATCAAACATGCTTTCCATGAGCGCCTGGTGCTTTTCAATAGAGGTGAAGCACAGATGTGAGTTATCAATGACAACATGTGTATCTGGATATTTAATGATTTTGGTGTGCAACATGGCTCACAAAATCAGTTGCTAGTAAATATTCAATTTTTACTAAAAACCTGCAACATTATAGCTACAAAACGTTGAGTTGTCTCATGGGTATACACGCAAAAACAAACATTCATCATGACCAGGGCAGACTGACTCATGAAAAAATTACTCTTCTTTTCATGAATCTTTCATTATCAGTTTTAATAGTTCTGACAAATCTTTTACTAAATGAACTCATTGAACCCGCCAGTTACGGCAGTTATTGAATTGACATCTGACACACATTTACTGACCTCTAAATTACCACTACTGATGTGTGTTTCAAAACAGATGGATGGATGGGTGGATGGATGGGTGGATTGAACGAGTGTGTTGGATTGAATGACAACGATGTTTTAATTTTCTAATGGTGTCAGTTGCATCCCTATTTCAATGATTGGCCATTTGTGGCTAAGATCACTTTGAGAGCTCTTTTAATCATTTAATAGAAAAGCCATGCTTTCAGATGGGAAAAAAATACATTAATAGAAAGGCCATTGTCCATTAAACAAACCGATATTTTCCTCATGCTAAAGATACCCATGATAGTCTCAGACTTTTAGTAAAATACATGAAGAGCGACGATGAGGAATATGCTACATATATTAATAATTCTACTGATTCATACCACCCTGACAGAACAAAAACCCCACACACACATACATACCAAGTACAGTGACTGTGGCTCGTGCGGTCCGTACAGGCATGGTGAAAATGGAACAGGTGTACTCTCCATCATCTGACAGCTGAACCTCTGCGATGGTGATTATCAGCTCTGTAGCCGTGGACTTTACCAACTGGATACGGTTATCTCTCAGTGCTGAGAAAGACAGAGCAGATAAGAGAAACACATACACTACATAGGCGCCAAATACTGGAATTTTTAGCATTTTATTTTCCCCCCTGAAGTCCGCTGATAACGTTAGTCAAAACCATTGTGATTTAGATTTATGTGATTGCTTTCTACCATCTCTCTTACTCTTCCATGTTCACCTTTATCAGAATCAAACGGAAAAAAAAAAACACATATTATGTGTCCAATCCTGATCTACACTACATTCATATGACTTTGAAATCCATTTATAATAAGATTTATTTTAGTATATGTCACAAATTTAGGTTCTGGGAACGTTAGTTTTTGGTTCCCAGAACGTTCCTAAAAATTTCCCTTAAGGTTAGGGGAACGTTCCCGGAACGTTCTCCTTACGTTATAAAAATGGAACCTAAAAATAACCAACATGGAACGTTCCTATAACGTTCTTGTTTGGTTCCCAAAAAAAATAACCTCATGGGACCATAAGGGAACGTTAGGGGAACGTTCTGTGTTTGCTGTAGAATGAGATGTGTATGTAACATCATACTGAGAGCACAATATTGTCTGATCTGAATATTTTTTATTCTGAACATTTTTGCTTACTCTTTCCTCATCTATAGCGAACCATGTGACATTCACTATGTAGTGAACAGTGAATGAGTCAGCAGTTTTGGGATACAGTATACTGTATGCATGAATGCATAAAATGCCTCTGTTCTCTTACAGATCTTGTGAGTTCAGCACCACAGCGAGATGACAGACATGAGTACAGGCAAAGTTTCCAGTTTTCTGTTCTCTCTATCCACTGACAGCTACTCTCTGTTGTTGTATGAGAAAGTCTCTTGGCATCATGCTGATGCTGACATTACTACTATCGCAAACCATGAAGATACACTGGATATTGACTACACAGATTTCACCATGCAAAATGACAGTTTGGCAGTCTGTCAGTCCTCAGATTAGATTTGTGAGCAAGCAAGCCTAGGAAATAAACAAGTTGTACATTTAGGAATTCTATATGTCAATTACCTGTTTTAATTGGCTATAGCACTGTTCATCAGAGTAAGCCAAGTGGCGAAATACTGAATATATATATTTATATGTGGTCATGTTGCGATGTCATAATCATGATTTTGACATTGATTTACACTTGTCTTTCTCTTTTATGCAATGATTAAAAAAAAATGTGAATAAGCTTTTATTTTTATATAATCCGTTTTTTAATTTAACTTTAGTTTAAGTTTTACTTATTTATGAACTTTTGTCATTTTATTTAATATTTTTTAGTAATCTAACTTATTTTATTTCAACGTTTCTAATTTTCATTTAAGTTTTTATGTTTAAGTTTGTCACCTAACATTTACATTTTTATTTTGTTTCAGTTTTATTTAAATCATGAAAACAATTAATAGTTTTAGCTGTAGTTAATAATAAAAACACTGTTCTCTTCCGGGTAAATGGAGCAAAAAATACTGATGACTCATCCTGCTACACAGATTTTTGCCCAATCATGAGCTCTGTAGAATGAAAAAGCCCCCCCACCACTGGTTGGCCTGATCAAACAGGCTGGCAATGATCGAGAAAACCTGTGTGAGAAGTTATTATTTTTGCTAATGGTGCAGAAATTACACACTTCACCTTTGAACAAAAGGAGAACTTGTGTCTAACGCAGATTTACAGTAAATGTGTGTGTGCGCTTCATGGTTTATCAGTAAGTGAAGGGCACTTAATTTGTCTTCATCAGCTGACGGTCCTCTGTCCTCCATCCTGCTCTTTCATGCACACACTCCTCCTTTGTCATTCCTCCCTTTATCTCACTTCGCTCATCCACCCATCCATCGTTCCTCAGCACTAATCTATTCATCTCTTCACACTTGTGCACATGTGTGCCTCTCCTGTTCTCCTTTTACTGTGCTCTCTCTCTCTTATCTACACTGCAAAAAAATCTGTATTTTTGTCTTGCTTTCCAAATGTCTAAACATCCTTCAATTTAGATACAGTAAATTCACCGGGGAGCAAAATTGTGTAAGATAATGAGATTTGGGTAACACTTTAGTTTCAATTGTCACTAGGCATAGGATATAGTGAGAATTCGACCCTAAACTAAAGTGTGACCGAGATTAGTTTTCAGAGAATATCTAGATTCGAGTTTATTTCTAACCCTAAATTGTTTTTCTTGTTATAAGCGTAAACCACACTAAATTTAGTTGGATTTATACTTAATTCAATAGAAAAATAAACTTAATTGGAATTTGCAAACTCTTATTATCTTGCACAATTTTGCTAAAATGTTTTTATCCTAATTTTAAAAAATTATTTTAAAAGTAAATTTGGTAACACTTTAGTTTAGGATCCAATTCTCACTATTAACTCGTTGCTTATTAGCATGCAGATTACTAGGATATTGGCTGTTTATTAGTACTTATAAAGCACAAATTATTGCTTTATTCTGCAAGACCATAATCTACTACTAATCCAAACTAATTTACTAACTATTAATATGCAGTAATTAGGAGTTTACTGAGGCAAAAGTCGTAGTTAATAGTTTGTTAATAGTAAAAATTGGACCCTAATCTAAAGTGTGACCGTAAATTTATATAGTTTAAAACATTTTTTGTGAAAACAAGATGAAATACAACAAGATGTATTTCTTTTCTCCCTTCTTTTAACGCTCCCTCCTTCCTTCTAGTTCAATAGACTGTTTTCTATTTCTGCTTTTTCATGGTGCTCTCTTGTCGCCTTCTTTTGTTTTCCTCTTTAATCAGGTCACTCCTCTATTCTCTCTCAGTCTTTCTCTCTCCATCACCTCGCTTTTCGTTATCACAGAGCCACCTGTTTGTTTTTAGGTTGATATGAATGTTTTAGGAAGGTGTCTCACGCATTCTTTTTGTGTTCGATGTTGGGGGACTAAGAGCTCTGTGAAAATCTCTAAGGAAGGGTCCAACAAAAATCAATTTCCTGTTCAGACCAAAATGGCGAGTAATTGCAATCACAAACCACAGTCTTAAAGCGATTGAGTAAAAGAGAGGTCATGAAATGTCCGTTTGTTAAAGTCGGTGTGAATTGCCATTTGCAACCAGTTTTATCTCTAATTTGACACCTTTTGTGGGAAATAGGATATTACTTAATAAATAAATAAATAAATGTAAAAATAACCAACGATTAAAAATGTACAACAAGATTTAATTTCACTCAGCAGGAATTGATTGAATTATGAAAAAGAGAGTTACTAAACATAATGCAGCCAGACTGAATGAAAGTTTGCTAAAACAATAGAAGTTTGCTTAAATAAAGTAATGTGAATGAGATCTGAAAGCTATGGCAGACGGGAAGATATTCAACAAATATTTTTTATGAGCCCCTTTTTCACACATCTGCTTCTGAAGACTTGAAATATATATAGCCTAAATCATACAGACTAATTTTGCTACTTTTGTAGTACTTTTTTTTTCTCTTTTTGTAGTACTCATTTTTGGCAACTTCAGTCCCCATTCACTTTAATTATATGTAAAACAGCAGCCAGGACATTGTGCAAAACATCACTCACCTCTCTTCTCTCCAAAATACAAGGTCTGCTGGGCCGTGTTAGACCACTGGAGGGAGGAGTTATCGTTTTCCTTCACGCTGCAGGTTAGGGTCACCACCCCGCCCACTGCCACCGTCTCATCTTGGGTCACTGGCTGGAAGAGGTCTTCATCTGGGCAACAGGACAGAGATAAATGAGAAGTTATTAGAGCCAAAAAAGAGAGAAAACCAAGATCGCATCATGAAATGAGATATAGTTAGAGACAGAGAGAGGACAAGAGAGTGAGAAAATGAGAGTGAGACTTAGGTGAAAATTAGATGCTTCGTCCCCATCATCATGATCTTTGAGTGCAGCACTGTGTATTTCTTGCTAAAAAGAAAAATCGTTAAGGTTGCCTGCACCTCACGCTGCGGGGGTCGCCAGAGAAGGAAACTGAAGACTACGATTAGCATGAAAAGAGATAGGAAGGAAAGTAATAATTAAAATGCTGACTGAGGTCTCCAAAATTCTGAAGAAAAACAACATATCTTAAGAGAAGATTTGTGCAATTACTAATTAGCAATGTTTTCCATCGCTCATTTCTGATATTTGCTTATATATGCATTCAGGCATTTAAAAACAAAACTAAATATTACATTTCAACATGTAACTTAGCCTGCATCATTTATGATACAGGCATGTGTAACCGGTCCTACTTGAGCCGCTCTGAGCGGGCTTCAAACCGGGGTCTCCAGCATGGGAGGCGGGCGTACTAACAAAGACACTAAAGACCACAGCCTCTAGTATCAGTAGCTAGCGCGCCTCTTGACGCCAGGGGAGTGAGATTTACATGCACAGCTCTTACTGGCCTACGTCCATTACACATGAATGGTCCTCCAAAAACTGTTTTTTGTTATTACTCAATTAAGTGATCTGAGTTCTTACCTGGTGAAAAAAATCCTAGACTTAGATTTATGAAGGGACCAATCCTGGTCACATCTTATGACCAGTATATCAAAGAGACATGGACGGGTCCTTTAAGTCTCTACTCATTCTTTGTGCAAGGCTCCTCATAATGATAGGGCCTGATAGCACCTTATAGGGCCATTAGGGGAGGGTCTTTGTCTTTCTCAGGTGTAAAACACTACATATTAATGGGCTGTTCACGCCTTCTCGCATACAGCTTTCTTACACAAAACATGTCTTACAAATTTTAAATCAATATATTGTCTTATCTAAATGAGTAGTTAGGATGATTTTCACATAGTTCTGGAGCAAATATTCTAGGCCACGTGATACAATTTTCAAAAGTCTTGTGAAGAAATAATCAGTATGGGTTTCATGACCTTCTTTCAGTGACAATTTACTTTTGTTTTTCACAAACCACGCATAAACGTCATTATCTTAAAACTACAAACTTTTAAATACATGCTGCTGACATATTACTGTAGCAGAGTTTGTGCTGAATACAGTGTAATCAGACTTTAGCCATGAAAATGCCACAAGTATCAGAAATAAGCACAAATGTCAGAGCATGTCAGAACACTTCAGGACCCAGAAAACACCTCAGACCCCAGAAGGTTAAGAGGACCAGGAAAACCCTAGCAGCTGCATAGCAACATCCTGGCAACCACCTAGAACATTCTAGCAACTGCAAAGCATCACCTTGCAATCATCCAGAAAACTCTAGCAACTGCACAGCTGTCACGTTTTTTTCTTGTCTTTGTTTTGGGTTTGTTCAAGTCATGTTTCCTTGTCTGTCATGTGATCCTGCCATGTGTTCCCTTGTCTGATGTGTCATGTTGTCATTGGTTCATTGTTTCATTGTTCACAGGTGTCCCTTGTCTAGTTATTAGTCTTGTGTGTATTTAAGCCCTCATGTTTGCCATGTGTCTTTGTCTAGTATTGTTTCACTGTACCATTGATGGTAAGCGCCACGTCCATGTCCACGTCCCGTCCATATCCATGTCCACGTGCACGTGCACTTGGGTTCTATTCGAACTTGCCTCCAGTGTATCCCTATTACAACAGCAACACCCTGGCAGTCATACAAAATACACTAGCAACTAAAATGCAATCACCCAAAAAACCATAAGAACTGCATAGCAACACCCAAGCAATCACCCAGAACACTCTAACAACTGCATAGCAACCAGTGAGAATATTCTAGCATCACATCATAATAACAAATTTTGTACAGATAAGTACCACTCACATTTCCATTTCACATTTTGACACAGTTAACCACCAGATCCTCCTGATAATCCTCAAGACAAAGGGCATCTCAGGAACTGCACTCCAATGGTTCAAGTCTTACCTCTCAGGTAGGTCCTTCAGGGTGTCGTGGAGAGGATAGGTATTTAAGTCACAACATCTAGCTACTGGGGTGCTTCAGGGTTCAGTACTTGGACCACTTCTCTTCTCCATCTACAATCACTAGGATCTGAAACATGTTTTTTCCTATCACTGTTACGCTGACGACACACAACTCCACCCTTTCATTCCATCCATCTCAGGATCCGACGGAAGCTGCTCGCATCTCAGCCTGCCTGACGGACAATTCTTGCTGGATGCGTCAATCCTTGCGAAGACAGAGCTGCTTCTGGTCTCAACCAACCCAGAACTCCATCACAACTTCTCCATTCAGCTAGCTTCGTCATCCATAACTCCATCCAGGACAGCCAGGAACCTTAGAGTTGTGATTGATGATCAATTGAACTTCACAGACTACATTGCTAGAACTGCCCGGTTCTGGAAATTTGCCTTATTCAACATTAGGAGGATCAGGCCCTTCCTATCAGAGCATGCTACACAACGTCTTGTTAAAGCACTTGTTCTATCCAGCCTGGACTCTGTGGACTATTGTAATGGTCTCTTGGCAGGCCTTCCAGTATGCACTGTCATACCTCTGCAAATGATCCAGAATGCTGCAGCAAGAGTGGTCTTTAACGAGCCGAAGAGAGCGCACGTCACTCCTCTTCTCATAACATTGCACTGATTGCCAATTGCCGCTTGCATCAAATTCAAGGCACTGCCGCTTGCCTACAGAACAACGCCTGGCTCTGCTCCCTTTTACCTAAACTCATTACTCCAAACTTACGTGCCATGATCAAGTAGCTTGCAATCTGCAAGTGAACGGCGCCTTGTGGTTCCATCTCAAAGACGCACAAAATCACTTTCACGGACCTTCACTTGTTCCCTGCTGGTGGAATGACCTGCCTAACTCAACCCGAGCTGCTGAGTCTTTAGACATTTTCAAGAAATGGCTGAAGGTGCATCTTTTTCGGCAACAATTGATCCATTAATACTAAAACTTTATTTTCTTTTCTATTCTATATCTATTTAGTAAAAAATTAAAAATAAAAAATAAAAATGTATACAGCGTTATACAGACTAAACTGGGAAGGGTCACAGCACTTGCATATTGTTGTCCTATTGTTAGCTTAATTGCTTCTATTGCTCTTCTCATTTGTGAGTTGCTTTGGATAAAAGCGTCTGAAAAATTATTAACTGTAAATGTAAATTTCCTGAAAAATTGCTTAGTTTTGTGATTTTATATTGGTTGCTTAGTGTTTGTAGGGATTGGGGTTTGAGGCTAACACATGTAAAGCAGGCATCAGGCATATAAGCCTTCAGGCATCTAACAGATGATGACTTTACTCAAATGTGTCTGTGTGAGTGTGAGTATAAAGGCCAGATGTAATGCCAATGTGAGTCTAGCTGTATGATAATTCCGCCCTGGGCGGCCCATGCTCCACTTTACTTAATAATTACCACTTAGGTTATAATCGATGACCTTTTTAATGCTGACCACTGCAGGATCAACTCTGGGCGAAGCGCTGTCTGAATGTTAGGCTAATGGCAGCTTGAATGGAGCAACGCGTTAATGTTTTGTGAATGCTGGGCAAATGCTAGCTCGATGCTGGCCAAGCTCTGGACTCAAAGAGATTAAACAGGGGGCAAAACTTGGCAGAATGTTGGGCGTATTCTGGCTGAATGACGGGGCAAATATTGCTAATTGCAAGGCTAACATTGTTTAAATGCTGGCTTAATCTTGGCCTGATTCTGATTTCAAACTGACCTTATGATACTGCTTTTGTCGGACTCAATCTTGGATTGATTCAGGCTAAACGTTGGCTTAATTCTAGCCTGATGTTTTGCTAGAGCTGGGATTAACCTACTCAATCGCAGGCCAAATGCCGGATTTACAGGGGCAAATATGTGGGACAAACGCAGGTGCGCTAGGCGAGTGTGAAGCTGGGACGGACTCAGTCTGATTAGCCTAAAAGGCTTTAACAAGATGCTTTTATAAATAGAGTTAGAACAGAAGGGATGAGAAAAGACTAAGTCTCAGCATCTACATCACAGAACATCTGGCTATGCATTCAAGAGCATGTGAAAACCTCATGTGCGCTCAAAACTGACAGTGGTAGAATTAGTTTGCTCTCTAAACCCAATGAACCTATGCCAACAGATAATAGGCTAAAATTAGCCTTTAGCTTTAGCGCACACAGTGCGGGCTACTTATCGGCAACCAATTAGAGCAGTGTTAGCAGTTAATAAGCGATTAGTGGGTCACATACACGCTCTATGTGCAGTGGACAACTGCTGCAGGGGGCACTTACTGAGACTCTCAAAATGGCATCTGATCCATTTAACTGGTTATGTCAGGACACTGACTCGACTCTAATCACTGAGTGGATGGAGTGAAGTGGAAATGCAGAGAGAGAGAATCTGGGTGAATTCAATTTCAAAGAGAACACCACAATGTCCTACTCACTCCAAAGGGCAGAACACTTAAAGTGAGTACTCTGAAGGGTGCAGGACTTCACTGTCTCATATCTGCATGATTGGAACACACTACACAAATATATGTCACAGCCACTTTATTTTGAATCGTAACATTGGCTTGATAACGTACGCAGTAAAATTCATGGGAAATGTTTAATTCTGACATTATTAACTCATCTTCATGTCATTTCAAACCTGCCTGGAACACGAAAGACATTTTCAATAACTTTTCAACTGCGTTTGTCCAAACAACGAGGGTCAATGGTGTCCAACCAAAACAACACTGGACCTAACTGATTTTCATAATAAATGGTAAAACAACAAACAAACAAAAAAACTAATATTATTTGTCCCACAAATGTGTGTGTGTGTGTCCTCAATGACATGGTGAACCTAGGGTGACCAGACGTCCCGAAAAATTCGGGACAGTCCCGAAATCTAAGCTGTTGTCCCGAATCCCGAATCCGGCCCTAATTGTCCCGAAAATTATACTAAAGCAAAAGCTTGACTAGTTATTACTACTAATTAGTCATGATAAAACATTAAAAACTGTCTGTGGAGGTTGAGTCGTCCTGCAGCCAGTCCCTGGTGACTGCTCATTGGCTGCAGTATCTTTTTTGTTTCTGTTTTTTAAGTTCTACAAAGATATCATGGGCGCGAATTTAGATATGCTTTGATAAGCTCATTTTCATTCATTGATTTGTTGACCTGGCTGGCGTACCGCCAACACGCCGCTAAAAAGCAAAAACGTCTCTGCAGGTACCGGGAGGAGTGGGTGGGGAAGTATCCATAGTAGCCATTGAATTCACCCCCCCCCCCCCCCTTTAAGGTGTACCTTAAATTTTATTCCGGCCACAACTGGGAGCCAGCGGAGTGAAATCAGGAGAGTTGTGAGATTGGGTGTGAAAAGAAAATTATTAAGATAGTGTAAAGAGATTTTGGTAACACTTTATATTACGACCCGCAAACAACTGCGTAAGTAAACCGAAATTACGGTGTACGTTTCTGTAATTATAGTGTACTTCCGTGTAGGTATAAGGGAACAATATGTTAAGTTTTGGGTAATAAAGGGGTACAACCAGATATATAAGCAAATTATTTATAATGTAATTATTTTAAAACTATCAGGTACCTATTAATCAACTCCTCAACTTCAGAGTCAACAGTGGAATTTAAGAAAAAGAAGAGCAAGAAAAGAAAGAAGAAGAAAAGCAAGAAAAGCAAATAAAAAGGGGGGGGGGGTATAATGTGTTACTTTGTTGTTTGAGTACACTTTAGAAAAGACAATGTTTTATTAAGATGAAAAAGTGTTTTGAAATTTTTTTGTAAAATAAAAGTCAGAAATTAAATAGGATCCTTTATTGTATATTTACTGCAATTACCCTGTAACTACAGAGAACAAGGGGGTAACAAGCACCACTTTAATTTACAGTTAACGTTAAGTAGTTTAGTAAGAAAAGCCAATAAATTCATACTGTGCTTACATACAGCCATATATATATATATATATGTGTTTAATTTACAAACCAAAATTACCCTGTAACTAAATTGCACAAGAACACATTTTGCCAGAAATGTGATAAAAACTTTTATATACAACAGACGTACAATTTTTGCCTGGAATATATTAACCTGTTAGTTTTAAAATAATTACATTATAAATAATTTGCTTATATATCTGGTTGTACCCCTTTATTACCCAAAACTTAACATATTGTTCCCTTATACCTACACGGAGGTACTATAATTACAGAAACGTACACCGTAATTTCGGTTTACTTACGAAGTTCTTTGCAGGTTGTATATCTGCTTGTTACCCCTTTATTATCCCAAACTTAACATATTGTTCCCTTATACCTACACGGAAGTACACAATAATTACAGAAACGTACACCGTAATTTCGGTTTACTTACGCAGTTGTTTGCGGGTCGTAATATAAAGTGTTACCGAGATTTTTTAAATAATATTATTTTCACCAAAAATTAAAATTGACAATTTTTTTTAATGGAATATTGCAATGTTTATTGTAAATGATTTATCCATGCACATCACTTTTTTTTAATTCATGTGTCCTCTATCTTTAATCAAAAACAGTAACATGATTTACAGGATTTACCATTTTGAATTGAATTGATTTGCGAATTGAGAATGATTCATTTTGAGTTTAAATTGATTATATTTGATTAATGATTCATTTCTCCATTTTAAAATACATTTTTGCATTTTGGCTCAAACCATGTTTATCCTCAATGGAGATGAACCCACATTTAATGTAGTCTGGGTTGTATTTACATTTACCTTGTTTAATCTTCTACAAAGCGACAGAGGAATTTGTGCCAAAATAAAGCAGAGTTTTCTGGACAAACTGCTTTTTATGTCAACAACAAAAGACATCGAAAGCACTTCCTCCTTCCTCCGAGGACCAGATAAGCCTATTTATTTATTTATGCATGATCATATAGGGTTAGTTAGAATTTATTATACACATTTTGCATCGTTCCTCCTGCAGTCTTCAGCCCAGCAACCCATTTTTGGGTCACGAGTCACGACCCATTAGATGAAAAGCACTGTCTGAGTATTCACACACAGACACGCTGTGTTGATTTAAAAACACCTAGACAGTGTCATTCTCCATCCCATCTTGCTCTCTCTCTGCCTTTTTCTAGGTGTCTCTCGCTCACACACACAAATGTGTGAGGGTGTAGAAAGCACACAGCCTATATTTAAAGCAACATCGTTTACACCCTCCTCACATAGATGAGAGAGAGGAGAGAGGACGGCTGCTGAAAGAGACAAAAGCGAAAGATTACAGATAAACAGATGAATACAGAGAAAGACTGACGAAGAAAGCCAAAAGGAGAGACAGAGAGAAATAAACGAGAGAGGTGGAGGGAGAAGATGAGTGTTTGTATGTGAGCGATAACACAGGTTGAAGTGTAATAAATACAGTCCAAAAACAGACAGTGAAAAATAACCCCTTCATCTCTTCATTTCCCTCTTCCTCCTTTCTCATCTCTCTCCATCTGTGCTTCACTTCTTCTTTCCTTTTCCTCCTCCTTCCATCTGTCTCTTTCTGTCTCTCCATATTTTCCCTCTGGTATTCTCTCACCTCTACACCCTGTCCTCTATCCCTCTGCCTCTGTTACGGTCTCTGTGTTTCCTCTGCATATGTAGATGTCTA
The DNA here is from genome assembly GCA_030578275.1 of Meda fulgida. Classification (NCBI taxonomy): domain Eukaryota; kingdom Metazoa; phylum Chordata; class Actinopteri; order Cypriniformes; family Leuciscidae; genus Meda; species Meda fulgida. Next base: position 8,231,972 of record CM060617.1, on the reverse strand, counting down.
TTTTTCAGCCTGATTAAAGTTTGATGGGCATTAAACATCCTTTTGGTTACTCTCTGATGTCCAACTGTTTGTGTGCGTGTGTATGTGTATGTGTGTGCAGTGTACTAACTAGATGAAGTCCTTGTTGTCTTATTAATTGGTCAGACTAAGCACATTTATAAGATTTGATAACTGCTTGGACATATTTGCTTAATCATAATCTGGCAATGTGTGTGTGGGACCAAATATTGGTTTATGAAGCTTAATGCAGATTGCAAGAACCCATTTGGCTCTGACGAAGATCTGTGGATATAATACATAACACCCGTCTGAAAAAAATCATTTTCTTAATCAGCATTTTTGCTAAAATATTATCTTTTAAGATAAGTACATTTGGTTTAATATCTTACAAAGATTTTCTCAAGTAAATGTATCTTTTATGGAGGTACATTTTTTACACAAAAAACGGAATCTTTGCAGCGTAAATCACCTTTTTACTTTATATATATATATATATATATATATATATATCACAGGAATAAAATCACATTTTAAAATATATTTCATTGTAGTTCACATACTCAAGTAAACACTTGTGTAAAGATGTATGCAGTACATTAGTAGGTCATTTGGAAGGTTTTTTTCAACATGACCCTTTCCAACCCCCCACTCAGTGCCAGCTGTTGCCCTATAACTGCCCCACCCCAAGCACTCACACACACACGCTTTTCTGCCCGATAACTGCCCCCCTGGGTGTGTAGGCCCTTACCCTTATGTCATTCGCCCTCTTTTTCATCCTTCTCGTTATTTTTCCTTTTTCACACAATTTGTGATTCACTTTGAAGAGAAGTTCCATATAAATATGAAATGTAATTTTCATGTCAAAACAAACAATCCTGACGGCCACATTTCAAATGAATAGATTTAATATGAATGATGTTGGAACAATATTGTTACAGCGTCATAATTTTTTATATTGAGCACACAAAGAATGTTCCTTGCTTGCTTGAGGATCAAGCTGAAATTAAAAGTGCTCATTAAGATAGACATCATCCTAGAAAATATGATTCAATATAAAATATTTACAAAAACTCACTGTTAGAGGACATACAAAACATTCAAATATCCTGCAGCAGACAAGGTCTTCATTAAATGACTGCAAAACATATTTTTTTAAAGATTTATTCTCTTTTCTTTCTCTTTCCCGCTCTTTTTCACAGTTGTTGTGCCTGTCAAACATTGTTAGTGCACTGTCTCACCCCCAGAGAGAGAGACTGAGCAGGGGGCAAGAAGGGACAGAATGACCCAGAGAAAGAGGGAGAGAGAGAAAGACAATGATGCCTAAAGGGAACACGCTCACTATGTTTTATTCAGTCGTTTGAACTTGTTTATGATAGCCAAAAGTGCTGTCTAGGAAGACAGCTCAATAGATTTGTTTCAAGCGTTTGAATATGACAATGATACCCAAAAGTGCAAACATGCATTTGATGAGCAAAAATGCTGCCTACACTGAAAAGAAAATCATAAATTGCTAGTACATTTCACAAATAAACGACAAGTCACATTAATATAGAATTAAACATGAAATTTTGAAGTAGAAATACTGAAATAGTATTTTCTCATAAAATGTACTCCAATTTCCTATTTTAAATGTTTTAAAAATATTTTTACAGTTTAAATATAGGCAGCTCAATAGGTTTGTTTTGAACATTCAGCTATGCATTCACTGCCCAAAAATGCTGTCTTTCTAGACAGCTCAGTAGTTCCATTAAATGTCCAAAAACGCTTTCTAAATTCAAACATGCATTATAATTCCCAAATAATGCTCAGAATTCTCACTACCATAGGTTCAATGCACACATTCAAACCAACATATGATTCCCAAAAATGCTGCCTATATAGGCAGCTCAGTATTTTTATTTATTTATTTATTTGTTATTTATTTATTTAAATACATTTTTTTGTATCATTTAATCATATTTTGATCATACATTCAACGCCCACTAGGTTCCATTAAAATGTCCATTTGAATTATTCAAAATTTATAAGGCCAAAAAATGCTGTCAACAGTACACACTAAAATGCCCAAAAATAGAATCTAGGTAGGCAGCTCACTATGCTTTCATATTTATAGGTTCAGTTTAAAACACACCTATGATGCCTAAAGTGTGTTCTAGGTAGGCAGCTCACTAGGTTAATGTCAAACATTCAGACATGCTTTACATTTGAACGCACCTATGCTTCCCAAGGCAGTTCACGAGATTTTGAGATGCAGCCAATGAAAAAGAGCACTTAGTGCTTTGGCAGGTATTGAGCGAACTGCAGCCAATAAAGCACTTTGAGAAATAAGAGGTCAATTACAAGGAGGTGGAGATATGAGATCTCTTTATGAATCAAACAGACACACAGTGACCTCAGCCACCACAACGCCACCATAAACATACTCGCACAACTAACAACCACAGCAGTATAGACTTCGAGTACTTTCTCACTCACTATCGGTCCATCTCTCACACACATACACCGACAGACGCCTCAGAGAGTCTTGTGATGGATAGAAGCAAAGAGAGCAGAGAACAGGGTCCTGAGGGAGAAAGAGAGATATAGAGACAGATAGAGGGAGTGACAGTGAGAGGTGAAAGAAGAAAGAAGGGGGGTGAAGAAGATAAACCATAAATTAAATCATTTTAGAACAAAGGAGGAAGGTTGCTATGCAACCAGACATGGAGGTTACCAGGGGCAACCGCTATGACCTGAAGCTTGACCCTCAATACGAAGCGACCTCAACCCACATGCATGCAAAACAACCCGTTTTCCGTTTGTTTGTTTTGCTTTCCTTGGTTTTAAAGAAAAAAAAAAGAACTGAGGAAAGAGTTTAAAAGAGCACATCAAAATTAAGAAAACATCAGTTGGAGATTGCAATATATATGTACAGTATGCTGTGTGTGTGAATGTGTGTTTAGTTATACTTCAGGGACAAAATTATGCATAGAAGCTAACTAAACCTGACATAACCTCCCTGTGGGGGATGTCCTCAAAGGTGAGAATAAATAGTTTTGTTTTTACTTTAAAATGCAAAAACATTTCATTAAGGGTAGGTGGGCTTCAAAATAAACACTATCAAGTGCCAAATGTGAGTAAAAACTGGCTTTGGCAAGAAAAAAAAACACCAAAAAAAAGTAGCCTGACCCTCAATGACTGCCCTAAAAACACATAAAACATCTACTCGATCTATTGCATATCCTGACATCCATATACTTGAAAAAAGTGAATATATTATGTTTATATTAATAACTAAATTAATAAAATTAATATATATAATAATTATTTTAGTATTATATATTTGTATTTCTAATTAAAACAATAAATTCATATATACTATCTGTAGCAATGTTCAGGGAAGAAGGAGGCGGGAACCGGCGAACAATCAAAATATAATTTATTTAAATAAAACAAACAAACAAAAATACCGCCAGCAGCCCCTCGCGGACGACTGCTGGCTACCGAAAATAAATATAACTAAAGTAAAATACAAAAACAAAACACAACTAAAACACAGGCCTGTTCCTCTCTCGATCATCAACGTCGTCGCTCCTCCTTTATGCTTCCGCTCCTCCGTGAGAGATGCGAGACCGGTGTGCCTCACATGTGTTGCTCATTAGCAATCGCACCACCGGCCTCGCGCCGTTCTCTCACGTCCCTCGGCCGTCCTGTTCGCCACACTATCGTTTCTATGACAAAGTGGCTCATCCAAACATATTTATAACGTAATACTATTTGAGTCTTTTTTGTTACATAATACAAAGCAGTTTCTGTACTGATGCCAGACATGAATAATCTGATATTTTGGTTTGAGCCCATTAATTTACACAAAAAAAAACAATATAATAAAATGAGATGAAGTCCCTTTCATTTTAAAGCATTTAAGTCACTAGCTTATTAAAAACAGACATTACATTGTTGTGTAATATATAAAACTTTTTGTAATTGAATTTCCAGCAAAAACAACTAGATTGTGATATATATACCATTACTGTAAAATCACTCATGTGATATTAGATTGCATGCCGCCTACACCAATCAGCATTAAATAAAACAACAGGCGTCTATAGTATGTCATCATTTATCTTGATAATAGTGTTTTGTGTGTGTGTGTGTGTGTGTGTGTGTGTGTGTGTGTGTGTGTGTGTGTGTGTGTGTGTGTGTGTTCCAAAGTTTGCTGATGATAGAAAAGTTGGAAGATGAGAAATAACATCAATACTCTCTCTCTCTCTCTCTCTCTCTCTCTCTCTCTCTCTCTCTCTCTCTCTCTCTCTCTTTTTCCAGTTAGAATCAGAGTTATTTTGTTCTCTGAGAACTGAAGTATGATGGGAATTATTTCGGACGGCAGCACAAAGACTCCCTCTGCTCTCAACCGAACACACACACACACACACACACACACACACACACACACACACACACACACACACACACACACACACACACACACACAATAGACCAATGCTTCCAGAATTCATTGCAAGCAGCCCCTCTCATAATTACCACACACACTCCACATAAAGGACTCAAATGTAGGGTGCACAACAACACACACACTGTCCCATGCCACATACTGTAACAGCACACTTGCACAGACACACACTGCATTTTTGGACAGTTCCTCGGATTCATAAATCATAGTATTTACACACACACACACACACACACACAAACACACACATACACACACACACACACACACACATGCACACGCACACAGAACAGAAACCTACACTCAGGCTAGTATGAAATATTAAGTACGCTGCATTGTGAAGTCCACATTTCACTGTGATCAGACTTTAAATGTAGGGATACACTGCTCTCCTCAGCAACACCCCCCCCCCTCTCTCTCTCTCTCTCTCTCTCTCTCTCTCTCTATCATCCCCTTCTTTTTAAACAGCTCTCTACTGTTTCTCCCCTTCAGTTCTTCACTTTAGTCTTTCATGCACTGTGCATGCAACTAGGCCTCTCTTGCTCTCTCTGTCCCTCAGTTCTGTCAATATACATCCTTTCTTCTCCACGATCTCCCTCCCATTTCTCTCCTTCGTTCTTTTGCTCTTTCATTCCCCAAAGTCTGACAGCAGGAGACTATTACACTCACAGACGGAATCTCTCTCCTCCAATTTCTCTCTGTCTGTCTGCCGTCTTCCCTCTCTCTCTCACTCGTTCTCCCTCCTGTGCAGTCGCTGTCCTATTCCCTCCCACTCATTCTGCCCCATCCCTCCTTCTCTTTCGCTCTGTCTTTTCCTGAGTGGATGTAATTGGTATCTATAGGACACTCCCTGAGAGAGAAAGAGAGAGAAAACTGACATACACTGCAGAATGAAAAACAGACAGCACAATACACCAGAGCAAACACAACACGCTACACCGGAGCAATCAAGACCAACACAACAGATCAGAGCCATCAACAACACAACACAACGGAGTAAACAAACACAGCACAAATGACATCACACTGGAGCAAACAAGTACAAAACAATACATGCAAGCAAACAAACGACACATCAGAACAAACAAACATATAAAAAACAAAAACAAAACAGAGCGAACAAGAACGTCACAAGAGATTAGATGTCTCAGCAATATAACAGTGCAAACAAACACCCTGGCCTGAAGGAGACTTGTAGTGCTCAGTGGTTACTCTTTGAAAAAAAGTATTTATAGGATAAACCTCTTCAAGGGGGTCCCAACCTATCACAATCATTACATCACAACAAAAATATACACTGGCAGTCAAATGTTTGAAATAATTAAGATTTATATTTTATGTTTCTGAAAGAAGTCTCTTATGCTCACCAAGGCTGCATTTAGGCCTATTTAAAAAATATATATATAGTAATAAAAGTAATATTGCACAAATTATTAAATCTTAAAATAATTTAATATTTTAAAATGTAATTTATTCCTGTGATGGCAAAGCTGAATTTTACTCCAGTCTTCAGTGTCACGTTAGAAATCATTCTAATATGCTGATTTGTTGCTCAGGAAACATTTATTATTATCAATGTAATGTTAATATTTGAATGAAAGCTGTGATACATACCATTTAAGTAAGTAAGATCTTTTTAAAAAATTGAAATTAATGTTTTTATCCAACAAGGATCAAATGACAGTAAAGATATGTATTATCTTAACCAAAGAATCATGAAAAAAATATATCATACTTTATACAAAAATATCAAGCTGCAAAAACAGTTTTTAACATTGATAGTAATAAGAACCATTATTAATAATTGAGCACCAGTATTTTAGAATTATTTCTGAAAGATCATGAAGGATTCTGAAGGATCAACATTTCACAATGTTACTGTTTTTACTCTATTTTTTATCAAATAAATGCAGCCTTGATAAGCAGAAGAGAGAAAAAAAAACAATTATTCCAAACTTTTGACCACCAGTGTATAATTGGCAATACAATAAATTGAACACACACATTTGAATTTCATGTGGCGCATTCGCACGGGATAAGCGAAGGCTGTGATTTTACTTGAATTATTGACTTCCCGGTATGTCCCGGATATTATGTCAATAGGCTATTGCCAGCCTTCTCTCTGCAAATTGTATAGTTGTATGGTGTATAGCGATATGACCCAGCGCCCAAAATACTATCAAAACACTCCAACAGCCTCCATTCTTCGCGAAAGATGGATAAAAAGGCGATGATATACGACCCCGCCAAATCAAATACCGCTTCACACGGGACTAATATTTTCACATTAATCACAGACAACAGATTAAGATCACAGACAACCTCTGCAATTATTACAAATGACAGAGGTCACCAGGTAATACTAATCTAGTGCGAATTGTTACGAATAGCGTGGTTGAGGCAGAAATGAGGCTGGATCCAACTGCAGCACACTTTTAATTAAACTCAGGAAACAGGATATATGATACAGGGTCAGGAACTCGAACATGGACAGGAACAACCGACACTAACAAGTAACATAGACAAGAACTCACAAACACAGGACGGAAACACAGGGCTTAAATAATAAAGACAAACGAGCTCACAAGATAACGAGGGGGCGGAACCAACAAGAAACACCTGGGACAACCGGGGCGGGGGCGGAGCAGGATGCGCGGGCGGCCGGGGCGGAGGAGATCCCTCGGGCGGCCGGGGCGGAGGAGACCCCTCGGGCGGCCGGGGCGGAGCTGACTCAGGCTCGGGAACAGACGGAGCTGACTCAGGCTCGGGAACAGACGGAGCTGACTCAGGCTCGGGAACAGACGGAGCTGACTCAGGCTCGGGAACAGACGGAGCTGACTCAGGCTCGGGAACAGACGGAGCTGACTCAGGCTCGGGAACAGACGGAGCTGACTCAGGCTCGGGAACAGACGGAGCTGACTCAGGCTCGGGAACAGACGGAGCTGACTCAGGCTCGGGAACAGACGGAGCTGACTCAGGCTCGGGAACAGACGGAGCTGACTCAGGCTCGGGAACAGACGGAGCTGACTCAGGCTCGGGAACAGACGGAGCTGACTCAGGCTCGGGAACAGACGGAGCTGACTCAGGCTCGGGAACAGACGGAGCTGACTCAGGCTCGGGAACAGACGGAGCTGACTCAGGCTCGGGAACAGACGGAGCTGACTCAGGCTCGGGAACAGACGGAGCTGACTCAGGCTCGGGAACAGACGGAGCTGACTCAGGCTCGGGAACAGACGGAGCTGACTCAGGCTCGGGAACAGACGGAGCTGACTCAGGCTCGGGAACAGACGGAGCTGACCCAGGCTCGGGAACAGACGGAGCTGACCCAGGCTCGGGAACAGACGGAGCTGACCCAGGCTCGGGAACAGACGGAGCTGACCCAGGCTCGGGAACAGACGGAGCTGACCCAGGCTCGGGAACAGACGGAGCTGACCCAGGCTCGGGAACAGACGGAGCTGACCCAGGCTCGGGAACAGACGGAGCTGACCCAGGCTCGGGAACAGACGGAGCTGACCCAGGCTCGGGAACAGACGGAGCTGACCCAGGCTCGGGAACAGACGGAGCTGACCCAGGCTCGGGAACAGACGGAGCTGACCCAGGCTCGGGAACAGACGGAGCTGACCCAGGCTCGGGAACAGACGGAGCTGACCCAGGCTCGGGAACAGACGGAGCTGACCCAGGCTCGGGAACAGACGGAGCTGACCCAGGCTCGGGAACAGACGGAGCTGACCCAGGCTCGGGAACAGACGGAGCTGACCCAGGCTCGGGAACAGACGGAGCTGACCCAGGCTCGGGAACAGACGGAGCTGACCCAGGCTCGGGAACAGACGGAGCTGACCCAGGCTCGGGAACAGACGGAGCTGACTCAGGCTCGGGAACAGACGGAGCTGACTCAGGCTCGGGAACAGACGGAGCTGACTCAGGCTCGACGTGGCTGACGTGAAGCTCTGGCTGGACGTGGCTGACGTGAAGCTCTGGCTGGACGTGGCTGACGTGAAGCTCTGGCTGGACGTGGCTGACGTGAAGCTCTGGCTGGACGTGGCTGACGTGAAGCTCTGGCTGGACGTGGCTGACGTGAAGCTCTGGCGGGACGGTCTCTGGCGGGACGGTCTCTGGCTGGACGGTCTCTGGCTGGACGGTCTCTGGCTTGACGGTCTCTGGCTGGACGGTCTCTGGCTGGACGGTCTCTGGCTGGACGGTCCCTGGCTGGACGGGAAGTACAGGGAGGACTTCCAGGCACTGCGGGACGCGGGAAGTCCTCTTCCTCCTTCTCCGTCTCTGAGAGGGTGCTGGACTGGACGGGAACAGCGGCAAAGGAAACTCTGGGCTGGACGGGACCAGTGGCGAGTGGTGCCCTGGGCTGGACATCACCAACCCAGGGTCGAAGAATGGCCAGCGTGGAGAGTGGTGTCGGGGCTCCTCTCGACCACCTCCTCTACTGAGGCCTCCACGTGTCCCACTAAACTTGACCAGCCGGGTCCCCACAAACGAGTGGCCTCTCCTCCACTCGGTGGCTGAAGAAGAGATACTGGAGAACATGCTGCTGGATCTGGGTACGGTGAGTTCTTCTGTTACGAATAGCGTGGTTGAGGCAGAAATTAGGCTGGATCCAACTGCAGCACACTTTTAATTAGACTCAGGAAACAGGATATACGATACAGGGTCAGGAACTCGAACATGGACAGGAACAACCGACACTAACAAGTAACATAGACAAGAACTCACAAACACAGGCCGGAAACACAGGGCTTAAATAATAAAGACAAACGAGCTCACAAGATAACGAGGGGGCGGAACCAACAAGAAACACCTGGGACAACCAAATGAGAAGACAGGGAACCACCAAACACGACAGGACACAAAAGCACATCATAACATGAATAGGGCTAAAGACAACAACAAAAAACACACATACATTTATTTAAAAAAATGTACACTACAAAAATGCCAATGTGTCAAGAAATAAATAAACAGTTATATGTTTAATGAATTTAATTTAATTTGTGTTAAATTTAACTTTTCATAGCTCAGCTGAGTTTCCATCCCATGTGTTCAATAAAACAAAGGCAATGCCATATCCCAAAATTTGCATAAAAATAGATGGATGAAATAGGTTGATGTCTTTTGACAACAATTGATATATTAAAGAGGTCTGATGGCGGCAAATAAACATGATGACACAAAGGCAAACAAGCATAAAACAGCATAAAACACAACAAAAGGCAGTACAGCAGTTCAAACCTGCAGCTCAGATCACAGGACATGAGTAACATCTCAGCACAATATGAGATCACTGTGCAACACAACAAAAAGATAATAACTTTTAAGGCCTCTGGAACTTTTCAAACAGAACGGGAAGTGCGAAACGAGATAAAACGCCAGAAGAAACCTTTTTGAATTAGTCTGCCCAGTGCCCAATACTGCAGTAAAAGCCAAAAGAAATCGATTCATGCAAACCTGGGAGACCTTATTCAATGTCCAAAACAGAACACAGCAATCAAGAGTGGAATAACACTAAAACAGACCTAAACCTTCGACTGTGGAGCACCACAAATTAGACCTGGGAAAAGTGCAGTGGAATAAAGTGAGCAATCTGCTGCAGAGTCAGGCCACGCCAATCTACTGAAGCACACCACAAATTGGGACTTAAGAAAATTGGACAGCTATATCATGAAAGAGAGAAAGAGAGAGTGAGTGAGTGAGAGAGAGAGAGAGAGAGAGAGAGAGAGAGAGAGAGAGAGAGAGAGAGAGAACAAACAGTTTAATCGTTTAATGTCAAGCCCTCTGAATAATATACTATTCGTATAATTTCTATAGTAAATGCGTTAATGCTGTCACAGTACCAAAATTTCAGCAGAGTGAATACCAGTAAAATTTCACAGTTCTCGGGTACCAATTTCAGTAACATAGTAAAAACTATTGTAACTGTTTTAATATAGTTTTTTAACCATTTAAAAATAAAAACATTAAATAAATTAAATTAGTTAATTATTAATGCTAATAATAGTTATAAAAATAAACAACACATTAAAACATTAGCATGTAGGCTTTAAATACTGTTTAATTAAGGGGTTATGAATTGAAAAATCACATTTTCTTTGCCTCTACAGAAGACCAACAACTACTTCTGCGTCATTGCCTCTTTAGCCCCGCCCACCGATTCACAGATTTCGCACGTCATGTAGTAGTAAACACGAGAGAGTGCAAACACAGGATTACTCCAGCAACAAACCATAGAGATGCCTTTGAGAATTACAAGACATTTTGCAGTGGAAAATTTGCTGTTCAATTGCCTTTCATTGAGATACTAACATTAAGAAAGTGTGGATAAACTTTTTTTTTTTTTTACGAAGTTCCAAATTGCATCAACACAGTTAGTTCAAAGAGACTAAAAATAAAAGATGATGCAGTGCCGATACTGAATCCGACAACTCGCAACAAGTGTGAGTAACAATGTTTTTACCACGTATCACTATTGCTTTGTGTGTTACAGATCATTTGAAATGTGTTACAATATAATATAGGCTAAACTCACTTGTGAATATGTATATAATTTCTGATGAACGATGTAGGCTATATAAGAATGACAGTGCGACAAATGATGGTACATTCATTCATAATTAGTTTACATGGAACACAAGTTATCCTAGTTATCATAGCTTGTGATTGCCCACAACGCTCAACGGTGCAAAAACATGTTGTAAATAGTAACAGAGTTGATTCTCTTTACAGTGGAGAGCCAACACACAAATACGCACTGAAGCATTGATCAGCAGCTATCGAATTAACTTGGTACTCAGTACTACTGGTACAGTTACGTTTTTAAAATGTAGGTATCGACTTATTTTGACAACACTAGAATGTACACTGTTCACAGTATTTCGATTTCGGTGTGCATGGAATACACGTGTAACGGATGCCAGCTAGTGAGAGCTGTGCAAGTATTGCACATTAAAAAAATGTATTAAAAATTTACATCTTCACCCTTTATTTAAACATTATTTAAAAAGTTGTTAAATATTTTTGTAATCATGTCACATAGTTGTGTTGGAGTTAATTGTTTTATTTGTGATAACACAATTAAACATGCCAAATTGTGCAGACATACTTTTTGGCCAGGCAACTGTTGTTGTTGTTTTTTTCTATACTTTTTGCATAGTAAAATAAAACCTGTAGAAGTCAGATAAATACCTTAACCAAGTTTAGTGTTTTGTTTTCCCTTCACATTTAAAATATAGTAAAAAATATATATAAAACATTTTCCTCATACTTTGATAATTGAATCATCAAACATTAAACAAATAGCCCTACCCCCTCCAGACGTCAAGATATCGTCATCATTTTCAAGATATCACCAAACACAGAATTAAATGTGCATAAAGATGGCATGTATTAAAATGCAATGAGGTACTGTGGCAAGAGTAGAAACAATACTGTAATGTTTAAAAAGTTTATTGCTGTATAGCACTGTTGCACATATTCTTTTAAAAATATGATAGGCAATAATCAGTGTACACTGCATAGGCATAGAGTCATCTATGATATTCTTAGTAATAGTGTCAGTGTGCTTGGCCATCATGAATATGCATGTGTGCATTTCTGAGGGTATGTGTTACGAGTTCTGGATATGAAATAATCACAATAGCATGAGCTGATCAACTATTACTGCTATTGTTCATAAACCTCAAGAAAAAATGCGGACTGAACTGATGTGTGGGTGGAGGTCTCTTCAAAACATCTTCCTTACAGAGTATTGAGTCCAAAAGTGTTAAATTAAACCCTGAAACTGTAAAACTTTCCATCTAAATTAAACATTGACCATGAAGACAATACACCAAGCTTTTCCATTTCAAGATACACCATTAAAAAATAATGTTATTAGCAGGTTTCACGTAACAAAAGAAATGAACACTTCAATCATGACTAGGTTTACATTAATCCAGCAATTCTGTTTAGAATCATTGTTTTAATTAATCCCCTGATCGGGTTTAATATAATAAAAATATGAATCCCATGATGATGTTAAGCAGAATATTATAAATTAATCCCCTGATCTGGTTTAGAGTAATAAGAGGTACACTTGACTGAGCAAAATGAAAAGCAGCAGAGACAAAATGTGTGTGTTATAGTTACTGAGATGGAAACATGCAGAGACCTGAAGAGGAGAGATGTTAGGAATTACATTTACATTGACATGAGAGACAGAATGAAGACATGTCATGGTCAGTGATCAATTCTACATTTTAATGACTAGTTTTTAAACCATATCAGTGCAGACAAAGAGAAAGAAAAAATACAAATCAGAGAAAGGGGGAGGGAGGAGATGGAGATATTCTTTAAACAGCTATTGGAAAGCGTTTAGCTTATGCTCTATAGGTAGGAAGAAGCAGTCAAACATCTATTTGTGCATTTGACTCATTTCTCCATCCAACAGCGCTGCTGCGTCTTATCCAATACGGCTTGACTGCTAGCATTGTTCAAGGTGAAGTTTGAAATTAATCCCAGGAAAAGAGTTTACAATTAGACCCTGGTAAAGAGCTTAGCATGTCATGTTATCTTGATGACACTAATGAGCACAAGTCCCTCCCCATGACAGATTTGAAAACTGCAGCTAATTCTACTTCCTGGTTTATTTGGCACACTGTAAATGGAGGGTCTAATTAAGTAAACTACTTATAACATGCATTTAAAAATGCAACATGACATGCTCCAACCATCTTCTAATGAAAATCATTTATTAATCTGTTTTTCACCATAAATGCTCCATGGTTTAATGACTGAAGGCAAATATATTAATACAGCCATGATTACCATTTTAATTTGACAGTACAACAGTATTACTACTTAAGTAGTGTATTTCTTACTTTTAATAATTGAACAAAATATTATTTATAATAATGATAAGAAAATAAATCAAATTAAAAGCACAATATGTAAGAATTTTAGAGTAAAATATCCAAAAACCACTGTACAATGTTATACATTTTGTTGGCATGTTACATTATCCCACATGTTTCCAATAATGTTTAAATCCAGAGATATCCATTCTTTTAACCAGTGTAACAGCCCGTGTCATTGCATCACCTGTCAATGACGTCATATCCGCCGATTTCCCTCGATTTCCAGTTTATTTAACATGGAAAAACCAAAAACGCTTTAATCATTGCAACATGGTTAATCTTAATTCCGTAATCTTAAATCTGTAACAAAATTCAAGTTCAGGGAAGAAGGTGGATGTTTAACATAACTTTAATTGTAAAATAAACATAAACAACAAAACGCAAGGAGCCACAGCGTCCGGCATATAAGCGTAATTAAAACAGCAGCGTAAAATGTCCCATGCCTCTCGGCCCAACCCAGCTTCATAACACTGTAACATTAATTAAACTTTAATACATTAGCTCATCTATGAACACAAATTCTGCCCCATCGGATTGCTTTCCATCGGCTGTGGAGGTGAAGATGACAACTCCCTTGACACCACGCTCATTCACAGCATCATCAAGCTACTCCTTTGTTATTGTTTTGAATATCCAACCTCTAGCGGTGAAACTTAATGTGCCTTTAAAATAATACATTTGGTTTATTGGAAGGTAAGCTCTATTGTCACGACTCACAATATGTTTTTTAATTCTGTCATTTTCTGTCATAAGCTCTGTTTTTTCATGTCTACTAGTAACATTAATGTGCCACAAAATAACAAAAGAAAATGTACTCAAATTTTTGACTGTGCTCCTCCTAAATTATTCAAATTAGGAGCACAAATGCTCGAAAAAAGTGTAGAGCCCTGTACAGTATTCTGTTCTCTGTTGTATATGTGTATATTGGCAAAAAGTAGTATGTCAGATATTTAGATATTCCATGCAATTTGTATACCATGCACGCATACTGTGTATACATATTAAAAATTGAATGTTATTATGATATCCGGAGAATAAGACTGAATGTGACGTACTGATCCTATAGTATGCATGAGATTTGCAACATTCACTGAGCCATGACTGCCAGCGCATCAATCACAAGCAAACAAGCATTTACCATGGTCAATTCACCAATTTCATGCACAAATATACATGTGAAGCATGTTACGTGTTAATTGTGTGAGGAAAGAGCACCTACAGGACAGAGTGTTAAAGTTCAGAAAGACATGTGCAGCGTTAAAGACACTACAGAAGCATGTGTTAGGTATGTGAAGTACTTCATGACAAGAAACTTACTGACAGGTTGTACTTCATTCAGAGCTTGCTAATGAATTCTAACGAGTATATGAATAGATCTCTCACCTATTTGGGCAAGAGAGAGTGAGAAAGATTTTATGTGTGTGTATGTGTGCCTGTGTGAGTGATACGCTTCCAGTAATGGCTGGTATGGTGCCCAAATGTTAAAGGAATGTAATGTGAACCATCCAAGCTTATGTCATGTTTAAAGTGATAGATAGAAGATTGTGAGTGTGTGTGTATGTGTGATTATGCTGCATGATACGATATGACACAGCGTGAAAGCCTTTCATCGCTCTTCTCTATTCTCTCCTTGTCTCTCATTTCCACTTTTTTGGTTTCCATTCTTCTTTCTCTCTTCCATCCATCCCTTGTTCGCTCTAGTGCCACCTCTGTTCGCCTTATTTCCTCTCTCTTTCTCTCCAGCCTGTTTATTCTGTACATCTGTGGTCCCTTTTTGTGTATCATTCATTCACTACTCAGATTAGAAACGCTTATTACCGCTCTTTTGTCTGAGCCCACAGAGACGCGGCTGAATCAGACTCACACACACACGTATATACACAAACAGACAAACACACATGCAGGTTTATTGACAGGTTCTTGTGTTATTTTCTAGCTAGTATCATGCAACAACTGCAGATTTTATCTCAAGGGGGAAAAAAGCCACAGTCTGTGTTAATGACTCTACAGCGAATTAAACAACACAGCGCACTTCTCACCTCTGACAAACCTGAATAAAACCACGCTGTAGAGCAGCTGAGACGAGCCACACAGCGGAGCTTTCAGAGGGAAATTGCTGAATAAAACAACACGGGTCTTTCATCCTCAGCCAAACTGATGGGTGACTCCACAATGTGCTGCTTTCATCACAAGCACGTTGAGTGTGGACATCTGAGGAGCACACATATACACACAAACACGTATATGCACACACACAGTGTTTCACAGTGTTTCTCCACAACACTGATAATTTTAACCTGCAGACAGACACCTCTCTATTTATAAAAACTTTCTCTCTTTCACGTACACACTTGAAAGAACTCAACATGTTCCATAACTGGATCTGAACAATCTAGCAGAAGTGAGACTGAGAACGAACCAAACTGGGCTAAAGGTTAACAACATACCTCATTATAAAAACGCACACACGCGTGGCTCTCTCTGGCCGATAGCTGCTGTTCAACAGACTCACGCTGATCCCGCCTGATCTCGCCTCTCCCCACTTATAGACAGTTTAATCAAACACACAACACTTCGTAAGAGCTCTGCCGTCCTGTTAGATCACAGGAAGAGCTGTGGAATGTGACTGGCTACAGCTAGGAGATCAGTGGAATCAGAAGCGAGAGTTTCTGGATGTGGTTAATTTGCTGTTGGAATTGTCTGAGAGAGTTTCTGAGAGCAGCTGGTATGGGTATGTTAGAACCAAAATAACTGCAGAATGTAATAGAAAAGAGGAACAGTTCAGTTCTAATGAATGAATGGTATTCAACATAATTTTTTTTCCTTCTAACCACTTACAATTTGGACAGAGGGAAGTAAAAAGCTGGAATGCAAAAATGCTGCTTCTGCTCTGAACAAAGCAAAATTAAATGTTTGGCTAGGTCTGTGATTGGTGCAATCAATCCTTGTGGCCAACATTTTAGTAATTCCCTGCTACAGACCCAGCAAGCAATAGCCGTCATTTCACCTTCTAGGTTAACTATAGACCCAATATAGTCCGGCTATGAGTAACCCATTTCTAACCAATATAACCTTGAATTTAGTTACATGTCGTTTTTGCCAAAATAACTTTCGAGATGTATGATATTCCAAAATGTAAGCAAAGTCAACAGTGATTACAAGGTGTTTGGTTTTCTTTGACATGTTATATGCGTTGACTAGTCTATTCTTGGGCTATGGTTAGACGTCTATTAAATTTTCATTGACAGCCCAAATTTTGCCTTGTTTTAGCCTAGACGTCAGGGCTGTGTTTAGACAGCTATTAGACGTCTTTTAAACGCAAAATTGCTAACTGGGGAACATGTAAAAAGCAATATATCAATTAAGAAAGGGTAGGGTAGGGTAGGGTGGGGTGGGGGGGGGGGGGGTTGTGCATCAGTCTTATATGCACACACACACACACACACACACACTGCACAAGGCTATGTTGAAAATGGTTGTTTTTACAGAGACTGAGGTTGGCAGTTATTTGGGGCTTTTTGCTGTGTCCTTGGTCTTAAGTGAAACGTTTCATTGATTTAGACTTGGGATAGCTTGAGAGAAGCTGACGCAATCAGTTAAAGACTGAGCAAAGCTGATACTATCAGAGAGACAGACATACAGAATCTTCAAAACCGATCTCACACTGGCTGCCAAATCTGAGTTCTTCCAGAAGAACTCAGAAGACAGAAAGTACACCTCGGGCAAGAGGTGAAACTGCTTGTGACAGTTTAATCAAGATGATGTTCTGTGTTCTTTATATTAAACTCCAACTTGTAACTCATTTATATGACATTACCAAAAAATTATGAAAAGATATGTACTTTTTGTTCCATTCAGTACAAATTTGTACAAAAATTATAAATTAAAGTTCCTAATCATCAATTGCATGTCATTTTCTGATTTATTGTATATATACATTATATATATATATACATATATATATATATATATATATATATATATATATATATATATATATATTATACATATACATATTATTGTATATATATTTATTGTGTATATATTGTACAAAGTAACAATAATACAACAATATAAAAGTACACATTAAAATGTACTTATAACATAATATTCTACACATTCAAACGTTTGGGCTTGGTACAATATACTGTACTTTTAATCAGCAAGGATGCATTAAATTGATCAAAAGTGACAGTACATTTAGAATGTTACAAAGATTTCTATTTAAAATAAATGCTATTTTCCAAACTTTTTGTTCATCAAAGAATCCTGAAAAAACACTTCCACACTTTCCACACTTCATGAATCAAGCAGGACGACCATTTTAAACTCATAACAAGTACAAATGTTTCTTGAGCACCAAATCAGCATATTAGAATGATTTCTGTAGGATCATGTGACACTGAAGACAGGAGTAATGATGCTGAAAATTCAGCTATGCATCACAGGAATAAATTACACTTTAAGGTACACTATGTAACTTTTTTCGTTCAAAATTAACCAAATTTAAGTCAATACATCATAAATCCTTCTTCCAAAACGTGTTTTTGTTTTACCCTGATTCACTTTGGTAAGCCTTTACAACTGTTAATATTTTAGACCTAACAAGATGGTTTTCACAGGACATTGCATACATATGTCACTCCCCCATAAGTGTCTCGTCATTGTTGTAAACAGTTTGTGTGTTGTCACAACGAGCAAGAAATGTTGACATGGAGAGCGCTGAATCTCGAACCTCCAGGGAATCACCGTTTTTTTAAAAAACACAGAACAGGAGAGTCTGCTGGTGAAAAGAGAACACGACAGAGCTTGTAATAAAACGAGAGTCAACATCGGCTTGGCTTTCCGGAGATAGAAGTTAGAAGATAGAAATGGAAGAAAGAAAATAGATGAGTTCGAGAACTGAGTGATTTGAAATGTTGTAAAAGCAATACGGAGATGGCATTTTTATCACTTAACAGGTGAGTGAGGTATTTTATTGAACAGATACATTTCCATATGTAGCTCTATAACAGAGTTCATGTAAAGCATTATCTGTTGTGAAGGGTCATTTCATTGTTGTAGTGCTGTGCTGGGATTTATTTTCAAGGAAGTATCATGTCAATGGGTTTAGCTACTGTAATATCTTCAGCTAGTCAGCTTGAGATCTGTTCCATCTAAACTGGTTATATCTTTTAAGTCTATTAGTGAATGTTTTACGAGCAGTAGGATAACCATAATCAACCGCACAGTCGCTCAGAGCCGAAACACAGCCAAAACAATGTTCTTCCACAAAATGCATGCAGTTTTGTTACATAGTGTACCTTTAAAATATATAATAAAATAAATCAGTTCTTTGTAGTTGTAATAATTAATAACATTTCACAATATTACTGTTTATGGCTCCATTGACTATAACTGAATGAATTTGTATTATTGCATAAAAAACTTATTTCATACTGATATTACCATGCAGCTGAACTTGTAGTTGTAGTAACCTAATGTTAGATAAAATATAAGCACTGCACTCAAAAAGTACTGGTTGAAACAAAACTAACGTTGTTTTTAAAATGTTGTAGTAACACATATCACAAGTCAATACATGATAAATCCTTCTTCCAAAACATAATAAGCAAAGGTTTATCCTAAATATATGCTCGGAAATCATCCAAGGAACTTCTAATAGCAGAAGTTAGAAGAGAAACAGAAGTTTGGCTTGGTAATGGAGGAGAGGGCACAACCTCTGCTGTTTAAAGGTATTCCTTCCCACATGCACACTGAGGAAATTCAGCGGAGCCAAGATCCTTACCTATTCTTTGAAAAATGAAATTTCACTTTAAAAAGGAGCAGAACGTGAGGTGCTTGTTAAAGTGATGAAAAGTTCATTAAAATAAAATTGAAGCGGCAGAGAATATGCTGATTGTTACAGCACACACTCAGTAGATCCCTTTAATGATAGCTTCACTAATCATAGTCATTGCAGCAGAACAGTGGACCGCAGGATCATAGACGGCATAAACAAATTTACAAGCTCATCTGTGGTTTGTCGACAGATCATATTATCAATGATTGTGGATCATTTCCTAGGGGAGAATGACCTCTGCTTAAGAGCCTGTGATGCATCTTACTGTCAGAGAAGCTGGAAAGCATTTCCTGAAAACATGATTCATAAGATAACAGTAGTCTATGGAACTGACAGGGTTCCCTGCTTCTTAACACAAGTTTCTCTCTCTCTCTCTCTCTCTCTCTCTCTCTCTCTCTCTCTCTCTCTCTCTCTCTCTCTCTCTCTCTCTCTCTCTCTCTCTCTCTCTCTCTCTCTCTCTCTCTCTCCCTCTCTCTCTTCTCGTTGGCGGTTTCTTCCTAGGGCTTCTTCTCCACAGACTTACATTTCGACAGAAAGATGCTGGCAACAAAAAGAGAGAGAGAGAGAGAGAGAGAGAGAGAGAGAGAGAGAGAGAGAGAGAGAGAGAGAGAGAGAGAGAAAATATACTACAAATACCCAGAGGGTCTGTGAGAGAGCGAGAGAAAGAGAGCGAGAAAGAATCAGCAGCATTAGAAAAGGTGCCAACGACAAATCTGTCCTCTGAGTTAAGTGAGCCACTGGCACTTACACACAGCTCTCCCGCCTCAAAATCTCATCCACATTAATGATTGGCCAGCATTACCGCCCATTGCTTAATCTCTCATCATTATTGGCCACATCTGGAGGAGCCAAGCCGCTCAATCAAGCCACAGCCGCATGTTACGTTGAGGTAAGGAAGCAAACACACCAGCACTTTCAAACAGATCGCATTTCCCAGGGAGCTTTGCAGTGGTAAACATAGCCCCAGGGCACTCCTAAAAGCAGGAAGTGTGATCCAACTGCCAACCAGCTAATTGGAAATGCTTTCCTCCGTTCGAATGGACACAGCTCGCATTCCTGTGGACCCGAGCACGGTCCCGCAGAACCTTTGAAGCCCGCTACGGGGCCCCTTTAGCTTGCTGCACAATTTTGCCATGGTGCACACTGGAGAGAACCAAGTCCATGTTTTTATTCATGAAAAATATATCACGGGAAATGTCGGCTGGATAAAAATACCCACATAAAGTGGGCCAAACTACTTTGAGTAGAGCATTGTGATGTTTATCTGGGAATGTTATGATGTCATCAGTACCATGGATAGATACGGTCTTCCTTGTTTTTGCATTTGATTAATGCTGATAGAGTAGTGAATGTGTTGTATGGGATCTCTATGATTGGAATGCTCTCTGCCTCTTAATTTGCTTTTAGATATTTTTAGATTATATAAATCTGGGAAAATGTGACTCCATTTAAACTTAATGTCATTGTGAATCTCTGTTTTAATATCCATAGCAATCATTCCATTCAGTAACAGCAGTAATAACGGAAATGTGATGCAAGTTTATAGAATCCTTGGAATCATTTAATTTATTTATTTTTCCTCTCCCAGATGTGTGTTTTCTCAAGCAATGAACTGGTGGTTGAGGACAGGCTATTGCATTTTGCAAAACAAGTATGCCACAAGGCAATTTATGGTTTGGCATTACTTTATTCCCAAGAAATCAGCTCTCATCCTACAGCCCTGTAATGCAGATAGCATCTGTTTTAAGAGCTTTGGAGCTCAGCCTCATGTCAGAGTAAACATATTGTATGCTGATGAATCTAGGGCTCCACAGCATCAGCCTACAGTTATTAGAGTTTAGATGGAAGATAACAAATTAGCAATAAGGAATTATCCACTAACGGTGCATGCATATAATGTATTCAAACCCCTCTGCAGAACACGTTTACGACTTCAATTTTGACTTACATTGAACTTCAAATCCAGGGCTTCAAATCCAAAAGAGCAACAATCCAAGGACAATCTGTTCTTACTGAATCATATGACTTCTATGATTTTGGCTGCATCCCATATTGCAACACTTCCCTACAAAATTGAAGAGGTTGCCTAGCCTTTCAATCCATGAGTTGGAACATGAATTAAACTGGTAACACTTCACAGGAAGGTGAATTGTAAATCTGAATTAGAATGACAGGAAGATGAAATTACTGAGTTGCAATTCTAAGAAATTCCACACAGGTAAAGGCCCTTGCACACTGAGTCTGAAATTTTCGTATGCGTTTTTCGTATTCGTGATTCGGTGGCTCTGAATAGGCTTTATGCACAGCTTCACTACTTCCTGAACTTCAGCCAGCCCTTTGTTTTCTGTCTGCCATTATTGGACAAACTGATTAACCCAGGTGTGCCTGATTATTGTTACTGAGGCCAGGCACACCTGGATTAATCAGTTTGTCCAATAATGGCAGAAAGGAAACAAAGGGCTGGCTGAAGTTCAGGAAGTAGTGAAGCTGTGCATAAAGCCAATTGTCAAAACACCATTCAAACACCATTCAAACTGCTTGCTACGGATACGAAAAACGCAGAAAATCGAACACGTTCTGATTTTTTTTATAACGGTGTGCAAGCGTGATTGACATAACCTGGGGTCGTATTTATTTTTTAACGTGAGAAAATTTCGAACGCGAATTTCGGACTCAGTGTGCAAGGGCCTTAATGCATTCTGTGAAATTAATTGTTCTTCTACCCTAGTCCACAAAAGTTAATTTATTAAATATAAAGAAATATATTAACTTCATACAAAAATCTATCTAAAACATCCATCCATCTATCCATCCAGAGTATTTTTTTTTTTAATTTTTAAGATTTGTCATTCAAAATTATAAATGTTGCCTTTCCTTTTTTTATTCACTTTGGTACTATTTTCACAAGCAAGGTGTACACATTTTAAAACTCTACAAAAATCCAAACTGATCACACTTGTAACAGCTAGTCATTCTTTCAAAACCTGATCTCATGCGTTCATTCAGTTATACACATTTTCAGTCCACATAATCATTGTTTCAAACACAAGGTTATTGTTGATTGTATGAGAACATTCGTTTAATCACCAAAACACAACAGTATGATCTTCTTTCAACTTAGTTTTAACAGTCAATTCATTTCATAGCAAACAATGCAAGGTACATGTTTCAAATCACCCTTGTTGCTGAAATTATTACAGTAACACAGGCAACAGATGTCACATTAGAAAATACACTTACCTAACTTACGTAACATAATAAAACTATTACAAACATATTGTTTGTAATAGTATCTATTCAGTGTGTTATCAAAAGGTGTGATGAAGTAATGACACAGAGGTTCTGTGCTAAAACTGAGTTTGCTGTCCATACAATAAATGTTCTCACTGAGCCATATGACCAAATCTATACTGTAGTTGACCTTTATAAGAATGAGTTACAGTAATGTGGCACTCTCTACCATGGTAATCTGTTTATAGTATCACATGGCATTCATACTGTAATGCAAAATGCTGCATTTGATGCTATCTGTCTCCCTTCTTCTGATGCATATCTCTGATGCATCAACATAGTGGTTATAATCTGAGATAAATTGCTTATAATGTAAAAAAAATTCCTTACATTTGGTTATCCGGATCGGATATTGCAAACAAAGTATAAACTTTATCTATTGAATCTATTTATCAGAAGATGTATTGACTAACCATTAAGATCAGTTGGATTAAATAATAGACAAATGTATTAAACTAAACAAAAAGAGATGAAAATCAAAAGATTGATAGTAATGCTCCCTCAATTAAGATTCAATTAAAATCCAGGAAGTAAACTGGAATTAAAAAAAAAAAAAAACATTCTTAATTCAATTTTGAATGGTGCACAACCCTGGCTTTTAGGAGCTAAAATTGCATTGTTTTCAGATTCAAAGCAAGGCTAGATTTCAAAGCTTGTTGCATCATCTCATGAATATGTATGTCTGAATATTCCTGAAAAAACGCTGATGTCCTGATTAATGACAGGAGATCTTTATCTATCCCAGCTTACACAGGAAACATGAGAAGACAGAGCGCATTTAATCCAATCAAATAGCCTCTCTTACATGTCTAGATACAACCATTTTGAACTCACTCAAGTCTCAACACTTAACCTTAATCTAATAGGTCAAGTTTCTCTTGCTTGTACACAATCTCTGCCCAAACCCCTTGACACAAGATGACTTTCTAGAGTGCACAGAAAGGTTCATGTATAGCCAGCAAAAAAGAGAAAACACACCCTCAGCACCCACTTCAGTTTTTTGGAGTAGACTCTCAATTGTATCACTTTCTAACACACAGATAAGCTCTCGACCCAGTGAGAATGTTTTTTCAAGCTTTGGGAAACTACATTTCCCAGGAGTCAGTGTAGGGTTTTAGAGATCGTAGACAGGAAATAGTGTCCTTTCTCTGACTTTGTGCGTCTCACTCAGGGGTTCCGGCATGCAAACGACGCCAAGACAAGGGTGACTTTCATTTCCCTCTCTCTCCTTCTGTTTGCAGGTGTATTTCACATCAAGAGCCACACATAATCTCAACACACCAACAGATCTCACGCATATCTATAAAAACCCTGAGCAGCCATATACTGATTACACTGATCTTTATCCAAGTCTACATTGAAACAGGACAGCCACTCTGGTGCTGGGCCAGGAGAGCCAATTCACATTCATTACGTACCTCAGAGCAGAGCTGCCGTCTCTAGATTCGTTTTTTTAGATTTTCGCATGCAATGGCTTTGATTGGAAAGGACTAAAGGGACTCAATGGCTCTGTTCTGAGAATCTTTGCAAATATTGGACTAAAACAACATTATATCATCTTACTCTCAACTAATTTGACATTACGGTCGTTAAGTCAGCCACCACATCCAAATATATGAATTTGTTTTCTTCTCCTCATTATCTATTCATCTTTAACACCAGCCTAAACGATCAGCAGGGGGAATGTGGCAAACAATGCTAATGGACACATGATTGAAAAACAAGAAAATACTTTTTATGTGTTAGTCTATTGAAAAACACACACACACAGTCAAATCAAACAGATTTGTGTCCTCATACCACTATATTACTTGTGAGTTATATTCTCTCATGAACATTTACATTTGCACATTTAGCAGACATTTTTATACAAATCAACACACTGCATTCAAGGCATACATTATTGGTTCATGCATTCCCTGGGATTTAAGCCCATGATCTTGCTGTTTCCCTACTTTTTGAGCAATGTGAACTCATATAAAAACTTTTTTTATACAATGTTTACAAGCAATACAAATATGATATAATTTTGACCTTGCAGACATTAATAGATCTAGAAAATCAGAAGTGCTCGCTGTAATTGCCTGGGAGCTTTTTTTTCAATGGAATTAAAAACATGTGCTCCCAGGAATTGCGTAAAGTTATAGTCAGATTGGAGCATGATGTATTTAATGTCTTGAAATTTTGGTGTGCAATATGCTGCAGATGGTCAGTGAGCGGCTATAGGTATGCAGTCTGTCCATATGTTGAATAACATGGCTTTTGCTGAGCTGCCAACTTTGACCACATTTTATGACATCACAAAAGTGAAAGCTTTTCTACATCTGTGATGCCTCATTGCCCTCTAAGATACCTAATTTTGGCCAAATTCTATAACATAATGAATCCTTCTCAGAGAAGAATGCAGTTCCTTTTCAGTTGAGATGTTACATTTAGAGACGTAAGGAAACAAAACTGCATAAGGTCTTGGAACAGAGCTTAAACAGAGTACTTTTAAGCACTTCAGTAAACATTTTTAATCAATATATAATCTTTACATTTAAAAACACTGTTTATCTAAAAGCATTTTGTTTTAATGCTACAGTGTGTTCATTGTAATGGAACATTGTTTAAGAATAATCACTTTGGCACATCTAGCTGTATCAACAGCCCTCTTATACAGGGACCATTGCAATAGTAGGATGATATTTGTCTCTACAAATGGAAACACAAGAGAACAATAACAGCCACAGCCAGGGTAAAAAGAGCAATCTACCTCTCTTTGAAATTAAACAAGTAAATCAAGTAAGACAAAATTCACTTTTGAGTAATTAAAAAAAAAAAATTCTATAAACCACTTTTTAAAAAATCCATAATTATGACCTATAAAATGTGTAGTTTCTCCACATGCAGGCCTCTCTGGTGTTTTCTTGTGTTGTGAGAGAAGAGCCATCAGGGGTTAAGATGTGCAAAGTGTGCGAATAATTTGTGGCCTGTCGTCTGACTAATCAGTTTTTTAGTGATCCATTACTCTGCATTATTTATGCTAAGTAGCTATTCTGTTCAGGACCATTTATAATGAACATTACTCTAAAGATCTATTAGAGGCATTCGATTACACAACACACACACACACACACACACACACAGATACACACACACACACACAAACACACACACACAAACACACACACACACATACACACACACACAATACCACTTTAATACTGACATGCTTTCACAAACATGCACATATGTCAGCATCACTGAGGTTTTACACTGTAAGACTGCATAAATCACTCAGCCCAAATGTGCAATAGCAACACAAATAGCCATCAAAATGTCTCAGGTCAGTGGAGGGACACAACAACATGCTTCAACACACCGCCAGCAGCCACGCAACAAACAAACAAAAAGGATAATTTTCCCTTGCAGTGTCCCTTTTGATGAATCTGTGATGCACAGTTGTTAAGCCCTATGAGCCCCAGAGCTGTGCCGTCCTCTTTAAAATGACCTTCTAGAATTGATCAAGCAGGTTAAGGAGGATATCCAGATGCTTCCACCACATGTTGAGCTGATCGCAAACATGTCACAGAGGATGTAGCACACATATCGGAGGCTACGGGTGATCTGTCCTACAAGTGACACACACACATCAGAGACCACATGAGCAACACAAGCACACACACTCACACAGACATCAGAGACCAGAGGTTAAAACTCCACGAACACATGC
This sequence comes from Meda fulgida, assembly GCA_030578275.1. NCBI lineage: Eukaryota > Metazoa > Chordata > Actinopteri > Cypriniformes > Leuciscidae > Meda > Meda fulgida. Next base: position 8,205,771 of record CM060617.1, on the reverse strand, counting down.
ACACTGCAGAGATCATGAGCGATGAACTGGATATCCCTCACACACATAGAGACCAAAGTGAAAATATGTCTCTCTCACACACAGCCAAATTCAAATACGTAGCCAACACATCAGAGAACATGACTGGACATCTGAACACTCTTTCACACACACTTACAGCCTAATCAAGAAACTATGAGTGAAGACCTAAGCTTATATCATTACACATTAGCCTAACTTATCATGATAACCATGCTAATCTTGTTTCTTTTTTTGATGCTTTAGTAGAGCTTTAAACTTACAATATAACCTAGTTTAACAAATGTGAAAACATAGCAATTGTTATTAAGAATAACAGCAAAGCTCAAAATAGAAATAGACAAGAACAGTAACTAAAACTAAACTTGTTTGGGGGCATATTGACCCCAAAGAGGGCACTCACAAGCTCATGACAAAAATACCCTATGGTCTCATGCTACCTAACGGACACACGCACATTTAATAGGCAGCCATTGTTAGTCCACGAGACCGAGAGTGCATAAGTATGCCGTTTGGGACAGGGCCTATGACGTTGTTACAAAATAAATCATATTTACCTGAGTTGTGAATGTGGGTTTGCAGACTGTATTGAATGAGGTGTAACAGTGTATTGTGAAAAAAAAAGTATTTCTGTTGAGTTGTCTTTTGCAGGATGCACACGAAAACAAACACAGCGTGTTAAGTGTAGGCCTATGGAGATTCACAAACAAATAACTCTTATGAGCTGACTCTTTTCAGTGAATGAATCAAAATTAGGCAGCGTGACCAGCTTAAGCCTGTCCCAAATGGCACAATTCATGTGCACTTGGGGTCTTGTGGACTAAAACACTGTACAATGTATAATAGTCCTTTACGACTGTTGCTTGTTAGACTGTATGAACATGATCCCCGCATGTCACACTGTAGCATCTCAGTTGTCTTTAATGTCAGACTGTACAGCAGTCAAGACACATTAAAAACAGACGCACTCAAGAAGACTCGTCTGGAGTTACACCATCAATGAAGACTCGTCTGGAGTTACACCATCAATCCATGACACGTTCAGTGATGAGCTGCATTTACATGTGAGATTGAAATGGTGTCTAGCAAACAAAAACAATCTCTAGCGTTAATTTTGATCGTGGCTTTTCTTGAAAAAAAACCCCACATGTGTGTGCCTGGAGCGAGTGCACTGATCTATATAAATGTCATTTATTTAGATCAGTGAGCGAGTAGTGGTTTGTTGTTGTCTAACTAACTGCATCATCAGGTAATGCTCTACTATTGTTTTTTGATTTGGGGGTTGTCGTCGACACTGCCAGAATTTTGCCAGAGGTAAAAATGTATCACAATAGTCATTAATCGACTGTCAGCGAACATGGCAAACCAGCGATCAAAGAATTCAGATTTTGGCCCAGGATCAGATTAACCGTTTAGGATTCTCAGACATTTGTCTGAGACGGCCAAATCATGGCCAAAATCATGAACTCGGCTTTACATGGCCACTGTGTGCATGTAAAGCCAAGTTTTAATGCTACGAGTTTTAAAGTCCCCCTGTAGTCAATAATTGTATCCCTTAAAACTCATCTTTGATCACCAAAATGACATAATTAAAACGTTTAAACCCTTGAAATAAAATTCTTCATGCCTTAAAATAGCTTGAATGTAACTCTAGACCCTTTCCTCATTTAGTATACGTGGATCTATGAATTTTTAAAATTAGCCCCACCTCCACTAATTTATGCCAGCTCAGAGATTCACTCATTGACGATCACACATTGTTTGTGATGCCAGAAACACCAGCGATTTCAAACCGCATTTTTGAGACTGTCTTTGGACTGCAGTTTTAAAGAGAAAATACTCAGCAATGGTGTTGACTTATGAATTTGAACATGGTTTGTCTTAAAGCACCACATAGACATATAAACAACATTAAAAACGTGATTTTTTACCACAGGGGGACTTTAATGTTACGCCAACACAGATTTGAATGTTTGTTGTGATTGTACTTGTAAAAGGATTGATAGACATAGCAGAATCATGGTCATTTAGGAATAAGATCACGTGGGTGTCTGAATCATCTGTAGCATTGTTTCTAATACAATTAATTTATAATTTGAAAAATATTTCATTTAAAAAACCTTTAGGCCTATATTAACTTTTTTTTATTAATGCAGTACAGGTAATGACAACCATCTGTGGTCTCCCAGTCTTTACATTATGAATATGCAGTTTAGTGTTTTTTTTGTGTGATTAATTTACAACAAAACAAAATGCCTTCATCTCCAAAATCTATTTTTTTGTCTTGCATTACGTAGTGAAATTGGACAAACATAATATTTTCTGCTAATTCCTTTTTGTGAATTGGAATATGTGCAAAGGATTTTGGGTGATTAAAGGATGCGAAGGATACACGTGATGCATCCTTAAAAAGAGGCCAAATGAAGGACATGAAACGATGGCTGCCTTCAAAGGATCCTTTAAATCAAGACGTCCTTTGACAGAGATTGAAGGCGTGGCAGCCGAGATATGCGACCTAACAGGACACAGCCTTTTGATTGAGAAGCAGCCGTCATTTTGGGTTTCAGATAGGTGCTCGCAAGTACCACCATTGCGGCTGATATGCGTCCTCAATGCGCACTTTTGCTGAGCCCTCAAGCCCATGAGCTCTGCAGCAAACTTCTACCCAACATTGAAGTCTTATGAGCCAGCTCTTTTCAGTAAAACAAAAAGACATCACATCCAGTATCATTAAAGCTACACAATTAATTGTTAATCGCAATCCTATAACGATTTGGTCAACAGTGCCTAAATTGGCACTGTTGCTGACCCAGAGAAAGCAGTTATCATGTATAGTATAGGTAAGAAACAGCTTTACTAACAGGCTTTTCAACCACATCATTATTTCTGTCTTCATTCAAATTATCACAGAAGTTCTGTGATAAAAGTTTATAGTTCGGATATAAAGACTGATGTCTACAGTAGAAATTCAAATAGAGTAAATCACCTTTAGAAAGTAACATGGCGCTTCAAATAACGACATTGTTACACCAGTAGGTGGCAACAAGTGACTCTTATAAATGTAGCCTATGTGTCATTAAATCATTAATTCAAGAGATTTGTTCAAAAATACTGATTTATTTAGTAATGAAACAAGTGAAATCTTTATGAGTGATTCATTCAAACTGATTAAAAAAATTATTCAAATTAATTAAATATTTTTTAATAGACTGCAGCAAATAACATTTTGTCAGAACATCTAGTGATTCCCAATTTATCCAGAATCTGCAGATCTACTAATCATCCTATATAACCATCATATATACATGCAATTAGTTGGAAAGATGAAAGCTTTGTTTACTAAGACCGAAAGGTATATGTTGTCAGTTTAGTACACTTTTATTAACTCAGCACAGTCTGCAAATTGTGAACATTTTGAAAGTTTCCAGTTTTTTTTTTCTTTTCATTTTAATTCTATTTGTTATTTTATTGCTTAATTTGTTCTCAATGCACACACACACCATTCAAAAGTTTGGGGTCTCTAAGATGTTTTAATGCTCACCAAGCATTTATTTGATAAAAAATACAGTAAAAACAGTAATATTGTGAAATATTATTAAAATTTAAATGTTTTCTTTTTTTTAATAGTCCTATTTAAATTGTACTTTATTTTTGTGATGGCAAAGCTGAATTTTGAGCTCAAGAAACATTTCTTATTATTATCAGTGTTGAAAACAGTTGTACTGCTTACTAGTTCAAAAGAACAGAAATTTTAAATAGAAGGTGGATGGCCGACTTTGCACAAAACTGATTGGTTATGTAAGCGAAGGAAAGGTTTTCAAAAGCAGGTTGAACAGGCATCACTAGTAATTTAATGTAACTCTTACAGTCACAGACCACACCATACGGAAAACACAAACCTGCAAAACATACTTTTTCCCACTTTAGAGCCAACATTCAACATGCTCATACATGTCAGTTTCTTCATACATGTGAGTTTCATATGCAAAAAGCCTACACACACTCACACATACCCGCATGTCCACATTAAGGATGCATAAGGTTAGTGGATATGCAAAAGCACAAAAAAAGCACAATAATGAATAATGCAGTAAGCAGCAAAAACAGCTGACAGAGTTTAAGTGTTTGTCTGTGTGTGAGAGAGAAAGGATAAGATCAGGATCGATAGAAAGAAAGAAAGAAAGAAAGAAAGAAAGAAAGAAAGAAAGAAAGAAAGAAAGAAAGAAAGAAAGAAGGAAAGAAAGAAAGAAAGAAAGAAAGAAAGAAGGAAAGAAAGAAAGAAAGAAAGAAAGAAAGAAGGAAAGAAAGAAAGAAAGAAAGAAAGAAAGAAAGAAAGAAAGAAAGAAAGAAAAATACAATGACACAATCTCTCTGAATCCAACATCTCAACACAAATCTCCGGTTCACACTTCATAATGAAAAGGAAATCTCTATCACAATCATCATTCATGAATAATCATCCATATTTTCACTCAGAAATGTTGGCCATTTGATAGAGATCTGTTCACAGTACTCTAGAGAGTAACAGTACACCTACACAAGCCTGTAGACTGATTCAGTCCAACTCATTGTGATTGTGTAATGTACACTTGTGCAGTTGCAATTATACTTCCAACTAAAAATTAAAAGCAGTTAGATCTTCACCCATCAGTCTGCTGAAACAGTGACAATGAACCAGACATTTCAACAAAAGTTGCATTCCTCACTAAACTTTATAATGAAAAAGGATTTTTATAATGAAAAGGTTTGATAAACATGCTGTTTAGTCCTAAACTCCAGAGGACCAATGTAATAGCCACACACCTACACAAGCCAGAAGACTGATTCAGTCCAACTCAGTAAGTTGTGTAATGTGTTACACGTGCTAGAGGATAGATAGATCTGTCCTCTATTTGTGGTGTATTCATAATAAAAGCATCACACATTTCAAGCTGCAATCCTTCCAAGTTCATTAAAACAATTTATAATGAAAATATTTTATAATAAAAAGAAGATCCAACTTCACTGAAATTGCCTGCTAGCATTGTGTAATTGTGTATACACTCTTAAAAATAGAGCTTCTTTATTGGCATATTGTTCCGTGAAGAGCCTTTAACAGCCATGGAACCACAAAGGGGTTCTTTAAAGTGGAAAAAGTGTCTTTAGGTTTTTGGTTTAGAAAATGGTTCTAAATAACTGAAAGGTCCTTTGAGTAGACAAAACATGGTTCTTCTATATGGCATCGCTGCAAAAACCCAGATTTGGAGCCTTTATTTTTAAGAGTGTACACATAGCCTTCTTGAGAAATGGCATAGATAGATAGATAGATAGATAGATAGATAGATAGATAGATAGATAGATAGATAGATAGATAGATAGATAGATAGATAGATAGATAGATAGATAGATAGATAGATAGATAGATAGATAGATGGCATGTGCGCTATTGTTCCCAAAATAACAGAACACAGCAGAAACACATTCCGTTGGAGCTGAGAGGAGGGGGAGGTTCCTCTGTGCCCCACGAGCTTACTAACGGCTCTGTGATTCCCAGAAACAGAAAACACTGAAAACAAGAGGGAGGAGCAGAGTGAGTGCAGAGAGGGGGGTTTCTTACCAAAAACGTAGTTGCTCCGAACGGAGGTCGCGAGAACCATCGTCAAGGCCGCGAGAGCCCTAAGAGCGGCTCGTTGGAATGACGGGAATGTCATACTCTGACGCACGCGCATCCCGCTCATCAGTCCACTACGTTAAACCCAATAGTCCTCTCGAGACCAGGAGAAGTGGAGAAGCTCACCGAAGCGCTGACTGGAAGAAAGGACAACACACATACACACTCATTACCAGACAGAGCGCGCCGATTGGTCGCATAGATGCTGAGCACACACACTTCACTCACGCGCTGCCCCAGTGCTTTCATTAATCGTTTCGTGTCATTCGCTGTGCATGATGTGACGCAGTGATCGAACACATTCCCTTCGTCACTCAGTAACCCAGAAAACGACTCCGAATCGACAATTGCTACGTAAAAGTGAGTGCATGCCTTACAAGAATTAATATTTGTAGAGTGTTGCCCCTGAAATCCTCCCGGTAGCCTTTAACACCGCTCTCATTATTCTCCTACTCTTGACTGCTGCTGCGCGCGAGAGGAAGATGCACCTGTCGCCCGTAGAGAATTCAGAGCGAGCGTGGCCACAACCGCGCGCGCGCACTCACACAATAGTCCAGGTCGTTTGGTTGCCTATTACTCTCCCTAGTGAGCTTTTGTGAACTGTGCAAATCATAGCGTTGCCTGCGGATCGGGCGGGCGATCACGCAGAGATGCTCTGCATTGTTGTGCAACTATACAGGGAGGCATGGACGGACAGTGGCTGTCAAACTCTATGTGTGTGTGTGTGTGTGTGTGTGTGTGTGTGTGTGTGTGTGTGTGTGTGTGTGTGTGTGTGTGTGTGTGTGTGTGTGTGTGTGTGTGTGTGTCGCTGGATGAGGTGATGATACCTGCTGCAATTCTAGGGCACGCGATCCGAAACGGAGCCACCCGCGCCGCCTCCTTCACTCATCGGTTCTTTTCTCGCACTTCTCTTTATTTCCCTCCCTCTCCCTCTCCCTCTCCCTCTCTCTCTCTCTCTCTCTCTCTCCCGCTGAGAACCAGTCCCGTTCTCATCCGCGCAACCGGGACGCCCCACCGACCCACGGAAAACAGTAGCAGGTGCACACAGTCCGAGCTGAATGCAGAAGGAGCGGCAGGGATGCTACTAAAGCTCGCGATTGGGAGGGGAGGGGAAACGCGAGGGGGCAAAGGAACCATCGGCGCATTTACAGGAAGCCTAAGTACGCTTTAACATCAGCCCCTTCCCTTTGCTCATAGTTTAACACCTCCGAGATCATTGAATGGTTTTCTGCACGGTGCGCCCGTCAGAAGAGACGCGCGCGGATGCAGGCGCATTCCAGAGCACGAGCGTTCCCCTATTTACAAACCTGACAGGTGTCTCCCCCCCATCTGTATAAGCGCCAGGACGCCAACGACAATAATACCCCTGCGTGTCTGTGAGCTCAAAAGGAGGGCAGATTACAATACGCACCAATATAAGCGCTCCTCGTGATGCCTGTTGGCTCCGTTGGTTCTGGAGTGTTGGACCCGTCTATGCCTGCTGGCGCTCACGCTAAGGTCCCAATGGATCTGTCTGTCTTGGTTCTCGTTCCGCCCTCCGCTGTCTTCTTGTTTTTCTTGCCTTTTCCTCTCTCCACGGCTACCGTTCACTGCAGCAAAACAGTCTGTCTGAAAGAACGGAGAAAAGGGAGGGAGAGAGAAGGAGGGAGGCGCGGGGGGTGGAGGGGGAGGGGTGGGTATTTTAATACGATTTGGCCGTACCATTTGGATAACAGGGCTAGACCATACTACCTATAGATTATTATTATTTATTAGTATTATTCCTGCTGTTATTGATAACATTATTTCTGTCAGAAATAAATAGATTGTTATATTTGTTTTTACTAAACATTAGACTAAAACAATAAATAACGATATTGAATACTTCATTAATAATAATTTGCCTAAAAATTATTGTTGGTTTAACTTAAAAAAAGTATGGTTGCATTACAATTTTGAGTTCATTGAAGTAAATGTGTTGGAGATTCGTTTAATCAACAGAAACTCAAAATATTATGTTATCTGAACCACATTAATTATCCCAGTTGATTTGACACAAGAAAAAAAGTTGTGATAACAAATCATTAAACTATTTTATTTACAGTGCAGCCTATAGTGTATGGAAATTTGTTTGTGATCTAAATAGTCACAAGTGTATTTTTATATTTAGTGTCTTTAGTATAAAATGGGAAATGTACATTTTTTAAATTATTTGTTAATATGCAAACAATACATTAAAAAAGTAGCTTTACCTGTAATAAAAATACTGAGTCTATTTGAACGAACATCAAAATAACGGTGTTGTTGCCTGCTAATCCTCAGAAAGCACACTAAATTGTGCAATTAAAGAACCTATAACCAAGTAGAAAATGAACGACCGAACGAACGAATGAGTTCATGAATGATTGAATGAATAAATAGCTATATCTGATTTATTACTGATTACTAAAACAACAACTACAGTTGTTATGAAAATAATCTCACAATAAGTCTTGAGGTCTTAAGTGCTTTCTTGAGGTCCCCTCTCATATAGTCTGGTGGCGGCGCGAGGTGTGGTCTTGTGAATAGAGTCCTCGCGCGCGCGAGCCGGGCTCTAGAGACCCCGCCGGCTGCTCGGGAGGCCCGCGCGAGAGGATGGGAGGAGGAGGAGGAGGAGGAGGGGAGGGCGTTGCGACTCGCGAGAGGATTTAAGGATTAGTTCTGCACGCGGATTACTCGCTGTGCGGTGTGGGGGACGCACGGGGTTAAACATGGACGACTGCACGAGAGGCAGATACCCCGAGAGAGCAACGACTCGGTCACCGTGGCGGTGGCTCGAGCAGCCAACCGGAGCCTCGGGGCGGGACACTTCCGGCCCAAATAACTACACTTGTGTTTAATGTCATCACCAGCCAACAGTCTGTCGGCCTTTATTCATTTCACGGAGCGAATAAAGCGTGACGCAGATTAGACAGTGGAAACGTAATCTCTTTTATGCGGTGAATAAAAGATACAGTAGGCCTATGTTTGAAGTGTTATCATCATCCCAGCTTGTGCACGGACGTCAACACTGTCTTTATCACTGATACGGACGAAACAGTAGTTACATCTACTGGTCAGGAGACTGTACTGCGAGCATTTCGACACAACGCCGGTATTCCCAGAAAGCGCCCGGTTACATCATCCCACAATGAAATAGTTCAGCCTATCGGACTGAGAAGATATTTACACAACAATATTTCAGTCTGTGTGCCGGACGGCGTACCTTCAGTTTCTAGTGTTTGGAAACAGAGCTCATGCCCATTTCATCACTTTATAGAGACGCTGACGTCATTCTCCGCAGAGCTGTGACAGTCCACGCGGTCGAGCGCGCTCGCCCGTGACCTGCCCAATCCTTTTTCTTCGACGTGCGACTGTCCAGAAGCACAGAAACCAACACCCTATAGTTTCCGACCGGCCCGGGAGTGCGAGGAAGACAGTCAGGAAGACAGGGATAATATCAGCAGAACGTATCAATTATCAGTTTAATGACTTGCTGAACACCTAAAATCAAATACTGCATTAAAATGACCCCTCGTCGCTCCCTCTCCCTCTCACTTTCTCAGATACTAAAATTGCCTGTGGAGACTGAGAGAGGAAAGAAAAAAAGGGAGATGTACAAGGCAGAATGGGCCAAAATCATATGAATGGCAAAATTGCAGAAAGAGCTTCAGCGCAGGGTGATGCTGGTGAAATTGAATCACATGAGAGGATGAAAATGAGCTCAAAGTGGATAAATGAATGACTGAGAAACTAGTGAACATTCACACCTTCCATTCAAATAAATACATGACAGAGTGAAGGAGGGTTTCCTGAAAGAGGGTTTCCTGTAGTGTTTGATCAGGCAGTGCAGAAGTGAGATACCTCTCTATTTCTATCCCATAATGACCAGGAAGAGCCAATCACACAGTTCGCTGGAAAATCAATAGGACACTGATGTCTCTCTCCCTCTCTCTGGCAGGCGCTCATTCTCTCTCCACCTTTCTCTCTTTCTCTCCCCAGTGCAATTCAGGATAATTCTCTTCACGTTAGAGAGACTTTATTGCCAAGACCAAATACAAGTATATTACAGCTGAACTGATTTGAGAGGGCAAGGGGGACAGGAATGCATTAAAAATGAAAAATTGCATTTTTATTGTATTAGAAATGTAGGATCTAAGCTGACTGTACCGTTGCATCTCTCTCCTTCATAAAACTTTTTTTTTTTTTACATATATATGGAAATATAGCTATAAGAAATAAAGGTTTTAAAATTGTAATTGTGAATGTTTTTCATAACAAACAAATATATGCTATTTCTACGCATATAAAAGAGTAGGTTCATTCACAAAAATGTTACATGCATTGCACCCTCTGCGATGAAGTGACGGATGAGCATCACAACACCTATTTATGCATTAAAAAAAGCCATCATCCACTGATGGCGTCATCTCTGCCGGGACTCGAACCCGGAGCCTCTGGATTAGAAGTCCAGCGCGCTATTCCATTGCGCCACAGAGACTGAGCCACATGATGCAGCGTAAAGTGAGGTCATATTCTGCATCAGTACGGTATCCTGCAGCATCAGGACCAGTTATATGCTCGTTCTGTAATTGCGTCATGTCCCGCTAGGGGGCGCGCGCTCCTCTCTCGTCTTGACGTCGTGGGTCTATAGCGAACATCCGCCCTCAGCGCACGAAACCAAAATAATAATGATTTTTATCAGTTCTTAAAAAAACAACGATCAAGAAAAAACAATATTGGCCCCTGTGTCTTTCAGAATACTACCACAGCGCAAAAACACTACATTTTCACGAGCTTTACTTCTAGTAATTCTCTTTGTGCGTTATTCTGGAACAGAACGGAATTCATAAGCGAAATTAATAATAAGCAAGCATACATGAAAAGCGTCATTTTGTGTGACCCTGTCTATATTTATGTATCATTATGTTTAAATAGCAGGCTAATTATTTTGTTGCAAAATTAGCCAAATTAAATCGCGTGCGCATCACTTTACATCAGGGGTTTTCAAGCTTTGTTTCGTCAATCGTCAGTGACCGAAAAATATGATCCACTTGCTCGAATAAATTGTTTTATATAAGAAAAATATATATACGACGATATTATGAAGAATAATTGGGTTGTATAGACTACTGTGGTAAAAGGAAGACACTTAGCTACTTTGTATTACATTTAAAATGTCGTCTCTCCTGAAGAGAAACATTTTCAATTCAATTTGTTTAGCACTTAAAGTAAATATTGTTCCAAAGGCACTTTGCAGAGAATAGTGCTATCCATATACAAGTTGTAAGGTAAGAGAAACGAGCAATTACAAAAATATAGAGTGAGAGAGCAAGGATGCATATTTCTTTATTTCTATTGTTAAAACCTATAGCAATAATTTTAAAAAGTCACAATTAATATCATGATTTCTTACCAAATATAAGAATATGAAATTTGGAAAATGTGTTAAAATTCCTGTTAAACATTCAGCTAAAATTTTAAGGTAACATAACTGACAGTCCTAAAAATACATTTTGTAAAATTGGCTTAGATTTTCAGAGGACCCCTGGGGTCCCTAGACCTCCGTTTGAAAATACCAAATAAACCAACCTGATGCAATGCTGAAACTGAACACAACTTGTCTACTCTTGACCACAAGTTAAAGGACATGCCTTCTAGTTTCAGACACAGATAAATAACTCTCCAAATTTAGTGTTTTAGTGAAGGGGAATGGAAACGATCAGTTAACATGTACTTTAGGACTCCAGGATGGAGTTTTTCAATAAACATTCAGTGTAGTGATTGCGTGTAGTCTGTAATCCAAACCAATCCTTTTTACAATATTACCATTTAAATGAAAAAGCCCACGGCCATCCTTGACATTATCATTCAGGTGAAAAAGATTCGAGGAGAATAATTTAACCTGTGCGCTGTGCAGCCAGCAACATTTGGGTTTATTTAAATTATTAACAAGATTCTAATCACGCTCTCTTATTATTGGTTACCATGAAACATTTTAATTACCATTATCACGACACAAGGCAGCGCATATAAATGTTTAATATGCATTATCTTAAAACATAGTATCATTATAGATGCAAATGCGAGTGGATATAAACTTTTATGTGGCTTCGTACTACGAGTCACAATGTGAGAAAATCACATAAATGCATGAGAATCTGGTACTGTTAGCAGCTTCTATTGTCCAGAGTCTAGAGGTTTAATTTGTTAAGGGCCTTTGCTACCCAAAGTGGTTTCATTTATCCCAAAACTGAAGTGAAATCAAGCCCAGGTCAACATTTCTGGAAATACTGCAGTGACACAGTAAAACAAGGCAAATGGTTTAGGAAATGCTAAGACCATTCCTGAATAATTCCATACGGTTGCTGTTCATTGCAGCAATCGTTCATTGCAGTTCATTGCAAATGCCAAGTTCCATGTGCCATGCCTTCAGCTGCAAGGGATTTAACATGAAGAAAAAAAACAACACTGAGGATAATTTTTGTGTAGATATATATATTTTTATATTAATGAATTTGGTCCTTGCAGACCACTTTTAGAACAGATAAACAAAATAACACCCCTTTCTCTACTACCACGTCTTCTTCATTTGTGTCTCATGTCGACGGATTTACATGGCAGCAAGACCAATTGATGCAAGAACAGTCAGAGCAATGACAATGTATCCAGAACGATAGACTTCAGGAATCTTAAATCCCTTCCCAACATCCCAGATCTGAAAGAAATAGACAAAAAAGAGACATGAATCAAAATATGATCGATATATGAAAAAAGAATGAATTGCATGATTTGCTGAAAATAAATCACATTAATATTGGCTGAGAACAGTCTTCAAAAAGAATAAGTGATTATTCTGGCAATGAGTAAAGCATTGAATAGACATTAAAACATTTGAAAAAAGTCTATTATGCTCACCAAGGCTGCATTTATTTGATCAAAAATACAGTAAAAACAGTAATACTGTGAAATATTATTGTGAATTTTCAGCATCATTACTCTTCATTAGTCTTCAGTGTCACATGATCCTTCAGAAATCATTCAAATATGCTGATTTAGTGGTCAAAAAACATTTCTTCTAATTATCAATGTTGAAAACAGCCGTGCTGCTTACTTTTACGGAAACCATGACACATTTTTTTGCAGGGTTTTTGATGAATAGAAAATTTAACTCAACAGTATTTATTTGCTAAAGCAAAATCCCTTGTAAGATTATATATCCCTTTACTGTCACTTTTGATCAATTCAATGCATCCTTGCTGAATGAAAGTATTAATTTCTTTCAAAAAAAAATTCTTACTGACCCCAAACTTAAAGTCTTAATTTCACACTTGATCACATATTTGGTCACATACAACTGGTTACACTGTCATAAGTCATTATCAGAGCAGGAGAGAGTCTGTATACTTCATTCATTAATTTATGTGTGTGTGTGTGTGTACCAGATGACGGACGCCATTAAAGGTGTGGAAAGCCACTGGGAAAGCCAGAGCAAATTTGGTGAAAGCAAGGAACTGGGGCCCAAAGGACATGGACTGAATCAGATCAAGGTAATATGGGTAACTCTCTGGTAAAACCAACGCAGCAAGTGCAAACGCAGAGATTCCTGAGACAAAAAGATAAACAACATTATTTAATATTAATATGCAATCATTTAGTCATGAACACAAAAGGATTCTTTAAAAGTCAGCAAGAACGATAATTATATTTGTGTCAATGGCAGTGTATGATACGTTGTCTATTATAAGTGAATAAGTGAGATGCTCGAGCTCTTTAATGTTGGGTGGATTCTGTGTTCCCTGTTTTTACCCCTTACTTCCCTTCCCCTCCTTTACCCCCCAGTGAATTGAGAAAAAAAAAAAATAATAAATAAATAAATAGGATAAAATGAATTAACAGAAGGAAATGTATACATATACATTCACACATACATACCCACGCACATTTATATACATATACATACATGCGTACTCAGACGTATATCATCTATACCCCCGTGTACATACATACATCTCCATACACATGTTTACATACAGACATGCAAATTTCCATATAACTGCATCCATATAATATATATCCATATAGCTGCATCATATATCACAGAGATTACATCCATGCCTCATCTAATTACACAGGTCCAACTCCATGCTTGATTTTTGTTTTTCAATGCATTTGGTTAGCATATCCAAACCATCTCATCTTAAATAACTTTATTTTGCCTCTCATCTTATGCGTTATTTCATTTTCATACAGGTTTTCTACAGCCTCAATCCATTTATCCAACCTGGGTGGATACATTTTTTTCCAACCTCGAGTTATTTGTTTGATAGCAGTAATTCTCAACACCCAGAAGATATAATAATTTTCTTTGTTTAACCCTTCCGGCTGTATGCCCAGCATGACATGTAATTGTTCAAAATTAGTATTGTAACCACAGATTTGCTTCATTGATTCTAACACATTTACCCAATATGGCTGGATTTTTTAAACATGTGTAGAGGACATGAGGCAGATAAATATTACATTCACCACACTTTCTCCAACAATATTGTGTTTGGTTTGTATATTTGCAAATTTTCAGCGGTGTTCTAAAAAATCTAACCAATAGTTTCCACGCATATTCCTGCCAATAGGGGGACTTAACATAGCAGAAAACATTTTTGCATGCTTGACTCCACTCCTCTTCAGTCACTGTTATTCCAATATCTTTCTCCCAAGAGTTCAAAATATTATAAATTTGATTATTATTATTATTATTATTTAAAATATTATAAATTTGTCCCATTACATTTTTGAAACTCGACTTTTCATAGACTTTCAAGATATGCTCCACAATAGGACTGAGGTCTTGGAAAGACTGTATATTTGTTATTATATAGCTCCTTACTTGGAGGTATCTAAAAAAATGATTACTTGAAAGGTTATAGTCCTTAGATAGATTTTCAAATGTATCAACTGCATGATCTTTAAACATTTTGTGAAATCTTGTAAGTCCCTTAGTTTCCCATATCCTGAAAGTCTCATCCATTCGGTTTGGAGTGAAGTCTGGGTCTTGACTAATTTCCCTCAGGCAAACCATATCAGTTGATTTTATTTTCATAATTTTACATAATCTTTTCAATTTTTTCAAATATTGTTAGAGGCAGGATTTTCCAACGCCTAAGATCCTGCCTTAACGAGTTTTCCAAAACTTTATAGTTACATGCGTAAAATTTATCAATTTCTCTGGTAATTGTAATACCTAAATATTTTATTTTATTCTGATCCCATCTCAACTAAAACTTTTTCTTAAACTCTGTTTGGAGATTGCATCCTATTTCCATGGCTTCAGTTTTAGCTGAGTTTAATTTATAGCCTGAAATAGCCCCGTATTTCCCAATTTCTTCCAGAAGCGCCGGTAATGATTTGTATATAGCAGTTAAAAATATTATGACATCGTCCGCATATAACGCCAGTTTATGTTCTTCATCTTGTATGTTAATGCCCTTTATACTCATACTTGTCCTTATACCTTCTGCCAATGGCTCAATGCACAAGGCAAAAATCTGTGGAGAGAGCGGATCGCCCTGTTTTACCCCTCGTTTTATCTGAAAGGGTTTCGATAGCGAACCAATGGCTTTCACTCTGGCTACAGAGTCATTATACATTCCCATCACTAAATTAATGAATTTCTTGTGAAATCCAAATTTATTCAAAACTACAAACAGAAAAGGCCAAGACACTCGGTCGAATACTTTTTCCGCATCCAATGTAAGCACTATCATTGGTTGTTTTGTTTTTCTAGCAAAATCAATAACATTAAGGGTTCGATGTACATTATCACTAAGAAATCTATTTTTGACAAATCCTGTTTGATCCTGATTTATAATAGATGGTAGGATTTCCGAGAGCCTATTTGCCATAATAGATGTAAATATTTTCTGATCAACATTCAGGAGTGAAATAGGCCTATACGATGAACATTGTTTTGGGTCCTTCCCTTCTTTAGCTATAACTGTTATAATTGCATTTTTCCAAGTATCTGGCCATTTTCCTGTTTGTAACACCTCATTAAACACTCTATGTAGAACTGGTACAATTAGGTATTTATAGTCTTTGTAGAATTCATAAGTATAACCATCTTCTCCAGGGCATTTCCCCAATTTTCTCTTTTCAATAGTTTTTATTATTCCCGTTTGAGTTATGTTTTTTACTAAGCTTTCATTCTGTGTTTCAGTCACGGATGTTAGACTTAATTCATCTAAATAAC
Organism: Meda fulgida; assembly: GCA_030578275.1. Classification (NCBI taxonomy): domain Eukaryota; kingdom Metazoa; phylum Chordata; class Actinopteri; order Cypriniformes; family Leuciscidae; genus Meda; species Meda fulgida. Next base: position 8,189,857 of record CM060617.1, on the reverse strand, counting down.
TTGCAATTATCTGCTTGTCAAAATTATTTACTTCTGGATTATAAAGGTTTTCATAATAGTTCCTGAAACAAGATAACATTTCTTGTCCCCCTCTCCTTGGCGTTGCATTTGTCCATAATAATATTGATTACCGCTTTTTCTTTGTTCTTTTTTATCTTGGAGGCTAAGATTCGTTGAGCTTTGGAGCTATTGTCATAGAATAATTGTTTAGCAAAAGTGAAATCTTTTACCAAGTCCTCCGAATTAATACTCTCTAATTCTTTTTTTTGCATCATTCAATTCTTTTTCTATTATTTTATCCCTCACTTTTAATTCTTGCTATTTTGCTCTCTATTAATGTTAGTTTATTCTCTCCGTTTTTTCCTCCAAGATGAGTATGCTATTATCTCTCCCCTTAGGGTTGCTTTAGCTGTTTCCCACAGTAATACAGGATTTATTTCACCGTTATCATTTATATCAAGGAATGTTTTAATAACCTCTGTCATTTTTTCTTTAAACATTTGATCCATGAGTAATGAATTATTAAATCTCCAAACACTTGTTTTTAATACCCTATTCAAATTTAGCTCAATGACTACTGAAGAATGGTCTGCCAATAGAAAAGGAACAATCTCACAAGTAATCACCTTAAAGAGGTCATGCTTGAACATAAAAAAAAATCCAATCTTGAGGATACTTTATGTGCGTCAGAATAAAAGGTGAAGGTTCTGTCCTTTGGGTGAAGATGACGCCAAACATCCATCATTCCCAGTTCTAACTTTGCTTCCCTTAATAATTTAGCTGTTGATTCTGATTTGTGTTTTATTCTACTTATAGTATCTATCTTTTGGTTCATCACTAAATTAAAGTCCCCTCCCATTATAGTTAATCCTTTAGCCTCCGATATTAACAGATGGAGGATTCTTTTCATGAGGGCAACTCCCTCTCCTGGTGGGTTATATACATTAAACAATGTTACTGGTTGACCATCTATTTCTCCACGTAAAAAGACAAATCTCCCTTGTTTTTCCCTGATACATTTATCTTTAGTAAATCTTCAACTATTATTAAGGAGCACCGCAACTCCTCTTTTAGCGGATGTGTATGAAGATGAATAAATTTGTGTTCCAGCTAATTTCCCTAGTTTCTCATGTTCCCCTTGACTCAGGTGTGTTTCCTGTAAAAAAATAATGTCCCCTAATTTTTTAAGTCTCTGCATTACATTCCTTCTTGGATTATTAATACCATTTACATTAACTGTGACTATCTTAAGTCCTCCCATTTTTCTTCTTTCACAAAATGAAACTTTGCTGTCTTAAGGTATTTAAAGCAAACAAAAAAAATTTAACATTGCAAAAGTGCCTGTAAACACCCCCGTGAACTTCCAAAGTCTGTAACCTCAACAGGGTCACCCAAAAAGTTCCGCATTGTTGTTGATTTGTGGAAGAAGAAAAAAATCTGTTCTCAGCCACTGAATCATGGCAGAGCGGTGAGACCTATACAGTCTCACTAAAGGTGGTGGGCTGCAGAATTCATTTGTACTCCTTCTAATATCTGCCCTCCTTTAAACCCCCTAATCCATTATCTTCTCAAAGTTCTAACTTAGTTGCTAATAAACGTATCTCCTTGTCTAAATAAAAGAAAAAAACCCAAAACATAAAAATAGTCCATAATTAGTCAAAAAATCAAATAAATAAAAGATTGAAGGTGTAATGTTGGGTGGATTCTGATTGGCTGTCATGATGCTATCGTTCACTATCTTCTGAAAGTGATACCAACTATTTTGTTCCTCTGTGTCATTATCATTATAGCTGACTGTGAAGTGGACCTAGAATTAAAGGTCGTTCGCACCAAAGATGATAACTATAATGATAACATTTTAATACTTGTTCTAATTGTTTGAGAATAGAGAATTCCACACCATAGCTACAGTATAATAACGACACAGAGGAAAATGATATGGTCGGAATCACTTTTAGAAGGATTTTTTTTCCAGCTGATGAGCGATTAAAACATTAACAGCCAATCAAAATCCACCCAACCTTAAAGAGCTCAAACATTTAAAACATCAGAAGACATAACAACATAATGTTATCGCTAATACAGTTGTGTGAAAGAAAGTGAAAGTGACGTGAAGGCCAAGTATGGTAACCCATACTCGGAAACCGTGGACATTTTCTATTGAGAATCAAACCCGCAACCTTCGGGCTACCAGTCTGAATCTCTAACCATTAAGCCATGACTGCCCCATTATAGTTGTTCTGGGTGTGAACAATATGCTTAGAGGCATCATCAAAAGCAAAGAATATATTCTAGCTACCTGAACTTAGTCCAACGCCTGTTCCTCTGTGTGAGATTGACAACAACATGGGGACAGACCACCTGTAAACACCAAAGCCATTAAATTATCATCTTTTTATGGACAGTTAGTTCATTTCATTCATAACTCATCACCACATTCTTTAAAACCAAAATCCTCAAACATACAATCAAGTGAATTGTATGATCCACACACTCCAAAAAGCAGATGTGGTAACACTCACTGGTAGATGCTTATATGTGGTGAGACAGGTCGGTTGAGTCGTGTGTTTTTTGTCCAAAACTTGTTCATTTCCTCTTTAGCTGTGGTTCCCATTGGAACAGCACTGGACAACAGAGTAGAAAGGAGCTTTACAGCTTAATATGAATACTAAATTTGAAAATTTATTAGGAAAACACAAAAATACTCACTGTCTGTAGAGAATGCCAAACTGTGACCGTGATGAACACAGACCCTGCCGGGCCACCGTCCTAAAAAATAGAAAACCCCCATAAATTTCAGGAACAAGCATAAAACTAACAATTAAGCACAAACGCACATTTGCATACAGTTAAAGCAGCTGGGTATTCTGTACATTATAAACCAGGGGCTGCAATCAAAAACATCCCAACTCATGTTGGTAACTGTAAACCATGCTGTAAACACAATAGGGCTGCACGATATTGAAGAAAAATGCGATATAAGATAACTCATTAAATAATGCAAAATTCGAGATGCGATACGATAATGCTTAAAGTGTTTAAAATAAACTTAAATTATCTTTGAAACGTATTTAAAATTATATAACCTACATACGTGTTTCACATTCTTTTTTTGACATGAAAATATTCCTACAGCTTCTGAAATTGAACAGCAGTGTTTTACTGTAGCATAAGTGTTATTTTAACATCAGTGTAAACCACAGGGTTTAGGGTTTCAGGTTTATATTAGGTCTACATTAGGTTTATAATGTAAAATAATAATCAATAATAATCGGAATAATCAAATGTAAAAATAAAACACTGCTTAGTTTTCACTGTATGATTTAAATATATACTGATTCCTATTAAAGCTACAAAAGTTATTCAGCCAAGAGCAGTGAGTGATTTTCTCTTTGCCTTGTTTATGACCCCAGTAATTGCAAGCCGTTGCGATATGCATATCACGATATATATATATACATTTTAGATATTCCGATAATTTCGATATATTTTGCAGCCCTAAAACACAAACACAGCAATGACCTGGCATATGGACATTCGTCACATTAGCTTTGGTTTTATAATCAGACATTCAGTTTGGTTATACAAATCATCTAACAGGGCATAATTATTAACATCTAATATGGTTAATCTGATCAAACTCAGTAATCTACTAATGAAAATCATGTCACAATGTCTGATCCAATGCACAATGATGGGACTCCAGTAGAACTGGAGATGAGCTCAGACATATGAACATGACAAATAATGTGGCACACAACATACTACTCAAAGTTAAAGGGATAGTTCATCCAAAAATGAAAATTCTGTCATCATTTACTCACCTTCAAGTTGTTCCAAACCTGTATGAATATCTTTCTTCTGCTGACGTGGACACAAAAGAAGATATGTTGAAGATTTTTTTTTTTGAAGAATATGGGTAACCAACAATTGGATTGACTTTCATAGTATATTTAGTTACCTACAATCTTCAAAATATCTTCTTTTGTGTTCAGCAGAATGTTTGGAACAACTTGAGGGTGAGTAAATGACGTCAGAATTTTTATTTTTGGGTGAACTATACTTTTAATGTTTAGTTATCAATTGATTTGATGCACAGAAGATTCTGGTGGCAAGGACCTTTGCAGACAGTATGAACAAAAACAACAGAATAAATTATTGCTATTGTTATTATTATTAAAGTAACTTGAGGCTGAAAGAAAAGTACACGGACTGAGAATAAAAACCAACAACACAAAACTGTAGCATATACAGGGCTAAAAAGATTATATCAGAGGAGCAAAGGACAGTACCCAGTGTTGTTACCATAGACTGTAATACGTAAACATCAGCAAACCCTCAATATCCCTCAATATAAACTGCCAGCTGATATGACAGCAAATAGACCGTCACAACAATTAATTTAATCTTAAACAAAGGATAAAGCAAAACTGTCACATTTAAAAAACAAATGTTCGTACTGACCTTAGAAGCAACGCCATGTTTTCGAGCTTGAGTGTTCGGAGTCGGACGTGACGCAGACGGATGTTGCAAACGAGATCACAAGCCACCGCCATTTTGGTAAGGTCAATACAAACCGTATGCAAGGTCAATGCGATAACACCGTACAGTCAGTCGGTCGGTTAGCCTAGCCTATGTAAAATTGTATTCTCGTTTATATTTACAGTCGCTTTTAATAATAATAGTCAAGAGGAAAGTTATATTCAAACATTTTTTTTATTTCACCTTTATGTTCACGTTGCACAGTGAATTAAGTTAATAAACAAAAGTCAAAGATCAGAGATCCACAAAACCTTTTGTTGAAATTTATTTTTAGGCTATATTTCTTACAAGTATTTAAATAGAAGCATAGAATTATAATTATAGTAATATTACAATACAATTCAAATATATTTGCATTAAATTGGCACCAATGAGCTTTTTCATACATTTTGTACATTAAAATGTGAAATATTTGAATCATGTATGCTACTATATTTCACAGTTTCTTCAAGTGAAAATGAACTCTAAAAGAAAGCTTATTACCAGCCTAAAAGTTATAAATTCACAGCAAAAAAATCAATTCAGTAGAAATGTAATGATCTTGAACCCTTTTAAATCATCAAATTATTGAGGTTTATGATGCAGTATTCAGGATACATCATGTAAACAGATTATGCGAGTGCATATGCATACAGACACACATTCAGTCTTACATGATAAATTTCACATGATTGTCTGATTCTTCATTTGTCTCATTACCTTTCTTCATATCTTTTACACGGACAGATACACACAAACAGAGAGAGAGAGAGACAGTCATGCATAAAGATAGCATATTCCTGTTAATAGTAGGTCTCTTTTTCCACCCAGCCTGCAAATGAAAGACAGAGAGAGCAAAAGTAATTAAATTAATAAAATTTTAAAAAAGAAAAATAAAGCTCTATTCATATGGTTTCAATTACTAGGCTCAACAGACTCTTTGCTATACTGCTGTATTGTTTCTTGAACCTTGAATTTAAATAGTAATATTGGCAAACGTTATCTGTGCCATATTTAATATGCATCAGTTTATGTACTAAGGTTTTATTCATAGAGTTTTTGCCTATATCTACAGAATGCATAATTTAAACAGGGAGATGACAAAGTAGAAATGGTGTATTCATTTGAGAACAAATTTGGGTTACAAATGTGGGTTATTATGAAAGTTCTCAGAAATGTTCTTTGTAAACATCTGTGCTCACCTCCCGGATTCCTGCGCAAGATTAATTTACGGATCTCATCATACACAAAGATTAGCAGACTGTACGGGAAAGCACAGAACCACCACATAATCCTGCAAAAGAAATAGGAAAAAAAGAAAAGAAAAGGTGAGGAAAGGAGGAGCAAAAAAACAAGCTGTTCTATGGAGCAGAGGAGTGTGTGTGTTTGCCCCTTACTTGAGTGGGTACATCCTCAGGGCAATGTCCATACCGGGGCAGTAGGACAGGAAGGCTGCCAGAGCCGTCTCAGCAAACATTCCAAATATGAGAATCCTATTGCTATAAGAGCACAGGTCGGAGAATAGCATTTAACAGAGATGTATGCAAATATCACACTCCTCAATGCAATCACTCACAAACACACACACACTGACTTCATGCCCTGTTGGAAGACGGAGTTCCTGCGCGTCTTGCAGATGACGAGGTCGGCCCACTGCACCACAACTATGCTGACGAAGAACGAGGTGTGACAGGTGAACTCGACAACCTTACGCTGCTCGTAAGTCTGAAACATACATATTTAAATAGACACATAATGAAATACACACATTTGTAAACATTCTGCACATATCAAATATGATTGATCATGTTCTGTAATTGCAGCAAATCAGCATATTATAATGATTTAGGATCGTGTGACACTAAATACTGGAGTAATGATGCTGAAAATTCAGCTTTGCATCACATTAATAAATTGTATTTCAAATATATTAAAATAGAAACTGAATACTGAATTTTGTCTTGGTGAGCATAAAGACTTCTTTAAAAAAAAAAAAAAAAAACCATTTTAAAAATCGGTGTGTGTAAATCCACCCATTGCTGTCCATAGGTGTCCTCCAGGTCATTAACGGCACGATCATCCCAATCCAGTCGGATTCCCAGCAGTGTATGCGGCAGAAAACCATTCTCAGCCAGGATCACAAAATAGGTGAAGAATCCTCCCAGTGCCTGGATCATGCCTAAACACACACAAAAGATAAACGAGTACACAAACACTTGTAATTACTTTTATCCCAGCAGAGCATGAAAAGGTATTTTATTCACAATATTAATCAGACGCATAAGGTCTATTAACCCCCCTCAGATTTCCAAAGTGTTTTTTAAAATGACACTTATGCCAAAAACTTTTATTTTGGCCGGTTTCACAAACAAGGCTTAAGATTAGTCCCAAACCTAACTGCATGTTTGAGCTGTCTGAACTGAAAGCAACGTGGACTGACATATCTTAAAATAAGTCAGTGCCATTGTTTTGTCTCAAGATGCACACCAGTAATGTGCTTTTTTTCTCTTTATAAAAGCTACTTGCCCTGATTGAACTAAGGCCTAATCCTGGCTTAAGGCCCGTTCACACCAGGCAAAATAACTATAAAGATAACGATAAAGATATCATTCTAAAAATCGTTCTCCATATTAAAGAATAACAGAGTTCACACCACAACTATAACGATAAAGATATGAGGAACGATATCGTTGGGATCACTTTCAGAACAATTTTTTCCAGCTGTCGAACGATAAAACACTGACAGCCAATCAGAATCCATTCTAATTTAAAGGTCTCGTGCATTTAAAATGGCAGATGACATATCAGAGAAGTTAATCGTCAAGGTAGAAAAAAAAATCCTCCACTGTTTGACAAGTCAAACCCTCTTTTCAAGGATACGTTAAAAAAGATGGATATATGGAAAGCAATCGGTCATATCCTGGGAACAAATGGTGAGAAGTATTAACGATGAGATATTATGCGCGCATAGTGTAACAAAATTACCTCAGTTAGGCTATCCAGCGCTAGTTTTGACAACATTGCTGAAGTTGCAGTGAAAAAGGCGTTGTATACATAAAGGTGTTGACTAGGCGATGTTTTTTTTCCGCATCATTGACTTCGTCAGCTAAATTCACTGTTAGATTAGATCGATTACATTAGACTTGCTAGTTTCACTGTTTAGATGCGCTCGGAACATAGCATGCTGGCTGAGGACATCAGCTGGCAAAGACGTGTAAAGGCATTAGAACAGCAAAAACATATTCAATGACATGTTGTTGATTCATTTGAAAATATGAATAAAATGTGTCTTCAAAAGACGACAACTCTCTAATCAGAGTGACGGATTCTCCCAACTCCTCTCGTCTTTTAAGGATATCGTGTACCCAAAAGCGCCTGTTTTTCTTTTGATATACGTTTGTAACGTAAAGCAGCAGCAGGTCATCCATTTTCGCTACTTTGAAACCACATCGGGCGCGCGCGCGTGCTTAGAATAAAAAGACCGTTATCGGTCGTTGGTGTGGACGCATATTTATCTTTATCGTTATCTTTATAGTTATCGTGCTTGGTGTGAACGGGCCTTTAATCTAAGCCCTGTCTGTGAAACCGGGCCTTTATTTCTTTAAAAAATAAGTTGATTATTAAAGGTAAAAATGTTTTTGCAATTACTGCAGATAGCCCATATTACATACATAAAATGAAGTACCAAGTAGTGAAGGTTCTCACCAAGAGAGAAAAAAATAGGTGAACATATGCTTCATAACACACAAGGTCAAATAAAATCCATCCATTCCACAGCCTAATGTTTGCTTTGGTCATGTCTTGCCTAGTGCGCCAAGTGAGCCCAGTGACTCATAAAAAAAAATAGGTGCATTATGCCTCTAATGTTCATTTGTTTGCACAAATAAATTCTTCACAGACTACAAAGTTGACAAGAATTAAGTTATAAAGGCCATGTGTGTGCGTTCGCTGATATCTGTGTGCAAGGGCACTTGAGGCTAACCGATTTGTCCGTAAGCCATGCTGATGAGCCTCTCATTCACCAGCTTGTCAGTTTTGGGGTTTCGGGGCTGACGCTTCATAATGTCACTCTCTGCCGACTCATACGCTAGAGAGATTGCAGGGACCTGAGAGAGAGGGAGAGAGAGAGCGAGAGCGAGAGAGAGAGAAAATGATGACAGTGATGACAAAGATGCTTGTGTGTGTGTGTGTGTGTGTTTGAGATGGTCTGGTGTCTGGTGCCCCGAGGTTAGTATTACACTTGACAGGAATTGGAAGTAAGACTGAATGAATGCACACGTGTGAGTGTTCACATCTCACCATGTCAGTGCCAAGGTCAATGCAGAGGATGGTGACAGTGCCCAGGGGCAGTGGCACACTGGCGATGATGAAAAGCAGGAAGGGTGTGATCTCTGGGATGTTACTGGTCAGCGTGTACGCAATTGACTTTTTCAGGTTATCAAAGATCAGACGACCTAAAACGGGTTTTAATTTAATTTAATTATTTTATTTTAGTATTGATGATTGTGTAAAACAGTCAATATAGCACTTCTGAAAAGTGTTATCTCTAAAACATTTAGAGATACTATTCTTAATATTCCTTCTCTCTCTTACCCTCTTCCACTCCTGTAACAATTGAGGCAAAGTTGTCGTCCAGCAGGATCATGTCAGCAGCTTGCTTGGAAACGTCTGAGCCCGAGATTCCCATGGCAACACCAATGTCAGCCTTCTTCAGAGCAGGAGAGTCATTCACCCCATCACCTGTCACTGCCACTATAGCACCCTGCAGCCAGAGTCAGCCAATCAGAATCAGAGAAAAAGATCATGTGATGGATCCAAAACTCGTGGATCAAAGACCAGTCAGACAATCAGAGTTGGGATCAAGAAGTCTGTCAGCCAGTCTGAATTAAGTGTACACTAATGTTAATAGGTCGGTATGATTTTTAATGTTTTTATGCTCACCAAGGCTGCATATTTTGATCTGTTTTCTATTTTAATGTATTTCAAATGTAATTTATTCCAGTGATGTCAAAGCTAAATTTTCAGCATCATTACTTCAGTCTTCAGTGTTACATGATCCTTCAAAATTCAGAATGTATTTACTGTCATCTTAGATCAATGTAATGCATCCTTGCTGAATAAAACTATTAATTTCTTACAAAAGTAAAGGCTTTATGCTGTGTTTGGTCAGCTCAGTGTCAGCTCCACTGACCGGTAGCGTACTTGTACGTTATGTACGGAATGAGTATATTTAATAATTTGATGTAGAGTAAGTTTATGTGTATAAAATGTGATAACGTGATGTATACAGTATGTTTGTTTCAAACAGAATGAAGACAAATAATCATTTTGGTTGTTAGTTAGTTGCTAGCAGAAAAGCATGTTCATGCATTCATGACCTCTAGATGGGATTACTGTAAAGCTGGGTGTCCTGCATCGCATCCTCAACAAACAAGCTTCAAGAGCTCGTACCAGGTCAAAAAAAATATTATCATATATGACACCAATTTTATCATCTCCACAATGGTTACCTATTAAGTTACGTATCAATTACAAAGTATTGCTACTGACCTATAAGGCCCTAAACGCTTTAGCAAGGATTTCAGATGAGGCAAACTGAATCAACATGCACCAATGCAAAATTTTCTATATATTGTAATCTTATGTTAAGAACTTGTAATAACTACTTCAACACGCTCATGTTTTCTGCCTTAAATTAATGCATGATGTTAGCTATCTGCATGATTTGTATATGTACATTTTGTAATGTAGACACATGCATTTTTTTCTGTAAAGCTGCTTTGAAACGATATGTATTGTGAAAAGCTCTATACAAATAACTGTAAATTGAATTGAAGGTGCACTGTCATTTTTCCACATTAAAAAAATTCACACAAAGAAATAAATAGTGTGATTGAAAATATGTTGAAAGTTCGAAATGACAGTCGCTTTAGTTCGTTCTTCTATTTCGCTTGAAGTATATCAGGGCTATTAATGTAAACAGAAACTTTCAAAGATGTGATATTTCAATACAGCTTGCATTGGGTGAGATTTGTCGTGCAAGACCTCTAGTGTGTGATATTTTAACATTCACACACACACACACACACACCTGTCTCTGGCAGCCCTCGACGATGATGAGTTTTTGTTGAGGTGAAGTGCGAGCAAACACAATCTCTGTGTGGTACCTCAGAATATCATCCAGATACTCGGAGCTCATGTCCTTCAAGTCTGAACCATGAATCACACAGGCCTTAGCGTCTCTGAAACACACACACACACACACACACACAGAAAAGTGCCCATTTTCGTTATCTGTGGAGAAGCAATAAAAGCCGATAAAACCCATTCAGCTAGATTTAGTTTACACGCACAGAGTAACCCATACTCTCAAACAAACACTCAACAGAGACAGATTCACACACACAGACCGTGGATTGACTTGGCTCAGTGGTATATTAAGTCTCTCAGCGATATCCTCCACAGTCTCGTTGCCCTCAGAGATGATGCCGACACCTTTAGCAATGGCTTTGGCAGTTATAGGATGGTCACCCGTTACCATGATAACCTGTAAAAATGGATTTCAGTCACCTTTGACCTTGGACACAAAATACTGTCGATGGATGGATGGAACCTATAAATGGATACCTTAATGCCAGCTGAGCGGCATTTGCCCACAGCATCTGGCACTGCGGCTCGGGGCGGATCGATCATGGAGATTAAGCCGAGGAAACAGAGCTGGTTGACCGGGAAATTCACCTCGTCACAATCAAACGCAAATCCCCTCGGAAACTGTGAGGGAGAGAGGAACAGGTGGCAGAATCCTAAAGGAGAGAGAGAGAGTTGAGAATTAAAATATGAAGGAAGGAAAGAGGAAATGAAGGAAAGAGGAAATGAAGGAAGGAAGGAAGAAAGGAAGGAAGGAAGGAAAGAGAAAATGACGGAAGGAAGGAAGGTAGGAAGCAAGGAAGGAGAAAATGAAGGAAGGAAGGACAGAAAGAGGAAATGAAGGAAGGAAGGACAGAAAGAGGAAATGGAGGAAGGAAGGAAGGAATGACTTACCCAGAACTCTCTCGCCCAGTCCGCCCAGCTCCATATACGCTCCCTGAAACGCATCCTTCCAGTCATCGTCCATTGGGAGTTCCTGTCCATTGATCATTATGGAACTGCACCTGTATGAACAATCACCCAATAATCACAGCTAATGATTAAAGATAAGTATTACACTTCAATAATAACAGATAATAATCACAGCTATGGAATTTCGATGGATCAACAATACTTACAGCTAGTAATCTGATCAATGTATCAGATGTATCATCAATAATTAAAGTTTGTTTGTTGCAATTATCCAGTGCTTTAAGATAATCAATATATTATTATAGTATTTATTAATATTTTGAATTAGCCTTTATTTTTATATTTTGGATTTTCATTTTACACACACGGAAAACATTTTTTTCTACCTTTAATCTGACCCTCTGTCTGAAATGATGAATGAAAATGACAGCTACTTAAGGATTGTCAGTAAACGGCCACTGCTACTTCATTTTTAACAAAAGTTTCTTTGCGAACTCTCCATTGTGACACTGTGACGCCTGCATCTGGTGTCGGCAAATGTCAGCCGTTAAGCCACTGAGTGGCAGTGGGCGGGGCCTATGGTGCAATAATGTATAACTATTCATTGATATCTTGCTCTGGAGGAAATCAAATGTAAATGTATTTTGTGTATTATAAAAAACATTTGTGATGTGACAAATCCCACAATAACCAAACAAGTATAAAACTTGGATGTTTTAATGGTACAAAGATTGTACCATTAAAACATGTCAAAACATGTAACCTCTTATGTCAAAAGATCAAGGCAAATTTGATTTCTCATGTAATGGCCCCTTTAATCATTTTGTTTTCTTCTTATTTATGTTTTTATAGTAGAGATCAAAATTAGAGAACGATTAAGAAACACACAGCTACATAGCAGGGTGAATGCAAACGTTTATCAGAACCTCCTTCGGCAACATGTGGTTCCTTCCCTGCAAGCATCTCCCAATCAGCCCACAATTTTCATGCAAGACAGTGCCCCCCGTCACACTGCAAAACGGGTAAAGCAGTTCCTTGAAGCTCAAAAAATTTAAATAATGAAATGGCCAGCCCAGAGTCCTGATCTAAACCCGATTGAAATCATTGGAAAATCCTTGGTGACAAAGTTATGGCTAAGAAACCCACTACAGTTACCGAACTGTGGAAGAGACTGGAAGAAGAGTGGACCAAGATCACACCAGACCAGTGTGAGAATCTAGTGATGTCCTGTGGCCGCAGATGTGCTCAGGTGATCCAAAGCAAGGGCCTCTACACTTCCTACTAAATTTTGACTGCTGTAATCCTAAACTTTTTGTTGTAATGCTTTCTTTTCTGCTGCAAGGGTTATTGTTCTCCAATTTTGACCGCTGTGTTTTCCACAAAATAAAGGTTTTTGTTGAAGTACCTTGGTTATTTTGTAAAAAATGCTAATAGAACAATGGTAATACCCACAGCGAATATTCCTTAAAATTTCAAGCAATGAAGATTAATTAATATTTCTGAAAATAATCAAGTGTTTCTTAATTGTTCTCTAATTTTTATCTCTACTGTATATGGATTCACTGTATCGAAGTCTGTTATTAATTACCTGTCCAGAATCCTCTCTGGAGCTCCTTTCATCACCAGCAGGTGTCCAGTGGGACTCTCCTCTATCTCGTGAATAGACAGCTGAGAGAGAGAGAGAGAGAGAGAGAGAGAGAGAGAGAGAGAGAGAGAGAGAGAGAGAGAGAGAGAGAGAGAGAGAGAGAGAGAGAGAGAGAGAGAGATGGGGATCATTTATTACTCAAATCAATATCTGTATGACATCGACATGATTTGTTTCTATAAGATCTTTACAGCTTTGGGTGTGTGTTTCCTGTAGGTGAACCTGGTATTTGTTAGTTGAGTTGAATGGGATTTCTGCCACTTTATGGTTGTTCTCTCTGAGAATCTGAACACACCCGGACGAGAGCTCAACACACTTTAACAGAGCGGACTCTGACGCGTCACCTGCTGTTTCCCTCTGTAAACACACAGAAACACACGTGTCACAAATCAAACAACAATAGAACACAACCCCTTATCTTATTTATGATTAATATTTGTGTATAAGTGTTACACACAAATGTAGTCTATGTACACTACTTTTCAAAAGTCTGGGGCTGGTAAGGGTTGTGTATGTGGTGTATTACCTTGCGCACAGGAATTTCCTCTTGTCCCTGTATGAAGACAGCACGGTTACAAATCCCTGCCACTCGAGACAGAGAGAACCAAGTGGGAGAGCTTTTATCAAAGCAATAACCTACACACACACACACACACACAGGAGAAAGAAAATATTTGGTAAAGTGTGCTCAAACAGATATATGAACACATAAAGATAATTCTCCCTCTAAATGTTCAAAAGGTATCAAAAGCACTGATATTTAGCAGTCATTTTCATCTAAAGTGACCTAACGTATATGCTAATTACAGAGACATTGTCCCTAAAGTATTATGAATATTTACATTGTGTCCTACGCTCAGGCAAGTTTTCATAAAAAAAAAAATTCTGTCCACAATGAAAGTGAATATGTTATATACTGTAGATCCTAACACAACCAGTCAAATCATATTTGCAATAGATCTATGTGAAGAACAGACTGAAAATGTTTTGTTATGCATTGATAATCTTCCTCTCTAATGAGCTGCTAACCACTGCAACTGGATTGATTTGAGGAGTTGACCTCCAGAACCAAATTCAGTCCAAAATTCATGAACGAATCATTCACACTGGTTTTATGCTAATTTATAACTAAATTAACTGATTCATGGACAAGATCTGACTCAAAATAATGATTCGTTCACAAATTAGACATCAATTAAAAACGCTAATAAAGGCTAGGGCAGAAATTTTTCAGTGAACGATGACTTAAATTAAATCGTATGACTATCGTAACTACTTTTATGGTGTTTTGGAGCATTTTTTAAGACACAATGTGACCTAACAATGTTCACATATTTGGTCTGTGGACCTCAAAGAATTCTAACCTGATTGGTCCTCTGTGGTGTCGGCCACGTGGATCTGATTGTCAAACCACATGTGAGCTACAGTCATCCGGTTCTGAGTGAGGGTTCCAGTTTTATCCGAGCAGATGGTGGAGGTGGAGCCCAGAGTCTCCACGGCTTCTAGATTCTTCACCAGACAGTTTTTGCGAGCCATACGCTTAGCAGTCAGAGTCAAACATACCTGAGAGAGATTGGATGGAGTTAAAATAGAAGTTCTAAAAGACGATAATGTTTTATGGTTTTATGCCTTTTGAAAAGTGTTTTTAAGGGTTTATTAAAATAATGATAGAAGGAGTCATACAAAGAGAGAAATATAAAAGACTCAAAAGAATGAAAGAATGAAAACAAATCTTCAGTATGTAAGTTTATAGAACACCATTCAAAAGTTTTGGCCTAAAATGTAATTTATTCCTGTGATGGCAATCCTGAATTTTCAGCATCATTACTCCAGTCTTTAGTGTCACATGATACATTCTAATATGCTGATTTGCTGCTCTGGAAACATTTCTTGTTATTATCAATGTTGAAAATGTTGCTGCTTAATATTTTTGTGGAAACTGTGATGCATTTTCCCCCCAGGATTCTTTGATGAATAGAAAGATCGAAAGAACAGCATTTATTTGCCATTAAGAAAATCTTTTGTAACATTTAAATGTCTGAACCCAAACCTTTGAACGGTAGTGCATATGAATATCATAATATGTTTATATGTGTGTCTCACCGTGACAGTAGCCAGCAGTCCCTCAGGGACATTGGCAACAATAATGCCGATGAGGAAGATGACAGCCTCCAACCAGGAGTAGCCCAGAATAAGGGACAGGACGAAGAACGACACGCCCAGAAAGATGGCCACGCCCGTGATGATCTGAATGAAGTGCTCGATCTCCCTGTTGATGGGCGTCTGACCCACCTCCAGACCGGACGCCAAAGTCGCAATGCGGCCCATCACTGTATGGTCACCTGTGTTGATCACTATACCGTGGGCTGTACCTGCATATGCACACAAATGAACCAATTCATGTGTGAAAGTAAGAAAAAGCAGTATGTTGATTAAATGAATGAAACAAAGATGGAATGAAATGAAGTGATTAAATCAAATAATGAATGAATTAAACAAATTAACAAACAAACAAATGCAATAATGACAATTTTTAATGAATGAATGAATGAATAAATAATGAATGAAGAACCGACCTTCCACACAGTTGGTGGAGAAGAAGCTGATGTTTCTGGTCTCCAGGGGGTTTTCATGAGTGAACGCTGGAGAACGTGTCTGAGGTTCTGACTCTCCAGTTAGAGACGAGTTATCCACCTAAGAAAGACAGAAAAGATGTTCTCATTCTGATTTCACGCTTCTATCTAAGACTACAGGCTGATAAACAAAGCTGATCCCAGATCTGAGATCTTTCCCTTAATATCCGTCAACATCACTTGGCCTCTCTCTACCTTGCAGCCACTGGAAGAGATGATCCGAAGGTCTGCTGGGATTCTGTCTCCACCCTTGATCTCCACCAGGTCTCCCTGAACCACTTCCTCGGCATTAATATGAAACGTCTCCCCTTCACGGATCACCAGAGCTTGCTGAAAGAAAAAGTCAGTTGTAAAGTTCCTCAAACATGATGATACAGAAAAACTATATATTTAGGGAGAGGCCTATAGCAGCAAGTATATCAAAACAGAGTTTTCAATACTATATGCAACCTACACTATCAATTATAGACATTCATGCATTCATGTGTGTGTGTGTGTGTGTGTGTGTGTGTGTGTGTGTGTGTGTGTGTGTGTGTGTGTGTGTGTGTGTGTGTGTGTGTGTGTGTGTGTTTATAGATTTTAAATCACTTTTGGGGTCACCTATGTGTGGTTTTCTACCATATTGACTTTTTAAATGACCATTTTAGTCTATTTATTGTGCTTTCTTTTATTTGACCTTTTATACTGAAATTCATTCGAAATTTAATAATAAAATAAAAAAACAAAGAACTTTTGTGAAAGTAAGAAATAAATGAGATTTTTTTCCATCTTTGCCTTTATCATGTCCCTATCTTATATATTATATAAGATATACTATCTTCACCGTATTTATTTTCTGTAGTTTATTTCTGTACTGTATAAACTGTGGCAATATTGTAACCAGTATGCCAACAAAGCTAAATCTGAAAGAGGGGGTGGTGGCATTGGAATGTGGTTCCTTTCATAAGTTAAGAAGGATTTACATTCATTTATATAAATCATACATTGGGCTTTTAAATGTTGAAAGGGAATTGCATGGATTTATGTAAATCATATAAAATATTGCTCATAATGGTTTCCGTTTGGGATTTGGTATCATTTACATTTACATGCATTCATTTTGCAGACCCTTTCATCCAAAGCAATCTGCTACTGTTATCACACTGACCTGAGGCACCATGTTTTTGAAGGACTCCATGATCCGGGAACTTTTGGCTTCTTGATAATATGAGAAGCAGCCGGTTATGATGACCACAGCAGCTAAAACCACACCCAGATACAGCTGCAGTAAAGCGGACAGAGGGAAACACAAGTCAAGGGTCAGGGGGTTCAAAACTACTACCCATAAGACTCTATCACTACCTTTCCATCTGAAAATGTGCTATAGTTAAAAAAAAAAAAACCACAACTGGTGTACAAGCAAACAGTCTTATGAAGAGCGATTGACATCTGGGGTCTTTACCCTGAAATGCACTTGGCAGCTTTAGTGACCAGTGAATGAAAGTGTTACCATCTCATTCTTTGCAAATGTTTCCCAGGGAGTTTCAATACAGAGATATATGCCCACCAGTCACAAAAATTCCCATATTTTAACCATCTTTACATGAACAATAGACTCATACATTGCAAAAGAACAGCACAGTCAGACAATTTTAAACACATACACACCTTGTCATAACCCTTAAACAAAACAGTTTAGAATGGGAAACGTGCAGAAATCATGGTGTAAAAGAGCAAACACAGTTAAATGATCCTTAACTTCACATTTTAATTTATCACTGACCCTAAACTGTCCCACAAGCAGCTGGGAGCTCAGTCTACAAACTGGGACTCATTCATCCTACTGTATATGGGACACCGGAGCTAAAAGCAATGTATCCACCAGTAGCCAAAAATGTAAACTGCAGGTTTTAATTCCCCTCTAGTGGAGTGAGGCCAAGTTAACTAATTTTTGAGATTCAATGTTTTAATCGGCTTAAATATGGATTTTAGAAAACTTAGAGATTTGTAAAAACATGCACAGGAATTAGAGATAAACATTGGTACTTTCATTATTTATTGTGAATTATATTATTTTGAAAATTGTATTAAGTGTTACCGACATCTCCTCATAATGAGACTTCTTTCAGATTTGTGCAATATGTTAATTTTTTCCCAACTAGTTGAAGAATTGTTTTTAAATGCACAACGCTGCACTATAGGACGTGTCACCTACAACAAGCTCAAATAACATTTAGAAAGATTTTCCAACAGGATCGGGACTCAATGTGCACCCAGATTTAAACCTGTGCCTCTTACAAGATCAAAAGTCACTGTGTCTGGGGAACGCCACATCTCACAATAATCCACTTTATTTTGCAATGCGGAAGCTATTTTCTATGAATGAGCAAGACTTCTGATTCATTAGCGGCTAAGAAAATAGCTAGCAGAATAACAGTGCAGTAAACGGTTAAACAATTTGCGCAACAAACCAGTTTATAAATATGACAATACATTAAAATAATGTAATAAATACTAGTTTGCAATGTCAAGCAGCATAACAAGCTGTTTTGTACAGCTAAAAATAACTGGAAGCGGATGACACAGGAAGCCAGACACATTCAATTTACAAATGGCTGTGCCTGCTCTTACATTTAAAATAAGGTGGACAAGCCCTCTCATTGGCTGGATGGTAAGTGCACTCACATTGTCATTGACAGGCTCATCCTCTGTGGCCGCCTGAATACTGTAGGCAAGAAAGCAGAGGATGGCACCGATCCAGAGCAGGATGGAGAATCCTCCGAACAGCTGCTTACAGAACTTCACCCATTCTGGTGTGGTGGGCGGCGGGGTCAGTGCATTTGGACCATCGCGGGCCAGAATTTCTATCGCTCTCTTATGGGTCAGACCCTGGTGGGATGGAGACAAAGTTACTCAAGATTCCCTGCAGCAACACACTGCTAAACAAAACAGCTTGAACCAGTAAATTGGTTTACTGAGCTTCATGGGGATTTTAGAAGGGGGTTGTGCACATGTCAGCAGGTCAAGCTTAGAGACTAAGGCAGCTTTTCGCAAAAGCATTGTACGTCCAAGTCAATTGTAAAGAGTTGGTTTCTATGATCTACTTGGGCTTACATCGCTTTTGGGAATTGCAGTCTGGGTTATAATATAATATAATATAATTTTACAGTATGTGTACTTACCCAAGAAAGTGCTCGTAATATGAGGTAACTACATGGGTTAGGTTAGGTTCAGGGTCAGTACCTAGAGTTATAACCCAGTTATTGTAATTGCTTGTTTGTATTTTTTGAACAGGGGTTCCAGCTCCAGAAATAGGATAAATGTTGTATCAAAAATATCAGAAAATGGTTTCAAATTCTATATTTATTTAACTAAAGCTGTTTTCCCAATTGATATCACTAAATAATATCTTGCTATATCTTTCAAAGGCTTGTTTAGTTGGTCATGGGTATGCTGCTTGAATGTCCCGGTGAGTAAAATGTCATCGCGATCTGAAAAATATCCGATTCCGTTTTGTAAATGTCGAAGGTGAGGACTCACTCTGGCAAGGTCAACGCCATAACGAGTGCTGAGCTCATCTAGAGACAGCTTATGATCATCCTGTAGAAACACACACAAGAGCATCAGACACGTTTGCCAATTAGCTGAACCGTCAAGATGTTTCACATTCTTTTTCATCAGACGATTTCATTGTTTGATTTGTAATTATGATCTCTTATACTCTCTCACCTGCTTGCTCACACACTCTGTCTTTTTTCGTACATATCTCTGAACACAAAATAATAACTTCTTACCAGTGACACCTCTTTCTTCAGCTCATCTAAAGCTTGATCTTTCATCTTTCTCTTTCCTCCCGTTGGAGCAACCTTAGGGCTGCGTTCATGTCCGTACTGAGACAGAGATAGAGGAAGAGAATAATACCCAGAGAATAAAATTATATTACTCAGAGATTGCGCTTTCGCAGATTATGAGATTTCTCAGGTGTTTCATTCATCATTCCTTACAAGTAAAAATAGAAAAACAGATCATGTAATGATGTAATGTGATGAATATTCAGCTTTATCATCACAGGAATAAAATACATTTTTAAATATATTAACATAGAAAATAGGTCTTTTAAATTGTAAGTTTATTTTTTTTAAATTTCACTGTATTTTTGATCAAATAAAAACAGCCTTGTTAAGCATTAGACTTCTTTCAAAACCTTACAAATCCCAAAAGTTTGAATGGTATATATGCACACTCTTGGTGAAGAAATACTGATTAAGAAATCATTTATACATATTCCTATCTAGTGGAAACAAGTGCACCATTAATAAGTGAATTCATTTCAGATTTTTCTTTCCTATGGGTAATCGCATCACGCTGGCACATATTTGTTTAATTAGTCAGCTGAATATTCATAAATGAATCCTAATTTTTACCCTGAACTGTTGCTTTGTGCTTTAACTCAGTCATAGTTAACTACATACGACTACAACTACAGGTCCTTCTCAAAAAATTAGCATATTGTGATAAAGTTCATTATTTTCCATAATGTAATGATAAAAATTAAACTTTCATATGTTTTAGATTCATTGCACACCAACTGAAATATTTCAGGTCTTTTATTGTTTTAATACTGATGATTTAGGCATACAGCTCATGAAGACCCAAAATTGCTATCTCCAAAAATTAGCATATCATGAAAAGGTTCTCTAAACGAGCTATTAACCTAATCATCTGAATCAACTAATTAACTCTAAACACCTGCAAAAGATTTCTGAGGCTTTTAAAAACTCCCAGCCTGTTTCATTCCTCAAAACCGCAATCAGGGGTAAGACTGCCGACCTGACTGCTGTCCAGAAGGCCATCATTGACACCCTCAAGCAAGAGGGTAAGACACAGAAAGAAATTTCTGAACAAATAGGCTGTTCCCAGAGTGCTGTATCAAGGCACCTCAGTGGGAAGTCTGTGGGAAGGAAAAAGTGTGGCAAAAAACGCTGAACAACGAGAAGAGGTGACCGGACCCTGAGGAAGATTGTGGAGAAGGACCGATTCCAGACCTTGGGGGACCTGCGGAAGCAGTGGACTGAGTCTGGAGTAGAAACATCCAGAGCCACCGTGCACAGGTGTGTGCAGGAAATGGGCTACAGGTGCCGCATTCCCCAGGTCAAGCCACTTTTGAACCAGAAACAGCGGCGGAAGCGCCTGACCTGGGCTACAGAGAAGCAGCACTGGACTGTTGCTCAGTGGTTGCCTGTCTTTCGGAAATCAAGGTGCCAGAGTCTGGAGGAAGACTGGGGAGAAGGAAATGCCAAAATGCCTGAAGTCCAGTGTCAAGTATCCACAGTCAGTGATGGTTTGGGGTGCCATCTCAGCTGCTGGTGTTGGTCCACTGTGTTTTATCAAGGGCAGAGTCAATGCAGCTAGCTATCAGGAGATTTCGGAGCACTTCATGCTTCCACCTGCTGAAAAGCTTTATGGAGATGACAATTTCATTTTCCAGCATGACCTGGCACCTGCTCACAGTGCCTAAACCACTGCTAAATGGTTTACTGACCATGGTGTTACTGTGCTCAATTGGTCTGCCAACTCTCCTGACCTGAACCCCATAGAGAATCTGTGGGATATTGTGAAGAGAAAGTTGAGAGACGCAAGACCCAAGATGCAAGACTCGAAGCATCCTGGGCCTCCATAACACTTCAGCAGTGCCACAGGCTGATTGCCTCCATGCCACGCCGCAGTTGAAGCAGTAATTTCTGCAAAAGGATTCCCGACCAAGTATTGAGTGCATAACTGAACATAATTATTTGAAGGTTGACTTTTTTGTATTAAATACACTTCTTTTATTGGTCGGATGAAATATGCTAATTTTTTGAGACAGGAATTTGGGGTTTTCATGAGCTGTATGCCAAAATCATCAGTATTAACACAATAAAAGACCTGAAATATTTCAGTTGGTGTGCAATGAATCTAAAATATATGAAAGTTTAATTTTTATCATTAAATTATGGAAAATAATGAACTTTATCACAATATGCTAATTTTTTTAGAAGGACCTGTATATGAAACTATGACAGGCCTTTGACTGTGTTATCAAACACGTGAGTGTGCTTGGGCATGACGGATCATCTAATGTGCTCGTCTTTGGCAGGAAATGTGTGCTGTGTGCTGACACATAGGAACAGGGTGTCATGGAAATCACCTGGTCCTGTCACTCTCACTCAGTGACTGTATGTGTGTGCTTGGCACGTGTACAGACAGATCAGCATGTGGAACAGACAGAAGATCATTCATGCACCTTTAATCTGACCTCTTTTCTGAATTAATTCAGATTAATACCAATCAAATTTAAGCCAGCATAATCCATCACACCTCCCACCCCTCATTATGAGCAAAAACAGCTTACAGAGAGCATCACATCAGTAAAATCATTTTCAGATAATCACACACGTCAGACCGACAACAACTTGTTATTTCAAAAACATTTTAAATGAGATGCAGCTTCCACAGCGAATCTCACGAGAACTGTCAAGAAATATTCAGGTCATTTCTGAACATTTTTCATCACCAAAACTAGAAGAAAAAGAAATGATATAGAAAACAAACCTATTTTTAGGACCATTAACATTTTTGCATTGTGACATTTTTATGACTCTTATGAGCCCATTCTCCTTCCTCAATTCACAGTAGCTTTGATTCTTACTACAGAAATGTGAAAAACATCTTTTTTTATGCTACTTTAATATTATATCATTATTAATTAAATTGTAAATTAAATTTGTTATTTAATAAAAATATTCATTATTGTTATTTTTAATTTGTTTTAAAAAATGTTTTTAAATATTTTTCCATTATTATTAAAAGTACATTTGAAGAACATAATGGTAGCATTTGTTTTATGGAATTTCAGATTTTATCCATTTTCTTTTTTGTCTAGTACTAAAGTAAAAATTAGTCTTTTTTGCATTACAGTAATACGAATTTGGGGAGAAAATTTGCTTAATAGTCATGAAAATAATGTCATTATGTAAATAATCCAAATGGTTTTAAAACAGGATTTATTTTCTTAATGCAAATTATAATTTTATTTTTTTATTTAGATTTTGTTGTGACATATCACCCTAACATTTCTTTGTGAGAAAGTCACAAAGAAACATATTCCCACATAATCCTGATGTATCCAAATGCATGTGATACTAAACCAATATATTATTTAAGGGTGCACGACACTTACAACAATCTGTCAGAGAAAGAAACCCAGCGAGAGAAAAGGACAGACAGAATAATTGATGAAGCACCACAGAAAGACACTCACCCCTTTTCCCATGTTCGTTGATAATGAACTGATGCCCAGATTTCTCCCACTCTTCCCTCACACGTGTGGAAGACACTGGTGGCTTTTTTTGGAGTTAACATACCCTCCTTCTCAACCTGATAACACACACACGCACACACACAACTTGTTCTCTCCCCACATTTGTGCCTCAGGGTAACCCGAAGCTCACTCCCCACCCCCTTATAAATACACACACACTAACACGACACAACCTTCATGCCCGTGGCTGTATACCTGCACCTGCTACCACTGTCCTCTTCTTTCTGTCTGACACACTTATATTATCACTATTTATTTTATGCTTGTTATCAGGGCAGAAGAAGCGAGACGGGTTGAATTCTCCATTATCATTATCTGTTGGTGTTGATGTGACTTGAGGATTTTTTTTCCCAACTAAATCAAGCCTTGAGACTGTGGGAACTACAACTGCCGTCAATATCTCTGCCAGATCCATTAAGAACAGGACTGGAGAGAGCAGCTGCTCTCCTGACCCTGCTGTGCCCGAGAGCGATGCTCGGCTGACGTAAAAAACTGTGATAAATCACATGAACTTCACGTGCTACACTATTTATTGTCTCTGTGGAGGACATATTTTACTTATTTTTTCTCAGGCTGACGGTATATAGTTTAAAATGTGTCCTGTGCTCTGGTTATAGTGTTACATATTATTATGTAGTTGATGATATAGTTTACTGTATTTCTTCTCTTGAACACTTGACATAGAGATGGATGTTAAAGGTACAAGGTACAAGAATAAGAAGTGTTTCCTTTGGAGGGAAATTTTTCATCCAATTAACAAATGGGGGACGAAGTTTGGAGTTTATAGAGACCCCAAACTTCGTCCCCCATTTGTAAATTTACATTACATTTTGCAAACTTTGTGACGCATTAGTATTATAAGAATCTTGAAGATTCTCTTCTTAAACACCCAATGAAATTACATATTAAAATGCCTCCTAGAACACAATGGGTCGTAAAAATTATCCTCCAAAGGAAACACTTCTTATTGGCTCACAGACCCCCAGAGGGTGTGACATGTTCACGCTTTAAAAATCACTGATCACAGGATCAGCCTCTTTTGCTCGCTTACACCCTATCTTACTGTCTTGGTCCTTCCTGAGAAGTCCTAATGTGAAGATGATGCTGAACTAGAAGTCCCTCAAGGACCCCCAAAAGCTTGTGCCAGGCTCCGGGCTTGTCTTTCCATTCACCAAAGATCCTCTGACTCACACTGCTTCTCTCACATCAAGACCACACCAGCAAAGATCAACTGGAGCCTCAACAAATTGCATCAGGACAGTTTAATTCAAATGGGCGAGACATGCAAGGATCAAACTTAGTCTCATTATTTGAAACATTAAGTATCCTTACCCTTTTTAAAAAGGGCTTGTTAGAACTAAACTGATGGTTTGCTCAAGGCTGATGATCTGCAGAACTTAAAACAATGCTATAACTTCTTGCTTTCCTGTATTCTGCTTCAGCTCTCTTTCCCTTGGTAAACTGTATGCATTTAGTTTAAATGTTTAGTCTAGTTAATATAGTCTTGTTCATATCACACATAAAGTTGTCCGTGTCCCAAGCTTATATCAGGAGACACTAATCATAGATTTTTGGCTACAGGCTCTGAATAGTACTGTACTGTAAGAAAGACATTTCCCATGCCCCGGAAATGTACATTGTTATTAATCAATTAATTACCAATATTGAGGGATCACAGGATGAAATGAATAACTGGTTGTAATGTTATTGTTGCTACATCAAGTTAATCTGATTAACTAATCCAAATATTCATAATCAATTATCACAAGTTATGATTAATTATTAATATTTCATAGAGCTAATTTGCTATATATATACACAGGTTCTTCTAAAAAAATTAGCATATTGTGATAAAGTTAATTATTTTCCATAATGTAATGATAAAAATTAAACTTTCATATATATTAGATTCATTGCACACCAACTGAAATATTTCAGGTCTTTTATTGTTGTAATACTGATGATTTTAGCATACAGCTCATGAAAACTAAAAATTCCTGTCTCAAAAAATTAGCATATCATGAAAAGGTTCTCTAAACGAGCTATTAACCTAATCATCTGAAACAACTAATTAACTCTAAACACCTGCAAACGATTCCTGAGGCTTTTAAAAACTCCCAGCCTGTTTCATTACTCAAAACCGCAATCAGGGGTAAGACTGCCGACCTGAAGGCCATCATTGACACCCTCAAGCAAGAGGGTAAGACACAGAAAGAAATTTCTGAACAAATAGGCTGTTCCCAGAGTGCTGTATCAAGGCACCTCAGTGGGAAGTCTGTGGGAAGGAAAAAGTGTGGCAAAAAACGCTGAACAACGAGAAGAGGTGACCGGACCCTGAGGAAGATTGTGGAGAAGGACCGATTCCAGACCTTAGGGGACCTGCGGAAGCAGTGGACTGAGTCTGGAGTAGAAACATCCAGAGCCACCGTGCACAGGTGTGTGCAGGAAATGGGCTACAGGTGCCGAATTCCCCAGGTCAAGCCACTTTTCAACTAGAAACAGCGGCAGAAGCGCCTGACCTGGGCTACAGAGAAGCAGCACTGGACTGTTGCTCAGTGGTCCAAAGTCCTTTTTTAGATGAAAGGAAATTTTGCATGTCATTCGGAAATCAAGGTGCCAGAGTCTGAAGGAAGACTGGGGAGAAGGAAATGCCAAAATGCCTGAAGTCCAATGTCAAGTATCCACAGTCAGTGATGGTCTGGGGTGCCATGTCAGCTGTTGGTGTTGGTCCACTGTGTTTTATCAAGGGCAGGGTCAATGCAGCTAGCTATCAGGAGATTTTGGAGCACTTCATGCTTCCACCTGCTGAAAAGCTTTATGGAGATGAAGATTTCATTTTTCAGCACGACCTGGCACCTGCTCACAGTGCCAAAACCACTGGTAAATGGTTTACTGACCATGGTATTACTGTGCTTGGCCTGACAACTCTCCTGACCTGAACCCCATACAGAATCTGTGGGATATTGTGAAGACAAAGTTGAGAGACGCAAGACCCAACACTCTGGATGAGCTTAAGGCCACTATCGAAGCATCCTGGGCCTCCATAACACCTCAGCAGTGCCACAGGCTGATTGCCTCCATGAAACACTTCTTTTATTGGTCGGATGAAATATGCTATTTTTTTGAGATAGGAATTTTGGGTTTTCATGAGCTATATGCCAAAATCATCAGTATTAAAACAATAAAAGACCTGAAATATTTCAGTTGGTGTGCAATGAATCTAAAATATATGAAAGTTACATTTTTATCATTACATTATGGAAAATAATGAACTTTATCACAATATGCTACTTTTTTTTAGAAGGACCTGAATATATATATATATATATATATATATATATATATATAAACAAATATTTCTTAAATATATACATGAATGTATACAAATTAATTATACACCGTACACACAAATATATGTAAACACAAACTTTTATTTTGGATGCGATTAATCCCGACAAATCGTTTTGCTTTCTGTCCGTCCATTGACAGCTACACAACTATCACTTTGTCACCTCAAAAAGTTTATAAAACCAATCCATATGAATTGAGCGGTTTAGTCCCAATGAATTTCATTTTCGTTTTACGCAGCACGTAAGAGGTTCTGCAAGAGGTTTGTTATAGCGCATCAAGCAGGATCGGTTAAAGCTGCAGTCGGCAAGTCTGGCAGATTGAGTGGACTTAGGCAAAATTTGTAATGTTTACAACTCTCGTGCCCCTCCCCCACTATCAACGAATACCCTCACACCGAGTTTGTGCTCGTCAATGCGTGTGCACCTTGAACCTGCCCAACAAGTGCTAACGTTAGCTATCCATACCAACACATTTGGGCAAATATACTTAGATTACTAACATAACACTAAGAAATAAAGTAACTGGTTGATAAAGCACAATTACCTGTCGAGAAGAAATGTTGCAAGCTCTGCATCCAGCTTGAACCCAATTAAATCACGTAAATCTCTCCACCTTTCAAATGCCGATCCGATGTTGATCCAGGTTTTATTACTGGCACGGTGGCTTTCTTTCTTTACTTCTTTCTTTTCAGCAGGTGTTCTCTTTTCCTGTGTTGTTGTTGACTTCCTAGCTCTTGAGGTTAACTGAGGAATTGGAATCTTTTCCACCATCACTCTTCGTTCCCTATCAAGGCTACGGAACTTCGACATTACGAATGACGTATATAGAAACTCCTCTCATCCTTCACTTCCGCTGAAATCTTATAGGCTAACGCCAACAGAGCTGGCCAATTGACGCGAATATGCAAATACTGACACATCGTAGCAGTATATATGCAAGTGAGCGCCAATTCCTCTTCAGAATCTCTCTCTTCACGCTCAAATCGTGTGCTAGAAAGCTGATACTACTCAACAAACCTTGGATCTTGGATACCTGAACTGTCTCCAGCATCCGATGGCGACCGTTTACAACCTATGTTCGGGCCCCATAGTGCCCCCAGAAATGCACCTGTTTTGCATCGCGTGCATGGGGTTGGCCCACGCTGAGTCAGCCCTCAGGGATGGAGGGTCCTGCGATTTCTGTGCGGACATGTCCCTCCGAGCCCTCAAGGCCAGGCGGGACGAAGCTCGCGCTGCTGCGGGGATTGGGCCTGCTGCCGCCTCCGAGCCGCTGGCAGGCCCCCCCAACCGCGGGGTCGAGGTTCGACCCCCGGTGAGTTTCCCCGACCCTTCCTTTCAACCCCCTCGCGAGGTTGCTGACTTCGTGTCCTTCGGGGCGAGTGAGGAGGAAGACTCTATGTCCTTGTCAGCCTCCGAGAACGACTGGCGCGTTTTGAATTATCTGGACGACTGGCTGGTTCTCGCACAGTCCGAAGAATTGCTGGTCAGCCAGGTGGAAGTCATCCTTCGTCACTTGGAGATGCTCGGTGTTGGCGCATATTTAAGTCGTTTTGCACGGGTGTTTTGGGCGTGCTGTTTCCTTGTGGCTTAAAATAATTAAATACGGTAAAATAATAAATTTTTAAAGTCTGAACTTAAAGTCGGATATGCCAATCCATTTATTAACATAACGAAAAATAAAACATATTTCTTCAGATAATAACTTAAGTCAAGCCAGTCTCCATTACACGCCGTGTCTCACAGTCAAAAACCATGCCCCTCGCTGTGCGCCACACCTGCCCTAATTAGCCCACGTCTTAAGTAGACTGGTGGCAGATCACAGCGCCATCCTATCCCAATACACAGAATGGCTCCAACACTCGGTTTGAAGGTGAACTTCCAGAAAAGTGTGCTCACACCGAGTCATACTTCCACTTTTCTGGGAATATGCTTGGATTCGGTGAGAATGAGAGCGCGTCTCTCCCCCGAGCGAGCGGAGGCTCTGAGCTCTTCTCTCGGTCGCTTCAGACCGGGCAGGCTCATCCCACTGAAAGAATTTCAGAGACTACTGGGACGGATGGCAGCGGCTTCTTCAGTGTGTCACCTGGGCCTGCTGCATATGAGACGGCTTCAACACTGGCTGAAAACGCGCGTTCCCCCGAGTGCGTGGTATTCCGGCCACAAGCGCATCATGGTCACCTGAGGATGCGCCCTCGCCCTGGTCCCGTGGAAGGACCCCGACCTCTTCAGCTCAGGCGTCCCTATGGGTTTAGTGACTCGGCGCGTGGAGGTCCTGACGGACGCCTCGTCCACCGGATGGGGGGCGGTCTGCTTGGGCAAGCCCGCCTCGGGTCGGTGGTCAGAGAGGCAGATGGAGTGGCACATAAATCGCTTGGAGCTGGAAGCGGTCTCTCTAGCTCTCAAAGTTTTCCGGTCTCGGCTGGAGCAGCAACATGTGTTGATCCGGACCGACAACTCTTCCGTGGTCTCGTACATAAATCGTCAAGGTGGTGTACATTCCAGAGCCCTATTCAAGCAGGCGGAATCCCTTCTGCTGTGGGCGGACCGGTTCTTCCTCTCGGTGAGAGCGGCGCACATCTCCGGTGCTCTAAATCGCAGGGCCGATATGCTCTCGAGGAGCGGGATTCCTCAAGGGGAATGGAGGCTTCACCCCGGGACGGTTCAGTTGATATGGAATCGCTTCGGCAGGGCGGAGGTCGACCTCTTTGCGACGAGCGAGAACACGCATTGTCAGATGTTCTTTTCGCTGTCCCGTTCCCCTCGGGATACGGACGCGCTAACTGCGCGGTGGCCGAGAGGCTGTCTCTATGCTTTTCCTCCGGTGAAAATCTTGCCCTTGGTGTTGTGCAAAATCAGGGAGGAGAAGGCGTTGGTGACTCTGGTAGCCCCGAACTGGCCGAATCAGCCTTGGTTCACGGACTTGGTGGAGTTACTGGCGGGGCAGCCATGGGAGATTCTGCTCAGGAAGGACCTGCTGTCCCAGGCGAGCGGAACGATCTGGCATTACAGCCCCGGACTGTGGAGCGTTCATGTGTGGCCGCTGCAGGGTCGCTGAGCGGGCGGGATGCGCTGCACGCGCGAGTTTTGAATACCATCGCGGAACCGAGAGCCCCGTCCACCAGGCGCCTGTACGCTCTGAAGTGGGGTGTTTTCTCAAAATGGTGTCAGGATGACGATATAGACCCAGCGAACTGCTCTGTGTCGGTTATTCTGCGCTTTCTTCAGCATAGGATGGATGAAGGGAGCCTTCCATCCACTCTGAAGGTATACGTGGCCGCTATTGCAGCGTTTCATCCCCATGTTGATGGACAGTCTATCGGCAGACATGCGTCGGTGATTCGGTTCCTCAGGGGAGCTAGGAGATTACGCCCTGCACGGCCGCCTTCGGTGCCGCCGTGGAATTTAGCTTTGGTCTTGGAAGCATTGTCACAACCACCGTTTGAGCCCTTAGCTTCTATTGCCATTAAGGAGCTTTCGGTCAAAACGGCGCTGCTTCTCGCTCTCGCTTCGGTGAAGCGGGTTGGGGATTTACAGGCTTTCTCTGTAAGTGAGGATTGTATTCGCTTTGGGCCGGGAAACTGTAATGTAACTCTCAGGCCGAGGCCGGGCTATGTCCCTAAATTGCTCAATACCCCGTTCAGAGCGCAGATAGTTTCTCTGCCGGCACTGTCTGCTGAGCCATCAACCTCCCACGGTTCGGATGCTCAGAGTGCTATTTGCCCAGTCAGAGCACTTCGGGAATACATTTCTCGCTCGGCTGCTTTTCGGAAATCGAACCAGCTGTTTGTGTGCTTTGGTGGGTGCAACAAAGGACGGGGAGTCTCTAAACAGAGGCTTGCTCACTGGATCGTGGACGCTATTGTTTTGGCTTATGATCGCCTGGGGCAGGAATGTCCCCTTAACGTCAAGGCTCATTCGACTAGGGCGATTGCCTCTTCGTGGGCCTGGACTAAAGGGATGTCTATTCAGGATTTATGTCTGGCGGCTGGCTGGTCTTCTCAGAACACGTTTGCCAGGTTTTATAAGTTGGATTTGCCCTCTGTAGCGTCTCGAGTGCTTTCGGTGAGTTCATTGTGTACACAGCATTGAGAGAGCTGCTCAGCGCTTTGCTCATGAGTTGTTGTGGATTTTTACTGTTGCCACCGCTACGCGTTGGCCTTCTCTTACTGTTGTTGTTGCCCTGTTTTACTTCAGTGCAGTTTAACCAGTTTAACTGCTCGGGATATGCAAATTCTGGCAGTGTTTTTGTAAGCTTGTGATAGGTCCCTTTGGGCCTATCAGAGGTTAGAGGTTCGCTATTGGCCAATCTCAGCCTATCGGAAGCTTACATGCTGGGAGGGCGTTTTTTTTCTTGGTATTGGATCTGTGTCAGTGGTTTGTTTTGGCTACCACGGCGGTATTCTATACTGTTCCCATATACGACATTCGTAATGTCGAAGTTCCGTAGCCTTGATAGGGAACGTCTCTGGTTACTTACGTAACCTCGGTTCCCTGAGAGGTAAGGAACGAGACATTACGCTCGCCGCCGTGATCGCTATTATTTTAGCGTTTCGTTCGATTCTGAAGAGGAATTGGCGCTCACTTGCATATATACTGCTACGATGTGTCAGTATTTGCATATTCGCGTCAATTGGCCAGCTCTGCTGGCGTTAGCCTATAAGATTTCAGCGGAAGTGAAGGATGAGAGGAGTTCCCATATACGACATTCGTAATGTCTCGTTCCTTGCCTCTCAGGGAACCGAGGTTACGTAAGTAGCCGGAGACGTTACTGCACGAACTTCAGGAGTGTGCATGTGATTGTTAAGTGCACGGGGTGGCGTGTGCACGACCTGTGATTGACAGTCAGATCTCACACCCCCCTGCACTGATTGGACACAATGAAACGGGAGTGGTGGATTTTTGCAAAACAAATAACACGCTCCAGGTGGAGTTAGAAGCTCGGGATTTTTTCTAAAACCAATTTATTTATGTTGTTCTGTCCGATTATAGTGTCGATTTCACTGAATATGATCAAAAAAAATGTTGCCGACGGCAGCTTTGAGCTTCTGTTTATGTTTATAAGTGAATAAAAGCCTAAATTAAATCTGTTCATCATATAAAATGATCACGTCTTTTCAGAAAATACATTTTGAATAAATCGCTCCATTCATTTGGATTCATTTTACGATCTCTTTATAAACTTTTTGAAGCATCAAATTAGTAGTTGCTTAGCTGTAAATGGAGGGACAGAAAAGCTCTCCGATTTCATCAGAAAGATCTTCATTTATGTTCCAAAGATGAACGAAAGTCTCAAAGCTTTGGAACGACATGAGGGCGAGTTATTAAAGATAGAATTAAAGACAAAAGTCTAAACATTTACTAAGTTTATGCAACTGGCCTCAGGCTACTACAGGTAAACAGGGCTGGTTCTGGAGATATCAAACCTCAACCACATATGAACACAGTATGACCTTCCCAATAAAGACTTTAAGCACCCGCAAAGGATGTTAAAAAGATGGTTATCTTAAATATCCAACAAATTAAAATAATTCATATGCAATTTATTGTAGTGGATATTCTGTACCAAGAAAATCATGTGGCAACAAGGTTGCACATTAATATAATGTTTTGATAATTAAAATGATAGAATTAGATCAGATATAAGCTTCTATAAGATATTGGTGTGCAACCTTGTTGCCACATGCTTTTCTCGTTACAAAAAAATAATAATTCAGGATTCCATTCATGGAACATCCAGGAACAGTTGTAACAGTTACTAGGTGAAATAATGCAATACACATAATGCTGTCATTATTCATCGGTTTGTGACATTTACTGTATCTCCAAAATTACATTACATTTCACTTTTACTCTAAACAATCCTTAATCGAGTTATTCACTCATCTGCATCTAACAGATGGTTATTTAGACCATTCTATCAAAACACACTCACAAGGGATCTGATTTTTTTATTGATGTTTTTCTGAAATTATTTCAATTTGACATTTTTCTTTTTACAAGACATTTTACAGAAAATCAAAGTTAGCTTGGTTAAAGTCAAAATAAAAGTAAAAAATAATTAGACGTTTTAAATGGAGTTTGGAGAGAGAACGGTTAAATAGACCTGTACCAATACATACAACATGGGAATTCCCCGATATTTAAACAGTTTAATGGCAGGTACCATGTGGCTGCTCGACATTTACTCTGAGATGCATAAAAAGCATCTGTCTGTAGGTTAACAAACATATTTCCCACAAGCCTTCGCAATTCTACAACTTTTCCCAGCATTCCCGATGAGAGCCCCTGTCTGGTTCGAGGCTGACATGCATGGAGACTTGAAGAGAAAAACATATCCTGTGAGATTGAGATGTTTATTGTACTTTGGCTTGACTTTTCACCTGAATATGAATTCAGTCCAAGTCCTCATCTCAGTACTTAATAATTTATATCACTCTCAAAAAGCTTTCTGTCCTTAATGCATCACTTCCTGTGACCTTAGCATGCCAACACCATGATGGTAAACACTTTGATGAAGAATCAACCACATGAATTCTGCCATGTCAGTCAAATGAAAGTGCAGAAATATTATTAAACATCATTAAACTCTATTACATTTCTGCTTCCAACACACAAACAGTCCCAGGGTGCTGCTGCACAGCTTGTCATTACTAATGATGACATGACAAATATTGCTACAATGTTGTTTTATGTTGTTTTGTTCCCCTAACATGTTGACAGGTTACAGACATGTCATCAGACTACAAACATACACACATCTATCATGGTCAGCAGAGAGCTAGTTAAATTAACCTTTTTTTTTTTTGCATTGAAGTCTTTGCGACAATATGGCCGAATGAAAAATGTTCTCATGTGGGCAGCAGGTGGCAGGAGAGAGTGCTGGGGTTTTTTACCAGCAGAAACAGGGAATGAGAAGTGGAGGTGGTGGATGAGTGTTTGGGATAGTTATAGGAGGATTAGAGAGAGGTGAAGTACATCTAGGACTCGGGATGAGCGATGGCCCTAACTAATGATATGTGTTGAGAAGGGGGGGGGTGAGCCGGCCCTCATTGGACAGTCGTTTAAAAAAGGTACAGAAGGGATACAGAGATAGTTCTCCAGTTACAAGTGAGTGTTAAAATAATCAGCTGTTTGTCAGACAACAGCTTAAGCAGACAGACGTGAGAATCTGGCTTAGAGTATCAAGTAACTCTCAGTGTGTGTTTGAGTGTTCCTGCCAACAGCATCAACGTCATTTTGGTATTTCAGTCACTGCGGTCGGAGTAAAAACACAGAACAACTCTAAGTCAAATTCGAATTGCTTTTTGGGAAGGCACTTAAAATTGTTTGATGGGATACATGAGATGACGCCATGAGTGTTATAACGCGTGTGTTTGAGAAAGTATGGACGAATTTTATTGACTGAAATGAAATTTTAAATTGTGAGAAAGTGCATGCGTGTGATTCTATGACTAAAAAATACTAGTGCTATATTTAGCTCTCAGTAAATGAAGGGCGGGGAAGGAGGCTACTTTAGGGGGCCGGCCTACAGGAAGTGATGTAATAGCACCAGTATATCAGATGATGAGAAAGGTGAATTTATAGATGGAAAAGTAATGAAAAAAAAGACAAAGTGTCAGAAATGCTATACGGAAGAGAGATTAGAGGATAGTCAGACCAAAGACAGACAAAAACAGAGCGACAGGCAGTAAAACAGAGAAAAACAGAAAAAGAGGGAGGGAACAAGAAAAAAGACAGTTAAAATAAAGTTTCCAAAATAACTGTTCAGCAAGAATACAAAGTGTGAAAAGTGTGCGCCTAGGATTGTGCTCTTGTATAAGACTGCATGTGTGTAGAGAGAGAGAGAGAGAGCGAGAGAGAGAGAGAGAGAGAGAGAGAGAGAGAGAGAGAGAGAGAGAGAGAGAGAGAGAG
The DNA here is from genome assembly GCA_030578275.1 of Meda fulgida. Classification (NCBI taxonomy): domain Eukaryota; kingdom Metazoa; phylum Chordata; class Actinopteri; order Cypriniformes; family Leuciscidae; genus Meda; species Meda fulgida. The sequence continues at coordinate 8,155,399 of CM060617.1, read as the reverse complement.
ATGGCTGAGCAGCCTGTCACTTAACAAGTGGAAATCTTCACCATTCTGCCACCATTACAGCTCTCAAAAACACAACTGTCAGTGTGTGTGTAATGGGCGGCTTGTTGTGAATGTGTGATGTCGTTGAAGTGATGTTATTTTTAAGACTGTGTCGTAACCAGGTCCAATGCAAGAACTTTCAGGGCGGCAAGTTATTTTGTCTGTATTCCCTGAAAACACAAACGGAGCACATTTTCATTGAACAGATTCAAAAGTTCTAGAGTGGGGTTCAAAAGTCAAACTGAAAATCTAGGATTCAAAATTTAATTTATTTCTAGTTTACTAAATAAGAAATATCAAGATGCTCTTTGGATCATCTCAAATAATGCTGGAGAACATCATGTTTTGCATAAACTTGTGACTTAATGCAACTCGACAAAGCAAGAGACACAAACTAAATATTAAAACATTTTCACTTATTGTTATACTGAACGTAACCTCACTGCATGCATAGTGTGATTTTGGACCAACGAGATTTTAATGTGAACAGAGTTATCCAGATCAATGTAACAGAATCCCAGCAACCTAGATTATATCTAATTTTAATATATAATAATTACATATTACAATTTTTAAATATCTTGTCACAGCTGCGGGAGACATTTTTTGTCCAAAATAGAGACAAAGCAAATACTTTTTAATCACCTCTTCACTCTTAATAATTTATGATGGATTTTTTTTTACAGTAGAAAACCTAGAAGCTTTTCAGATTTTTGAACCTCACTGCGTGCGAAGCCTGATTTTGGACCAATTAGATTTTAATGTGGGTGGAGCTATCCAGATTAACGCAACAAAGACAGAACCCAAAATATATCTCATTAGAATATTTAATAATTATACATTAGAATTATAAACTATTGTCACAGCTGCGCAAGACATTTTCTCCAACAAAACTCATCGAAGATATTTTGTTTAGCTTGTCACTTTATCGTGTTGCTCCTAGATTGGACACAGATTATTTTTTTTTAAATGTGTTTTTTTGGGGGGGGTGGGGATAATATGAGGAAAAACTTCACCCCTCTCCTGTCTTCCTGGTTTTAAGGATTCATCTTTCACTCCTCGCCTCCAAAACTCTCCACCACCCCCTCTTTTCATACCCGTCTCTCTTACTTGAGAGCGATTTTGTGAGCGAGTTGAGAAAAGAACACTGCGGGACTTGTTTTAGTTTGCCCTTTCTCTCTCTCCTGTTTAGTGAGCTCTAGCTCAATGGTCATTAGAACCCTGTCCTGTCTGCCCAACTTTGCTGCCTCTTCCTGGGCTTGAGTCTGGGTCGAGGCAGCCCTACTCTGGGGCTCTAGCTCTCTGCTCCACAATCCCTATTTCTTCTCCCTGCGAGACTCCTGTTTCTTCTTCTCTGAAGCTGCTGCCTTCAGCTTGACCGGATCCATCACAGCTGAAGCCTGGAAAAGAGAGGGAGTGTGGAGAGGGGAGGAGTGAGTCTCTACGGGAGGAAAGAGAGAGAGAGAAATAGAGGTATAGAAAGAAAGCAAGAAGCAAAGAGAGAAAGGAAGAAGGGCTTGTGGGTTAGGTTGGAATGGTCAGATGAGTTTATCGGATATGAGGAACCAGAATAAGGGAGGTAGTTTCATTACAGAAGAGAAGTAGAAGAAGAAAAGAGAGAGTGAAATGCTAAACAAGTGGTTAGAAGGAGATGAACACCAGGGGAACTTTCGGTTTCTGGAAAGGGAGGACAAAACAGGAAGTGGCCAGTTAGGGAGTGACAGCGTGACATCACAGCACCTAAATAAAAGAACTCATACAGCTGGCCTTTGACCCCTTCACCCTCGGGATGCTGAAACATGTTTGATTATCTTTAGTCTTTCCAAAAAAGATTCACTGTATGTTTGTCAGAAACTTGAAATGATGCTGCCCATGTACCTCAATTAAAGGTGAAGTGAATCATTTTTCCAAGTAAAAAGTTGTACAGTAAGTGGACTTCCTGAATAGAGCAACACTACGCTCTGAGTCCTGTTTGTCAAAACAATGAACGGGTGATAGTGGGTTTTGGAAAGACAATGTTATTATTTTTTTCCAGTTCTGTTTGATGCTACTAGTAGTGCAGAAATTATACACTTCACCTTTAAAATTAATATTCCAGAACATAAACAAGTTAATCTCTCATTTAAACTTGATTATCACAGAATTTAGAATTTCTTTCGACAGAAGTTGTTTTTAACCAAAAAAATATATCTTTGAAGTTCTTTGTGATGTCAAACCTATAAATAAGTTAAAGAAAGGCTTACAATAACTGTACATTTTAACTTGCTGCTTTTGTAATACAAATTCTCTTTAAACATATACAACTATGCAGCAAGTTTCCACAATGGAATTTTAAAGTCTAAAGATCTTAGTTCTAGTCTACAGCACTTTATCAAACTGCTTTCAGTTGAATGGATATTGGAGGGTGGACTGGGTTTACACTGACAGAACCAAGAAAAAAAAAGAAATGAAAGAGAAAGAGAAGCTGACAGGAGAGGAGTACAAAGAGGAATGTGTACTGAAACAGATGACGAAAAGAAAGAAGAAAGGCAATAAAAAGAGAAAGAACATAAACAATACAAGATTGGAAATCTGCAAGTTTGATCCTGTAAGAGATGAGATGTGTGCAAGGAAGGAAGTGGCTTGATTGTACGTGATGGTGTTTGTCATGATATAACACATGATTAAAGCGCATACATGATTCAGTCTGACAGCATTTTACTGTTCACCTGCAGAGAGAACGAAGGCCAGCGGAGAAGAGAGGGGACGAGACTGCTAGAGGAGAAAAATCTGTGATATGGAGGATGTGAAGGATAATGGCGTGGAAAAGTGCACAGAAGAATATAAACCCAGAGAGAGAAAGAAAAGTAAGGTGGTATGTAAATGAATGGCATGTTAGCACAGTAAAAGATGTATGAGCTCCATTTTGACTGCCAGCTCAATGACACTGATGTGGTGGTCTCTAAGTCCACAGGATTATAGAGAAGAGCCAAAAGGGTTTTAAATCTGGCCCACAAATTATACTGTTATAGCGCAGCCTAATATATAATTCCCCACATGGCTTATTCCAGGCCTTGAACACGCAACTGCGGTCTACAGTATGTGATGGCAAAAAACAAGCCTGTGTGCTTGCATCCTTCAAAACATGTAGTTTTGACACCATTGCTATATCCCAAATGTCCCCTGCTTCTATTTTTGATTAGGTACAGCTACTCTAGTCTAAACATGTACTGTATTTCAAATATGTTTACATGCATTGCGAATGAGGCTTCATAAACTGGCATGCAGACAGGAGCACAAACACTGAGGTAGATGTAGCTTTACCTGGAGTTTCGCCTGCCATGCACCTGACCTTTCTCAATAGTGCTTATTTTTATTAATATATTTATTATTAATAAAAATCATTATTTGCCTTCATAAAGCCTATATACACATATGTATCATTTATTTATATATATATATATATATATATATATATATATATATATATATATATATATATATACCTGTATATATACACACACATACATACAGTACATTACTGGTCAAAACTTTACTTTATATTTTATTTACATTTTTTATATTTTTTAAACAAGTCTCTTACGCTCAACCAAGGCTGCATTTATTTTATCAAAAATATAGTAAAACAAGTAATATTGTGAAATATTATTACAATTTAAAATCAGCATAGAATGATTTCTAAAGAATTGTGTGACACTGAAGACTGGAGTATTGGCTGCTAAAATTTCAGCTTTGCCAACACAGGAATAAATTAAAAAAATATTAAACATATAGTATTAAATTTGACTTTTTTATTAAAAGACCCCTGTGGTGAAAATAAAGTTTTTAATGTTGTTTTATGTCTTGTTATTGCTTGTTATCTTTATGATTGCTGAGTATTTTCTCCTTAAAACTGCAGTGAACCAAAGACAGTCAAAAACGCAGTTTGAAATCGCTGTTGTTTCTCACGTCACAAACTACCTTGTAACCAATTACGTCAAAGTGCGGGCGGGCTTTAGTATATCACTAACTATGAGCGCTCTGAACCAGTGGAGTCTCAAGAAAAGCCAGCTTATCTCGAAAAATCGGGTACATTAAGCAATATAGCGGGTGAGCCATGTATATGATGTATATTACGATGTTATGATTAACTATATGCCTTTCTCCACTGATGAGTTGTTCAAAGCGTTTCTAAGGACACTGATTTTTAGAAGGCAGCTGTCTGACTCTGAGATAGCGAACGGGAACATGGTTTATGTAACATTTTTATCACACAATTTTTTTTTTTTATATTTGTCATTTTGGTGATCAAAGATGAGTTTTAAGGGATAAAATTATGGGGACTAAATAAATGCAGCCTTGGTGAGCATAAGAGACTGCTTTCAAAAACATAAAAGAAGTAATTGTTCTCAAGTTTTGACATATGCTTATATAGCTGCTAACTATAAATCATCTGACTTGTTTTAAAAAGTACTTTAAATACAATTATACAATTAACCACAGACAAAAAAGGGGGGAGAGCATTGGAGGCCAGGAGGTCTTTAACAAAGCCCAAGTGAAAGAAACTAGCAAGCATGCGTGTATGTGCATGTGTGTTTGTGTGCGTTTGTATGCGTTTTTAGGGTGGAGGCATGTGAACACTTGCCTGTTTTTGCTGTGATCCTTCTTTTCCTTTGCCTTTCTTGCCATGTTTGCTAAGGGGAACAAAAATACAAAAATTGCATAAACAATGTGGCCATCTGGTGGATGGAGAACTCAAATGAACTGCTTGTTTGCTACAGTAGTTGTCCTAAAGTCTCATCCTCGAGTATGCCTACAGACCTCCCATAATCTATTTAATAAAAAAGATAAATGGCACATAAAAACAAAAACTGTGGTTGGGCATGTCATTCTTCCTGCCTAAATGTGTGATTCTGCATTGTGCTTATGTATACGGCTATGCAAGACTAGTTGGCTTACTACTCCCTAGTTTGGTTGGGGGTTCCATCGATGTATCGCTTATGACGTGTGTGTTTTTGTGTGAGTGTGTGACTAGTGGGGATCTGGGCAGTGTCTTGGTAAGAGTGTGCGTGTGAATAGGAGCGTGTGTGTCAAGGCCGGGCAGAGGGTCGGGTTTGGCTTGAGGGAGCAGATGCTCCCAGACTGACCTCATGCTCAAGCTGAACACTCGTCTGGCGACCAGGAAACGCATCAGATAGTAAATTGCCACAATAAGGATCAGCAGTCCCAACACTACGCCAATAATGGCCCCTGTTATCACACCAGCCTGGACTGGAACTAAGAAAAAAAGAGAGAATATAACACGAGTTTAGGTCAGCAGATTAAAGGCCATTTACAGTACTGATTTATTAGTTGCACTGTACTTCCCTTAATGCACCTGTTTTTACATACACAACTATATTACTAAAAAATAACTGCAAACAACATCAATCAATGTCCACTTGGAAAGGTGCTTATATTTTCCATCCAAACAAGCCGGCTTAACCCACAAATAATGCACTCAGAAGTTAAACTTATTGTTTAAAAGGGAAACAAAGTGGAAAATCAAAAGCACCTGTGCAAAAAAGCATTTATTTGATGAATTAGGCTCTGTGTAAGGCTTTTGGATCCAACAATGGCTATTTTTTTACAGAAATTGCTGAAAAAAACAAAAATACCCAACTACACAAGGAAACCACTCTGCTTTACTGTTATTTTGCTCTTTCATTAGCAGTAAACTTTCATCTCCTGCCATAAGATCTCTCAGATTTTGTATGCCACCCTGTAATAAAATGAGCCTAAAGGCAAAAATCAGTCTTAGCAACTGCAGCATGAGGGGAAAGCAAATGAGGAATCCAAATGGTTTTCTTGTATAGCGTATTTCTTTGCAAAGCTGGCATTTAAAAAAAAAAGGTCTTTAGAATGAAGACAAAAACGTTGGTAGTGAGTGATCAGTTACCCTTCTCAAACACCAGCAGTCGAACGCTGGAGGGGTGGCCGGCAATGTCAGGTGGGTTCTTGGCATCACAGGTGAAGGTTCCATTGTCTCCGAAGTCGACATTCTTGATCAGGATAGAACCGTCACGGCGACTGGGGTTCCCCACAAACTCCAGGCGGTCCCGGAACGGGCCTTTGCTATCCTGGTAGGGAAATCCGCCTGCATAATGGAAAATCTAAACATGGAAAGAAAGCTTATTTTATCATCACATATCTCATCCTAAAATGTAATATTATATCAGGCATGATTATATGAACTTAAGCAATTAAAACGAGAGCAGTGAGTCTTAAAAGCAAAACAACCTATACAGTGTAAAATGTAAACTAATTTAATAAATCTTGATTTTGAACTACAAGAATTGCCAGTATGAAGAAGCATCCACAAATGAATGAAGCTGGTCGGCCAACTCAAAGAATTGCACAGCACAGTACAATTTGGAAAGCAGAACTACCCCACAAGGGCCTCATATTTCTATTTGCATGGCAATTATCTCTACAAACCACACGGACACATGGATGTTATTACCAAGGGGTGAGCATGTTTTCATACACATTTGTGTTACATTACCAGTACACACATCTTTTAACAGGTTTAGTGAAATGTAATCACACTATGTTAATAATAATTGGCTTCATGCTAATTATACATATTAAAATAATTATTAAAAAATGGTAAAACTAAAGTAGCTGCTCTCAAGCCTGGATTGTCTTTTTAAATTTTTTTAAGATATTTTGGAATATAGACCTACATTAAGGTATCCAGTTAAATAATTGTATGTGATATAAATATGTCCTTTATTTGTAGTGATTAAAAAGTTTTGGTTGCCTTGTCTGCGGAAGAATACCTGACTATTAAGATAATTGCAACATTTAACAAATTAAAATTAAATCCCTTACATAAACCCCAGAATGCCCAAGCTTCTCTTCTACATAAAATCAAAGTGAAAAAATCTCCTTGTGTGTTCCATGCTACAATATGGGATAATCTGGAGTTATTGTAATGAATGTCATTTTTAGGCGAACTATCCATTTAAATCCACAAATCTAGAATAAAAAAAATTTAGCAGTGTGTAAATAGTGAGTTTCTGCGTGCGTGTGTGTGTGTGTGTGTTTCTACGCACTGAGATGCCTTCTTTAGCCCCATCTGCACGGTATTGCCATGAGAAGGTCACGTCTGGAGAAGTCCACTGCCAGGAGAAGAAAGAGCAGGAGAGTCTGACATCTGTGCCCACCAAAGCATGTTTCTCCCAGCTTGTGTACACAACTATAGCCGTGGTCTGAGAGGCTGCAACATACAAAAACAGAGCGAGGAATATTAGCCTACATGGGGACAAAAAAAAGAAAAGAAAAAAGAATAACAAAACTGCAATGGTAGAAATGTAAAATTCAAATGCGAAATAAGATACAAAATAAAGTCTGTTTGAAAAAAAGTTTGAAAAGTCAGCAGTGTTGCACTAAAGGATGATTTTAAATGATGGCCACATATATTAATTTTCACAAATGTATATAATTATTATTAATCAAATTATAAGTATATAAATTGGATCATAAATGTAATTTTTTTTCTTGATTTCATGAATGCAAAAACCGTCACAAAAATATTAAAATCTATAATACACACAAACACAATTTTTTACATCTATTTTTAAAGACTGAGGGAAAATAAATACACACATTATAATTTAACATTTTATATTTGTATTTTTAAGATATTCTAGTATGAAACTTGAGTATTTCAGGTAGGCTACACAATAGAAAGTATTAAAAAGTTAAAATGAATCAAATTGAGAGCGAAAAGGCAAGATTCTCTCTATTCTGACTGTGATTGGTTGACTAAGGTCCTTTCTGATCTAACTCATCTCTCAAAACTGGCCAGTCTTGAACAGGTGGGCATCAGGTGCACAAAACACAGGTGAGTATGAACACACAATAATACTGTCATGTTGTACAGAGGCTAAAATGAAGGACTTCAAGTTGTTTTCTGGTTAGTTTGGTTCAAAGTTTGTTTGTTTTGTTGTTACAAAGTAATGAAATGCAAGATGGATGAAATGTATTTACCTATGCCCAAGAGCACCACGGACGTCAGTGCCAGTACAGACAGCATGATCTCCCTCCGATCTCCCCGCAGGTCAATATGTAAAGGGGTTCCGAGAGAGCGAGGGATGGAGAAAGGAGAAGAGATGGAGGGAAGAAGGGAATGAGACCAGAGGGCATCAAGATGAGACTATTCAGTCCTGGACTTTAAACCCAACCACACCCCAAACTTAAGCCCCGCCCTCACCACCTCATTATCTCTTGCCTTCTCTTTGGCCCCGTCCCTGATAGGACAGTCTCTCTCGCTCTCTCTCTTTGTCTCCTTCTAAAAGACTATCTGTGAACACGATATAGAAAAGGCGAGTGATACAATAACCTGAGAATGAATCCTCTCTCTCGTTCCCCGGCCAGTTAATAAAAGCATCACAGCATCTGTTTAACAAGGAAAGATCAAATTTAAAGGACAAAGACACTGCAGCAATAAAGAATCTCTTAGTGAGTCAGATTATATTTGGAGTTCAGTGTATGTGTATGTGTGTGTGTGTGTGTATCTGTGGCTAAATAGTTTGATACCTCCTTTCTCCTTATCCCGTCACGGTTGAGTGCTTTGTGTGTAATCCTTCCTCTTATGCAGATGATTCGGCTCTATAAACAAAACATACCCAGAGAAGCTGTCGGTCTGAAAACACAATGAGCTGCAAGTCTTTTCCATCTCACCTGTCCTGACCTGGTCACCATCTGCCTGCCACTCATATTCACATTACAGAAAAGAGGATGGACTTAAAGGTGAAGGATGTAATTTATGTGTCGCAAGAATCACCAAAATGGAAAAGAAGGAATAATACTTTCGAACAGGTTTCCAGACCATTCCCCTGTCTTCCATTATTCAGCCAAACAGGTTTTTTATGCCCCAAATTCAAGCCAAATGGTTAAGCCAAGTTTTGATAGCGCCATTGTGTTTAGACTTCCGGGAGAATCAACCTACCTTAATTTGCATATTCAACTGGACCAACACTTAATCTTTAACCCATAAACCCTACATTTATTATTTGATATGTATGTCTAAGGCCTCTAAATTATCAACATTATTGAAACTGAAAAACCTGTTCACACAATCTACAATGCTTTCTGGCCTATGATTGACAATGACTTTTTTAGTCAGTAAAAGGCCTTTCAGTATAATTCTAAACATGTCCACTTTTAGATCATTATACTCATCTTTTTGCTGTGGAAAATTGAATGATTTTTATAAAGTAAATGTACAAATAATTTTTAGATTGTTAGTAATATTTCAAGGTGACCTTTTACTGGACTGAAGCAACTTGATTATTCACACATGCAAGTATGAAATATGACAGACTTTTGGAGGATTGTTTATTTGTAAATCTCTTTAATAATTATATTGAATTGCCTTATTTTGAATTAAAAAAAATTCCTCTAGGTGTAAGCTCCTCTATATATTAGCCATAAAAGCCTGATGTATCGCATATGATACAAAATATAACACATATGCAAACTTTTTTTTAAAAAGTTTTTTAACATGCATCTAAAGTCTAAACTGTTCCATTAAAAAAGACTTTACAGGGTTAAAGTTCACCCAAAAATGCTAATTACATTTTCACAGCTTCATTTCATACCTTTATAGCTTGTTTTCTTCTGCAGAAGATAAAAGAAGACATTGATGAATGTTGGTAACACTGACTTCCATTCTATGGACAAAAAACAGACACATTTCGCAAAATATCTTTTGTTTTCCAAATAAAAAAAGAAAGTCATGTTTGGTACGACATAACTGAGTAAATGACAGAATGTTTTTGTTTTTTACATTTGGCAGACTTCTCCATCTGTTCAGTTCATGCATTCCTGGTAACTGAACCCTTGACCGTGGCATTGTTGGAGTTGTGCTCTACTTGTTGAGCTACAAGAACTAACCCTTTTACTTCTACATCTTTAACAACAAACAAGTTAAATGAATGAATGCATGATGATAACAATATGACATCAAGGAGAAAAGCAAGGCGGGGGAAAGAGAGTAAGACAGGGAGAAAGAGAAAGTCGCCTTCTGACCCTGTTTCTCCTCTCGCTGCCCTTTCACCAGGACACGTTTAAGAGATGAGACAAAGACATCTTTTCCTCCATCTCTCCCTCTCTCCAGATTCCTCTCCTCTGCTGACGTCTTCCAGACACAACAATACAGAAAGAGAGACAGACAGAAAGACATGGGGTGAGCGGGCGGGTCTAATTTAGAGCTGCTTTCTTTCTCTTCCACCATCGTTGTCTGTAGACAAAGGTTTGCATTCTTTCCTCCTCCAGTCTCCCACCCACTCCTCTTATTCCAGTAAGACGGCAGTAAAACGGACAGAACATATTAGAAACGGAAGATATAAACCCGTGGGTTGATATGAGGACACTGGCATAAGAATATGACTGGCAAACTGGATAAAGGAAAATAGGGCACCGTTTTCAAATGTATTTTGGTCCCCTATAAGATGCTTTACCAATTGTTGTGCGTATCTTTATTACTTAAAGTCGCCAATGATATCGAAACTGACTTGTTTTTTATAGAATATTGCAGTATTTGTAATAAATTATTTATCTGTGCACATTCACGGGCCCTCATAATCCTTAAGAGTGGGACAACCTGTCACTCACATGACATCACAATAGCAAACCAAAACCATCCAAACAATTCCTGATGGATAAAATCAAGTCCGTCCTTCATTGTTTTTTCTTGTTCAAGAAGCCATTTTCCTGGGATATACGTCACAATATAGGGAAGAAAAGACAACCACAACTTCTGAATCAACAAAAAGTTCAACTAGATTAACTGGTGAAATATCAATGTAATGCCATCAATGGCACAGTACGTTTTGTAATAGCAGTAAATGGTAAAACCTAGTCATTCCCCAATAAACTAAGAAAGCTAGCTATGATTAAGTAAACAAGTTAAAATGCATCTAATGACAGTTTACTCAACTGAGAGAACAAGAGAAATGTAATGATGGTCAGTAAGTCAGCTAACAAAAGCAGAGGAATATGTAATTTCCCCTGGTTTCCAAGGTTACCAGTCCCTTCTCCCTTCTTTTTAAGTTCGGATCTACTGGGATTGTGAACCTTATTAGACATTTCTGCAAATATGCCAGTTTAGGCATTTTTGGCCAATTTACTGTAATTTCAGAGGGTATACAACTAAAAACAAAGGGACAAAGAAGAACAACAACTCAAAGATGAGAATGCATTAAAACAAGGCGATGCAATCGAAGTAATGCTAATGCGAGTATATTAGACAATGCTTGTTTGTTGCATATGGATGGAAATCAAAGAGCATGACCACAGTGTTGACATTGGGTTTGACTTTGACAGCAGGACCAATCAAAACGCACCATCAGCTGAATCCCAAATGAGAGCTGTTGGCACACACAGGCTTGACTGACAGCTGTAGAATGAACGAAGGGAGGGAAAGACAGGCTGGAGAAAAACCTGCAAAAGAGAGAAAATTGAGAGTAGATAAGAGACGACTGTGTATGTGTGTGACGCACAGACGGAAAAAAAAAAACAGTATACACGAGAAAAACCGCTGAATTGTAGACTAATGTGAAATGGAATTGAAATGATTGCATATCTGCTTTATATACTGCTGAAGGAACCTTTACAAATAACTGTAAAAATATGCAAAACCACCCCAGAGATTTGCTTGGGAGCTTTGAAGGGAAGGTCATTTTATGTCAACCATACTGAAACATTAACTGTTTTATATACATATAGGTGTTTTACTGGTATCCATACACACGCTGCGCTAATCATGTCTGTGGCTTAACAGGAGATTTCAAACCACACATAAAAATGAAGGTTTCAAGAGGGTTTTTTGTAGCGAGGGAATAGAAGAGCCATTTTTGAGTTCCTAAAGAACCTTACTTTGAATAGTTCTTAAAAGAACCATTTTTTTTCTTTAGTGTGAAGAACATTTTAATAATCGAAATAATCTTTTTCCACTATAAAAAACCTTCAATCCAATGGAACAACCGAAGCCAATAAAGAATATTTTACAACTAAATAAAAAAATTATAATAATCATCAAATTAAGCTATATCTTTCACATAAGTATTTTAACTTGATTATTTTTTTTGCAATGACTTTCTAGTCCCAATGTGGTTTTTGATCATGTTCCACTAACATTTCAACACTTACTTTTAAAAGTTTTATTATTTTAAACCAAACAAACTATTAATTAAACTATTATATAATGCACATGCTTATCTATTTATGAGTGGTTAAACTGCCCAAATACTTTTTGAGGCCATGCAGTGTACATTATATCTGATGACATTAAGCCTATATGTCAACAAACAGAACACACACACACACACACACACACACACACTTTAGCCTTAAAACTGTCTGACATCATCAAAATAAATCCATGGACTGTTGCAGAAACACACACACGCACGCCTAATGGCAACAGAGCTGACATTCAGCTGGGTCACTTCGGGACAAAGCAGCGATCTGTCTTTTCTTCCTCCCTCCATTCTACCCTCGGCTCTTGTTCTCACATGGCAGGGATGTCACAGGGAGCACCAAAACAAGGGATGCAGGGAGAGAGAGATGAAGGGATGCAGAGGAGGGGCACAAAATGGAGAACAAAAGCATTGTTTGGACTCAAAGATGAGTTATTGTGTTGCGGAACTGTGTGTTGGAGTAGGAGTGAAGAATTGGATGGAGAGAGAAATTTGGGGCCATTGTGGTGTTACACTCTCTCTGCCCCCCGTCAATGGATGAGGACAGAGAACGGGTCTCGTTTGACACATTCCACCGATTTTCTTGACCTAAAACACTCTCAGGGAGTGTTTGAAACTGTTTGCTGATAAGTTAATATGACACACGCGGTCCTCTGGGTGGTGAGCGCTTTATTTACCCTGAGGAAACAAGACTCTGGCAGCGAGGCATTTGAGTTCTTTCACACACATTCTCAATGCATACAAGCTTAGTTCAGTCAAAAATGAAAATTGTCATCATTTACTCACCATCATGTCCTTCCAAAGTCGTATATCCCTATTTGGATCATAAAAGGAAAAATTATGAATATTATGTTAGTCGCTCTACTCGATACAAAAACAGGTACAGAAGCTTTCATGTTTCAATAAGAACACTCAAATAATCATAAAAGTGGTCCAAATGACTATATTCCTTTCAGAAGTCATGATACAACACTGCATAATGTACAATTGTGTGAGCAAAACTAAAATTTAAAAGGACAGTTTAAAAAAAAAATTTATTCTATCATTTACTCACCATCATGTCACCCCAAACCTGTATGACCATTTCTTCTGCAAAACCAATACTTTCAAGAACATTTAAAAAATGTTTAGGTGACTGCTCGAACAAAAAACACACAATTTAAGACTATGTTTAGAATGGAATATTAGCAATTTATATTTATATCAAATTTTATAAATAGCACAAAATGACAATAAAAGCAAATACAACAATACTAATAAATACTATAACTCAAGATAAATGCCATTCATACAAATGCAGTATGCCATTCTGAGCCCAGCCTGTAGCATGCCTAGATCAGTTCTTAAGATTCCAGTTAATAAAAAATCATGTGGTTACAACACGGCCCCTTACTAATAAACAGCAAAGTCATTTAGCTGAATGCTTCAAGGCTCTTAAAATCAATGTTCTTATCAGCAATCCAAACCAAGAAAGTACATTCAGCTCATGGGCTATTTTAATGAGCACTAACGGTTGAATTATTAATACTGTATTCATTTTACATTAATTAAACGTGAATTAATTCATTGTAATTCCTCTCTGAAAGACTTAAACAGATGGATGAATCCTCTCCAATGCACACTCACTATTACAAAAGTATTAAAGCAACATTTTAAAATTCTCTTTACAGTCTTAACTCTGACAGAAGCAGTGTCAAAACCTGCCAGGCTCATTTCAGAGAGGGTGAACAAATAGTGAGGAAAAGAAAGGGAAATCTTTGAAGGAAGCGATGGAGAGTACAAAAGCGAGTGATGGAACGAAAGAGCTGGATAATTTAATTTTCCATCTTTGGTCACTGACAATAGAACTATTGACCAATTCATTGGAAACCCACTATACTAAAGACACACTTCAACAATAAAGCACTCACATGATCATCGGTGTTTAGACACAAAACAGCATATTATTAAACTGGCATCCGTAAGCTTATAAATGTGTGAAACTAGACCACGAACAGAAAAAAACACATGGAATTGCATGTAAAGAACACAAAACAGACAAAAACCGTGGTGACAAATACCCAAGGCAAACAATTAGTGAAAAGTACGTTTTTATTTTCGCTCTGTATAATTGAAAGACTATTTACATGTTCATTTCCATTTTTCATTAAGTCTCACAATATCACAGCATTAAAATTCAGCATGTTAATATGCAACAAAAAATCAATTGGAATAAGAGTAGCTGACAATGGGAGCGAATCAGACCGCAGAGATCAATAGTAGTCCTCCAGATCTGGTTTGTCACCCTGATTTTGAATCTGCTGCTGTTTCTTGTAGAGATCAGCAAGCTGAGAGAGAGAGAGAGAGAGAGAGAGAGAGAGAGAGAGAGAGAGAGAGAGAGAGAGAGAGAGAGAGAGAGAGAGATCAGAACAGTTCATTTTAAGAGGGTGTGTTTGTGTGCGCCTGTGTGTTTCCAACCGTCAGGAGACAGGAATAAAAGAAAACCGAAATAAATGAACTGTGAGAAAGAGGGGGGGAAAGGAAAGAAAGACAGTGTTGCACGTAAAAAGATGGATTTCCTTTTACGGATCCACTTCACTTGCTGCACTAAATCACAATGTCACATCGCTCCGAACTATGCCAATGTCATCACGTTTGACTTTCAAGAGGAAAAACTACTTTAAATCTCACACTTCCCATCATATTTGCCATGGAACTACAACACACACATGTACTATGGTGTCATACCCTGAGTTTTCCATGCATTATGCATTTATGACATTTGGGTTTGAAAGAAATATCTCATGTGGGGTAATTACTGTTGACTCCTACATTTGTGAATTACAGACTGATTACATAAGTGAAACTGCTATTGTGCTTTTTCTACTTTAATACATATTTAAAATTACAAATATATTACAAATAATATATATTTATTTATAGATTAGTTAATTATACATTTATAAATTAATAACATTTATTTATAAACTATTCTTGTTTTAAAAAGTCATCTTTGTTTTACATTTTTTAAGATTTTGGACCTCAATGTCTTCCATGTGCCTTAATCTGTGATTCCGAGTCATTTCCTCCGCAGCACTATATGACTTAACTGAATGTGTAAAGTTTCCACTTATGTGTCTTGATCCAAGTTTTTCTGCATTTCGGCTGTTACCTGTGACCCTGTGGTGGCATCCTCTGTTTTTTTGTCATCTCTAATCCTCAGGAATCTTGGGAAACGGAGTGAAATGCCTTTCTCTGGGTCCACCTGATGGCCAAGGGGAGAATAACACCATAAAGACCCAAACTTGAAGCACAAAAAAAAAAAATCTGGCACCAAGATCTGAACAATGAAAACATCGGTCACAAAAAAAAAAAAAAAAAAAAACTGATTCAGCATCATGATTCACATGCGTGGCGTACTGACCAATCCCATCGCTGCCTTGTAGACTGGAGACAGTGAAAGATCAGCGCATTTCACCTCCCACACTTGCACTGCTTCTAGCCAGACATCCGGCTCTGCTGATTGGTCCACGCGGTAATACGGCCGTGGTTTAGGTAAAATGTGCTCCTGAGGTGGATTGCATATAAAAAGATTTTATGCAGCAAAGTACTCACAAATATATGGAAACAAAGTGTAAACATTGATGTACCTTTAAGAAATTGTAATGCTGCTCCAGGTCTTCATCTTTGAAGCCTGTTCCAATCTGACATAAGCAAAGCAGACAATTTTTATTTGTAATGTTTATTTAATGGTGTCTGACTAACTCATTAATTTTGAACTAATGTTCAAAAGTTTGAGGCCCATAGAATTTTTTTAAGAACTTTGATATATTTTTATGTAGCAAGGAGACACTAAATTGATCAAAAGAGATGGTAAAGATATATTTGAAATGTTACAAAAGATTTAATTTCAAATAAATGCAATAAACTTTCTATTTTAAGAATCATGGTTTAAACAAAAACAGTTTTTAACACCGATAATAATAATAATTTTCTTAAGGACCATTTCAGCATATTAGAATTATTTCTAAAGGATCATGTGGCTGACAATTGGAATAAATTACACCGGAATAAATTACATTTTAAAATATATAGAAATTGTTAAATTTCACAATATTACTGTGTATACCGTATTTTTCAGCAAATTTTATTTATTTATATATATATGTTTTATTATTATTCATCATTCATTTCTTATAACTGCCTCAAATGTTGATATATGTGATTAATTCAATCTGCATATGATGCAATTACTTAAATTAAAACCTTGAAAAGATTTATGGTCCTAGTTTTTCATGGTCTCTCTCAGACTGATGCACACACACACCTTGCAGACAGACTGGAACTCCTCGTTCTCCTCATCGTAACAGGCCAGTAGAAATCCTCCATAGCTGCCTGCTCTCTTCCCCTTCCCTAGATAAGCACCAATCACACACAGATCCATTGTGTCTCCAACACCCTCCAGATAGTCCTTCTTCAGCTGCATAAACAGACCATTAGAAACAATATAACAGACAAGCAAATGACAGTTCTGACAGCAGTATAAATAGGAATAAATTGCATAACTACACTGCAAGAATTTTTTTTTATCTGTATCTTTGTCTTGTATTGCAGTGCAATATATAAACAAAATCATTAAACACCGTAAATGTACCCAAGAGGCAAAACGACTCAATTGCCATCACTCTTCCTCATGTCATTTCAAATCTTAACGATTTTCATTCTTCAATGGAACTTGAAAGGAGATGTTTTGCAGAATGTCAGCCTCAGTCACCATTCACTTCCACCACACTGTTTTTGTACAATAAAAGTGAATGGTGACTTAGGCTGTCATTCTGCCGAACATTTTGTGTACTGAAGAAAGTAAGCCACAAAAGTTTGAAACATAAGGGCTGTGTCAAACCTCCCCTCATGGTAGATACCATGAATTTACAGTTTTAAGGAACTAAAACAAAAACATGGGTTAATAAATTAAATTGGAGAATTGGAGGTGTTAGAGCAGAAGGTTCATTATTCATTAAGGAGGAATTAAATACTCTGGATTTGAATTAAAGCTGAATTAATTGATGCATCATCAAAGAATCATGAAAAAATGGCTGCTGATAATTCAGCTTTGCCATCACAGCAATACATTACACTTTAAAATACAATACATAGAAAAACAGTTATTTTTAATTGTAAAATATTTCACAATACTACTGTTTTTTAGCCTTGGTGAGCATAAGCAAAAGTAGGGCTGGGCGATATGGCCCAAAAAATGTACCACACATTTTTTTTTATATCAGTCGATATCGATAATTATCACGATAAATGTCAGATCTTTATTTCTTTCAAGTTTAAAGGCAGATTTTTTTCTCATAAGTGAAAGTTGTAGAAACCAGAGCGTTAATTGTGGTTTTAAACTACTCTTTAGTTTATTGTCAGAACATATCATGACAAACACTGAGAAAAATTTTCATTTTTCCTTAACAAAATAAATATCTTAATAGAAAAAAAATATTTCTTAGTTTCTGCATGTGCTAATTTTTATTTGGTAAAATGTAATATTCTGACTGTTTGAGTTTTATTAAAATTAACCATCCAGCATCATGCATTTCGATCATAACCACAGATAAAACCGGGCATAGCCTACAGCACCTCACTATCATAACAAAATGTAACTTATGTTGTAAAATGTATAGAAAAAAAAGGAACTTAAACAGTAGCCTAAATACATTATTAAATAATGTAATTATATTCCATTAGTCCTTTAATACATTGTCTACATTAATACGGAAAAGCTTTCTGACTGTATCGTCGTGCACAGTGTTTCTCCTGTTCGTCAGCGCTGTTTCATCTGCCTTTAAACTGGTTTAAATCACTGAGACATTTGTGTTCTTCGCTGAATTCGAACGATTCTCACTGGATCTCCTGACCGAGACTGATCAGAGACTTTGAGCCGAGCGGATGTCCATGAGGCGCGCGCGATTCAAATGAGTTTCGTTCCGCTTTTGACGCATAAACATTATCGAACATTTATCGAACTCTTGATATCGTTTTATCGAGAAAAATTATATCGCGATAACTATCATTATCGTTTTATCGCCCAGCCCTAAGCAGAAGTAATTTGTAATTTTATATAGTGACACTTATACGGTGTAGGAAATTCAAGCCACAAATGTTTTATTTTACGTAACCATGATGTAGTACCTTTTCGATAACCCATTGAATGAAATACTTCACAAATGAAAGGTACTTCATCTAATTTGATTATTTTCTTTTTCATTTGGATTTTGATGGATGCAGACCAAAAGTCTGTGCAGCGCAAGACAACTGCTTCACATTAAACATACTCAAACCATTATGCATTTGATTGGATAAGATACACTTGAAGTTAAATAGCCAATATACAGCACAAAAATATGTGAGCGGACATTAGCTGAATTCTATATTAATGAGTCAAGTTGCTTGGCAACTACAAACAACCTATAGTTAGAAAAAAACAAAATCACTCCCATTATAATCCACAAAACAAATATAAACTGAGCACAGTTGCTGATGTAGTAGACTACAAATTTCTTTTTTTTCTTTAAACCTCAACACAGATATATCACATTATATAAGGTATAGCAGAATCTCTAGCGGTCGACTCGTTTCTACTGTCAGTATATATTCCATCATACCATTCAGCCTTAATGTCAGGATACGGACACAGAGCAAGAGAAAAGTTTAATAAAAAGCTTTAATGACTTGCACCTTCCTTCTGACTTTGAATACTTGTCTGGGTTTTATTTATTTTTAAACAAGTCTTGATGTGTGTGTGTCTGAGAGAAAGAAAAAAAAAAATCGCGATAACCACAATATTGTAGTACCGCGCTACTGACAGGCCAACCGCAGAGGAATGCAAGTAACCGCAGAAACTGCGATATTTGCACGTTTTCTTTTTTCATAAGGTCCTGCCCTGCTTGTTTTGAACTTCATGCATGTGTATTGAATGTTAAATAAGTAAATAATGATAACTAGAATGTTTATCATGGTGATTTGTACAGAGGCTTCGGGGATTCGGGAGCCTATATTCGTGAAAAGTGTCCAAGGAAAGCGAAATATTTGTCATATCATCCTTTTAACGTTTAAGGGTATTTACCATGAATGGCATCAGCGGTGGTCAGCATTCCACAGCGCGAGGAAGCCTGTGTTTATTGAATGAACAGTTTAATGACTCACTGAAAGACTGTACTCACTGTTGCCGTAACAATGTAACTGCACGCTGAGTGACAGCCTTTCAATGTGCAGAGACGCCGTTTGTCCTCATTTTTGTGCACGCTGACCACATCGTAACAATTATTGATATAGCAACAAATAAATATAAATAAATGGCGATAATATCGCACTATTGAGCCACTCAAAATTACAGCAAGGGAAATTTCTTCACCACGACAGCCCTAAAAATCACCTTTTTATTCCCGCAATCTGACTTTATAAAGTAAACACGAAATTCAACTTGGAAATGTTTAAGTGGACCTATTATGCTTTTTACAGTTTTAACTTTCTTTAGAGTGTAATGTTGCTGTTTGAGCATGATAAAGTTCTGCAAAATTACAAAAGCAAAAAAAGTTGTTTCTGAACTCTCTGAAATGTCTCGATTGTAGTCTTAAGTTTTCTTATGACAATGTGCTTGTCACAATAAGCCTAGTATAAATAATTCCAACTCAAGGAAGGCCAGGTTGATTTGCATTACTAGTGTGTTGAAACTCGCGGTTATGGTAAAGGGCGTGATATTTCTAAAACGCATTCGAAGTGAATGACCAATCCAACACACTGGTCCAGCCAATCAGAGCACATTGCGCTTTTCAGAAGGAGGGGTGCTGCAACAATGTAAAATATGTGTTAAAAAACAAAAAAAACACAAAAAAAAGCATGAAAACCTATTCTAGTAGACCTTAAAACAAAATTAAGACTTTGTAAAAGTAAAAAGTTTATTTTGAAAAAAGTGTATTTTCACTATGAAACTTTGAGAACATTGAGAAACTGTGGTGTGCAATACCTTGAGCCAGTTGTGTGAGCGTTTGGCAATTTCATAAGTTGCATGTTTTTCCAATGTTTTCACCATTAGACCCTCACAAGAATCTGTAAAACATTTAAACCATTTAAAAAAACTCTTTAAAAAAGATTAATTAGCCTATTATAAATTAAATATTACTATTGTTAATTATTAAATGATTGAGTAACAATCAATTCACAATTCGACTCCATCTAAATGTCAGTTATTAATTGGTTTTGCTTCAGGACCCACATTTCAAATTGGCAACCCAAAACAATCCCAAAATTGTTTAAAGTATAAAAGTACAAATACAACAGGTCCCAAAAATAAATGTAATATCTAAACATTAAAATGTATTAATATTATCATGAACCGCACAGGTTCAACAATAGGCAAGTTCACATACCTCGTACAGACTGCTCCAAGAACTCAGCGATGGTTTCTGTGTTGTCAGCATCCAGGGCTCGAGCAAAAACAAACTCTCCTTCTTTCTCCTCAAAACTCTCCCGCAACAGAGCCCTGCGTTTGCTTAGAGGCTCTCGCACCAGAGACTGCAAGACAGACACATTATTCACAAAAACAACACACAATACATGTAAAAAGTGAAAATTCAGAGACATGTAAAAAAAATTCAAATTAGAGATGCACCGATGTATAGGCCAACAATCGGCATCGGCCGATAAAAGCTATTATTTTCACTGTCGGCCATCGGCCAATTGTTTAAAAACAGCTGGTGATCAGTGCCGATTATATCCTGTCAATCAAAAGGGTGCGGTAAACAATGACCGACTGCAACTTACGCGGCGTGTAAGGAAAAACTCTCGTGTTGAGTTAGTTAGGGTAAGTTAATGTGATCAGTAAGGTTACAGTTCGCTGTAGCGCCTCTGTTCAAGCGGCAGCGTGGAGCACGAGTCATCTCTTCCACTTTAATACAAATTCTATCTATAAAAACATGCATGAATATCAGAAGGTAAGTTGAAAAATACAGTACAACTTACCGAAATCCGTATCATGTCTCATGTAATCACTCAATCAGTGTTTCAACCGTGGAAAGGTGTCAATAAAACAGCTTGTGAACAATATCACTTAGTTGCATTTACCTCAGGAAAGTAATTTGTTAGTTAGTTTAAAAAATAAAACAAAAAACTAGAGAGGAGCTTATTTACTGTTAATTATATATGTATGTTTGAATACATTTTCCATGAAGACAAGTGCTGATGAAAACTACCTTATATGTGTAACTGATACAAACATTTCAGCTTTTATTTGAGTGTAAATATTATATCTGGAAATAAATAGCAGTTGAATATAATAGCTCTGTTTTTAATTTTAACCTCTAATATAATAGAGTACGAAATGAGAGGGTTCCCTTTATGGTTTGTGGCATTATTTGGGAGAGTTTTTTTTTTCCATAAGAAAAAGCAAACTATCGGTATCGGACGATATCATTCTGAATAACCGACTATCGGTATTGGCCGAGAAATTTCATATCGGCGCATCTCTAATTCAAATGTCACTGGCTATTAGCTGTTATCATGCACTTACCTCTCCGTTGAGGTACAGCAGGTCAAAGGCGTAGACACACACTTGAACCTTGATCTCAGAAGCATCCACATCCTGAAATACACACAAAAAGCTTTTAACATTGGATGACTGTTAATCATCATCAAGATTTTTACTTTCTTTTAATTTATTTTCTAAATAAGGTCATGAATGCATAATAATCATAAAACAATTAACAAAATGCTATTTAAAATGATTTAAGATGCAACATATAATGCATCTCACACTGCAGGGCATATCAACTTCCCAAAAGCTACCAGAATGTGTCTGTCCATATACATTTTGTTCACAATCAGTCTTCCCTTATTTAACCATTCAGTTATGCATCTATTTTCAATATTCAGCTGTTTCTGTTTTCAAATCCCTCACCTTCCTCTTCCTCGTGGTGAGGACCTGAAATGGCTGAATCTGTTTCTTTTCTCTGTCCCAGGCCACCGCCTCTGAATCCAAAACACAGGACCGTACTTTCTCTTTTTTCACCTGAGAGAGAGGTGATGAGGACATTTATTAAATCTACCATCAATACATGAATAAACTGGATCATCAACACAGAGTAAAGCCTCTACCCGCAGATATGCCCCTCACAGCCATAACATCTTAAAATTACTTGTTTATAAGGTCACTTGAGCTTTAAACACTACCACTTCACAAATGAATAACACATCGAACCCCCAGGCTGTGTGACATTTACAATTCAATACAAGTGCACATTGAGTTTGTGAGAGCTGCAGCAGAATGTATGGGGCGGTTTTGTAAATGTTTGTAATCCTTTCCATTCACAGTCAGTGTTTTGGACTGACTATCTAAATTTAACAGGTGTGACTGTTCATAAACAGCAGTTTGAAAACAGTCTGTATGAATAAAGCCAGCTTTCTATTCTCATGACAGCCATGATTAGAACATGTAAATGGTAAATGGACTGCATTTATATAACGCTTTCACAGGCCCAATGGCCACCAAAGCGCTTTATATATTGCCTCACATTCACCCATTCACTCACTCATTCATACACCGACGGCGGTGTCAGCCATGCTCGCCGGGAGCAGCTGGGGTTAAGTGTCTTGCTCATGGACACCTCGACACTTGATCAGGTGGAACCAGGGATTGAACCAATAACAAGCCAACACTAGAAAACCTACATGAACCACTGAGCCACTGCCGCCGCTTATGTAACCATACTTCAATTTTGTGGTAATCAACATTTTACAACAAAAGCTTAACTTGTACTGAAATCTGCATATTCTTTCTTTAATAAAATTAATTATTAAACTTTATAATTATGATTACTTGTTCAATCAAGTGCTAGTTTATACATATAAAATGTGTTAGTCACTATATTTCATAACCAAAAACTTAACCATATGTCTAAAACATCTCTGACAACTGTATTCTGCTGCTGAGTGAACATTAATTCCCCACAACACTTATGACAGTTTTGATACTTGTACAATAATGAAATTTTGCACTGAATATCATACAACTGAGAAAAGCAAAGGCAGAGAGGGAGATGGACACTGATAAGCAAAACAACAGCGTTTTCATTGATTTATCTCTGCGTGAGCTTGTGTCATTCATCAAATGCTTTCTTTGCTTTAGGGCTGAAATCCATTATTGCTTTCTTGTGAGGAGAACAGAGCAGGATGACAGAGGACAAATATGTCCTTTGAAAAAGAGAGAGAAAAAGACAGATACCAAGAGACTCACAAAGAAACAAAGAGAATGAGAGTCAGTGAAAAAGACTCTAACACCGTGTCAAAAGCAGGTATCATCTTAACCATGTAAGTCTGAGTTTCTGAACACATTTCGTCAGTTCTTTGGTTTTCTATTTTGGTCATGTCACGTTGGGCACCTCAACCCACAGTGAAATCTCCTATGATGAAAATCCCTAAACTGCTGCATATTCAACATCATATGTCCTGACTGGCAGTGGTTTTCTCTTTCTAAACGCTGGAATACACAAGATTTTTTTCCCAAATTTGAATGCCGATTTGCAGTGTCAAGGAGAAGTCATTATTTGCCAAAAGTCAAAGCCAGTCTGCAAACATTGGGGAGTCAAAGTTGACAGATTCTGCAGAAAATCACGTGAACACATTGTTTTAATTTGCCATGTGTCTCCTGATAACGAGCCAAATGTTTCTGCTTGAGTTTGTGTTTGGAACTACTTGAAAGTCATTTAGTGTATGATGCCAAGTTTTTCCTCTTTACCTTTTAACTAATGTCAGCAAGTGAATGATACCTAGTGTTTTAAAATCTGTTCAGAATTTTAAAAAGTCATGTACTACAGCCTTGAGTTGGGTGCACACTGTGAGTACTACACAATTGTTGCTTGCCAGACTGAATTGACCCCAGTAATATATTGGGTAAAAGCCCATGCAGTCTGTGCAACATTAAATGTCTTGACAGTAAAAGCTACATCTAAGATTTTAGTTATAAATGACAGTTGACTAGCCCCCGGTTTCACAGACAAGGCTTAAACCTAGTCTCAGACTTAAATGCATGTTTGAGCTGTTTTAACTGAAAGCAACTTGCACTGACATAACTTAAAATATGTCAGTGCAATTGCTTTGTCTCAAGATGCATGTTTTTTTTTTTTTTGTCTCAAGAACAGCATGTTTATAAAAGCTACTTAAATGTCCTAATTGAAATGTCCTAATCCTGGCCTTGAAGTCACTAGAAAACTGTTAGTTCTGAAATATGCAATCTCTCCATTTCAGTATTTTCATAATATTTTACATTTTCATTTTATTTTTAGTTTAAGTTTCAGTAACTTTATGTTAGGGATGCACCGATCCGATACTCAGTATCGGTATCGGCTCCGATACTGGCATTTTTGTCGGATCGGGTATCGGTCAGACGAGGCCGATCCAAATCCGATATTGTGCGTATATTATTCTGTGTTATTGTTAAGCCCAACAAAAGACACAAAAACATTATAAAGCACCATAAAGTTTTCATGCACTATATAATAAGTGTTCTGAAAGCCATTATATAGTATAATGTAAGATAAATTCAAAAATTCAAATTCAATTCAACTAAATTCAAGATCCAAAAACTTTTCCCTCTGCTGCGGCTGTCAATCATTCTTCATTCAGCGTTCAAACAGCACGTCGCGTTCGGTTACGACAGTCAACACGATGCAACTCTCTCCAAGATGATTCAATGTTACTATTATTATACTTGATCTGTAGATAAAGGTCTATGGTTTCGCATAAAACTTTATCTTGCTGGACTTTATTGCTGTAACTTAATCATACTTTCTACCGAGTGTCTGTTAGATCACAACACTAGAGTAGAGTCAGAGCACTGCAATGGTTCTCCACGTGCACAGTAACTGAAATTTAAAACTGTTAAAAGAAAAGGCTCAAACAATTGCATAGATAGATACTGTATAATACACTACGCATCAATATGTCTTTCCTTTCTTTGTGCTTTGAACTTTTCTATGTGGATTCGAAGCGCTGCACGCTGTGACTCCATGTTGCTTCAAGCGCATCACTCTGCGCTCAGGATGCCCATAAGCGCTGTGTGCCGCACTGTATTGGAGCCTTTCATATCATTATACAGTGACGCAATGAAAGATTATCAATACCCTTTCTTGTTATGTCCTATCTATCATATGTTGTTGCCTCATTAAACAGCTGTGCTATACATTTTAAACATGTCTCAATTTTATAGTAGGCTATTTATAAAATTATTTATATTTTGTTATCATGAATCTATTTCATGTGTAAAGTTTTACCAGATTTCGTGTTACACTTATTGTCACTTATTTTTATTTTTTTTCACTAAATGTAAATTGTACAATTACTGTGCACTCGTGATTTTTCTAGACTAAATTTTACTGCTGAATTATCCACTAATCTAGTTTATAAAAGCCTTTTTGTCAGACTATGATCATATATTTGTTGTTTTTCTTTATAATGAAGTTGTCTGTATTAAGTATGTTTAACACACAAAAGAGTGTTTATCAGTTCAACAGAGTTATAGAAATTCTACTTGATTTAAAAAGAAAAACTGCACTGGAATCGGATCGGCATCGATTCTGAAAAAAATGGTATCGGTGCATCCCTACTTTATGTGCTTTGTCATTTTTTGTAGTTTTATGTTGTCTATTTCTTAATATTTCTAATTAATTAATTTTAATTATTGGAACTATTAATTTATATAAGAAGTACAGTTAAAATTTCTACAACTGTACTTATAAGTTAGTTTCCAAGGCAACATTTATAATTTTGTGTAATATATATAATATATAAATATTTTGTATTTATTATTATTATCATTTATCCAAAAACGATTTTTGATAGTTTTGGTAATCAACAACAACACTGATTTATTTTAAGCTTCAACAGCAAATGTTTTATATAATATATAAACATGACCATCATAACAACTCTGCCAGAGCCTCTAAGGCAAAGATTTCTTTGCAGAAGCAATTAATTGGGCATCAGTGAGCATGTCACACTGAGGCTTAGGCAATCCAAGACTGCCAGTTTCACCCCATGATGGAATCTTTTATTATCTCTGAAATTAGACTGCAAATGTGGAAAGAATCACACCACAGTGCGCACCCAGCTTTAGACAGAGACCCTCTTTTGCATCCATCTGAATTTTATTTCTATCCTGCTGGTTGCATATGTGTTACCTGAGGGATTCTTGAGATAATATCAGGGTATTTGCTTGTGTTGTCCTCTTGGTTTCGGCTAAAAATGCGCACATCTCCGTTCTCAAGAATATGGATCTATTTGATGCAAAGCAAAAAAAAAAAAAAAAAAAATTAACAATTCAATCAATGATATTGCTATGGAAACAAAGTCAGTTCTACGGCAGAGGCTCCACCTTGTGGAATAAGATTAAAATAACACAAACCTGTGCCCTCTCTCCATCATATTTATATTCGCAGGTGAAAGATGCCTCATCAAAGCGTTTCATTACCTCGCCGACCCCTTTAGTTGGGTGAGCTAACATGGGCCGCAGGGGCACACCTGTAAAACAACACTGTTTAATCTCATTTTAAACTACATTTTCAAGTAGATGGTGGGAGAGATGAGCAAACAGTGATTGGTCAGTACCTGGGGTGAGCTTGCAGTGATTGGGCAGTTCATCTATGCCATCCTTCATCAATACAGGAATGATTGCATCATAATTGGGCATCTCACTGAAAAGAAAAATATAAGTGAAACCAATGAAAATATTATTTGTATGCATTGGTGATATGTAGTAACTGCAACAACTGCGACTGTAACTGCGACTTCCTGTAGGGTACAAATTATGCTAATTCTCATTAAACAGGCACTTGTTATGCAGCGGAGACCTGTAGTCGTAATTGAAATATTGTTTGTAGTATACGGATAATTATCCCTCACAGCACCGGTTGGTGTTTGACATTCAGCTTTCTGCTCATTCTGTGTATATTTCCACTCATACTAGCCATAGCCAATAGGGCTGGACATAAAAAAACTTGATATTTTCAGGCTTTTGGCAGTATCCATCGACTATATAAATATCAATACAAATTAAAAATAATAAAATGTGTACATATGAATATTCTATATAGTTACCCAAACATTTTCACAATAATGAACCAGACTTCCAAAATCTTTTGCTAATGAACTCCAAAGCTATTAAAATATCTTACAGCTTTCATACTTGAGAATTGTGAGACAAGGAGCCTGAAAACAGCCAAATAAATTAGCCAAATAAAAAAATAATACCACAGTCATGTTCATACATCAAAAAAATCTCTGATTTTGATATTATTCAGCTTTTGGGGGGTATTCGCTACATCTCACATTATTTACAATGGTGTTTTTTCCCAATTACAGGAACCAAAATATAGTTTTAACAACATTTTAATGTGTGGAAACATGAACATTTATACAATGGTTGCATTTATAAAATACAGTAAAAACTATACAATTGTGAAAAATTATTGTATCATTCTATTTGAATACATTTTAAAATGTAATTTATTGTGTTGACAAAGCAAATTTTTCTGAAATAGAAATCTTTTAACATAAGTTAAATGCATTTACTGTCACTTCTGATCTATTTTTGATCAGGGTCTTGCTGAATAGAAGCATTAATTTCTTTTTCAAAATAATAATAATTATAATTATATATACAGCCTCACCAGTATGTCTGTTTCAGGATCAGTGCTTTTTCCTCCAGCCAAACCTTCTTGTTTTCTGAACTCATTCCTTTTCCGGCATTCAGCACAGCTGGTGGGAACTCTAAACCAACACAAGAAAAACATATTAGCAGCATTTCAACACTGCTAAACCAAATGGACACCTAATTAAAATTAACATGTTTAAGTGTTATTCATTTTTTATTCATCACGACAGAGAGTAGAGTAATTGCAAATGCCAGATGACTGGAGGTTCTATCAATGCTCTGATTATGATGTGTGTTAATGGCATTTTCATTAGGATCATATTAAACCTTGGCCCGGGGGCGTCAGACACACAGCCTGACTGAGAGCAGCGAGAACGCTCTGCTCAGCCAATCCGATCCGCAGTTTCCCCGCCAATGACCTGTCAATCACACAAGCAACCAATCAAACTAACATATTTCATTTCAGCATTAATATTCATATAAATCTGTCACCATACAGCAGTTTAATCAAGGCCAGCGGCACATCATTTAGAATTAGGAAAAATCAACTGTCATAAATAAATTACATTCATTATTGTGTAATTTTCCAGAATGGACTCAATATTTCTGCATGGTTGGTCAGATGAGAAATTTAAAAAGTTATAAGTGAAAGGTGAAATTACGTACCGCACAATGTATCGGGCCTCAGAAAACCGACACGCCACAAACAAGCCTTTAATAATGTCAATCTTCTTATTCATTGCCTGACAGAGAGAGGAAGTTGATTTTCATTGAGGACAGAAGACAAACAGATATACGGTACATGGACAAAACTGAGCTATCATTCAGATGTTTGGGGTCAATATGTTTTTTTTTATTTTAAGAAATCAATACTTTGCAGTACACTACAGTGTAGTAAGTACACATTAAATTGGTTAAAGCGACAGTAAAATTTCTATTTCAAATTAATGCTGTAAAGCTTTCTATTCATCAAAGAATCATGAACATTTTGATTCACAAAATGATTTACACAAAAATATTAAGCCGCACAACTTTTTTTTTTTTTTTTTTTTAGAATTTATAATATTAAGATAATGTTTCTTGAAACCAAATCAGCATATGAGAATGATTTCTGAAGGATCATGCAACACTGAAGACTGGAGTAATGATGCTGAAAATTCAGCTTTGCATCACAGGAATAAATTACATTTTAAAATATATTCAAATAGAATATAGTTATTTTAAATTGTCATTTTTTTTAACATTACTATTTGCACTGTGTTTCTGTCAAACAGCTTTGGAAAGCATTAACATTAAAAAAAATCATAATGACCCCAAACTTTTGAACAATATATATGGACACCCAGTTCTAATTAAAAGGTTTTGCATGTAGTGGACATATAGTGGACATATAGTGTGGCATATGGTGCATGTTTCCTGTAGCGCAACTAAAGCACGATGCTAGCAACACCAAGGCTATGTATACAACTCCCAAGGAATGTGCGATACTGACAAAAAATGATATTTTGATATTTTCTGGGATTTTCTCGATAATGATATTTTGCTGAGTATGTTTATTGTGTTGGTAATTTGACTGTCGCGGACAGCCGACTCCTAAAGTTTTTGAAATTCTTCACAGCAGTGACAGATATAATTTTTCCCAATGTTTCAATTGATTTTTACCTAATATGGCCAATTTTTACCTTTATAAAGCCATTTTGTAAACCTAATTTTATGCATGCATCATCTTTTTTATCAATTTGATCAATTTAATCAAATTCAATTATAAAATAAGACACAATAGGGCTGTTACCAATCAAATGAAATCAGTATCAACAAAATTAATCTTTGCAATATTGATATTTAAAATTATTTAGAACAAGATGTGAAAATGTGAAATTAAAACCGCCAGTAGGTGGCAGCAAGTCACGGTTAAGGATCGAATCATTGAGATTCAACCGATTCATTCAAATAGCTGATTCATTCAAGGAAAGAAGCATTTGACTATCTTAATCAATCCTAGTCAACTGATTCACTCAGTAAGGAAACACCGCCGTGTGTGGCTTTGTTTTGAACTATTTTCGTTGGCAAAAAAGCAAAAACAGGCAATATGGTGTCTAAAATGTAATGTTAATAATGTATGTTAATTAACTTCTTGTTTATTAAACTTGTATAAAATCAATATCACATTTGTTATAATGCTGATATTTGGAGAAAAACTGCACTCTTGTGATATTTATTACTAAATGATATACATAAAGACTAACTCACCCAGATAAAACGTGCGCTCTAAATGCGCACCCACGCTAGTCTAATCTACAAGAGTACATCATGTATGCATGCACTCTCTGGGTGTGTGTGAGGGATAGGCTATACTCGATAATGTAAAATTGCACTTCGTTAAAACAACAATTATGATATTTTCGCAGACGATATACTGTATATAGGTACTCGTAAAAATATATACCTTGAATACATTTTTAGTGACAAGGTGTACTTCACATTATTTTCATCTGTACTTACAGAGTTTCCACTCATGTTAGCAATCTCTTTCAGTTTGTTGAAAACACCCCCTGCTGTAAGATTGGCCGGTGCAAACATCATTCTCTGATTGCTGCGGGAACTCTCAGCAACCAATCCTAGGTCACCTTTCTCCTGAGCCTCCGCCTTGATTTTGTCCAACTGTCGCCCTGGGGAAAAAAAAGTCAAGAGTACAGGGGTCAGGCAAAGAGAATGGTGAATGGCATTAGGGAACACACAAATATATTTACCAGTTGCTTGAGCGACGGCTTTCATCAGGACAGTCTCCCCGACGCCCAGCTCCAGACCCTGATATGCAGGGCCGAGCTGGTTCAGACACAGGTATACACAACATAACAGGTCATCTAAACAAACAACAGAGTATTGAACAGATGGAAACAGTGAACAGTGTTCATCTATTCATTAATTGGACAAAAAGGAAGAAAAACAATCTCGGTCTAGCATAATTAATAACCTATTTAAACCCCATGAATCAAGCAACACTCACCTGGAGAGAGAAGAATTACAGAGCGAAAAAAGTTGGAAAGAGTTTCAATGTTTTTCAGCCTAAAAAAAGAAAAAAAGATTGAAATTTGATAGCAGCATACTCATTTTCAAAATGAAATAGATGCAAGAGAAAAACACAGAATAATATAAAACAGTATACAGAATAATTCTACACTTCATACCTTCCCGAATCCTCTTCAATCTTTTCAAAGGTGCGAGCAACAGCCAAATATGGCACTCTGAGAAAGGGATAGAGAAATGTACAATGAACTTTCATAGAAAAAGTGACATACTTTATTGCTTCAAAAAAAATTTTTTAATTGAATTAAGCTTTTTGTTAATGCTTTAGAAAAAACAAAGACTAACTTTAGATGAATAATTCATTTCACTTTCTCAATCTTTTAATGATGAAATAAGAGTGCTGCCATTTGTGTGATGACATTTGTGTTAGCCAATCCAAGCCTAACCCTAACAATTCTAACACGTTTTGTTCATCAATGTAATCTTCACAAATGAACAACTCAATGAATTTAGTCTAAATACAATCGACATAAGTAAAAAGCTAGTTAGGCACTGTCCTAAATGGTTCTCTTCATATGTACTTTGTGCTATGTCTATATATAAATGGGGTGTCCCATTTGAAAGTTTTAGGATGCGGAAGTGTGCTCGCGAGTAGTGATGTTCACGACTAATTTAATTAACGTTTAAATGGAAATTTTGAAAACGACTAGTCTAACCACCCCTCCCCTCCCCTTCCCTGTTCGGCGTGACGTTTAATGCCCCCCGACAACCTCTGCAGTCCCATTTAGCCACTTTAAGATACGTAAAAGCTGTAAAAATGACCTTATTTCACTGACTTTGGGACGATAAAACCGAATCTGCAAACATGCAACAGTAACTACAGGACTCATTTGGCACTCTGTTATATAGCTCATAAAAGGCAGTCTTTACTTTTGGCCCCTCCTCCAGCAGGCGTGGTCAATGGGATGGTACTGTGCTCTGGAGGGATCATACTGGCTCTGCACTGAAGACTCCTCCCCCTTTTCGCTGTCCAAAAAATAAAGCTCATTCAAATGGCGTCCTTCCAAAACAAACAATTATATTTTTCAAGTAAAATATTCCAAGTCGTATTAACCTTTTATTCTCTTTCTGTTCAGCGACGTCAGGGATTTCTCCATCCTTCCTTTTCTCTCCTGCATTTTGCACCTCCTTTTCCAGTTTTACAGCTGCCTTTCTGGGTGCTACAAAAGATTGAAAGTTAAATAAATAGTTCAGCTAAAAATTTAAATTGTCCCCATTTACTCCCCCTTAAAAAACATACAGGTTTGGGACATCATGTGGTATGATGTAATGTAAATGATGACAGAATGTTCATTTTAGGGTGAACTATTCTTTTAATTAAAATACAGGAGGAAAAAAATAATAGAAAAAAAAGGCTTACCAAAAAAGCTGCTCATGGGTTTCTTTTTGCCCGATCCCCCGTCTTTTGTGTCTCTATCTTTTTTCACCAATCGTTCAGGACTGCTATCTTCCTTCTCTTTCTTGTCTTCTATTTTTTCTTTCTTCTTATTCTCTTCATTTATCTTTTTCTTCTGCTTATCATTTTTATCATTCTCTTTTATCTTATTGTTTGCATTGTCCACAACTTTACTCGTCTTTGGCTCATCCTCATCTTTGTGTTCCTCCACTACAGTCTTTCCATTCGCGCTCTTCTCTTCCACCTCCATCATCTCATTCTCTAAGTTGAAGAGAGAAAGAGAAAATCGATGAGGAACGTACTGAGACTGTGGAAAGGATTAGGGCTGCAGATATTGATTATTTTAGTAATCGAGTATTCTACAGATAATTCCATCGATTGAGTAATCGGATAAAAAACTGTGGTAAATAAATAGATCCAAGTTAACAGAAGCCTTTAAAATGACTTCAAACTCAAATATATAATAACAAGCAATAATAACTGGTTCAAATGAAGTATCAAAGTAATCATATGGGTTTTATTGAACAACCCTGTTAAATTACACCATGTAAAATAAATTATATAAATGAATATAAACATAACTTGTGTACATTACTATAACAAATGCCTGCAGAGGGCCTGGTGTGGAACAACGGCCTGGTGTTAGTTATTGTTGCACTACGGCATAATCAAATCCCTGTTTAACATTGGCCAAACAACACTTAAATCAAATGTCTTTAATCTTTAATATTTGGTCACTTCTGTACGATAGAAATGCAATCTGTAATTTCTTGAACAAGAACATGAGCAGATAAAATCATGCAAACTCAGAGCGAGAGTTTAAACTTTTATTTTGAATTTTACGTTTTTTTTTTTTTTTTTAAATTTAGAAACATATTTATGTATTCTCATGTGCTGGCGTAGATTTCCAAATGAGTTACGTAACAAATCTTGTGAATTGGCGCACACTGCGTTCCCAGATGAACCTTATAACTAAGAAACCCAAACTCACAGCATGCAGAGAAGAGTTTGAGATACCCGAGACGTTCCACGCATATAAATGATATCAGTGCAACTATAAAACACAAACCGCGTCCGACTTTTTGCGTTCCCAAACGCACGTTATTGGAAACCTAAACAAACGGCACATGCAGAGACTGAGTTTGTGTGGAGCAGCGTTTACTGTGAACAGAGCTGAGGTGATTTTAACATGTAATCTGCACGCATGTAAATAATTAAAGCGTTGTGCTTCTCTGTGGAAAAAAAATAGCTCATATTTATTTAACTGAATCGCAGCCATTGTGATTTCACAATAGCACTATGCTATATTATGATTGTAATTGGTTTTAAATATATTGCGTAGCCTTAGAAAACAGTGTAATGCGGTTCATGGATTCTCGTCTGTGGAACGTTGTGCCAATTCCAATATTTTCCAGGTTACTCAACACGGATAAATTGCAATTGAGGATTTATTAAAATCGTGGAATCGTTACAGCCCTAGAAAGGATATACTCATGCACAGAGATCAGCTAATCTCACCTGTCTGCTCAGGTGATTCCTCCACTCGCGCTCTCTTACTCTCCTGGCCTCCAACTTCCTCCTTCTCCTCCTCCTCCTCCTCCTCTTTCGACCCCTCTTCATCGCTCCTGCTTTCCAGCTTCCTCTTGGGAAACTGCTTTCGGGCTAGACATAACGAGAAGGACTTTAAATTTATAAAGCCTACTGTATCATATTTGATATATGAATTTCTAAGGCCTGAAAATGATAAACACAATCAATTAAAAAAAAAAAAAAAGTAAAGGAAGTAAAAGGCCTTTTAGTATAACTCTAAAAATATTCACATTTCAGGTCATGGTACACATTTCTTTTTACTGTGAAATCTTTAATCATTTTTTTCCTCCATATTCTCACCATTTAATTTAATTCACTATAATGGCCATAAAAGCCTTTAAGTTTCAAAAACAGAACAAAATATCAAGCCCATATGCAACTTTTGTTTTTAATATTTGCTTTAATATTTTGTCTAAAGGTTCAATAAACTGTTCCATTTCAAAATATTCGATTTTTCTGAAAATGTACATTAAAAAAACTACTGTAGCTGTTTGGGAGTATTAAGAAGAATTAAAGACAATAAGTGATAAGTATTACAAGAAGGAACGTGAGGAGAGGAGACTAATACAGACCGGTTTTGCGTTTGGGAATGCCTGACGGTGATGTTGATGCTGGAGTTGCTGGAGATCCTGGAGTGCCTGAAGAAGCAGGGGTTACGACAGCAACAGAGGCACTGGAAGTGACCGGGGTTATGGGAGTTTTTGGAGATACAGGAGTGGAAGCAGTAACATCAGAAATCTGTGCGTTTGGAGTAGGAACACATTGAAATAGAATTGTCAACAGCAATACTGCCATGCTCTCATGGTTGACAGTCATGATGACTCAATTCTTACCTTCTCTGGTTTTACTGTTTGAACTTCACTCTGTTTTGGCGCCTGTTCTTTAACCATCGGCTGATCTTCATCATCACTGTCTATGATTGCTCGACTGCGTTTATGAACCTTCTTTACAGGTGAATCACTTTCCTGCACGCCATTCTGAATTTTGAGGGGACTTTTTACAGGTCTGAGAACCAAGAGAGAAAAAAAAACATTATTATGTACCATTATAACATTACCTATTTGTTTTCATATACTTTTTGGACTCCATATACCATTTCTGTTGCCAATGTAAACAACTTTTGCCAGCATCTGCTGAAATTGCAACATTGTTAAATTAGAAAAAATAAACTTGTGCATTTTTAATTTGGAAAATGTCACTTACTCAGCCTTTTTTTTGACCTGTCCATCACTCTTCTCCTTGCCTTTCATTGGCTGAAAGAATGACCTGTGTGCGGGAAACAAAGATATCACGTATGAAGGACAAATAAGCTCACTTAAGTTGATACTGTGTAAGGTAACATATTTCATACATTTAAAGAAATAAAGCTTAAAGGAAAACCCTTAATTTTACAGGTAGAGTAAAAAGACGGTCTTGAGTCAGAATCAGACATTGCAGTTTATCACCAAAACAGAAAAACAAAAAAAGAGCAGGACACACTCACGCTATGCTTCGCTGCATTGTTGATGTCTAGCACTGTTGATATTAAGTAAATCCAGAATATATTATACTATATATTCGTGTTATTAAAATTTCTGAAGCATCGATGTTTTATCCGCGCGCTTAACTCCGATTCGGCGCCAAAGTGACGTCGTTCCCGCGGACAACAGAAAAAACGGAGTTTATTTACAACAAAAGTGTTTTAGTGCCCCCTGTTGGATTGGAGTTATTGGATGCCACTGTTTCGTATGGAGAATCTACTAATAGTGTTTACTCAAATTCGTTTTATCCATACATACTCATATTGCCACTGAAATAAACTATATGGCTTTTGTAACTCCCTAACTACAGGCAGCCTTACTATTCTCATATAACTGTAATGTTCTGCAAAACAACAAGCTTTAAAAACTTTTCTCTTATTGCTGAAAATTAGACCACTTACCGTGAAATCCATTCTCTCTCAGTGAATATTTCAACAATACTCTTTTCAACTTAGTTTATGCAACAACAAAAACGTAACTTGACTATTTTGGTTAGTTTTTTTTTTATTCGCTTTGGTACACTGCAAAAAGAGATGTGTTAAAAATGACACATCATGTGTAGAATTTTAACACATGTGGTGTGTTCAAGGACTACACATTGTGTGAAATTTTACACAATAGATGTGTGTGCTATTTTAACACAAAAATTGTATCAAGTAATTTTACACAGAAAATGTGTTGTCAACACGTTTTACAAAATAGATGTGTGAGCTATTTTAACAGAAATTGTGTAGATAACTTTACACACAAATGTGTGATATCAATACTTTTTACACATAATGTTTACATATTTAAGTATAAAATTTAAGTACTGATTGTAGCTGAAAATGACCAGAAACAACTAATAATGTGTTAACATTACCAAGCGTATGTACGTTAATCTTAAAAAATAAAGTCAAATGTCAAAATATATTTGCCATTTAATGAGTGCAAAGTACAACAAAAGCTACTGCACTAACTGTAGCAGGATATCCAGTGATAAAGAGTAATAACAGAAGCATGAACATATTAAAAGATAAAAATCATTTATGACAAATGGATGACATAAAATATAGCCTAACACTAATATCATAAAACACAGATGCATGAATACATGTCATAAGAAGCATTTGTTTAAAGTCCAGTTAATCTGTATGAAAACCATACTTGCATATAACAATCAATCACAAAACAGATGCATGAATTCATTTTATAAGAAACATGTTTAGATCACTGA
The DNA here is from genome assembly GCA_030578275.1 of Meda fulgida. Classification (NCBI taxonomy): domain Eukaryota; kingdom Metazoa; phylum Chordata; class Actinopteri; order Cypriniformes; family Leuciscidae; genus Meda; species Meda fulgida. The sequence goes on along the minus strand of CM060617.1, from coordinate 8,118,645 downwards.
GATAATAATAATAGAACTTTTGTCGATGATAATTAGTCTTGAAATTGACTTGGAATCGTTTAGAGTAAAACTCAGTAGGCTATGAGAATACATCACCCAGTTTGAATATATTAGCTGATTGTTATTAATCACAACTTCAAAGATGACAAAGACAGTCTGCAGTCCAAAAATGTACAGCCTCATATGCATCTGATAAACTGTGGTCATTAGGTTGAAATGTCACATTGTCCATGAATGTTGTTGTGGACTGGTGGTCTCTATGAAGATGTTTGGCGAATGAATTGAAGTTATGATACATTCTTGGGCAACCATCTTGGCTGCAGATAATGGTAATGTCCTGTCCATCTGATAAGGCATGAATTTCACGGAGATGCCAAATGACTCTCGTTACTTCTGTAGATATAAATTGTCTGCACTTTGGACACGTATACATTGTGTTGTTATTTAATGCGCAGCCTGAAGCTATGAAAGGACTTCAAGTACCTTGGGTCTCTTGGTTGAGATGGTCACATCATAGATGTATTCAAAGAAGGTGAAGACAGAGCTCAGCTGTGGTGGATATGTCAAGTTGCACACCCAGTAAAGCTTGAATAGCTTGTCAACTGCACATGTCAGGCCATCATTTACAGGAATGGTCACCTGGTCGTTCCTTGCAGTGATGATATATTGTTGTGTTGGGCTTTTCAGACTGCCGATGCAGATCAGCTGTGGCTGGGTCCTTGATGCCATCTCGCAGTTGTCACAGAGGGATGCAATACTGGTTCCAGGCTTAGAGAAGATGAAAAAGATGCAATTTAAGAGTTGAAAAAGCAGCATAAAGAAGTCTAAATGTGCATGCTATACTGTATTAGGTAACATTTTTGAGTAATTATTCTTCGGTCAGTTACCACTTGTAAGATAAGATAACTCTTTAAATGTGTACGTAGAAAATATCAAATTCAGTAGTCATAAAAACAGTGTTAATACATTTTAGACTATTTAAACAGTTTATGAATTGTAATAAAATCATAAATATTTTAACTTTTTTTTTTTACTAAATTTAATAATTACCTAGTTACGGTGGCCGTTGGATGCAAAAGACCTGCAATTTATGACAACGCATGAATTTGCAGAGCAAATTCTAAATGTTGTGCATATGTTGTCAAATTGATGAAGATGTTTTCTTAAGTTGCGTGTGTTTTGTCTATCTGCATGTGTTGTCATAAATTGCAGGGCCACCATACCTAGTCCTTCGTTGGCTCTTACTGACATTAAGAAACATATCGGTACAAAATCATTCAGGAATGTTATTGCTGACGACTCCCGGGCATTGGTGGCAGAAGATGTGTCAGAAGAACCAGCATAGTATAGCACTTTTCATCTGAAGATTAAACGAAAACAGATTGAACTACAACAAATATTTACAAGTAGGATTAAAAGGATTAGATCATGTTTTTTTAAACTGGGGTTCAAAAACTGAGTTGAACCGGGTAGAACTGGGGCTGTATGAGGTAGCCTGGCCACACCCACCAAGATCTCCTTTCAGGGAGAAACTATTCTGGAACACCATCATTCACTAAGTTTCCATCAGACCACAGACAGGCTCTGGTAGTACAGTTGTAGCAAAGCATCAGAAATTGCAGTTGGAAAAATGTGTACATTTATGTACAGCAAAGGTAGGTCTACATACTGACCGTCGATGCTGTATATTGTCAGTTTGTAAAATGTAGGTAAAGTAGGAAGTAATGTTCGGAATCCCTGATCAATGTGATTGGTTAGGCTGAATCAATAATTTCAAAGTTAACCTGAAGTATAACCTCATCATGATGTTACTGTTGGAAATGTTTCCCTAATCATGACTCCCCAGACTATAAATACAAAGTAAATGAGTCTGGTTTTAACCAGGCTATGTATGAGGTGCTTATCCATAATCAGTGTATTACCAACATGGATTACACTGAGAAAGGACTAATTAATATTATTGGTAAGTAGGAAATAAAGCAAGGGTTCCTACATTCTGAATTTAACCTTTGAGACATTGCATGCCATATCATTACACACATACCATCTGTCTGGTCTTCCATCCCCTCCGTTAGTGAAGCAACACCACCTTTTTCCAAGGCAGCCACTGCTCTCAGCTTAGGAATGATGTTCGCTTCCCATTTTCTGATGAACTGGTCTGTCTTTCCATCTGTTATTTTGCCAAACTCGATATCCATCTTACATAAAAAAAGAGACTTCTTCAGAATATATTCTAAGTCAACAGTGTTACTAAGAGTATTAGATCTTTTACAATGAGAAACCTACCAAACTTGGCATATATCCAAGAAGCGTGGGTATTCGTTGAAGATTTCAGTCAATGTAGGAGTTGCCTTTGATATCCATGATCTGCGCCTGGTGTATGTATTGCTGATTTGATTGAAGGAATGTTCTCTGCAGAGGGCCTGAGTCGTTTGATCAGGGTGATCCACTCACCGGTCCCACTGCTCTCCCCCTGGTCCTTCTCCGATCTTGCTCCTGTGTCTAGGGCTGCAACGATTAATCGATTGTTGTTGACCATAAAAGTAAATTAATTGACGACGAATTAATCAACGACAATCAAACCCGTCTCCATTGACTTTGCATTGCGAGAGGCTGCCTCCTTGTAATTTCTTGCTTCTAACAAAAGATAGAAAAATGCCTAAATGCTGCTGGGTGACAAGGTGTACAGCAAACAAGCTAAAAAAAACAGAAATAAGTTTTCATAAGCTGTCGACCCCCTAAAAAATAGTGTTTAGGACATAAAAGTGGATACAGGCAGTTGAGACAGAGCGTCACGTGTCTCATTACTCGGATAACTAACGTAACGTTACGCCCGTGGGAGGAGACCGTAATCGGCAACACAGGATAGTTTATCTTACAGAAATATAATATATAAAAATGAAATTTGGATATTTGACTCACCAGTGACCAAATGTTTAACTTACAGCAAACGTAGTGTATTTTTAGTGCATACTGAGTGAGTGTCAGGATCCCTCAATTTACCCATTCGTTCCAGCCTGTATCCACTTTTATGTTCTCAGACGCTCGTTTTTTTTGGGTCGACAGCTTATGAAAACTTAATTCTGGGTTTCTTAGCTTGTTTGCTATACACCTTGTCACATAGCAGCTTTTAGGCATTATTCTGTCTTTTGTTAGAAGCAAGAAATGACAAGGAAGCAGACTCTCGCAATGTAAAGTCAGTGGCGCTCTGTCTGCATGCTCATATAACGGCGGCGGCGCTGACACTGCGGTCACGCCATCTGTGCTTCGGAAAAGTGCGGTCACGCCATCTACGCTTAAAAATATATTGCGCATCTACACGAGGTTGCGCGGTAGACGAAAGGTTTATGCGCTTGGTGTCGGCAGACCTTTAAAAAATATATTAAAAAAATAAATAATATCAAATTGTTTTTTGCAAACTCCACCAGATTCTTGTTCTACATCTCACTGACTACCAATGTTGGGATTTTCATGTTGTTCTACTGTTTTATTATTTAATAATTGCCTGCCAAAGTCATGAACATTTACATTGCAATACAGTAATATTTGAAAAAAAATTAAAAATGTGAAATAAAATAGTTTTCTGCAAACTCCAACAGATTATTGTTCTTCATCTCACTGTCTACCACTGTGGTGATTTTCATGTTGATTTACTGTTTTATTATTTAATAATTCCCTGCCAAAGTCATGAACATATACATTGCAATACAGTAATATTTGAAAAATTCATAAAAATGTGAAATCAAATTGTGTTCTGCAAACTCCAACAGATTAATGTTCTTTATCTTACTGACTGGCACTGTGGTGATTTTCATGTTGATTTAATGTTTTATTATTTAATAATTCCCTGCCAAAGTCATGAATATTTACATTGCAATACAGTAACATTTGATAAATTCATAAAAATGTGAAATCAAATTGTTTTCTGCAATCTCCAACATATTATTGTTCATCTCACTGTCTACCACTGCAGTGATTTTCATGTTGATTTACTGTTTTATTATTTAATAATTCCCTGCCAAAGTCATGAAGATTTACATTGCAATACAGTAATATTTCACAAATTCATAAAAAAATCAAATCAAATTGTTTTCTGCAAATTCCACCAGATTATTGTTCTTCATCTCACTGACTAGCACTGAAAATCACATGACTAGCACATGAAAATCACCACAGTGGTAGACAGTGAGATGAAGAACAAGAATCTGGTGGAATTTGCAGAAAACAATTTGATTTCAAATTTTTATGAATTTATCAAATATTACTGTATAGCAATGTAAATCTTCATGACTTTGGCAGGCAATTATTAAATAATAAAACAGTAAATCAACATGAAAATCACTACAGTAATAGACAGTGAGATGAAGAACAATAATATGTTGGAGATTGCAGAAAACAATTTGATTTCACATTTTTATGAATTTATAAAATATAACTGTATTGCAATGTAAATATTCATGACTTTGGCAGGGAATTATTAAATAATAAAACAGTAAATCAACATGAAAATCACCACATTGATAGTCAGTAAGATAAAGAACATTAATCTGTTGGAGTTTGCAAAAAACAATTTTATTTTATTTTTTTATTAATTTTTCAAATATTACTGTTTTGCAATGTAAATGTTCATGACTTTGCCTGGGAATTATTAAATAATAAAACAGTAAATCAACATGAAAATCACCACAGTGGTAGACAGTGAGATGAAGAACAAGAATCTGGTGGAATTTGCAGAAAACTATTTTATTTCACATTTTTATGAATTTTTCAAATATTACTGCAATGTAAATGTTCATGACTTTGGCAGGCAATTATTAAAAATTAAAACAGTAGAACAACATGAAAATCCCAACATTGGTAGTCAGTGAGATGTAGAACAAGAATCTGGTGGAGTTTGCAGAAAACAATTTAATATTATTTATTTTTTAATATATTTTTTAAAGGTCTGCCGACACCAAGCGCATAAACCTTTCGTCTACCGCGCAACCTCGTGTAGATGCGCAATACATTTTTAAGCGTAGATGGCGCGACCGCACTTTTCCGAAGCACAGATGGCGTGATCGCAGTGGCGCTGACGCAGCAACGGTTGAAATATCTGCTAACATTTAGCTACATTTATGGCCCATCAACACTTCCAACACAGCCTATAAATAACTATAAATAACACTGGCTATAAATAACCTGATACTAAATGCATGGCGCACTGTTATTTTGTCTGACCTCATTAACGCTAACGTTAATGTTAAGATAATAATGTTGACATTCATGTTATTTATGAATTAACATTAGCTTACATTGCCGTAATATCTAGGGTGACTAACTATGGCTAAACTTACGTTAGCATTCATTAACATGTAATATCATTCTAGCAATGTGAAATAAATAACCTACGGAGAACCAGTTATTGCATTTTCCAAATAACGTTCAATATTGAAATTTGGTTCTGTACCTCACAATTTCCTTTTCAAAACTCGATGTAGACCAACAGTTAACGTTAATGTAACTTTAAAGTTATCATGTTCACACAAGTTAGCTAGGATAGCTTCTACTGATTAACTTGGCTACAACGTTAACGTTAATTCTAACCATGAGCCAGTTAACATTAGACTCATTACAAACTTAGCTTATACATATCTGAAGATTTTTTATTATTACTATCAGCTCGCCGAGAAATGTAAATGCCACAAAATAATACAAAAATACTTACATCGGTCTCCATGTCTGACTGCATCTCCCAAGTCTGACTGCTGCATCGTCGTTATTCCCGCGCATAGTGAAAAAGAGCGGACGGAAACAGCGTTTCAAAAAGACAGTGGCACGATGTGATTGGGCGAGACAGAAACAGCCGTTAATCTCGTAAATTTGATATAAAATAGGTAAGAATATATTTGTTTTCCTCGTGATTTTTATTAATGAGCGTTTCATATCTACCAGATAAAATATGTTTATTTATTTCCTCTGCCAACACAAATGTTTTCCCATCAGTAAATAACATATATGGTGTCAATTTATCCAGAGCGGAAAAAAAATTACACACTGTGTGCTAAAATCTACACAACATGTGTCAAAATGCTATCTACACAGTCACATGTGTTGTTTTTTGACACATCTCTTTTTGCAGTGTACTATTTTCACAAGTAAGGTGTACATTTTCAAAACTCTTTGTGCTAATATCACAACAGATCATCAAAAGTGCACTTTTTTCAAACATTTCAGCATGTTTTCAATTGTGTTAGTACAATTCACAAAATCACAAAGTATCCTTTTCACAACACAAAATAAGTGTTTCATCTACATAAATGTTTCATTCACAGTAACTGCCTATCATAACGCTCTTATTAAGAAACTTTTGATTTGCATCTCTTTTTGTTCAGTTTAATACATTTGTCTATTATTTAATCCAACTGATCTTAATGGTTAATCAATGAATCATTTGGTACACCTATAGATTTCTATAGATATTGATTCTATATGCAGTTTCTATAGAACTTGTTTGCAATTTCCGATATGGATAACCAAATGTAATGAATTTTTTTTACACAAGTGATTTATAGATAATAACCACCCCCATGTTCAAAGTGTGTGTACACGCATGTGTGTGTGAGAGAGATAGAGAGAAATTTGCTATTTGTGAAAACACTGTAAAGCAGAATATAGAGTATAATGGGGCGGAAACGGTCAATGACTGTAATAAAACATTAGATTGATTGGAGATGCATCAGTACACTCAAAAAAATGGTTTTGTGGCACTGTTCTTTTTACCCAAATATTTTATGTTAAAGTAACACAGATATATTTATTTTACCTCCAAAACACTATTGTATTGCGTTTAATTAACTTAATCTGTATCATTATCCACTATACTTAATTATCATTCGTTAAACTAATGTAAAAGGTTTAATTTCGCAATAACAAAAAAAAAACCGGATGTGATTATTTCCAACATATTGGATGAGGACGGCGTGCAAAGAAGTTGGAAAGGTGCATGGTGTCAGAGCTAGAAGTATCAGCCAAGAAAATATACAGTTAATCTAAAGGCAAAGTCTTTCATTTCTGTTAGTATTTTGTAAAGTCTGTTCTGGGATGCTTATCTTTATATATTGCACAGATTTTTTTTTATTTTGGCAGCTTGTTTAAATTGCTTCATTCAAATGAGCTTAAGCAACACAATTGCTATACATTTTGTCCAAACTTAATTTGATTGTGTTCAATCTGCTTAAGTATATGTACAATTTAAGTTTACTTAATCCATTTGTGTTGGGTTACATGAATGATTTGTGTTGCATTAACTGAAACACGGGGCGGTGCTTGTTAGTTCCCAGCATGCTTTACATATGGCTGAATAAAGAGAGAATAAATGTTAAAATTAAGTGTTATTTTATGTGTTTTTGAGAAAATGAGAAAAGAAGAAGACTTGATAGTGTGTAATTGTGTTTAAGGTTCAATTACATTGGAATTATTAGAACCATTTAAATTACAGTGGGTTACCATTGTGGAGAAGTGTGGAGCATTTGGTTAGGCTGTGGACTGATTCAAATAAGTTTAATTTCTATGGCTGAAGGAATTATCAATCTTAAAATTTAAGATTTTAGTAAGTGCTATTATTAGCTAATAGCTTGCCATAGTTTAAAAGTTTAATTGAAAAAATATGTAAAACCAATTCAATTTATTTATTCAGTGCTCTTTTAAATAAGCTAGAGCATGTTCACTAAACTAAACCACTTTAAGTTACTGGGAAGCAATTTCATTGATTTGTTTGAACATTACTAGTTCACATAGATCCTTCCTCATTCAGTTTGGTTGTCTTAACACAAGGAGCTTACATAGATTCAAAAAAATCCATTAATGTTAATATAACATAATTTACTTGTGTGGAACCACTGTCCATAATTGAATTAAGTTATTTTAAAGAGTAATTTTTTTGAGTGTAGAAGGGAGACAGATGGCATCAAATACAACATTTTACATTACTGTATGTATGCCATGTGATACTGTAAACAGATTACCATGGTAGAGAGTGCCACATTACTGTAACTCAACCTTCATCTGTAAAGGTCCACTACAGTATAGATTCAGTCAAATGTAGAGTGAAATCATTTACTGTATTGCCAGCAAACTCTGTTATAGCACAGAACCTCATGGCAGTGTCATACTTCATCACAGCTTTTGATAACTCACTGCAGATACTATTACAAACATTATGGATTCAATTACATAAGTTAGGTAATGCACGTGTATTTTCCAATGTGGCAGCCTACTGTAATTATGTCAGGAACAAGGGTGATTTGAAACATGTATCTTGCATTGTTTGCTGTTGAATGAACTGATTGTTAAAAGTACTAAATTGAAAGAAGATCATAAAGTTGTGTTTCTGTGATTAAACCAAACGTTCTCATTACATAAACAATAATCTTGTGTTTGAAACAATGATTATGTGGACTGAAAAATGTATAACTGTAATGAAAGCATGGGATCATGTTTTGAAAGAATGACTAGCTGCGTCACAAGTGTGATCAGTTTGGATTTTTATACTAAGAGTTTTGAAAATGTACACCTTACTTGTGAAAATAGTACCAAAGCGAATAAAAAAAACTGTAACAGTAGGGGCGTTTTCCCACTCTACCCTATTGTATTCAACTTTGTATCAATTCTTGCTTTCCCTGCTGGGAAACCCATGCCATTGACATTGCTAATGGCACGCTCTACTTGTTTGAGCTACAGGAAGGCAGAAATTCCTTACATTTATATATTTAATTTTTGAATGAATTATAATCATAATGAGCACAATAACACACATAGTATGCTGTTGAGATAATAATTAATTGTGTACTTTTGGTTTCTGCATTAGTCACATGTCTAGTCTACAGCATGTGATGGAGAAATGGTTGCTAATGCAGCATTCTTGTGAAAAAATGTTTGTTGATATGTCACCCTCACAAACCACGAGAAGTGGTAATTTGTTTATGAAAATACCAGCTTTTAAAGGACTGGCCAGACTAGTTCTGACAGACTGTCCGGAAAGCAACTCCTTTCAAATAAGTCTAAACATGATTGCACAGCAAACACACAAAGGATTGTATAAATAATTCAATTTAATTCATATTTATTTCAAAGCAGCTTTACAGAACATGCATGTTTCTAGATTACAATTAATAGTAATCTGTTATCAGAGGTGACTTTGTCAGAGCAATATCCGTATGGCAGAAATATAGTTATGTAATACAAATCATGCAATTAGCTATCATTCACTTACTGTAACTAACAGAAAAGTTTACCGTAAGTGAAAATTCTATAGGCTATGGCAATTGTGTATGCAGTAAACCAGGTCTCATAAAAAGGACACATTCATGTTTTTCCAGTTATTAGGGGACATCAGAGAAGCCCCAGGACCTTGAAAAATAATTAGGATGCATTTCCACTTCTATAATTGATTATACCCATTGTACCATTTTATACCTAGTTGTGAATGTACATCTAATTTATATACAAGAAACAAAACGCTATTTTGGAGCATCATGACTGTCACAAATGTTGTTTCGCTTTCGTTTTTCTGTCTCTGATTGCAGTACTGGGAAATTGTAAAATGCGGGCAGGTGATGTAATACAGGTGTGTTTTCAAAAGGAAGCACGTGAACAGTCTGTATTTAAGCTCCGCTAGTTCACTTCAAGATACAAACGCACGTTTTTTGTGTTTTGAGGAATTGAAGGTCTGATAATGATCATAAAGAAACTGACAGTATTTGTGCTCTTTTCATGGATTGGCTATGCTACTGGACATGAATTCTTTTCATCAACAGGTATTATTAATTATATTTGAATTCCATTTAATATCAATTCATTTATGAGTTTATTCCTTTGTTAACCATTATTTTAGTGTTTTGTTCATTATTTTTGATCGTTATTTCTCTTCTTCTTTTATTCTATGTTTTTACACTGTTGTGCTGCTTTTATTTATTCATTTTATTTGTGAGACACTTCTGATCATAATTTTGCACCAGCTTTTACCACAGCTTTTTTCATACATAATTAAATCTTCATACATTTACTCACATATTTTGAGATTTACAATCAAACATTCACTTTTATAGCTATTGATTCCATTAATTACTAAACAATTATTAACTTTCTCTTTGGTTATATAATAAAGATTTTTCATTATGGATGGAAATAAAGTATAATAGAAATACCTGTATACATTTTTTATATAATTATATACAAAAATTAAGTGCAAATATAATTATTTATAGATAAAATTGCACAGCTTCTTGAGAAGGAGACAGACCTTCTGAAAAGCTTCAGTCTGTACATCGATGCTGAAGAAAATAATGTAGAGAGAATGAAGAGGTGAAAACACTTTCATTATTCCCTATAAAGCATCAAAGCATTTTTTTTATTAAAATATTTTCAATTTGCAGCAATAACCTGGTGAAACCAATTGTGAATATTTAGCAATCTTGCAGGCATGTGTTTTTAAATCAAGTAATGTGTTACTAATACATTCATTTAACCCTGATGAACATCAATCCAGTATTCTTCTGGTTCTTCAACTACTCACATACTTTGACCCTGAGAACCCTGAGAAAACCATTAAAGACCCTGTGGCAGCTTATAAACTCCTCAGACGAGTGAGAGGAGAATGGTTGACTATTGTCAAATACACTCAATTGAGTCTTTATGAAGGTGAGAGCTTATTTGAGTTATTTGACTAAAACATGTATCATCATTTATTATTTATTATGAATGATTTATTATGAATGATGATGAAAGCTCTCAATCTATTTTATTAAACGTTTCAGTTGTTTGGATCTGTTCTTGTTTTTGAAAATCTTATAGCATATCAGAAACGGCTGGATTACTCAGATATCCCACAGCTGGATGACTTGAATAATGCCGCTTCAGAACTGATCAGATTGCAAGAATTATACAAACTCTACCCACACAACATCACAAGGGGTGAAATGTCTGCACCAATGCAGTTTCACTTTTTAGTTTCAAAATAAATTCCAATCTGATTGATGCTTTCATTTCACATTTCTCAGAAATGTCTCTAGATGCAGATGAAGCCTTCCATATGGGGCACGTCGCTTATGACGAGGACAAATTCCAGCATGCCTTCCTCTGGTTTCTGTACAGTCTGGACAAATTAACAGAATACTCAACCATTACTGAGGAAGAGTTGCTCCGTTTCCTTAGTTCATCAGCCTATCATTTTGGCAGCCTACCTGTGGCAATCTACTTCGGCCAACGGCTTCTAAATCTGGGTGAGGTCATATGTGACATACTAATATTTTTATATGTGAGGTTGCGGGACTATGGAAGTCATAAGCTTCTTTTCCTCAGATCCAACTAATGAAGAAGTCAAAGTAGAGCTGAGCCTTTACAAATACCTTCGCTTTGAGAGAAATTCAAATCCTGACATATTCACGCTGATCACAAAATCAAATAACTCCTATGAGGCTCTGTGCAGAGGAGAGGTTGATGAGAGGGCAAGTACAGTGTTTACTATTTAAATCATCATTTAACATTAAATTACAAACAGTCAATGTGAAGCTTTCAGTCTATTATATTTGATCAAATCAGACCTCCAAGAGACAGAGGGCGCTGTCCTGTAGGTACAGCACAGGTGGAGGAAACCCCAGACTGATGTATGCACCAGTGAAAGAGGAAGTGGAGTGGGACGAGCCTCGCATCATCAGATATCATGACATTATATCAGACACAGAGATGGAGATCCTGAAGAATATCTCCAGACCTCAAGTGACTATCACACACACAAAAACATTAAACTATTTAATTGTCACTATTAGAATCTAATATCTTGTTAATAGTTTTGATGTCTTGTTGTGCTATATTGGGCAAAAGTATGTGGACATTCCTTTTAAAATTTGGCTAGGCAACTTGCTTCAATAGTGAAGACAAATCTAAATGCAATGAATTATAGTGATATTAGAATGAATTGTGTACTATTTATTCAAATTTATATTTGATGTTCAATTTCCCTTGTGTGGCCTACTTTAGCTTTCTAGGTCTCAGATTAAATATTATGGAGTCTCAAACATCCGTACTTCTCAAAGGTGATAATCTTTTATATTCACCCAAAATGAAAATTATGCATTAATGTTATTTTATATTACTTGATATTATTTACTAATTATTAACTAATTAACCATTTTGGAAAAAAATGGAAAAAAGTTTACAATATGGTTCAATTTGTTAGCATAAGTGTTGCTGAAATCATTCCCTTGTTTTCAGTGTTTTTCTAGAGGAAGACAACACTGTGCTTGCTCGTATCAGTCAGAATATTGCAGACATCACAGGACTCTCAGTGGAATCAGCTGAAAATCTACATGTACGGTCACAGTAAGAAAGAAATCACGTTTTCATGCACGTATGCAGCATATATTTTTATATGGACAACTCTGTCCTAATTTAACAAAGCTTTGCAAAGCCTGTCTTGCAGTTAGCTTGGTCACAGTTTCTTGCACTCAAAATACTGTATATAGATTACTAAATCCATTTCAGACTTCAAGGCAACATTGGTTTTGTTTGATTTTTTGTAACATGCAAAATAAACGTGTTAATATGTGCTTTTAGGGCTGATATTAGGCTACATTTGTATACACCGATTTTATATTCAAACTTCAATGGATATCAAGGTCTTTTCAATGGATTAACATTTATTTTCCCTGTGAAGTATTAGGTGTTGTTTTACCTGAAAGTTTAATTACAATAGTGTTGCAATCATTTTCCAGGTTCAGAATTATGGGATTGGTGGCAGATTTGAACCACATTATGACGCATCGGTAAGATATCTTTACTAAAATAAACCCATTAAATAAATTTGTTGGCCAACCTGGTATTTGCCATGGATTCCCTCTGGAGTTAAACATGTGAGTGAGTGTAGTGTATATTAGAACTGTTTGTTTGCTTTTGGGATCTGGCAGCGTGTTTGCCCCGGAAACAGTGGCTGCGTCAGACGCATTCCAATCAGTTTTGTGAGATACCTTTGTGTGCAAAGTGCAAACGCTGCCTGCAAAGCCATCACCTGATAGGTTTTACGTTTTTGGACACAGCCAGCGACTTCTTGTTCTTCATTTAGTTTTACTTCATTTAGATTGGCGCCACCTACAATACCGGAGTATGCAGCATGAATTATGATTCAATAAGACTACTTTACAGTTTGCATAATAATAAAAGTGTTTTAAAAAAAAGTACTTAAATAAAACAAAATAAATCCTATAGGATACCCCTATATCCTTCAGGTATTCCACAACAGCGTTCTGTGTCCTTTACCCCTTTTCTTGTTGTTCCCAATACACACTCAAGGTTCCATTTTCTTCCCGCCTGACTTATCTTTCGCTTTAGTCTAATCCTCTCTTCCCTGTATTTCCTACTGTACAATGAAACATTAAATCTTCTGCACTTTCTGTGATTTTACATTCAAAACATTCTTCTGAATGACTTTTACCTAATAAAAACAATGTTTTATTTAACCCTGTGTGGCCAAATCTCATGGTTAAAACTGACTCATCCCTTCTGTTCATTCTAATAACACCCTGTGCATTGACTGTAAAATTTCCTTCCACTAGTATCCATGTCCCACCTGTTCTGCCATTTTTTTCATAATTTCTTTTTTGATCACTGCCTTAGCTTCTCCTTTACCAAAGGGAATACATCGCTCGTCCTGGTTGATTTATTTTTTTTGTTGCTATTTTGTCTGCTCTCTCATTCCCTTTTATACTTACATGAGCAGGTACCCAGCAAAATCTCACATCTATCCGGAGCCTCCGCAATCTTAATAAACGTTGATGGATTTCTAGCATTAAATCTTCTCTTTTAGATTTCATACTTTTAATACTGTAAAGGGCTGCTGCAGAGTCAACACACCATACCACTCTATCTGGTTTAACTTCCTCCACTCACTGTAACCCTAATCGCCATCATCTCTGCCGTGTAAACTGACAACTGATCAGGTCATCTTTTCCCAATACTTACATTCAATGTTGATGTATATTCCTATGCCTACCTTATCCTCTTCATATTTGGACCCATCTGTATAAATAAATTATTTATTCCTTTAGTTCCTTTTTTCCTTTAGTTCCATTATATTTAAATCTACCTCCATTTTTGGAAACAGCCAAATAGGAATATTGCTAATAGGAGTAGGGGAGTTAAAAACAGATATTCTGAAATCTATATTCCTCTGATTTAGCCTTTGTTACCCATCCACAACCATATAAAATAATTAAATTCCCAACATTCTTGAATTACACTATTAGGATTTCATTAACACGTCCACGTAGATGACACCAGTGTGTAAGCATGAGTTTATCTCTTCTCAGGTCTGAGGGCATTTCTCCTAATTCTACCTGGATTGCTTTAGTCTGTGTTAGTCTCATCGCACCAGTACAAATCCTCAAAGCTTTATTAATAACTCTATCCATTTTCATTAAATGTTTTAGCTGCTGCTCCATACACAAAACAACCATAATCTATTGTTGACCTCAACAGAGCCCTATAAATACATTGTTTATATGCTCCCGAGTCTTTTCTTAAATAATCCTCTCTCATTAAGTTTTATAACTTTCTTACATTTTGAATCTACCTTTCCCATATGTACTTTCCTTGTACCCTTTTTATCTAGAGACTTACCAGATATTTAAAATGATCAGCTGTTTCCATATTGTGGCCATATAAATTCAAGTTCTGTTTGTCCATCCCTTTCTTCCTGGTAAATAACATATGACAGGATTTACTTGAAGAAAGCTTAAACCACTGTTCTACTTTTTATTGCTTCCTTGATTTTTATCATCACACCTATGGGATCTCATCCTTTTGCCCAGATGGCCCCATCGTGACATTACACTTAACAATTAAGTGGATTCCCTTTTGTGAGGCTGCCATTTGATTGGTCCCATGTCTAAAGTCCACTCCCAAACGTAACCACACCCCCAGAAGTCGGGTATATGAACTTGGTCAGACATTATGTAAAAATTCTCAACCAGCAGGGCATTATCCACTGTTCATCACAATATGTTGTGGTAATTAATTTACGTTTCTAAAACTCATATTTAGGGTTTGGCTATGTCTGTGTGCACATGTATTACTTTAAGTGATACTGTCCTTAACCCAGAGAGAACCATTGCTCGAAAATGCTAATTTGCTTTTAGGACTTCAAACTCTTGTGTCAATGAGAGCTTGATTACATATTGACCAATTCAATCATTGTAAGATAACTTAATGTTTGATCTCACAGAATGCCGAGAATGAAAGGATTGCTACGTTCTTAATTTATGTAAGTCTTAGCCACTGTTTAATGCAATTGGCATTGTAAACATTATAGGTTTACAATGCTTAAAAGTTACTTTTCATATTACCTGTTTTGTACCAGTCTGTACCATTATAAACAATAATCGATGTGCTCTTGCTGTAGATGAGTGATGTGGAGATAGGTGGCGCCACTGTGTTTCCTAAAGTTGGAGTTGCATTGAAGCCAAAAAAGGTAAACCAGATCTATATGGTATATTAGAATAATTTAAGTCAAATTCATGCATCGATCCTCTGCTTTTGAAGGGTTCTGCTGTGTTTTGGTACAACCTCCACAAGAATGGTGAAGTGGATTGGAATACACAGCATGCTGGATGCCCTGTGTTAGTGGGTAACAAATGGGGTAGGTTTTTATTTCATTCTTACTGGCTTGGATTACTCTATGTTAGTAGACTAAATTTCATTCAATTTCACATGACACTGAGCTATATTTTTTTATGGTATCTTTTCAGTGGCTAATAAATGGATCCATGGGTTTGGACAGGAGTTCAGGAGACCCTGTTCTTTATCAGAGTGGGAGTGAAAGACATTGTGATCGTGTGAAATCATATGAAGTTTATCTGTACTATTGATGTATCTGTACTCTATCTGTTAAATGTATAAGTATTATGTATCATTTTATAATGTAGATCTGTAACATATATATATATATTTTTTACTGTGATTTACTACTGTCTACTGGCAGTAATGTTAAAAATAACTGTAATGTACACAATAAAACAAAACAAGTGCAATAGAGTAAAATGAAGTTTCAGCAAGATGTCAATGAAAAACCACATTACCTGAATTGATCAATCCTAGCAGCCAGCAAGTGCGTAATTCCTTTAGATCAGATACTAGTTATCTGCAGTTATAAAAAGCTAATTGATGTTTACTATTCAGTCTGTGCAGGAATGATGATTCACATATTTTACAAGTTTTGTGGTATTTGTAGTTGTGAATGTTGTGCTGGAAGACTGGCAGGCAGTAGCCTATATTTATGGTAATATATGTCTGTAAAGGACGTAGGCTACAACCTCACAGAGAACAAGACTGTATCAACTCTCACAGCAACACATACAATATACCAACGATCATAATTTTGCAAGACATAATTTTTAAAGACCGTAACTATTATGAATAAATGAATCCTATTTGCATCAATAACTTAACAGAAACATACATGTAAAGTCATACTGATTCCAACACTTACAGATACCGGTATAAATGTTTGCTAAACTGAATCTTTGAATTCTGTAACATCATTTCTAATGCAGTCCAGCGCAGAGTCTACTGCTTTTTATCACAGACAGACGCAAATTTTAAGCAAATTTTACACAAGACCAAAGGGAAACATTTCACTTACAAATTTAACTTCAGCAAACAAGTCTTATGGTGTGTTCACACCCGAGCGCGTCTATCGCGTCTAGTTAGACGCTTGAACATTTTGAACCCATTCGCGCGTCCGCGTCACTCGCGAATAAAAAAAACAATAACAATTTATGTCTGGCATACGTTTCCGTCATATCTGAAATAAAAGATATTGCTGCTCTGTACTTGTTGTGGAAGTCCCAAATACGGAGGAAAGCCAAACGCCGACGTGTCTGGGTTCACAGCACCATTCAGAGGCGCACACAACTCGGTGAATTTCACTGTCTTCTCCAGGAACTGCACAATAAGCATCTCCTCCATTTTCGACAACAGTGATAAACAGGTGTCCTGACATTCCATCCTACCCGTCAGTTTGTCCTACCAAGGCTTACTGCGCAAGCGCACATCAATATTGCGTCATTTTTGTCACGCTGAACAACACGCCCATAATTTTTTACTACTTGCGTGAGAACTTCTTCATCTGAGGTAAGTTTTTCACTGTTTATGTAAATTTTTATTATATAAAGATACATAGCAGTAATGAGAACTGTTTACGGTCACATTCATACAAAGCCAACTAGCACCATTGATCAAATTAGCATTTTTCATGAAAACATAGGCTAGATATAGGCGGGGTATATGATTTGATTGTTTGGTGTAAAATATAAACACACACAATTATGTCAAAATGTCGTTTTTTCGAGTGTACTCATAAGATCAGTTTTAAATTAATTAAATATGGTATAAAATGATCGTAAAGAGTGTGAGGCGTGTGAGATCCGCGTCTCTCTCAAATCCGCGTCTCTCTCAGCAGTGGCAGGTCTTAAGTGACAGCAGTTTTCATTCATAAAAATACTCAAACAAATATTTAAAATATATACTCTATATTGTTTTTTTCATTAATTTGGAGATCAACTGTGAAATTATTACATTATAAAATATAATACATGTATATATATTTTTTGTAATTCCAATTATTCACATAAAAAATTGATTAATTACACCCCCCCCCCCCCCCCCATTGATTTACAGCATATATATTTATATATATATATTTGTGATTTTCTTTTTCTTTCTTTTCTTTTCTTTTTTTAGAATTTAGAATTTAGTTATTTAAATGAAAAGGTATTTTTTTTTCATATTTTCAGATTCTATATTGTTTTAAATGTACTAATTTACATATATATTCATCTCTTTTATTTTCAGGTACAGTGTGAGAGCTGCAATAGATGGGCACATTTTAAATGTTGCAACTTCAGTAGCCTAAATGTGTTTATGTGCAAAAAATGTGTATTATAGTTGTATGAGTGTATACAGTAGAGTGCATGTCCCTTTAACATTTGCATTGATAACAGTCTGCAGCACAGTGTTGTCTTATTAAGTTCATATTATTAATAAATTATTGTTTTGTTTTGTATTGTGCCTCTATGTTGCATGATTTTGAATTGTATAATGAATTTGATTAATAATCTCTTTTCTATATTGATCTGCTTTATAAATTATAAATGATCTAACTAATTTTATTTCAATTTACATAATCAATTTACATTATCATCTGTTTTAGGGTAAATTTGTAACATCTGTCCAGGGACTACAGATTGAAAACGTAGACTGTCAAATCATCTGTTTATTTTTCTGGTAGGACAATGATCAAGTATTTTGCACCGTAAAATCATTCTACCTGTTTTTATTTCATACTGGTAGGACAATCTGATGAGGTATTTTGCACCGTAAAATCATCCTACCCGTTTATTTCATACTGGTAGGACAATATGATGAGGTATTTTACACTGTAAAATCATTATACCCGTTTATTTCATACTGGTAGGACAATATGATGAGGTATTTTACACTGTAAAATCATTATACCCGTTTATTTCATACTGGTAGGACAATATGATGAGGTATTTTGCACTGTAAAATCATCCTACCTGTTTATTTCATAGGACAATCTGACGAGGTAACGTTACTTTGCACTGTAAAAACATCCTACCTGGTCTAATAAGAATCTTCGGCAAAGTTACTCTGAATTATTTTATGTAGTCACAGACGGGAAGCAGAAACGCATAGTAGGATTTTACGATGTGGTAGGATGAACCGATAGATATGGCTATAATGTTGCGCTATGGTAGGAAAATCTGACAAGGTAGGACGGATCGACAGAACACCGGACGTATCAATTAGCTCTTCGTTGATTGGCTGGCGCAAAAAAAGGGTCATGCAAATCTTCCGCTCGAGTTCAAATTTTTCAATTTGCGCGGAAGACGTTCGCGACGGTGTGAACTCGCGCAAATAATTAAATTCGCGTTCGGTGTGAACACACTAGTGAATTACATGTCTTCCGACAGAAAATGTTTTATTGCAAAGCTGAAAATTGTACTTGTGCATACAAACATTATTGTAGTGCGATCATTATTATCCCTAAGCTTAGTAAGACGCAGATGCAATCATTCATTTTACTTTTAGTTTCTGAATTAGTCAGACTTACATGTTATGCAGGAGTGGTTGTAGTTGCAACATTCTTCCAACAGTACAACAAAAAGTACACTAAGCCAGTATTATTTTTAGGCAACATAATTAGAGCAGGCCTTATAGCTATGTCTTCCCTTTCCATGATTATACCCTTTGCTATCTCCAATTGTGCAACATGAAAGTTTCAACGTATATTCGTAGCCAAGTAACAAGAAAAAAGGTCTATATTGTGATATGCCATGACTGTCATGTTTATGTTTTGTTTTGTGTGCTTTTATATTGATTATGCATTTCTGCGTTGGTCCCTGTTCCTCTCTGATTAGTTTGGTTGTCACTTTTATGCCCCTGTTTTTTCCTTAGTTGTTCATTTGTTAATGGATTAGCCACGTGCATGTTCCTTGTTTTCCCCATTATTTCCCATGTGTATTATAGCCCTCAGTTTTCAGTTGTAATGGTTTGTTCTTGTCTATGCTATGTTGGGAATGTATTGTTGAGACTTTGTGCTTCTGTTTTTAATTTGTTTATAAAAATCCCTGCTGCGGATAGATTCCATCTCTACACTTCCTTGTTCCTGCAACCAGCCCACTGACGCTCACTCATGTAAAGTTTCGCTTTTGTTTTTGTTCTTGGGATACTGAGAAATGGTGAAATGTGGGCAGAGACAGATGTGCCTCTATTTGGGGTCTATACATTTAAACTCAATTTCACTGCAAGATACACACACACACACACACACACACACACACACAAGTTGTGTATATTGAGATATTGAATGTCTGATAATGGCCGTAAAGGAATTGACGGTGTTTATGGTGTGTTTTTGGATTGTCTGTGGTGATGCTGGACATGAGTTCTTCTCATCAAGGTTATTATTTCAGTTCAATATCATTAAATATATCAATTATATTTTATATAGTTTTTTATTCGTAAATTATTGAATGTTATAGTGTTTTGTCTATATTTATCCAACTGTTCTTACACTGTTGAAATGACAATGTCATTGTTTGTAAACAATCAAAACAATCAGTAAAATGTCTAGTTTGTACATTGAAACTTAAAAATTTACAAATTTTAAACCTTGGTTGTAGAGAATTGTGTGCTTCATGTGAATCCATATAGAAATGATTTATTGAGGATTGTGTGGAAGAACTGGGCTGATCTATAGAAAGCTCAGATCTGAATCCCACTGAACACATTTGAGATCAATTGCAGCCCTAACTGCCAGCATGCAGCCCTCATCCAAAATCAGAGCAAATGATTTTGAAACAAAATGCTCAGAAAGCAAACATAGCTGTGGTGTTTGGGTGTCCACATACTTACATTATCATAATCATATGGTTAATTTAAACGTATGATTGCTCATATATGAATTAATTGCAAACCATGCAATATGGAGTAAAAAGGGTTCACTTATGTTGATTTCGAATGATTTCTGAAAGCACAGCAGTGACTAGAAGAGTAGAACCGGTAGCCTACACTACTGCCAGGCTACTGCCAAGCAAACACTTCTTTAAAAATGTTGAGCCGCAGCCCATTGGCCACTGATGCAAAAGCAACCAATCAGATAACGATATGATAACTACCAAATTAAGGTGAGGACCTATCAGCATGCGCCATCTAGAGTTTCGTGACAGAACTTTGTATTTAACCATGGTATTTCAGATCAATTTCACAGCAAGATACAAGTTGCGTTTTGAGATATTGAAGGTCTGATGATGGCCGTAAAGGAACTGACGGTGTTTATGGTGTGTTTTTGG
The DNA here is from genome assembly GCA_030578275.1 of Meda fulgida. Classification (NCBI taxonomy): domain Eukaryota; kingdom Metazoa; phylum Chordata; class Actinopteri; order Cypriniformes; family Leuciscidae; genus Meda; species Meda fulgida. The sequence goes on along the minus strand of CM060617.1, from coordinate 8,097,739 downwards.
ATTTTCTGTGCTGATGCTGGACATGAATTCTTCTCATCAACAGGTTATTGTTTTAGTTTAATATTAATTCATTGTTATATTATATTGTTTTTTATTCGTAATGATGTAATGTTTTACGTGTTTTGTCCATATTTCTCCAACTGCTTTTACACTGTTGTCATGACAAGCTGATTGTATGTTTCAGCTTTAAGAATTTTGACCAGAAGTGACCAATAGTACCACAGTCTGTCATAATTTCATCACTGATGCACTCATGCCATAACATAGTTATTCTTTCACTTTTTAACTCCTCTTACCTTATAAACCTCTTTCATTATCACTGTAATTTAAAAAAAAATAATAGTAAATAATTAATACATGAATCAAATAAAGTGCAGATTGTTTTATAGATCAAATTGCACAACTATATGGGAAGACGAAAGACCTTCTGAAGGTCTTCAGTCAGTGTGTTGATGCTGAGAATGTAGAGACAATGAAGAGGTGAAAACACTTTCATTATTCCTAATATACCATTAAAAACCACAAGACTAATGTGTTTTTATTATTAAAAAGCATTCAATTTTGGAACGGATGTTTAACAATTATATATGATTTTAGATTAAGTATTATGTTAATAAATACATCTAACATTACGACTTTTGATGAACTTTGTCTTCATCCAGTGTTCTGCCGAATCATCTTCATTCATACTCTGACTCTGAGAACCCAGAGGAAGCTGTGAGAGACCCTGTGGCAGCTTACAGACTCCTCAGACAAATGAGAAATGATTTTATGTATATTGTAAAACGTATTCAGCCGAATCTTACTCAGTGTGAAGAGTATCAGAATGAGTTGGACTCAAAGATCCCACAGCTGGAGGACTTGGATGGTGCAGCTTCAGGACTGATCAAACTGCAAGAGATCTACAAACTCCACCCAGAAGACATCACAAAGGGTAAAATGCAGTTTTGCACCAATGCAGTTTCACTGAGAGTTCCACATTTTCCAATCGAATTAATGAAACTTTCTTTTCACATTTCACAGAAACGTCTCTAAATGCAGATGAGGCTTGCGATGTAGGGTTGGTCGCTTATGACGAGGACAAATTCCAGCATGCCTTCCTCTGGTTTCTGTACAGTCTGGATAGATTAACAGAAAACTCAACCATTACTGAGGAAGAGTTGCTCCGTTTCCTTAGTTCCTCAGTCTATCATTTTGGCAGCCTATCTGTGGCAATCTACTTCAGCCAACAGCTTCTAAATCTGGGTGAGGTCATTCTGTCCTGCATTTAATAGCATTTAATTGAAAAAAATATATATTTGAGTTTGGCAGACAATTTTGCTAAACTGTTGTGTTTTCAAGTCTTAAACATCTTTGCCTCAGATCCAAGTAATGATGAAGCCAGAGTTCAGCTGAACAGACTCCTTCACTTACAGAGCAACCCTGACATATTTCCACTGAACACAGAGTCAAGTAACTATGAGGCACTGTGCAGAGGAGAGGTTGATGAGAGGGCAAGTGCTAAAATTTAAATCATCATTTGACATGAAATTACAAACAGTCATTGTAAAGCTATGTGTTGATTGGAAGTTTATTATATTTAATTAAATCAGATCTCCAAGAGACAGAGGGCGCTGTCCTGTAGGTACAGCACAGGTGGAGGAAACCCCAGACTGATGTATGCACCAGTGAAAGAGGAAGTGGAGTGGGACGAGCCTCGCATCATCAGATATCATGACATTATATCAGACACAGAGATGGAGATCCTGAAGAATATCTCCAGACCTCAAGTGACTCTCTCTCACACACACACACACACACACACACACACGTTTGATCTCCATGTTTTCCATGACTTTCTATAGACAAGTTGTTGTTTTTTTAATACTGCAAACTGTATGTTCTATCCCTACACCCTACAGGGTTGTATGTGGACATCCATTTCGAATGAACAGGTTTGCTTGGCCCCTTAATTCCAGTGAAGACAAGTATTAATGCTCTGACATGTTTACATTCTAGATTGGTGGGTTTCAAACTTTTTCAAAAATATGATTAACCCTTTGCAATGGACCCTTCTCCTAAAACATAGAGCCAGCAATTTATTGACAATCTATCTACTTTCTACTCCCCAGCTAATGTGTAAACCTTAAGAGAAATCTAAAACTATGATTGAATAGAATAAAATCAAGCTTATAATGTCTTGAATGAAAGTCAAATGTCGGAGTTTGTACATTGAGACTTAATTTACAAATTCAAATTTTAAACCTTGGTTGTAGAGAATTGTGTGCTTCATGTGAATCCATATAGAAATGATTTATTGAGGATTGTGTGGAAGAACTGGGCTGATCTATAGAAAGCTCAGATCTGAATCCCACTGAACACATTTGAGATCAATTGCAGCCCTAACTGCCAGCATGCAGCCCTCATCCAAAAACAGAGCTAATGATTTTGAAACAAAATGCTCAGAAAGTAAACATTAGTGTGGTGTTTGGGTGTCCACATACTTTTAGCCGTATACATACATTTATACTTAACAGTTTATGTCGATTTGTTGCCTACAGCTTTCTAGATCGAAGATTTATACAGATGGAGAAGCTAGAGTCTCAGTTGGCCGTGTTTCTCAAAGGTTTAATAAATATTTATTAAAATCCCCTTATTAATGGCATAGTTCACCCAAAAATTAAAATTCTGTCATAATCTTACATTATGTTTGGTATAGATTTTTTTTTTTTTAATTAAAAAAAAAATCCTGGTGTACCTTTAACATGAGAGTATTTAGCATAATAATAAACCGTTTTGGTCACACTTATGCAAAGAAAAATCATCACTATATTTCAGTGTTTTTCTAAACAATAACTCTATGGAAGCTGGTGTCAATCAGAGGATTGCAGATGTTACGGGACTCTCCATGAAAACAGCTGAACCACTGCTTGTACGTCACAGTAAGAAAGAATGCATATGATCATGATTCATGCACAGTATAAGCTTTGGGTGCTTATAGTATATCAGTATATTTCAATAGCGATTCATAAGAGATGCAATCATTTTCCAGGTTCAGAATTATGGGATTGGTGGAAGATATGAACCGCATATTGATGGATTGGTAAGTTCACTGTATAGACATGACATCAACATCAACACTCTCATGCAGTAATTTGCAATTGGTTACATAATTTGCCATTGGTTCCCTCAGGAATTTCTAATGGGCTTTGGCAATTAAATGATTCACTTTGAAAATAAATGTAATTGCCATAATATGGAAGTAAAATAATGGCAAGTGTTTTTGAAACTTAAAGCTTGTTGAATTGCACTACTTGAAAGAATATGCATTGCATTAACCGTGCTTGCATTTTAATGCATTGTATTTTTAGGGCTTGCATTTTTATTGGCTGAAGTTCAACATGGTTGTATATTTAAGCTGTGAATATTTCAATTCAAAACATTTCACATTTGCATAAAGTTGGATTGACACTTGGATGTTTGATATTTGCTAATTTAGGGACAGTCTCTAAAGTTACATATGACATGGGTATACACATTTCTAACTTCAATAGCATTTGAAGAGAACGACTAACAGTCATACAATCAACTGTAAAAAATAGTAATATTTACCCATAATTTGACTATTTTATTAAAAATCTAAAGGTGTGCATCATGCCTGACACCTACACAAACACTTTACAGTTGGTTTTATGGCTGCAAGTCATTCTCTTCAAATGCTACAATGTTGTACAGTATGTAACTTCATAGACCTAAACGTTTAATGTCTTTTTCAAGCCAACTTTATGCCAGTATATCACTAGGAAACATTTAACTTTGAAGCTTTGCGTGTTACGTTCATATTCTTAGTCCATCTGCTTGCCTGTAGCCTATATAGTCTACATTCCCAATAATGTGCGAGTTTGGTCTGTTATATCACTGTGTTAGTTCCATGTATACTGGCCCTGATAATCATCACAAATATTTACCACTTGTTCCATTTCTGTAAATCAGTTTTTATGAAGGAATGACTCTTTCTAACTGCTGCTCTGGTCTTCATTAACAGCCTCTTGAATTTCATGTTGAATTTCAGCCCATAAAAATACAAGCCCTAAAAATACAATGCATTAAAATGCAAACACTGTTAAATCAATTAGGGCTGAGTGTCGTTAAAATTGTTTCGATGTCGATACCTTGACTTCGATACCGGATTCAGAACAATACTTTTTTTTATTTTTTTTATACCAATTTTATTCAAATGAAATGTTAAATCGGTAAAACCAAGGGTGTTTTTTTTTTTTTTAGGTAGTTTGACTTTTTAACACTTTGAGTCTGTAAAAAAGCACCAATGCTAAAGTTTTCTATGTATGTTCGTTGTTTCTGCCTTAACTTTAATGCATTGTTTAACAATGAAACTAAATGAAAATTTTCATTGAAATGCATTCTTGCAGTCACCTCTGATAACAGATCACGCTAAATTGTATTTTAGACGCATGCATTTTCTGTCAAGCTGCTTTGAAACGATATGTGTTGTGAAAAATGCTATACAAATAAATGTGTTGAAAGGTACAGCTGAATTAAATGTATAGGATAGGGCCTACTGGAGGGCGGGATGGCGCTGCTACACCTAATGCCGACTCATGTGTGCAAAACAAGAATGTGAGTTAACAGGCTTGCAACCCAGTGTCATTGGAGAAATATATAGGCCATTATTATTGGACAACCACTATAGTCCTTTTTTATAACTTGTTGGCAAAATGCATGTAATCACACATTTGTTACAAAATTTGCAAAAATCCTGGAGAACCACTGTCCTGCAGTTTAGCTCCAACCCGAGTCAAACACACCTGAACCAGCTAATGCCAAGGATTACTAATGCTACAAGCGGGTGAATTTTTCTGCTGGGTTGGAGCTAAACTCTACAGGACAGCGGCTCTACAGGACCGACATTGCCCACTCCTGGCATAGGGGAACCAGTGGATCGAAAAAGCAAATTCACTTCCAGGCTTTAAGAGTACAAATGTAATCTCTGTATTCTGTGTCATTGAGAGCTGGATTACCAGTCTAATAATTTCAAACTAACTAAATGTTTGACCTCGCAGGAGGAGGAGAATGACAGGATTGCTACATTCCTAATTTATGTAAGTTGACAGATTAAGTGCAGCTGTCAAAAATAATAATAATTTAGCCTTAATGGCATTAAACAATATTTCTACTATAGTTATTCATATTAGCTTAGTGTAACTATCCATACACAGTAAATGTTTTCCTGTAGATGAGTGATGTGGAGATAGGGGGCGCCACTGTGTTCCCTAAAGTTGGAGTTGCAGTGCACCCGAAAAAGGTAAACCCTCAATTCTGTGATTTATACAAGGATAATTAATAATTACAAATAAAAGAATAATTTCAGCATTCTCTCTGCTCTTGCAGGGTTCAGCCATGTTTTGGTACAATCTCCACAAGAATGGTCAAGTGAATTGGAAAACACAGCATGCTGGATGCCCTGTGTTAGTGGGTAACAAATGGGGTAAGTTTTTAAATAAATAGGTAGTTACATCAATCTTATATATATAATAATTGGCTGATTTGATGACATTATTTTGGTACTTTTGTTGCGTATCCTATCCTTTTATATTATGTATAAATAGATTAATATACATTTATCTAAAATTCATTTCAGATTCATAAGACATTCTATACTGTATGTAGCGTTATCAAAATATGAATTATTTTAAACTAAGTGTCTTATTCGTGTCCTTTTTTCTATTCTATGGTGTTCTTGAACCAAACATTCACACCCATATGGGGTGTTTTACGTGTGTGCGTTTTTTTTTTTTTTTTTTTTTTTTTTAAATGGCAGTTGTTTGAGGAGAAAAACCATTTAGTCATGAATAATTTGAAAAGAAAAGCCGACAGATGAACGTTAAAGGCTAACGGTTACAATCATTAAGTTTATTTTTCTTACTCTCTCTCCCAGTGGCTAACAAATGGATCCATGCGTTTGGACAGGAATTCAGGAGCCCCTGTTCTTTATCAGAGTGGGAGTGAAAGACTACAGGGCCTGAAGTCATAAGATATTTGTATCTGTACTATATATAAATATTTTAACATAACTACAGAGAAAGTTGTACTCTCTGTACATGTTATATTTATTATGTGTCCGTAATGTAGGCAGGATCTGTAACATCGATTTGTCATATCAACTTTTGCTGTTATTTGTTACTATATTTTGTTAGTTACAAATTTGTTAGTTACATTTGTAACTATAGACATTGTCACTTTTACAGCCTCAGATCAAAGCTGAGTTTTTCATAGCTTGTCCTGAGCCAATATCTCTGATCACAAAGTCTAGCCCATGTGATCTCTCCACATGCAGAGTGCTATAGCTCTGACATGCATTGCAGAAAGCTACTGTGCTTTTGTGTCTGTCAAAGCTCAGTAAGGGTTCAGGGTTAGTTTTGCAATGCATCACAATGAATATTTGGATGAATACAATGAATGACTGTCTTGGTCAAATCTTTCATACTGCATAAACTTCAGAATGCAGAATTTGGTTGCTCAGATATTTCGATCTGTAACTCTAGTGTGTGACACAAATGAGGGTTGGGCTCTGATGTCAGATCAGTTATAAGCCTCTGATTTCATTTCATTGATTTGATTTATTGTTTGTCTTTTGCCCTTGTGAAATAGAGGCCTCAGTACAATTCTCTGAAATTTCGGTTTCAATCATGAGTCTCTTTAGTGATGCTGCATTTACAATTTTTCAGGTGCAGCGTTTTGGAATTATACACCTTAATTCATTTGTCCAAATTATTTTCAATAACTTGCCCTTTTTCCAATTTCAACATACACTAAAAATAAACTAGCTGATTCAACTTAAAAATAATTTGTAACCGGGCTGCGTTGTTGGGTGTTCCAGTTCAGTTTTTATCACGGTTTTAAGGTTTTGGTGTATGATTCAGTATAAAAATACCAAAAGAGTTGCTTTGATGCAAGTAAGTGGTGGTCTAATTATTTTATGGTTTATATGCTGTTTATAATATGACAGAATATATGATCATGTAACATAGGCTATAGGCTTATTTATAAAAATAAAAAAAATAGTAAATGGACTTAAACTTCCAAAAACCTGTAGAGTAGTGGTCTGGGTTCAAACATTTCTACAAGCAAAGTGAAGCATTCACGTGACTGGAAAGAAAGTGAGGCTTCGTTTTTCGTTGATCACGTGTGTCTGAAACCGCTGGGCAATGAAGGAGTGGCTTCGTAAGAAGCATTTCAAGGTCCTGGTGTGGTCTATCCAGTCTCCAGATCTCAACCCCATAGAAAATCTTTGGAGGGAGTTGAAAGTCCATGTTGTTTCGGGGCTGTTGCTGGGCAACATTACTGCTCTAGAGGAGATCTGCATGGAGGAATGGGCCAAAATACCAGCAACAGTGTGTGAAAACCTTGTGAAGACTTACAGAAAACGTTTGATAAAGTACATAAAATATATATATGTTAAAATATTTTGTTGTTGGACATTAGACGTGCCTTATTTAACATTTTAAACCTACAAGTAAGTGTATTTTTATGATAGCAATAACTGTAAAGGGACTATTGTGGGGTACATCAATAGGCTACTGTAGGCCAATTACAAAGCTCAGATTAATTTTACCAGGTAAAATGTATACTGTGCTTTTGTAATTATTTAGTTTTAATTTTGTGATTTTAACTTCTGCTTTAATAATCTTCTTTTTTTTTTAAAAAAATTGTAATGTTCTAATGTTCTTCTAATAACCATAAGAATGTACTACAGCTGCCAAACAAAACCAGAGAGAAATGTAGCCTATTCATAAATCTTTAAAAGAATCTAATTAGATCATGAATATATATATATATATATATATATATATATATATATATATATATATAATATAGCCTATAACAACTTTAACATAAACATTTTATGTACAATATAATTGAACACATTGGTAGGTCTAGTCTAATTTATCATTGTAGCAAAGCCCATATTAGACATTCTCTGATTGTAGCCTTGTTTGAGTAGATTTCCTGTATAGACCTTATGTAGCCCCGCCCCTTTTCAGCGCAACGCTCGTTGTCTTTTGACTTCCGGTCTGTATTTTCACATCGATCTAGTTATGAATGAACTGCTCGTTTAAAAAAATCCCGGTCGAAATTTGTTAAGACATCTGCTTTACAATGCTTATGAGAAACATTTCAACGCTCATGATAACTTTCGTTAACTCTACAATAAGTAAATCCACTTCACCAGCTAATTACTCCTCGACCGCGAGCGTTAAAAAACAATATTCTAAAGATGGCGGCCCCCTCGTTTCTCTGGTTTATAAGGTCTATAGGCCTACTGTATATTTATTGTTGGACGGATAGTGGTCAATGAAGTAATAACATAATGGTATGAGAGAGAGTCAGTGGTAATATCATTGTGTTCCTGATGGTCAGTGTTAGAGGAACGGTGTAACAACAGTTAGCCTGCCCTGGACCAGGTTAGTTTCCCAGCATAAGTTGCCACTTGCCAGAGTAACTGAGTTTGAACTATTTTAAGTTTGCTTTATGAAACAGAATCAACCGACAATTAGTCTGATGAACCAAAATAAGCCTGTCTTGTATTCTAATCTTGTTTTATGGAACAACCCTCGGTCCACTACTGCTAGGCAAACACTATTTTTTTATTTGAATGTTGAGCCGCAGCCCATTGGACGCTGATGCAACAGCAACCAATCAGATAACGATGTGATAACTACCAAATTAAGGGAAGGACCTATCAGCATGACATAACTTGGTATTTAAGATCAATTTCACAGCACGATACAGATACAAGAAGTTGTGTTTTAAGTTATTGAAGGTCTAATAATGACAGTGAAGGAACTGACGGTGTTTATGGTGTGTTTTTGGATTGTCGGTGCTGAGACTGGACACGAATTATTCTCATCAACAGGTTATTGTTTCAGTTCAATATCAATTCATTATGTTATATTAGGCTATATTGTTTTTTATTCGTAATGTTTGTTTAATGTTTTACGTGTTTTGTCCATATTTCTCCAACTGTTTTGTATACCGTTGTCATGACAAGTTGATTGTATGTTCCAATAGTACCACAGTCAGTCACAATTTCACTACTGATGCACTCATGCCATCACATTGTAGTTACTCCCTTTCACTTATTGACTACCATTATTATTGACTAAACATTAACTCCCTCTTTGGCTTCTTACTTAAACCTTTTTCAATATAACTAATGATGTAAAAAAATAATTAATACATTTCAAATCTCTTTTGACAATAAAGTCCAGATTGTTTTATAGATCAAATTGCACAACTATATTGGAAGGCGAAAGACCTTCTGAAGGTCTTCAGTCAGTGTGTTGATGCTGAGAATGTAGAGACAATGAAGAGGTGAAAACACTTTCATTATTCCCAATATACCATTAAAAACTACAAGATTAATGTGTTTTTATTATTAAAAAGTATTCAATTTTGGAACGGATGTTTAACAATTATATATGATTTTAGATTAAGTATTATGTTAACAAATACATCTAACATTACGACTTTTGATGAACTTTGTCTTCATCCAGTGTTCTGCCGAATCATCTTCATTCATACTCTGACTCTGAGAACCCAGAGGAAGCTGTGAGAGACCCTGTGGCAGCTTACAGACTCCTCAGACAAATGAGAAATGATTTTATGTATATTGTAAAACGTATTCAGCCGAATCTTACTCCGTGTGAAGAGTATCAGAATGAGTTTGACTCAAAGATCCCACAGTTGGAGGACTTGGATGGTGCAGCTTCAGGACTGATCAAACTGCAAGAGATCTACAAACTCCACCCAGAAGACATCACAAAGGGTAAAATGCAGTTTTGCACCAATGCAGTTTCACTGAGAGTTCCACTTTTTCCGATCTAATTAATGAAACTTTCTTTTCACATTTCACAGAAACGTCTCTAAATGCAGATGAGGCTTGCGATGTAGGGTTGGTCGCTTATGACGAGGACAAATTCCAGCATGCCTTCCTCTGGTTTCTGTACAGTCTGGACAGATTAACAGAAAACTCAACCATTACTGAGGAAGAGTTGCTCCGTTTCCTTAGTTCCTCAGTCTATCATTTTGGCAGCCTATCTGTGGCAATCTACTTCAGCCAACAGCTTCTAAATCTGGGTGAGGTCATTCTGTCCTGCATTTAATAGCATTTAATTGAAAAAAATATATATTTGAGTTTGGCAGACAATTTTGCTAAACTGTTGTGATTTCAAGTCTTAAACATCTTTGCCTCAGATCCAAGTAATGATGAAGCCAGAGTTCAGCTGAACAGACTCCTTCACTTACAGAGCAACCCTGACATATTTCCACTGAACACAGAGTCAAGTAACTATGAGGCACTGTGCAGAGGAGAGGTTGATGAGAGGGCAAGTGCTAAAATTTAAATCATCATTTGACATGAAATTACAACAGCCATTGTAAAGCTATGTGTTGATTGGAAGTTTATTATATTTAATTAAATCAGATCTCCAAGAGACAGAGGGCGCTGTCCTGTAGGTACAGCACAGGTGGAGGAAACCCCAGACTGATGTATGCACCAGTGAAAGAGGAAGTGGAGTGGGACGAGCCTCGCATCATCAGATATCATGACATTATATCAGACACAGAGATGGAGATCCTGAAGAATATCTCCAGACCTCAAGTGACTATCTAACACACATGCACCAACATAAATATTTTGGTTGTTATTGTCAGTATATTTAAAATGTTATGTTGTATTTTTGTACTGGTCAATGGGCAAATATATGTGGACATCCATTTCAAATGAACAGGTTTTGCTTGGCCCCTCAATTCCAGTGAAGACAAGTATTAATACTCTGACATGTTTACATTCTAGATTGGTGGGTTTCAAACTTTTTCAAAAATAACTGCCAGCATGCAGGCCTCATCCAAAATCAGACCCAATGATTTTGAAACCAAATGCTCAGAAAGCAAACATTAGTGTGGTGTTTGGGTGTTCACATACTTTTAGCCATATACCGTACATAAATGTATACTTGACAGTTCATTCCGATTTGTTGCCTACAGCTTTCTAGATCGGAAGTTTATCGTTCTGGAATCACAAAACCCTTAAAACTACGTGTTTCTCAAAGGTTAATATGTATTAAAATCACCATTATAATGGCATAGTTCACCCAAAAATTTTAATTCTTTCATAGTCTTACATGATGTTTGGTTTTTAATACAAAAACTATTAGTTTAACAGAAGAGTTAGCAGTATTTGACATAATAAACCGTTTTAGTCACACACTTACTATGCAAGTAATCATCACTATATTTTCAGTGTTTTTCTAAGCAATGACCCTATAGAAGCTGGTGTCAATCAGAGGATTGCAGATGTTACGGGACTCTCCATGGAAACCGCTGAACCACTGCTTGTAAGTCACAGTAAGAAAGAAGGCATATGATAATCACAGTATTAATTTATATTTATATATATATTTATTTATAATTTATATTCCCCTGAGATAAACGTGCATTTTTACCTGTGAAGCATTGAAGTGTTAACAGTGATTCATACATGATGCAATAATTTTCCAGGTTCAGAATTATGGGGTTGGTGGTGCATTTGAACAGCATATTGATGCATTGGTAAGTTCACTGTAAAAATTTGCATTTGAGGTTTTATTTATGGTTCATGATGTATAACAAAACGTAAAAGTCTCTTAAAGTAATACATACACCTAGGGGAACCAATGGTTTGAAAAAGCAAATTCTTTTGCAGAATTAATTTAAGAGTACAAATGTAACCTCTGTATTCTGTGTCATTGAGAGCTGGATTACATGTTGACCAGTCAAATAATTACAAACTAACTGAAGAATGTTTGACCTCACAGGCAGTATTTTAATTACAAGTATTTGAAATGCATATTTAATTACTTATGAGTATTTTGTATTTTCCTAAAATAAATTAAATGTAATTTGTAATGAAATGCTTTGAGGGACTGTAATTTGTATTTAAAATGCTTATTTAAATAAATATATAATTTTGTTTAGCATATATTAACTTTCATCACCAGGCTTAATAGGACCATAGACGTATAAAATATAAATAGGACTACCAAATTGCCTATCTCAGTTTTTGGCTAGATGCAAGAAAATCACATGACGTGACACATCCTATTGACCCTATTCACATTTCTGGGTTTCTCAGAAGTGGAAGGCGTCATAGTTTGGTAAACTTCTATAGCAGTGAATGAGAGACTACATTATATATATTATATAATATATATATTTTTTTTTTACATGTAAGCCTGTTTATTGGTCCAATGAGGGTTTCCAATAATACAGGTGAAGGTCTCTGCATGTTACTCTTTTCTCGAGGCAAAGTATTTTGGTTAAATTCAATACATTTTGTCTTATGCATTTACTCGTTATTTCATCTGACTCCATAAATGAAAAGGGTTTTAATGATATCTGGGTATCATTAAAAGTGAGCGAATGTTTGATTATTCTTTTGAAACTCTTTAATTATGTTTTACCCGTTCAGATTAGGAAACTATGCCGCTTAGAGGTCCTCGCATCTTCTGCGGGTCTCACGATCACAATCTCGTCAGTTTCGTCACTAAACAGAGGTTTTTGACTAATATCTCAGACGGTCGGATTCACCCAAAACACAATCAGAAATACTTTTCTTTTAGTCCCCTTGAATTGCATACACTTGAACTTAATTCAATAGTTATACTTTAGTAGAGGTTTTGGCCCTATTATAGGTATGAGTTGACCAACAATACTTCCCTCATAATAGTTTAGACTGGCCAAGCCCGTGATTTCTCACGTACACTTATCTAAAGTTACTTTAAATTAAGACAGAGGTAAAATAGACGTACCGAAATATAGGTTGGTCAAGTAGCACGTTAGCTACCCTAAACGGAATGCCCCGTCTCTACAAAACAAGTACACTTGAATTAGTGACAAAGTATTAGCCGTCGCCAATCTGACGCAGTCTTGCTGGAGCATACGAATCCGATAATCTCCTTGGGAGAACAAACTCAGAGTCAGAGTAAAATCAAACGTTTACAATTTGATATGTCAGGTAAATGTATCATTACAATTTCATAATCAATTCAAAGATAATCATCAAATGCTCTAGAACGAAGAGGAAAAAGTTTACCCGACAATAAATGCGTGAGGCTGAGAGTCTCGCAACTCTCAGCCTCACGGGCCGATCTCAAATACAGAAAAGGCCCCGAGCTCTCGCTGCGTTTCATTATATACCCAGACCTCATTTCAAATCTAAACATCATCCACAGTGGAAATTTACCTCTAAGTCACCATTTGCTAGCAGTGGAAAATTAGCATTCAGTCAAATGGTCAGAAGGTGTTAACTCAAAGACACACACCCTCCAGTGTGGAAGATATTTCTAAACTTCCTGAGAACTTTATTATCTTTTGGTTTACTTCTTTGGGAATGAGACATTTGTACCAGTCGCACTGAGACATTTCAAATAATACCAAACATGTTTGATAATCATTCACATTAAACCATTTAGATTCTTGTGTGAGTTTGGGAGATCTCTGCCAGGATGAAGAATGGGGGAGAGAAATGTAGATTAGGAGGAGGGAGGTGATATAGTCAATAGTGCATGAGGGGGAGTTCAAATGTTAATTTCCTTTGTTTTCTCAGAGAGTGGTCCTCTCTTAAAGTCCTTCTTGTTTTTCCAGTCTTACAATCTATATTTTTTACAAAATAGCAAATAGCAAAAAAAAAAAAAAAAAAACACCACAAAACAAGAATGCATGAAGCAAATCATGGAGTCTCAAATTTTTTTTTTTTTTTATAACAAATGGCAATGGCAGGTGAACTTAGAATTTACTGGCCATAAAGAAATGACCTATCGTGAAACTGTGTTTTGCATTATTTTCATAAAATTGAGGGTGAAATGTTTTAGTAATTTTCCCTTTCCACAGCATTTATAACAGTATTTATTAGGATTCGCTGTTATTTTTTTAGTTTAAGATCTAGTCATTTTGTTATGTGTTTTTGTCAATTATATTAGTTTTTTAAATATTTCTATTTATCTTTATTTTCAGTTTTAGTTCATGCCCGCCTCGGAGGATATTCACGTAAACAGTCAATCGTTTCTTAAATCAATGTAAAGCCGCCTTTCCACTTAACATGATATTCTGACTTTCGGAATTCGTCACCAAGTGGCAGGCGTAATGATCTTTTATGATAGATATATATGATGAGTATCAGCACTATTTTGTATTGTATTTAAATATATTTGAGTAAGTATTTGTAATTTGTAATTAAATACTTTATGTATTTGTGCCCATTTCTGCTCACAGGAGGAGGAGAATGACAGGATTGCTACATTCCTAATTTATGTAAGTTGACCGTGTAAGTGCAGCTGTCAGAAAAACAATTTGCCTTAATGGCATTAAACAGTATTTCTACTATAGCTATTAATATAAGCTGTTAACTATCCAAATGTTTTGTTGCTGTAGATGAGTGATGTGGAGATAGGGGGCGCCACTGTGTTCCCTAAAATTGGAGTTGCAGTGCAGCCGATAAAGGTAGACCCTCAATTCTGTGATTTATACAAGGATAATTAATAATTACAAATACAGGAATATTTCAGCATTCTCTCTGCTCTTGCAGGGTTCAGCCATGTTTTGGTACAATCTCCACAAGAATGGTCAAGTGAATTGGAATACGGAGCACGCTGGATGCCCTGTGTTAGTGGGTAACAAATGGGGTAAGTTTTTAAATAAATAGGTTGATAAATCTAAAATATAATTGGCTGATTTGATGACATTATTTTGAAACTTTTGTTGGATATCCTCATACAGGGTGTCCGCTATGGAGGACCAGGAGTGCCACTTAAAAATAAAATGAAGAATCAATATATCAATTTAACAATTCAAACATAAAAATGTATATAAATAAATCACTTTTAAATTAATAGACATTTTTAAAGTTGCTTATTTAATTTGTGTTTTTAAATGTATTGCAATAAAACAATAAATAAAAACATTTTAAATGTATAAATATACATTTAAAATTGTTTAATTAATGTTTTTAAACGTAGATTAATAAAACAATAAAAAGTACTTTAAAAAAAGTGATTTAACATGTCCCTTTAAAATGATTTATTAAAGCATTTGGCAAACCATTTCTCTATCTATTTGCCAAATGCTTTTCGAGAGAGAGACCATACGTCATTAGCGGGAGTTTGAAGACGGGTTCGAGGCGAGCGTGGCGACGAAAATGGCAGGTGAATCTGTTTTCAGAGGGATTGCGGATGATTTGTTTTCTTTAGCTGATTTCTGCGAAAGAAATTCTCCTCGATCATCATCATTCAACGACTGAGTCCCTCGGACTGTAGCAGCCGTCACTCTATTTTTTTTCCCAAGCATTCTTGAACAACACCAGTCATTGGATGTACCAGCAGAAGAGACGGCAAGATGTATCGGTGTGTGGCTAAGGACAGTCCGACGAAAACTTGCACATGATGGTTTGAGGTATAATACAATTATATAATAATATTGTAACAAATTCCGACTTTACTGCCCTTTAAAGTCCCTGTAAAGACAATTCTAAACAATTCAGGGACTCAGTCGTTGAATGACACTCTGAGCCTCATCAAACAACCCAAATCCTTCCATTTATTGTACAACCACAATTATCCGCTGCGTTTGCAACGTCTTCCCTCAACTGTGAAACTCTCCTATATATAAAATGATGATCGAGGGGAGAATTTGTTTAGCAGAAATCAGCTTAAGAAAACAAATCATCCGCAATCCCTCTGAAAACAGATTCACCTGCCATTTTTGCGTTGGTCGCCACGCTCGCCTCGAACCCGTCTTCAAACTCCCGTTAATGACGTATGGTCTCTCTCTAACTGTCCAATGACAGTGCGTACATTTACAAGTGGGAGACAGGCGAAAGGTGATTGGTTGCTCCCACGTGTGTACTGTCCAATGGCATTTTTTTTTATATCGATTGACAAATGGATAAAAGCATTTGGCAAACCGACAAAGAAAAGCATTTAGAAATCTCTAACAAATAGAGAAATGGTTTGCCAAATGCTTTAAAAAAAGCGGTTTAACATGTCCCTTAAAAATGATTTATTAAAGTACTTTTTATTGTTTTATTAATCTACGTTTAAAAACATTAATTAAATAAACAATTTTAAATGTGTCTATTTATTTATACATTCAAAACTTATTTATTGTTTTATGGTTTTATTGCAATACATTTAAAAACACGAATTAAATAAGCAACTTTAAAAATGTCTATTAATCTGTCCATTTAAAAGTGATTTATTTATATACATTTTTATGTTTGAATTGTTAAATTGATATATTGATTCTTCATTTTATTTTTAAGTGGCACTCCTGGTCCTCCATACGGGTGACGTCACTTCTTTTTGTGCAAAATGCTCGGTTAGGTGTAGTGTTGTCGTCCTCCAAATGTCACGAAACTGACTCAGAAATGGCAAAATGTAGATTTGCGGACTCCTGGTTGGAGAAGGATGAGTTTAAAAAATGGCTGAAGCCTGTTGCTGAAAACAACCGCGAGGGTTACTGTACATATTGTAAAAAGAAGATTAGCGTGTCAACGCTGTCAAGTCCCCACATGCACGGTGCTATAGCCACAAGGCCACGGTTGGCCGGAGAGAGCAGCAGCAGCTGTCCATCGCCAGTTTTTGTGCTCCGCCAGCGACATTAACTTACTACCCAACACGACAGCATCTGAACTTTCAGAACAGCTACGACAACGACCTCTGCCCCATCGCCTGCCGACCAGTATGGTTGTGCTCTATAGATTTTTTTTCAAACGACTGTTTATTAAGTTAAAGGTTTGTTGCTGATTAGAACTTGAAGTGGCGATGAGGTCTTGAAATATTTTGAGACGGTCTTCAAAAAGTCTTAAAAAGGTATTGAAATTAACTTCAGGATTCCTGCATATACCCTGTCATAAATATATAATGAAATGTATGAATATACATTTATTTATACTTTAAGACAGTCTTTACTGTATGTAGCTCTATCAAAATACTAATTATTTTAAACTAAGTGTCTTATTTGTGAATGTTCTTTGTAAGATAAATATATATAACCTTTTTTTTAATGTTGTATGGTGTTCTTGAACCAAACAATCGTGTGTAAACGGGTGTTTAAAAAAAAAAATCTATAGCATTGTTTGAGTAGAAAGACAATTCAGCCATGAATCATTTGAAAAGAAAAGCGGACGATTTAGTTAATTGTCTTTTTTTTTTCAGTGGCTAACAAATGGATCCGTGAGTTTGGACAGGAATTCAGGAGCCCCTGTTCTTTATCAGAGTGGGAATGAAAGACTCTACAATGCTTGAAATCATAAGATATTTGTATCTGTGTGTGTATGTGTGTATATATATATTTTAACATGACTACAGAGAAAGTTCTACTCTCTGTACATGTTATATTTATTATATATCAGTAATGTAGGCAGGATCTGTAACAGAGTTGTATGTAACAGTATATTTCACTGTCACTATTACCGCCTCAGATCACAGCTGAGTTTATTTCATATCTTGCCCTTCTCTCGAAGCAGTTGAGCCAATATCTCTGGATCTCAGAACACAAAGTCTAGCCCATGTGATCTCTCCACATGCAGAGTCCAATAGCTCTAACATGCATTGCAGAAAGCTACTGTGCTTTTGTGTCTGTCAAAGCTCAGTAAGGGTATAGGTTTTGGATTAGTTTTGCAGTGTGTTACTATATTTTGAATCTGTCTTGGTTAAATCTTTCATACAAATAAACTTCAGAATTGGGGTGCTCAGATATTCCAATTTGTAACTCCTGTGTGACACATATCAGGGTTGGGCCCTGACATCAGATCAGTTATTTCATAGATTTTATTTTCCTTTTCCCCCTTTTGAAATAGTGGCCTATAATTTGTAACCTAGCTGCCTTAAAATGTTGTTAGGTATACTAAGAAACTTCAATTGTTTGCACATATATTGGAGTTTCTTAAACCTAGAATTAATATTGGAGTAACAAAGGTGAAGCTGACAAATAGTTTAATCAACTTCATTTAGCCTCTTCATTGTTTTTTTCCAGAAAGCTTATATCATTTCATTCTATTTTTAATACGATTTTTTTATTTTATTGATCTCTAAATTACTATATTTTAACAATAATGAAATTAACAATAAGTACGGTCTTCACATTCTTTAAATACAAAATAACTGCAGGACATGCTAAATTCAGTTTTAAAAAATCATGCATTAGCTGTCTCTGCTGACCTCATATGGAAAAAAATATAACATGGCATTTAATGAATATTGCTACTAGATGGCCTTAAAACTCCATAGGGAGTAAATGAACTGGCACCATTATTTTAATGGGTATTTCCAGGTGTGTGTGTGTGTGTGTTTTTATGTGAGTGTGGGATGCTCTACGGTCTCTGCCCTTTTATTTGCATGTGTGTGTTCTGGGTTGTGCATGGTTGTTGTTTTTCTGATACAACAAAAACATTTTCCCCATTTCCCATTAATTCCTATAGGGGTCAAGTTGACCTGCAAGGTAAGGATTTGTTACTATTTTTCTTTATTACAACCACAAAAACTCCTTGAATCCAGTCCAATTTTGCCTGTGTGTGTATTCCAATTACAAGTGTGATAAAACTGACAAGGTCTTGTTCCACTCCAAAGAACATGAGAATTGTTGAAAATGTCAAAAGAAAATTAATTTCGGGTCTAAATGACCTGATGAGAGGATGAAAGTATATAGCGTCGAATATATGAAGTGCTTTGCTCTCAACCATCCAGTGAGAATGTATAAACTTAAAACAAAAAAAGAGAGATAATTATGATAAAACCAGTAATAATAACAAAACTTCTCATGCATGGTATCAGGAAAAATGTTTGTTGTCTTCATTGTCATGTTTTTTGTCTTGTGCTCCACTTTTAATCCTCTCTTGTAATCCCATGACTCGGTTGAAAGGCCACTCTGTGCTGCTTTTGACTGGCCAGTTTAAAGTCTGGGTGAACTGCAGGGTGGAGTTGACCGGTGACAGGCAGGAGAGCTCTGATAGGTTAGTCACTGAAGAAGGTGGTCCAGAAAAGAGGGGAAATTGCCTTTGGATTGGATGTGCCTGAGGAAAGGGGAGGGGTTTGGGGAAGCTGTATGGCAGCAGAAGGGGATGAGAAATTGACTGCACAGCTGTCCACAAACAAACATGCACACAGAGAAAAAAATGTCAATGTTAAAAACTGAATCAAATTTACATTGCTATTTGCTTAAATTAGTGATATTTCAAATATGCAATATTTGATAGTTCCAAGGTCAGCAGTGACACTCACCCCTGTCAATAGAAGGGTTGTAGCAAGAAAGATGAGAAGGAAAGGCAGAGAAAGGTACAGATGCTGTATTCTGGAAAAGAATGAAGGGAAAATAACAATTATAATATGCATAAGTCAAATTTGCCACTATGCAACAAAACACTTAAAAACACTCACGCACCTGTGGGTAGGTTGGAAAACTTGGGTAATTCACTAAGATTAGTTTGCTGAAATTAAACTTGTAGGTGAAACGTTTCCCTTTGGTCTTGTTCAAAATTCGCTTATTATAATAATACCTGATTTGAAGGGGGGGAAACAGATTTGTCAAACGATGGATTTGTCTCTTCATAAAATGTTTAGAAATGTATGTATTTCTATCATTTGTTATTTTTGTATGCATGAATGTTTGTACATATACACTAATTGGAATAATAGGCACATGACATTACAGGACCTGCATATATATATTAAATATGATAGTCATATGAAATTCATACTATAATATATTTTTTATGCTAAAATTAGAATATAGTTGTAAATATAGCTATCATATTAACATATACTGTAGGACTACATATATTTGAGGTTGATTTGTCAATATTGTTCATAATTTTCTAGCAGCCATTTCTTTATATTTTTCTCCATAAATCTGGAAAGAAATGAGATAATCATGTAAACCAACAATACTATTATAATTTAATCTTTGTATGTATGAATGTGTATATGGATTTGAGTCAGGACATGTACCTTAAAGCTCTGCTGAGTTTGTCATAATTCATGTGTGGCTTGCCCTTCCTCTCCCCCCACAGTTTAGCCAATCTCTCTGGGTCTCTGATTACAAACTCTCCCCATTCGCTGCCCCACGTGATAGCTTCGCCTTCGCCACGCCCCAACAGCTCTAACAGGAAGTGCCACAACTGCACCTGCCGCGAGCCTGGAGAGCACGCTGGTTTATATGCCCAATCAGGGAAAAGCACTGCTGAGGGAAACGAGACTGCAAAGTTATGCTTAAAAGACAGAAAGAGTAATTAGAAACAATTCAGTCTGTACAATTTACTGCATGAAACACCGACGTTTTCAATCCAATGATGATTGCATCTCACTAGGCCTATATTCCCCCCGCACACCTAGCCAAAATAAACAATTCAATTGAATCGTATCCCATAATAGCCTACTGTTCACAAATAACGTTAGTGGAATCTCCTTGAGTTTCAAAGTCTATCTGTAATTTGGCACAAATCCTTGACGACAGGAGAAGATAAATTGTAAATTATAATTCTCATGTTATGCATTTTCTATCATGATTGTAGCGGATTAATTCTGTAGTTGAATTGAATAAATTTGTTTTATGCTCCAAACAAGACTTAAAATAATGTGTTTGGTCAAATGATGGAGCAGGACAAGGTTATGTGTGTAGGTAGTAGGCTATAGGAATAATGCAGTCATTGAATTATATGGAATCATATCATAAATAAATGTATGATTAAATGTTAAACTATTAAATAACTGTACCAATAATAAGACTGCACCAGTTCCAACTGTGCGCTGCACACACACACACACACACACACACACACCCGTTGCCAGCTATGAGGTATCCGAGGTGTATATAATACATTTTGTGAAATAATTGCCTAATACAGTATCAATACCACTTTAGTGCTGTAAAGATATTGCACAGCAGCACCAATAGTCTCGTCTGAGCCTTATTGGTCTGTCACCGCTCGTCAATGTCAAAACATTTGAGATGACGGTTTTTATGGGCGGGCTTTATGTTCAGAGAAGCTGCTGAGCGCGAATCGAAGCCTCAGTGAACGCTCATGAAGTGATTGCGAGATAAGATATAAGTAGCTAAACTAAACATTTCATATTTGAGAGCTGTTTTTGGATAAAAATTTAAAACGACCGTCAAAAATAATCTGGGAAACTAATAAACTTTTGTCTAATTTCGCCATTTAATTGAAAATGGGCAATTTACGTGATTCATGTGATATAATAATTAGCAATTGTCAATGTTAGGGATCAAGAAACATTAATTAAGCCGTATATACGATTAATAATGAATGTGTTCATATT
Source organism: Meda fulgida (assembly GCA_030578275.1). Classification (NCBI taxonomy): domain Eukaryota; kingdom Metazoa; phylum Chordata; class Actinopteri; order Cypriniformes; family Leuciscidae; genus Meda; species Meda fulgida. The sequence continues at coordinate 8,076,371 of CM060617.1, read as the reverse complement.
GTGAATGAATTTTTAAGAAATGTTTTACCTAGCGTTCGTATAGCCTTCAGTAAATTAACTTGTCAAAATGATTAATAAAGAAATTAAGAAAATGATTAATAATAAATAAAAAAAGGCTAAATATCAGTTGACCCTATGTTTACTTTCTTCACACCGAAAATGAAAAGACTATCAGTCAAAGCTCTGCTTTAGGAGGGGAAGAAACGGCAAGATAAGGAGACTGAGAAAAAGAAAGTGATGGAGATGAGGAGAGAGCATGTATTGACAAAATCTACTGCTACTGCAAAATCTACTACTACCCGCTGACATGGTTTTAAAAATATATTTCTTATCCATTTTTTTGCCCTCAAACTGAAATGCACACAGTGATCCTACAAATGTTCATTTAAATTGAGTGACTTCTTCAAAACTTCAGGTTTCGCAACATTAAACAAAAACACTTAAAAAATATGTTAGCTAAATAGGTCTGTCATGTGAACTTTTTGTGGGGAAGTTTTGGTTATCCATGCCAAATAATAAAACAAGCATATTTCAGATAATGGAACGATGCACTCCACACAGTGTGTTTTAGGACCATGGTTTAGACTGAAAAAGGTGGTACATGATCTTGGTAAGCAATTTGACAATAGGCTACTGTAATACAATGTAATACAATAATACAATGTAATACAATAATACATATTTTCAGTGCATCAAAAAGTGTGCTCCTTAAGATACCAGCAGACAAGCTAAATATAGCACAATAGTGCATAAAAAGTATTTGAAACTCAATTAAATACAAAATGAGGGGAAAACTGCAAAAAGTTCTACTTTTTGAAAAAAAGAACCCCCTTTTCACTAGGCTTGCAATAGGTCTGACACTCACACACACACACACACACACACACACACACACACACACACACACACACACACACACACACACACACACACACACACACACACACACACACACACACACACACACACACACACACACACACACACACACACACACACACACACACACACACACACACGTTCACTTACTTCTGCTCCAGTAAGTCGAGGAAAAAGGACCCAGAGAGGAATTACAATTACACTCCATCTGTAAAATATTAATATCTTCATCATCGTCTTCATAATCAGCATCATCTTTATTCCCTGAGCTCAATTAAATCAGTTAGTAAAAATAAGAAGCGATTCAATTGTTTGGAATCCCAATTACTTTTAAGACTTTCAGATCTTTATGTCACTGCTGGACTGTTGTCGCGGGTTTGGAGAAATGCAGAAAATAGACCAGATGGGTTCGTTTTCAGTGTCATTCAATCTAATGTTATTTTAGCTACATATAGGCTAGCCTACTTTAAGCTGCCAATGATGTCAGACTTTTAAAGATATCAAAATCTCAACAAAAAAAAAACTTTTCAGAATGAGTTTCTGTTTTTCCATATGTCAGATGTGTCAAAACGTCCATAACTTTCATTTTTATGACCGTCTTTTTTATTTACATAAAATCAAATTATTTACATTTTAAACATTAAAAGTTCTTTCTGTAATACATAATACTACTATACTTTAAAATACAAAATCATGATAGAAAATCACTAAATAAGAATTTATGAAGAAAAAGAGGAAAATCTGTTAAAATTTGATTAAATCACCAACATAGGCAATGCACTAAAACTCAAACAAGCATAAAATGAACTAAGTGTTAAATGAACTACTACAGGCCTAAAGAATACTTTTCCTCTTTTGAATTTATAAAACAACACAAGTATATTATCTGTAAGACTCTCTTTAAGAGAGATGTTGTTACCTGTTCTGTGGAGATCGTTTCTGGAGGAATGAAGGAAAGACACCTGTAACCATTCCCTCACTATTTATCTTCATCCCTGTCCCTCTCTCTTATTTACTGTACAACTATTACCTTCATCCCTGATCTCCCTCTCTCTCTCTCTCTCTCTCTCTCTCTCTCTCTCTCTCTCTCTCTCTCTCTCTCTCTCTCTCTCTCTCTCTCTCTCTCTCTCTCTCTCTCTCTCTCTCTCTCTCTCCACCAATCCAAACTGACACAGATGATACCCAAGCTTTCCTTTTTTTTAGGAGGATGTTTTGTATTGGATGTGGATTTGCCTGGTTTAACACACATGGAGAGAGAGAAAGAGAGAGAGAGAGAGAGAGAGAGAGAGAGAGAGAGAGAGAGAGAGAGATCAAATTTAGACAATTTAATAATTCTGATAAATTAGCTTAAATTATTTGATGGAAAAGCAAAATAAATATCTCAGCTTAAAGGGAACGTTTTCAGAACTCTAAGAAGGTTCTCTGAAAGTTATGAACAAAATGTTAGCTCAAAAACATTTATACATCGTTTATGGGACTTTTTTGAAACGTATTTGTTGGATGTTCATCTAATATTTTTTACATGTTAGGACTAAATTAGAGACATTCAAAAGTAATGTTTCCATGATATTTGCAAAATGATAAAATAGAATTTTCCCTTAACGTTCATATAATCAAGGATTTGTTTTTTGTAAAACATTTAAAAACTGATTTGAATATTCAGAGAACATTCAGAAATAACATTTTCATAACTTAATGGGGACTTTAGCTTAATGTTTTTAGAATATATTTTTATCAGCTGGGATACCATACAGTAGGCCAACATTATAACCAATATAAAAATACATATGTAAAAACATCACTTTATTGTTACATTAAACATTCACACAAAAAATGTAATATAAAATATAAAAGAAAATCAATAAAAAAATATATAAGCTTTAGAAAGTCCTTAAATGTTTCTTTAACCAAAGCAAAATTATATCTTAATACTATTTAATCTAAATTAACACATACGGTAATTAACGATAAAATCATGACCTATGCTAATTAGGGCCCGAGCACCGATGGTGTGAGGACCCTCTTGGAATTGCTCTGTTTATTGTCCTCTTGTGTCTCTGAATATCTGTCAAATCATGAAACTTAAACTAAAGGAGCATCTTGACTAAAGGTGAAATAAACTGTAAATTAACAGATGAAAGATATGTTACACTTCTCTGTCTGCACACACACACACACACACACACACACACACACACACACACACACACACACACACACACACACACACACACACACACACACACACACACACACACACACACACACACACACACACACACACACACACTGCAGTGTGACAGGTGACACCGGAGGCTTTTAATTCCAGTGTACACACAAATTCTGGTCCAGACAGACATCAATAATTCAGGCTGTTAATTGAGTTGAACGTTATGCTTTTAGCTGTAGGACTGTAGGTCAGACAGTCAGACCTCTAACATTTTGGGTACACACAATACTTTTAGATACACAAATTCTCAAAGTGAATGCACTATTTCTTTGCACCATACATCATATTAATTTAGCTAACATCTGCAGTTTTCTCACATCTGAACTGTGTGTGTGTGGTCCCTACATTATGGGATAGTATAGTAATGCCATGTACATTTTGACCTTGTGGGGGAAATTGTTTTGATACCCATGAGGAAACAAGCTTATAAATCATGCAGAATGATCTTTTTTTGAAAATCTAAAATAGCAGAAAGTTTTCTGTGATGGGTAGGTGTAGGTGTAGGGTTAGTATAAGGGGACATAATATACAGTTTGTACAGTATAAAAACCATTACGTCTATGGAATATCCCCATAAAACATGGAAACCTGTGTGTGTGTGTGTGTGTGTGTGTGTGTGTGTGTGTGTGTGTGTGTGTGTGTGTGTGTGTGTGTGTGTGTGTGTGTGTGTGTGTGTGTGGATTAGATGGTCTAAATGAAATGTTTGTTTTAAAGTGGACAGTGCCAAAGCTCTTTATACCCCTTCCTCATCAGTTCAACTTATCCTTTCATTCTCATTATTCCTGTTCACGCTGAGAGCAGAGAGGAGATTTGCAGCTCTGAGAGTGAGTGTATGTGCTTAACAGGCGTGACATAGACGGACTGTGTGTGTGTGTGTGTGTGTGTGTGTGTGTGTGTGTGTAAGGTCACAGGGCTCATCTTTAAGGATGAATCCTGTTATACGTTAGGAGGATAAAAGGCTCTTGTGTGTTTGTGCAAACTCAGTAATCTCAGATCGGATTGATTCCATTGGGAACTCACACTCTCTCTCCCCTGAGACACAACAGAGAAAGAGAGAGAGAGTTTCTTTTCACTGAACAAAATATTTGCTTATTCAGCTTTATTTACATTTATTCGTATAGCAGATGCTTTAAAAAATATATTTTACTTTGCGATTTTCTTAGTTTATTTATAAAAAAAAAGAATTATTGTACAGTATATGCTTTGATGACTTTTAACATTACTTTATTTACTGCATTATTGTCAGTTTATTTTATATATCAGCAGACTGCAAATGCCCTGGCTTATTGTGTAAAGCAGATAATAATACAAGATAGATTAGAATAGAACTTAAATTGATTAATCTTCCTTGGCACTGCCTCCTGCTGAACTTTTGATTTCTTATTGGAATGTAATTTTCATCTTTATCATTACTGTATTATTGCCAGTTTAATTAATATACTAGTTATTTTTGCAGCACAAGCTTTAGCTATATAAAGATTGAATAATGCAAATAAGTAATTAGGTTTTTATTAAATACAAATAATTAACTTATTTTGTAAAAGAACAATATAATTGATATTGATTGATCTGCCCTGTCCATTGTCTCGTTGATTATTGACATTTTGTTTTATTTATTTATTTAGCCTTAATTATTCTTTTAAAATTAATGTTATGTTTCCCTATAGTTTACATTTACAATTACTTGTTTAGAGATGTCCAATTTTGTACAGTTTTATTTACATTTTTAACTAAATACATTTTTATTTGTTATACTTGTTTCCTCCAATTACATAATTGATATTTTTACTTATTTTGCACCATTTCTCACTGTATTCAGATTTCAGAAGCTGCGAAACACTTTGGAAATACAAAGGTTCATTTCAAAGTGTTAGGATTAGGTTTAGTTTTAGGGTTAGTTTTATGTAATTAAGCAAAATTGATAGTAATTGCTAGTAACTACATGTAACGTGTAACAAAGACACTGTAAAATAAAGTGTTACCCAAATGAGTTTTTGTTATAAAACAGAGGAAAGAGATCTGCCTTATGCCAAAAATACTAGGAGACACAAGCACATCCTAATTACTCTTTTTTTTTTTAAATTAATGTTGATTTCTTAATATTTTCTAAGAATATTTGACAATTTTTCTTTTCTGGGATAGCTCATCAGAATCATTTTATATCCATATTCATTTGTTCAAATAATATTAGTTAATTTTATTTGGACTACATTGGACTTTATCATGAAAAATGGTAGCTCAAATGACGTAAACAAAGTATATTTTAACAAATAAATAAGGATATAAAAACAGCAAATTAAATAAAATTACACACCTGAGCTGAGCACACTTGAGTATTTGGCAATGTGAAAAGTGCAGTTTTCCCTCCATCTCTTTGTCATGGCATTAAAGTTGGAGTGAATTAGATTTGAGAGCGAGAGAAGGGGACAGACTGTGTGTGTGTTATGAATTCTCAGGTCTCTGCTTGCAGACTTTTTTGTGGTCACTCTCTGACTCGCCTCCAGAAGACTGAAACCTCTATCTATCTGTGCGTGTCCCCAGATCTCTGCTCCTTCTCTTCCATTAATGCTGACAAATCTCTCTCTGCCCAGCTCAGGGGAGTTGTGGTTTCTAAAAGGTTTCTGTATGTTTCCCATGCCTCTATCAGTCTATGTCGAGGAAAATAATATATCCGCCCGAAACAAGAGACAAATAGCCAGAGACATTGAGAGGAAAAGTGCCAAAACTGCTTCAAGTGAATCACACACACAGACCTTTATAAAAATGAGACAAGACCCAAGTGTATTCACTGTTTTATAACTGCATCATCTTTTTAATCATGTGTAATCTTAATCTCACGTGTAAACAAATTCAGAGGAGACCTCTATCATTGGCCTTCTGCTCTTTATAAATAACATCCTGACCTCATGTTTGGGATTCCAGATGTCCAGACCTCACATTTTTCTCTCATGGGCAGAATACAGATTCTGAATTCCAGATCTGCAGTTAGGACTATATTTTTATGTACTAAGCATATTTATGAGGAATATAACGCAAGAACATTGGTGACCAGCAACAAGAATTCAATGCTCTGAACATCTCTGTGTTCTTACCCAGACTCTGAATTATGACAAAGAGGGGGAAAAAAAAGATCTTGGAGTCTAGAATCCAAATCTAGTGGTTGATTAATCTCATTAGTATCATTTAATCATGGTTCAAACATAATCAAACTTACAGTACCTGAACATGACGATTAACTTCACGTGAACATGAGAAGAAAGGTAAATGACGCTTTTGGTAACAAAGTCCATGAAGCACAGCTGACCTTCAACAGAAGATATGACTTTTTTTCTGCTTCCCAAAGGTGTGTGTGTGTGCGGCTGTACATCGGTTATCTCATTGTTTATTCCAGTCAAAACATCAGTAGTGATTTTGCAAATTAAATAAAAACATAAACAAAGGAATCACAGCGTGTTAGAGCTACATTGCAACTGCTCAGTCATTCATGAAATAAACAACAAATATTTACAAACAAAATTCACAATTATAAAAAAATACTGTTTTTAACATTCACAACTAAAGATAAAGAGATGTGTGTGAGCGCATTTACAATTTAAGTGCCTATGAAAAATCAGTTACAGAAATGTTCTGCGCATTTGTCAATTGTGTCGCCCAAATGATTTGGATTAACAGTGTTTGTACAGAGATTCAGGTAATGTGACAAAACACCAGTGTTTATGTGGTTTTGGAACACCATCTAGTGGAGATGAACCTGTACTTCCTCTCTTTATAAGGCTTCAGAGCTTATTTGGACACTAGAGAGGCAGATAATGTTGTGGTCAATGTTTGAATTGGTGTCGTTTGTGTATTGTAGCAAAGTTAATTTTAGATGTACATAGAGAGTTGTGTGTGTGTGTGTTTGAGAGCGTGTAAGATATTCTTTACATGAGTGTAATGGGTTAAAACTGAAGGAGCATTTGGAATCATAACTGCATGTTTGCATCTAACCATGAGTAACAAGTCTGTTCATATTCACGGATGAAAACACATCCAGAGAAAGCTTCCAAATAAAAATTACTTTAAAACACTAATCTTCTTTGCCATAGTGGCATTTTTTCATGTGTTTCTCAAGCCCGGATTTTACTTTGACCCTTCATTCCAGCCATCACAATCAAGCTTTAAGAGTTAACCATGATTCTCTCTAGCGCTTTTCCTGTGGATTTTATTTTTTCCCACCACCCTTAATCGCAGCCCTCTCTCTTGCGGTCTTTCTTTCTCTCTCTCTATGTGAGGTTGTGGAGAGGTTGGCTGACCCTCATGCAGCTCCAGTAAAGTGCTCTGGCCAGCGTCAACACCACCAGCAACAACGCCGCTGCCCAGGACGCATAAATACCCCCATACACACGCGCCTGGGACCACGTCCCTGCCTGGAGACAAACACAGACAATTACAGAATACAGTGATGCAGTTTGATGTTATTTTGACAGGTCTCACAAATGGTAATACTTTAAGATTCAAACTGTATCATGTTGATTTACATACACTGTTATTCAAAAGTTTTTTTTTAAATAAATAAATACTTAAAATAAATAAATACTTTTATTCACTATGATTTCTATTTAAAACAGTTTCCACAAAATTATCAAGCAGTCACACTGTTTTCAACATTGATGATTTCTGAAGGATCATGTGACACTGAATACTGAAATTCTGCTTTGCCATCATAGGAAACTGCATATAACTAAAATAGAAAACAGTTATTTTAAATTTTAATAATATTTCATAATGTTACAGTATTTTTTATCAAATAAATGCAGCCTTGGTGAGGATAAAAAAAAAACGTTACACTTTATATGATCATGAACTAACACTGAACAATAGTTTTCAGAATTTATTAGACTAAATGTCAACATTTACTAATATATTTTTTGTATTTGTTAATATTAATGCAACGTGAACTAACATGAACAAACGAACAAGTGTTAATTTATTAACTAACATTTACAAAGATTATTAAACATTGTAAACATTATATTGCTCAATTAGTTCATATTAGTTAACAATACATTAAAGTTTTTGTATGTGCAATGTTTAATGAAAACTGACTCAGCTTGGAAATAGTAATGCACCATCACAAAACGCATTAAAGAAATGGTTCACAATAAGTGATATGCTAATTATACAGTCAGCAGGCTATTTGCACTTAAGTGTAAATAGAAAATATGGTCTATAATTAATTACACCATAAAGCACACTCACAATCAGACCAGCAGCTGAGATGCAAAATAGCAAGCACAGCAGGTAACACCACAGACTCCGCCTCCTCGGATATCGCTGGCCAATCGAAGATCTGGCGAAGATGAGGAAGAGACCAATGAGAAAAACAGCAGGGATTAATGGAAAGGAACATGCAAAACTATTAAAAGGCAAAGAGCGTAATTTCTGCACCACTAGCATCAGTACACAGAATTCCAAACATAATGACTAATAGAACAGCTTTCCAAAACACTCCCCCTATCTGTCATTGATCAGACAAACAGTTAGTCCCACCCCAAACTCATGCCATTGGCTAAGCAAATGTTGTGTGTGCTCAAGCAAACAGAGCACTGTTTTAATAAATCTACAGACAATGAATAGCTTACTTATAGTTGTCTAAGACCAGACAGGATGTTAACATTTTATGGGACATTTATCAACATTGAAAAAATGACAGCCAGTTAAATGCTTTTCAGAAGCTAAAGCTGTGAACTGGGAGCTGCCAGAGAGAGACAGACTTGAAACGTTGACTTATTTATGATCTAACGAAACTGTTTCTAGAAAAGATTTATGTGGCATGTGCAAATTGTTTCGTGAATGTCGGCTGGGAAATACTCACACTTTTCTGCAATGGGGGCATCGAGCCAGTGTCCTGTCAGTAAACTCGGTCCACTGAAATGTTGAGAAAGTTGTTGAGAAGCTACTGTGAGGCAGTTGCATAAATAAAACACGAATAAATAGCCATCTCATCTTCCACTTTAACTTGACGCTGAGAAGCTGAGCCAAGTGATTCGGTCATGATGTCAATGATAATGATACACTGTGTGTCCGTATGATGTTGCTGTATTGTGTGTGTGTGTGTGTGTACCAGGAAAGTGTTGCTGCAGTGTCCGCAGGAAACTCTAGCTCCAGCAGGTTGTGGTTCTGGACTGGCTGGGCCTGGATGGACTGGCCCCAAATTTATGATCCTCTTACTAGTCCACAGACAAGGAGACAAAAACATTACATTTTTCTCCACATACACAATCCAGATTGAGACAAGAAGTTTATGTCAAACATTTCACTTGTTTTAAATTTAACTTCCTGTCCTTCTTACCAATAAGGCCGAGGGCAGGCGATCCTTTGGGATGTGACCTTGCAGATGAGAAGACAGTTACAAGGACACCGCACATATTTCTTCCCTGCAGGGGCATTCTTTATGGGCTGGAGAGAATGAAGGTTAATGAAAAGAATAGAAAGGAGAAGAGCAACAGAAAAGAGTGTTAATTTTGGTTACCCAAAAATGGTCACATTCTTTTAAAGGTACACTTTAAGCAATTTTTGGAGTGGCTACCAATAGCATAAGCATAAGTTCCCACCCTCCCTTCAGAGCGTCTCCAAAACCCCACCTCCTCCAAAACACATGAGCGCGTACATGAGCAGGGAGCAAACAAAAGCTTCACGAGAGACGGCATTAAACTACCTCATGTCTCAAAGCACATAACATTACAATAATAATGAACGTAAACAACTCTTACGTGTACCACCTGACTGCTGCAGGTTCATTTAGGCGTTGATAGTGTTGCCATTGAAACGCATAAATTTGAGTCACAAACCAATCTAAATATAACGTCACAGGTTTCCATCTCTTCCAAAAGACAGTAGTTACGGTGTGACCGCAGCATCAGCTTGTAGTTTTGGTTCAGGAGGAACTGAAAAAGGTGGCTGCTGTTTCAGTGCTCAGTTCACGTCTGTCTAACTCTGCATAACATGAAATGCGTTGAAGACGCGTGATGTTTGTGAGCAGGGTGTACAGAGGTATGAAAATACATACCATGACAGGCAGGTAGGACATTGTATCATTGCATTTGGACCGAGTTCAATGATTGGACGAACATTATATGGTGCTACGCCTTCCACAGATGATATACATATAAATACATTTAGACCACTTAACTTAGTGATTGCTATCAGGAGGATGTGAAGAGACTTTCAAACAGCATAATAAATATTGTTTCTTGAACAAACCACCTACTCTGCCTTTAATAAACAAAACTGCAGACAAATATTGAAGCCGGAGCTACTTCTCTCGGTTTATGTATATGACGAGTCAAGCATATACTGGGTTACTCCGCAGCGGTCGCCATCCTGCTCTGTCTAAAATAGTCCAAATATAAACACTTATTATAGGTGTACCGTAATGAATCAGGATAAGACAAAAACACGGTTTGGAAGGTGGATTAATGATGTACTCGCTTATTCAAAATTGTTACATTTTAAACTAAAAAATGAGATAGCACACCTTTAAGTTTTGGGGCTTTCAATAGATTTTTAATCAAATTCATGAAATGTAATGCAGAATAATTCATAGCATATGCACTACCGTATGTAAGTTTGGGGTCAGTAAGATTTTAAGAAATGTATACTTTTATTCAGAAAATATGCATAAAATTGATCAAGAGTGACAAAGGCTTACATTTTTACAAAAAATTAAATGAAATCAATTTCAAATGAATGCTGTTCTTTATATCCATCAAATCCTAAAATAGAACACTATTCATATTTTAACAATATTACACATTATTGTTTTTTCTGTATTTTGATCAAATAAATGTAGCCTTGGTGAGCAAAGAGATTTAAAAACATAAAAAAACTAAATGTTACTGACCCCAAACTTTTGAATGGTAGTGTATAAATATTTACTGACAGAAGCCCCAAACCCATCAGACCTATTACATCAGTCTAAATTCATTAATAAAATGTATCCTATAAATCAACTACTCAATCTGTACATAGTATTGGCTCTAATAAAACTGTATTGTTTAAAAGTCATGACAATAACGGAATTTTGAATTGAATCAATAACTGTAGGATGCAAACTAACAACCAATAAACACTTTGAGGCAAAATTTGATATGCTATTATGCCTAATAAATCAAATTTTAAAGCATGTTTTAAGTGTGAATGTGCTCTATCCCAACTCACAGTAGCTTCATTGCAGACTCCACACTTGACCACATGTTGGTGAATTTTGCCCTCAACGCTGATGAGCGACTGGCACACCCTACAGCTGATGACTGGGGCACTGCCACTTTCTGGAGACGTCAGGGGGGAATACGGTGGAGGGTTCTCGCCCAACAACATGGGTGGCTGAGTCGAGCTCGGAAACTGAGGAAAACCTAAAAAGGGAGAGATTGTCATTCCAGTCTGCACATCCATTAGACTTGGATGTGTCAAGGAAGAAAATATCTCTCACTACTTCAGTTTCATTGAGACTTAATGCTTGAAATGTTTCATTCATACAGTACACCTGTAATGTCTGGATAACAGTGTCATTAGTTCAACATAGATACTAAAAATATTGGCAGATGAAATTGAGTAAAAGGCTAAAGTTTAATTTACCTCACAAAGTTTAAACTAAACACTGAAACTTCCGCTTTGGGAAAGGGAAACAGTTATTTGTCCCTCAGGCCATAAGGATTAACAAGAAAATCAGATTTGGTCTCGAGATCTGCTGAAAGGAGCTTTGTAAAGAGACTGCTGGAATGTGCCTCATTACTAGAGAAGCATGTAGCCTACAAATTTGCCTATCCTTGTGAGGGCCAAATATTAAAGTCCTCACAAATACAGCGAAACATGGTGAAAATTTATTTAGGGGTTTAGATATTTAGGGGTTCCTACTCTTTGAAATGCTCCTCATCAAAAAAAAGTCATCAACCACTACCTCTATGGCCTAAGTAATAGTAAAACAACCGTTTGTGATAAATCATCTATTGTTTTCATAAAATGTTTCCAGTGTCACCATATCAACACACCACCATCCTCAGCACGCCCTTTAGTAACTTTCTATTGGTACCGCCCACTCTGTGCAATGATTGGTTTGGGTCTCCTCAGCCAATGTTTTCAGGCTTTCTGAATGGCCCAAAGATGTGCCAATCATGTGTGTTTGGGTGTAGCTGGAGTTCGCGGATACAACAGATTACTGTAAATGTGTTTACTTGTATAGACGCCGACTCGCCGGTAAATGTGGACAGTACAGTACCTTTGTACAGTACAGCTGTCCCCTGGCATATGTCTACTTATAGACAATATTACCTTATTAAATTTCGTCTCGGAAAGGCCAATACCAGAAGAGTAAACAGACCCGAACAAGCCAACAGTTATGCTCATTCATTAGAGGCTTATCAGCCTCCGAGATGGATGACAAAAGTATGCAAGCATCAATTCAACATAGATTTCTTTGACAAAATAATACCATCCACCCAACGCAGGTGTACCGTTTGCAACTGCATTATATGCTTAGCAGCATGTATCAGCTATCCGCGCGCGTGCACGTACACGCACACAATTCATCTGCCTCTTCACTGCGATCCGCCAGAAAATCATCCGTTCGGGTACTGCCTCCATGCCACCAACGTACAAAGACAATAATAACAGCACATAACCTTTACCTAAACTAAATCGTAGTAAATGCACAGGTGTGTGTGTGTGTGGGCGCGCGGGCCCGTGACAGCGCAGAAACGCGCCGCGCTCGCTACTCACTCTGCGGTTTGTTCGGAGCACCATGTGGAGCTGCTGCGGGAGACACCCCGCCGTTCCCACTGCCGAGAGCTGCATCACCGAGATCCGAGAGCAACGGGGACCGCTCACCGTCCGCCATACCGAGAGCGAGGCGTAAAGGGGGGGAGCGGCGAGAGCTTGTATTGTTGTGCTACCGGAGAGTGTGTGTGTGTGTGTGTACGGAGCCCGCCTGCGTCACACGGGTACGTCCGCTGCTGTGGCAACGCTTGTGCGCATCCGTGCGCTCGGGGGGTGTATTGCATGATACCCCTGAGCAGCCGCGCGCGACATGCTGTTCCTCCTGTCACTTACAACCATTTCAAAGAGCACTACATTACACAATAGACATCTCTTCTCAAAAATGCGTGCATGCCAAAATAAATAAACAAACAAACAAACAAACAAATAAATAAATTGGAAAAGCAATTATATGTTTATTAGGCTGAGTATTGCAAGAATATGATCGATTAAAGCAGGTGTGCAGTACTGAACATACCTGTAAGGACATTTGTTGAGATTTTTAGCAGGCACCTCTTATTATTTAGTTAGAGCTGCTTTCAGGATTAAAAGTAACCCTGTAAAGTCTGACATGAAATAATGTTCTGATTTTTTCCCCTTGGAACAATTTATTTGAACAAAAATATTTATACAAAATATTTTTTAAAAGTCAGTAATTTTGATATTTTATATTTATGATCATAAAAAGGTACTTCTTACACAGAACTGTTCCTTTCCACTTTATCTAAGCTGCTGATCTGGAAACATTTTTACAGAATGATTATTTCCTTGTTCTAAAGCTAATAAAAATGCTGATAAGTGAATTGGGTTATGGGAAGGCATTGACCGAAGTGAATTGGATTATTGGGACATATTCATAGGTTATGATTCCAGGTTGGATCCAAGACTGTCAACGAAAGGCTGTAGAACTGTATCTGTATCAAAGAATTGTCAACACTGCCGAAGTGTCTCTTCTCATGGTTCAGTCACTCTCTCTGTCTCTCTCAGGTCAGGTTGATGCAGTCCATTGGTCTGTTCATGGGCAGTGTGATCTCCAGTTCTTCCCTCTCCATGATGAATCTGGCATTCCCCTCATGTTTGTGGACTGGGTGAGGCAGGTGAAGGCCCAACTTACTGAAACAAAAAGAATATGCACACATATCTAGTGAGTACTACTGTTGATGGAAAAAGTACAATATTTTAGTTAATAATAGTTTACTCACTACTTTGGAGTTCTGAGGTCAAGAAACGTCTCCCTCACATCCAGCACCAAGTCAGATGCTTTTGTATCTGGCAGTTTAACTCTCACCTTGCATGATAGAGAAAGAGAGAAAGTTTGTGAGATTACATTGATAATACAATTTTTAAAATAAAGAGAAACTGCTCAGTCGTTTGAGGACAGACAGACAAATGTTTTTACTCCAATAAGCCTTTGTTATCTGCTTGTAATGCACCATCAAAGTCAACTCTGTCTCTTACAGGGAGGAGAAAGGATGTTTCAAACCTTAGTCTTTTCTTTCTGGTAAATCAAAATACTGAATCTTAAGCTTTAGATTTTTGAAACTTTAAATTAGTTAGAAAAGTGTGGAACTTATAGCAATGTTTAGAGTTGAGATTACAACTTATTCAATATTTCTAAATAGCAATGCTAATATGCAGACGTGCATAACACGCAAGAATGAACCTCATTGGTTCTTGCGGACGCTCAAATGTGCAGCGTAACGCAAGAACCTCATTGGTTCTCGCATGTCAAGCGAACATGCTTGAGCTTCTGTTTATCACAACTGATGTGTGAGTTGATGAATCTTTATACGTGAATAAAAGCCTACGTAGATTCTGTTCATCATATAAAGCGATTGTCTCTTCAGAAAATGTGGTCTAAACTGCTCAATTCATATGAATTATTTTGGATAATGGATCTTTATGAACTTTTTGAATTGGGTGAACTATCCCTTTATCGTGTATTTAATGACCCCAGCAAAGATGCTGTTAAGTTTTGTGAATGTTGTATTAATGTTTCAAATTTAGAGTGAGGATTGAGCAGTACCAGCATGCTGTCACAACACATGGATGACGGGTCCTTTCTGCTCAAGCCAAGAAACAAATCTTCAGTCCCAACAAACTGTTTCAGCACAATCTCGTACCTAAACATACAAACACATGCAGTGAGAGACCAGCTCACTTACAGCTCAAGTGATTTTGACATGCACGTATTTTCTCTTACTCTGGCTGTGGCCGTGGATCGGTAAGGTCATCAAAATGCGCCCCCTCGGTCACTTCATCCTCATCCCAGATGCCTTTGCTGTTCTTCTTCACATAGGCAGTGCTACCTAGAGGGAAGAGACAGAACCATATAGAAGGATGCTTTTGTGTTCTCACAAGTGAACCCATAAGCAGCATGAAAATAGCAAACGTGACATGATGTTTAACTATTTCAAATTAGTTAGTCAATTATATTTCTTATATTAAAATTATGTTATTTTAAAATAATAAAACACACACACACACACACACACACACATACGTACATGTTTATGTGTTTGTATACAGTAGGCTACTGGCCAAAAGTTTGGAAATTACTATTAATATTTTTTTATGTTTTTGAAAGAAATCTCTTTTGCTCATCAAGCCTGCATTTGTTTGATCAAAAATACAGAAAAACTTTCAATTTTAAAATATAATACATTTCTGTGATGCAAAGCTGAAAACACATCAGCCATTACAGTCTTCAGTGTCACATCATCCTTTAGAAAACGAATATGCTGATTTGATACTCAGTTATTATTAATGTTGGAAACCGTTGTGGTGCGTCATATTATTTTGGCACCTGTGATACTATTTTCAGGATTAATTGATGAATAAAACGTTAAAAAGAACAGCATTTATTCAACATAGAAATCTTTTCTAATAATATAAATATTTAACACATCCTTGTTGAATAAAATTATTTCTTTTAAAAAATATATATATTTTTAATTTCTTTTAATAATCAAAGAATCCTGAAAAAAACGTATCACAGGTTATAATAAAATATTAAGCAGCAAATCTGTTTCCAACATTGATAATAAATCAGCATATTAGAATGATTTCTGAAGGATCATGTGACACTGAAGACTGAAGTAATGATGCTGAGGAAAAAGCAGCTTTGCATCACAGAAATAAATTATATTTTAAAGTATATTAAAATAGAATTTTATTTTAAATTGTAATAATATTTCACAATATTACTATTTTTTCTGCATTTTTGATCAAATAAATGCAGGCTTGATGAGCATTAGAGACAAACTTTTATTTTGTGTGTAGGCTATGTATGTATGTGTACGTATATCACACACACACACACACACACACACACACACACACACACACACACACGTTTAAAATAATAAGAATAATAGCCTAATGTTATACCCTCTTTGTGTTTATCCCCCGAAGGTGCAGCAGGAGAACCGATATGTCCCGGGCCCAGCTTTGCTATGGGTTTCACTTTCTGAAAAAACAGGATAGTTGTTCAGCGACTTATCCTTAACGCAAGACGACAAAGTAAAACTGGATTTATAAGAAGCTCAGACCTGGAGATCTTCTTCCTCATCTTCATTGTTTGGAGAGAGCAGGGCGGACAGCGCCTGGAGATTATGCACGGACGCAAGACCCTCCATCTTTATTATTCGCTAACGTTAAGTTATAACGAGAAGGTGAATTATTTTTTAGAATTTTCTTTATCGTTTTTTTTGCAAGGCGTCGCTGTGCTGCTCTTCCGGGTGCCTGGAGTTTAGCATTTCCATGGAGACTGACTGCACGCGGATTGTAGTAGCAACTGTTGCCATGCGTCTTTGTTTTTTCTATGAAAATAGTATGGCATAAAACTCACAAAACCTTCATCAATGTAAATTATTTATTATCAATAGTAAATTTACAGCTGGCAATTGTTAAGTCTTAACTGAGATCGTTGTGTTTTAGAACACATTTTATTTTTAAAGTAGCCTGTTATCTAAATAAATATTTAAGGAACTTAAAACAATATAGCTACAAAAAAAAATTAATAACTAAGCGAATAAGTGTAGCCAAATGTAATTTTGTTGCGAGTTCGATACACAAACTTGACCCTTTAAACTTTCAAATAGAGCTTTTACTCGTAGTGTTGTTCCGAAGTATTTATGGTTTTAATTAAACATAATTAAGATAGTGTAATTAGGAAAATGGCTATGTTTTCTAGTGTTAGATAAATCTGTATATAAATATGGATTAATCTGTGATGCATTAATCTCTACTAAACAACAACAAGAAAGTTATACATATCCTCAGAGGCCAGTGAATGAATGTTCACACCTATGGTTTACACCTATAACTTTAAGAAGAACCACTAGAGGGCGTGTTTGGTTTATGTTGTCATGATTGCAGGCCTGAAGCCGAGTAGTGATCAGTAGAGTTGTGTTAGATTAATCCCTCTATGAATGTCAAGGACAAACAGACGGTTCAGTAGCTCAGAACTGTGTCTCTTTAAAATATTGCTTTTATTTAACAATAACGTCACTTGTCTTATCACTTTATGCAGCCATGCAGGTTAATGTCAAAATCTTTATCGAGTCACTTGACCTGAGTATTTTCAGGGACCCACTTTTCAATATTTTTCTTAGAAATTAGGTTCATTCGCTCACTGTCCCTCCCCGCAGCCTCTCAAATCACTATATCCACCATGATATGGAAACTATCAGACTATCAAAACATGACTCACCTAATTTGAAGATTATTAAAGTTTAATTTTTATTAAAAGAATTTTCTCTCAAAATTTCTCTTTGAGAACCATGTTATTAGCCTGCTTTGTGCAGGGAAACTGACTGTGTGTATGTGACTGTAAGTAGGCTATATGTGGAGGTTTACTAAGTCATTGCCACAGCTGAAGTTGCCTGCAGCAGAGCGAATCTTTCAAGCTAATATCAGTATTTCATTCATGTAGTTTCTCCTCCACTCCCATCTTTTTCTCTCTGCAGCATTCTTTTTTTTATGGTCATAGATCTCTTTTTTCCCCGTATTTTTCACAAAAAGAATTTTCAGAGACTCGTCTTTCCATAGTCCCTCAGTCTTTCCTTCACTGTCACTGAACCCTTCACTCTCTCATTCTGCCATTCGCAGCATTCCTGAATTGAAGTACTGTTATATCATTGTGAGTCTTAATTGAGAACGGATCTGTCTGAATTTGAACTAAATCTGTTTGAGTCTGAATTTGAAGACAATTTTGTGCTTTTAAATATGTAAACAAATTACTTTGAGTGCAGCCATATTGGAAAATGTCTATAGACTGTAAAACCTAACACTGAAAGTCACTAAATGAAATGAGTTCATTTAACTTATTTTTTAAAAAGTTCATTTCACTCAATAAAAAATGTGATAACTCAAAAACTCAGAACTTAACTCAGAACTTAAACTGAATAAGTTATGAATAACCTATTTGTTATTTTAGCTCTTGATAATTAAGCTGAATTTAATTAATTTAATCTAGTTTATGTTAATGGTTGAAAATAAAAATAATATGAAAAGTAAATTAGAAACCAGCAGGTGGGGTTTACTTAATTTTTACCTAATTTTAAATAATATTTTTCAAGAAACTACTTTTGTATAAGGCCTATACTTTTATACTTTTCATAGCTAATGAAAAACACGTAAATAAATACATTCAAAGCTTACATCTAGGTCCTTGTGATGTCTTTGATTTTACTCATCACTGCGTTCTCTCTCGGAAAAACCCGCGCATTTATTTCAACAGGCGTAATCTGCCCATCCCCCACAGCTTCACGGAACTCACTCAGTCACACAAAATCAAAATCAGGATAACGGACATGAAGAGAAGAATTAACAGGTAAGCACGGAAAACTGCTTAATCCTTGTTATAACACTCTTAAACGTGTTAAAGTTGTATTGTAGTGACTCTTCATTTTAAGAAGACCGAATAGCTAAGTTAGGGTAATTTGTGTCACGTCATATTTACGACTGCTAGGCAACGCGATATTGCAGAGATTGTTATTTTTTCGATCAGCGGCAGTGGTTAATGTGCTGTGAGTACACGACAGTTTTGTCAGTGAAAAAATAATTTAGATTTTTGTGTGTTTTCTCACATTTTGGCATAGACAACCGTGTCCCGCGCAATTTTGAATATTTTTCAGACTGAGACCGACCGTGTAGATTGATTCGCACTGCAAAAACTAAATGAATAAAGTTAGACAATACAAGTTGGCCGATTCTTTTATTTATTATACTGTGAGTAAACCACAGATTTGTCAGTGGAAAAATAATATTTTTGTATTTTCTCACATTTTGCATTTAGACAAGCGTGTTCCTCGGGCATCGATATCTGTGAGACAATCACAGGCCGTCTTTCACGCGGCAAAAACTAAAGAAAAAGGTACTTTAAGTTGACCTATTCTATTGTTTATTATGCTATGAGTAAACTACTGTTTTATCAGGGGAAAATTAATCACTGATGTTGTGTGCTTTTTTTTCTTTTTTTCTTCACAGTTTGGCATAGACACTCCTGTACACTTTTCATATTTGACAAAGGAGACTGATGTTCATTTAAGTTACACGGTACGAACTACAGAGAAAGCTATACATATTCCTTCCTAAGCTTGAATTCAAAACGGGTGATTTATATAAATTCTGGTGCTCAGGAAAACACGTAATTACCGTTAATGAGGTTAAATGACTGATTGGTTTGCTAGTGTTAGTTAAAATGACTGACAATATGTGCTTGTCACGTTTTCTAATTTGAATTTCGCAAAAACAGATCACTGTCATGATCTTGAAATGCAAGCTATGCCCATTTGTCTGCTCTGTCAGACTAAGTCTGTTAAAACATTACAGACTTTACCATTTTGTACATTCAACTGTATGTCCGATACCATCTCTGTACGAAGGCTGCATGTGTACATTCAAATCATACAATTCCCTGAAGATACACTTGACAGAAACTTAGATTTATTCCACATTAAATTTAATTTCTAAATAAAAAAAAGGCTGTGATAGATGTTAATTTTAAAAGAGTAGTTCACTTTCAAATGAAAATTAGCCCATGATCTACTCACCCTCAAGCCATCCTAGGTGTATATGACTTTCTTCTTTCAGACAAATACAATCAGAGTTAAATTACAAAATGTCCTGGCTCTTCCAAGTTTTATAATGGCAGTGGATTGCAACCAACAGATTGAAGTTCAAAAACGTGGATCCATCCGTCATAAACGAACTTCACGCTGCTCCGGTGTGGTAATAAATGCCTTCTGAAGCACAATGAGTTTGTGTAAGTAAATTATTAATATTTAAACTTTATAAAGTAAAATAACTAGCTTCCAGCCAAACGAACATACAGATTCCACTTAAGTCTAAAGCGCAACTCTCAAAAAATGTGAAGTAATGCTGATATTTCCGCTACGCCTTTATGCACTACGCTACTTCTGAAGTCACAAGTTGTGCTTTAGGGGAAAGTAGACTGCGTTTGGCTGGAAGCTAGAATTTTGCTTGTAGCGTGTTAAATATTCATATTTTTCTTACACAAACTCATCGTTTTGCTTCAGAAGGCCTTTATTAACCACCCCGGAGCAGCATGAAGTTTATGGCGGATGGATGCACTTTTTTGAGCTTCAATCTGTTGGTTGCAATCCTTTGCCATTATAAAACTTGGAAGAGTCAGGATATTTTGTAATATAACTCTGATTGTATTTGTCTGAGAGAGGAAAGTCATACACACCTAGGATGGCTTGAGGGTGAGTAGATCATGAGCTAATTTTCACTTGAAAGTGAACTAATCCTTTCATAGCCTGTTCAATAGGTTGTATATCTTTTTACTTTCCTTACTAGTATTTTTCCACGTACAATCTTGCTAATTGACAATTTTGTTAAATGTATTGTTACAATTAGAAGCATTACATTTTTGTAAATATTAGTCAATTGAACAGCCTGCATGTCCATTTTTCAAGGCTTTGTTGTCATTCATGAATATTTAGTCATGGTGTCTGCCCTGACTATGGCCTGTTTGTTTTGTAGATTTGTAAAGACATGCACTGACAAGATTTATTTCAATCCATTTAGAGAGAGGATCTTGACCAGGCGCAAAAGGCAGCAGTTGCCATCATTGCTGTCGAGGAAGAGGTTGAAAAGTTGCCTTTCAACCCACAGGATTTTCTGATTGTCCTTGAAGATGAGGTGGTAATGTCTGCAAAGTCCTGGGTTAGTGCACTGGTGCTGATTTTTGGGCTACTCTATGCCCTTCACATAAGCTACCCAAAGAAGCTGACCGTTTTTTTTTTTTTTTTTTTTTGAGTTCATTCAGAAAGTGCTGCTAAATCTCGAAGGCCAGGCCAAGCCAAGTTGCTTGCACTTAAAAATGAACTTCTGATTGACTAATATGAATATGCTGTTTCTGGTACCATTAGGCAATTGAGTTTGCAGTTTTTAGAATTTTAAACAGCAGTTTTCGATTTTTTTTTTTAAAAGTTCCCAATTTGTGCTATCTGTAAAAGTTTTAATAGTTGATCTTTAATATTTCATCGGAAATTTGTGATGACATTGTTTTAATGTTATTTGGACCGATTTTGCACACTGATTTAGTTTTAAAATGTCCCTGTTTGGGCAGTCTGTTATAGTCTTAAAGGAATAGTTGATTTAAAGGGTTAGTTCACCCAAAAATGAAAATTCTGTCAGTAATTACAAAAGTCTTATGGGGTTGGAACAACATGAGAGAGTAATTTTCATTTTCAATTTTCATTTTCATTTTTGGGTGAACTAACCCTTTAATGGTTAAAGTGTATATTTGATGAAACTGTTTCAATGTTATTTGGACTGAAAGCACACTTGTTTTATGCCTGATGAGCTTTTGTGAAAATATTTTTTCAATAAATTCTGGAATTGCATAATTTTCTTTCATCATTTCTTTATACTAATATTTTCCCCTTGTCTTAATTTAACTTTATTAATTTGAGTTTAGTTAACTTAAATCATTCACGGCAATCGGTTTCCTCAAACCATTTGAGTAGCTATATAGTTGTTTAAACTTGATTAAATTTATTAAATGAACTCAAACCAGTTAGTTTAAATTAATGGAATGAACTTAAAATATTTAAGTTACCTATACTCAAAATGATTGACTAGACCAACACTAAATTATGAGTGAATTTGACTCAATATATATAAGTTCCCAATACTCATACGTATTTGTTTTTAAACTTAAACGGTTTGTAAAAATCAGTTTCCTCAATCAGTTTGAGTTGAGTTAACTTATTGGGTTTTACAATAGATTTTGATCTGTTGAAGGTCTTGTGTTTCTGAGTTTGAGATTTAAATAAGAGATTTAAATTTTGAGTTCAAATCTGTTAAACTGGGTCTGAACTGCAAGGCACATCTGCATAAATTCAGAACAAATCTGTTTATGTAATTTTGAATTTAGAACAAACCTGTTTATGTGAGTCTAAACTGAGAACAAATCAACTGAACTGAGAACAAATCCATGTCAGCAAGTCTGAATTTAGAACAAATCTATTTTTGTCGAGTCTGTATTGGGAACAAATCTATGTAGGGGAGTCTGAATAAAGGAACAAAATACATTGGCGAGTCTGATCTGAGAACAAATTAAGGCGAGTCTGAACTGAGAACAATTCTACATATGAGTCTGAATTGAGAACAAATCTTGTTAAATTAGTCAGTAAAATCAGCATTTTTGAGCATCATAAGGATGAGGAGGAGCTGATAGAACAAAAACTCTGTAAAATAGGATACAGGATCATTCAATGGAAAATTCTGTTTTCAGTAAGTAGAAACAGAGGTTACAGGAGCTGTGCTGCACCATCTCATGTGCAAAATGTACCTGTGCAAGGCAGCTTGCGGTGACATTGCCTTCCCATCCCCAGGCAGAGAAGTGCTCAGCGCTCTGAGAGAAGCACAGGCCACTTCCTCCAGAGACAGCGGGCAGGACTGAGCTCACACCACACCGCAGGTCTTCCTCACTGGACAGGTAGATCCAGCTCTGCCCTTGAGCTTCAGCAGCTGGGCTGTTTTATGTAGATCCATGGATACTCTTTTAAAGGACTCAGTGAGCACCAACACCTAAATGATCTACAGGTACATATCACTCGTTTTTACACGGTACTTAAACGCTTTTTATACGACATAGAAACATTAAGCCAACATTACTGTGGCATATCTGGCTCCTGGGAATGTGCCAAAATGTACTGCACACAAATGAACACGTGCAAACTTGCTGATTTGATCATATCAGCAATATATCCTTAGCTTTTCTTTGCAAAATGTCACTCTTTAATTCTTTTTTATTATTCAAATAAGGAGATCTTTGACCCAGGCAGAATTTTATGTACTTCTGCTAAATACATTATAACTTGGAATACTAAACTTACACTGTTCAAATGTAATAAACTGTGATGTTATTGAAAGAAGTCTCTTATGCTCACCAAGGCTGCATTTATTTGATAAAAAATATGGTAAAAACAGTAATATTGTGTAATATTATTACAATTTAAAATAACTGTTTTCTATTTAGTTTTATTTTAAACTGTATGATGGCAAAGCTGAATTTCTAGCATCATTACTCATCATTCTAAAATGCTGATTTGGTGTTTAAGAAACATTTCTTCTTATTATTATTATCAATGTTGAAAACAGTTGTGCCGATTTCATTTAATGCATCCTTGCTAATCTTACCAACCCCAAAGTTTTGACTGTTGCTGTATGTCCGGAAACCTGTTCTGAATTTATTAAACTCGTTTATAAATTTCCAATAGGCTTTTAACTTGGATTTCAAACTAAAGGACAGTAAATGTATTTATTTTATTTGTTAGCTCAGCAAGGTGACATTTTCTTAATAAGAGGACAGATTCTGTCATCATTTACACCTTCATGTTCCAACTTCCTATGACTTTCTTACTTCTGCTGAACACAAAGAAGATGTTTTTAAGAACTTTGGGATCCAAACAACTTTCGACCCCATTGACTTTTGTTTGTTTTATATTTTTCAAAATATCTTTTGTGTTCCACAGAAGAAAGGAAGTCATAATTGGAATAACATGACAGTGAATACATTATGAATGAATTTTCATTTTTGGGTGAACTGTCCCTTTAAAAAAAAAAAAAATAAATAAAAAAAAAAGAGAGAGAGAGAAAGAGAAAAGTCAAAATATTCAGTTTCAACACTATTTAAGTACAAATTACCCAAGAGAATACTTTGGTACAGAAGTATAATTCAATTCCTCCGGTACATCCCTGATTATATGAAGGGTGTGTTCAGCATGGTTTATTTAGCAGTCATGTTTTTGAATGCAGTTATCAGTGTATTGTAATATTAATTGACTTGCACACTTATTCATTATACAAAATAAATTGCATGACCTGTAACGGCTTACACAAGAAAATTAGCAAATTAAATGAGCCGTGGATTCAGTTTCTGTTTGACTAAATTAAGCAGTTGGGATTTACAGTGATAGACTTCAAAAAATCAGGCCAAAGTGTTTAACTGCGATTCAAAAATGTAAAGCAGCTTTTCTAAAAGCATGTTTGCTGCAAATTTTTGACATGTTTATTATATATGTAGACACTTTACATTTTTAGAGCATGTCTTTAGAAGGTTTTGGAATGAAAAGACAAGTACCCATACTGTATAATCAGTGCATGAAAGCATGTGTCAAAGATCAAAGGTTTTGTTTATGAGGTGAAACCCAGAATGAGTCAGAGGTGTTATTCTAGCCGTGGAAGGAGGGCTACCGCTGGGTAAAATAAAGCTATTAGCTCTGATTAGCAGCCAGCTTGATCTGCTTTGACTCACACTGGTTCTTTATGCTAATGACTTGCAATACAACTAATCCCATATGACAGCTGGGATTATTCTGAGGGGTTAGAGGGAGAGAGAGATGAGGGTTAGGTACATAGTTGCGCAGAAGGAAAAGGTTATGCTGACAAAATGTAAATCGGTTCTTACATAATCCTGTCATATTTGATGTAGAGTCACAAAGCAAATATTATCAATACAGCGTCATAGCCAGTGACTGACAGATTAATTCTGTGCACGTGCCATGCTGAGGCCAGAGGTTATGAGGATATTGTTGACCAGTATGATACAGCCCATTCATACTGTACATCCACCACCAGTCTATTATTTTTTTAGTTTGTTCTCTGCTTTATGACGTCAATACATGATATTAACAAGGTAACCTTCCTGAACAGGCCAAATTAATATGCATATCTTTATATTCAACTCTGACGTTCATAATTAATATTTATTTATTTTTTATTTATACATTTTTCACAATACCTTATTCCAGTGTACAATAGCGATATTAAAAAGACTGGTGATATTCAATTTTTGAATTGAAAATGTGAAAATTCTGTCATCAATTACTCACCTTCATGTCATTCCAAACCCGTAAGACTTTTCTTTATCTTCGAAACACAAATGAAGATCTTTTTCAATCTGAGATTTCTGTCCCTCTATTGACACGCAGCTACCAGCTATCACTTTCAAGCCCCAGAAAGGTAAAGACATCATTAAAGTAATCCGTAACACTTTACAATAAGGTTCATCAGATAACATTAGTTAACTACCTTAGTTAACATGAACTCAGAATGAACAATATTTCTCCAGCATTTATTAATTTTAGTTAATATTAATTTAAACATTTACTAATACATTATTACAATCAAAGGTTGTATTTAGTTAATGCACTGGGAAGCTGTAGTTTTATTCATTAGCATTAACACTCTTGTCACTAACAGGTTAAACCACTGGAGACACATGGATTATTTTATTGATCTCTTATACCTTTCTGGGGCTTGAAAGTGGTAGTTGTAGAATGGAGGGACAATGGAGGGACAGAAAGCTCTCAGATTTCATACAAAAAAATTATAAATGTAAATCTAACGGGGTTGGAACAACATGAGGGTGAGTAATTAATGACAGAATTTTCTTTTTTGAGCGAACTATCCCTTTAATGTGGGGTTAAAAAAAATCCCTTTTCCATTAAAATATAGCAAATTATAGTCTATAGAAGAAAAGAACTATTAAAAACAGCTAATAGATTTACACATTTTAATATCAGCCAACTAAATTCAGTTTAGAAGGGCTAAATGGTCCCTGATGGGGGCATCTATTTCACTTTATCTTATAGTGCTGCCAAACTTTCACATGAGTTTCTAAATCAGTGACTTCCTCAGCTGTTCTTAGAGGGGGAAAACTTCTTAACTTATGATAATGTATCTGGATAAACTAAGACGTTAAAATGAGCTGTGTCCTCAGAGGGCTCTTGCAAAAGCATGTTTGACTAAACTAATTTCCTGTTAGAAATCTTTATTTGGACGAAAGTGGGTGATCTCTGACTGAGTCTCATTATCAGGGGGACGTTTAGAGAGATCTTTGTCTCAGGGAGCCAGAATAGTTTTTCCATCAGGGGACGCCAAAGTGTGACAGTCTCAGATTAAGCTCACTTTAATGACACACTTACACTCAGTTAAGACTGTCAGGAGTAGGGCTGTTCAGCTACAGTCCTGGAGGGCCACTGCACTGCAGAGATTAGAGCTCAAAAACCTTGATGGGACTTTAGTTCATGTCTGCTTGCTTTGAGGTAATGTGTACTCCTAAAGTAGAACATTTTAAATGCAAAACTCTCTTTTTGGAAATTGGGCCAATAATAACATATACATAATACAATCTTAATATGATTTTACACAATAATAAACAAGAAGTAAATATTGAGTCATTTTAGACACAATATTGTCAATTAGTTAGTCTATTTTTGCCCCGCCAATGAAGCTACAGCAGAATAAACCGTTCCGCATCTCATAGCAACATGCAGTAGTGGCGTTTCTGAACAAATTGTTTGCATGAATGATTTAACTCATTATATTATTGATTTAGCTCATAAAGACAGTCCCTTGTTTCATTGCTAAATTAATCTCTTTTTGAACGAATCGTTTGAGTGAATGATTTAACTACTCACTCATAAGGACAGTCACTTGTTTGGTTATTTTAATATTATTTATATACCATTATTGTATTTAATAATATTTTGAGTATTTATTTTTATCAATTTTTAATTCAGTTGTAATTTTGCTTTGTGCTTTGTCATTTTTTTAAATATATTTCCATTTAGCTTTAAGTTATTCTTTCAATTTTAATTTGAGTAATTTTAGAACTTATTGTGTACTTCTTATAAACATTTTGCAATGGAGGGAAAGCTGCTCATCAAGTGATTTCATTGTTCTTAACATAGGGTTAGGGTTCACCTTTATCCCAGGGTTAAAAATGTACTGTAATTAATAAGCAAAAAGGCACAAAGTGTATATTTTCTATTATTGAATTGCAGTTTTATAAATTAATTTTTTGTTGGATCTGTTCCTGTTTGCCTGATTTCCTAGTTAGTTTCCTCATTAGTTAATTAGTCCCACACACCTATTCTGTTTCATCCTGATTACGTTTCCTCATGTTTATAAGCCCTGTGGCTGTGTCTGAAATCACATACTCTCTTGGTACTCATTTTGAATAAGTATTTACCTCACATCCAATAAAAAAGTATGTTCAATATGGTATGTGTATAGTATGAATGTAATCTGGATGTACTAAATTCACCATGTTGTCATTATCATGTGACCTACCAGCGTCAGTTACGCCTTCTTTTTTACAGTCTATGGTTACGTCGCTTCACTGCCATTCATAAATTATCTCCCTTGGCCTCATGGGATAGTAAAGTGTCCATCTTATGCACACTTCTGAATCTTGCCAAAAGTTGTAGGTCATCCGGGGTACTTTTTGCGTACTCTTTTATGAGTAGTGAATTCAGACATGCTTCTTTTGTCACATACTGTTTTTCGCCTACTATATAGTAAGGAAGTATGCGATTTGGGATGCAGCCTGTGTTTCCTCTGTTCTTTGTCCGGTATTGTTTATGTTAAGTGTAGTTGCTACTCTGATTTATACATGTTCACATTGTTTATTAAAATACACTTTTTTTATTTTGTGCGTGTTAGTCTACACATTACACTGAGAGAGCACTGGCGGTGAATATCCTTTAAAATTCAGTTTTACCACATGGAACTGAGCCCGCCGGGACAGGTTTCAGAACGGTTTTGGACAGTTTTTCCATATATGACATTGGGTTTCCATCAGGTAGTTTGTAATTCCTAAAAATCCAAACTTATTTTGTGTGAGAGTCTGTGCATTTGGGTCTACTCGCTTAGAGAAGAAATAAAAACAGTTTCAGGTTCGGTCAGGTTTAGTCTTTAAAATGAGTGCACCAGTCAGGTCGGATAACATGGTCATATTTACGGGCCGGGTTTGGGCTTTAACTTGATGTCTAGTTTTGAGCTGCTTCACTGAATGGCACGTTTTGTTCAATCACTGTCATGATCCCACTGCAGCACAAGGAAGTTTCGGGGAAAGCAGTGGCACACACGTGCCGAATGCATTGTGGGACATTGTGTGACCTGACAAGAGCCTCGTTTACTGCTTTTAGGATGGTCAAGCTCAGCTTTCACATTAATGCGTTTCATTTGACAACCAGATGTCAGTAACATTACTCAGTAACATCTTTCAGGGGTTTAATACATGCTAAAATATGTCAAATCAATGATTAGCTGTTCCATCACACCCTTTTTTCAAGCTTTTGCAGCGGACTACATGTGACACACTGCGAAATGAGAATGACATCTGCATTATAAACGTATCCGAACGTATCACACTCACACATTCACGCGTAGTCCCATCCAGATGGATTGTCTTCACTCTCAGCACTGAGCCACTGGTGAGAGACTGCAGTTATTTCAGTCTCATTGCAGTCTCTCTCTCTCTCTCTCTCTCTCTCTCTCTCTCTCTCTCTCTCTCTCTCTCTCTCTCTCTTCCTCTCCATCTCTCTCTTCCCTTTATTCTTATATCGTCTCTGATTAAGCATCATTCTCACATGCTAGGCTTTCATGCCTCCTCTTTCACACTCACTCTCTCTCTCTCCATCTCTGTTAGCTGCTCTTTCACTTACAGCCCCAGTGATCATGCCGCATCCCTCTCTCTCTCTGTCCTCTCCTCCGCCTGTCTGCTTTTGTTTACATATATCTTCATCAAACTGACTGTTTTTGTGTGTGTGTGTGCCAGCTGAACTGCATTCGCCTGTTTTTTGGTGAGAGGACATTTAGATGTGGGACGCAGCGTGTTTTTTACCTTGCAGCTCACTCATCTGGACGGCTTTCGGAAAGGGGTCCTGTTCAGACTTTCAGGAATACATCGATCATCCGGTTTGCTGCCCGCCGAGTGTTTTCCCGGAGTCTGTTGCATAGCTGTGCATCTCCTGCGGTGCACTCGGACTGCTCTTATAGTCTCTGTGAAGAGCGTGGGCTGAAGAAAACCCCCCTCTGCCCGTCATCAGCCTGAGGAGAAACACCGCTGAGGGTCAGCTAAGAACAGTGGAGAGGAAAGAGGCAAATCGAGAGAAGAGTGAAGGGCAAAGCAGCACCGCACAGGTTAAGAAGAGCATCAAAGCGCCCGGCACAGACAGGATCAGTTCCTGTTGGGAAAGAGAGCGCGAGTTTAAGAAAGAGAGAGACAGGAGCACTTTGAATTTCTGAACTCTGAAATAGTGACTCTTCAGCTTTTGAGATCCAACTCAGAAATTCTGATTCTCTTGGACTTCCAGGACAAGCTGTGTCAGTGTTCCCTGCTCAGGATCCTTTGCAGCTAACAGCCATGCAGGTGTCCTTCGCGTGTACGGATCACGGGTTGAAGGCCCCGCGCACCAGCGAGCCGAACAAGCAGAACACGTCGAGTCCGAACACGGCCAGCGCGGCACGGGCACGGTTCCGAACGGTGGCTCTGATTGCTCGTAGCCTGGGCTCCTTCACGCACAGGCACCACATTTCCCTGAAGGAGTCCACTGGAAAACTCACCGGCATGAAGTACAGGTACGGAAAACTTCCGGCAACCACAGAAAACTCTGATTATATTGTTGTGAGATATCAATTCTGACACTGTTTTTATTTTTAAAAAATTATTCTCAAAAAGATCTGGTAAAGGTCTCTATAAAAATAGCAGTTTACTCTGTGAATGAACAAACTCGTTCTAATAAATTCCGTCATTATACTGAAATCTTAAAGGAATAGGTCATTTAAAAAATTACATTCTATCATAGTTTACTCAACCTCATGTTGTTCCAACTTTTTTTCTTTTGTGGAGCACAAACTATTTTGAAAGTCATTGGGGTCCAAAACAACACTGGACCAAACTGACTTTCAAAAAGACTATTAAAAATATATATTTTATGTTTGAAAGAAGAAAGAAAGTCATGCAGGTTTGGAATGAGTAAATTATAAAAAATTTGATAGAAGTCTTAAAGTGATTGTTTGATGGACTGGTTAATAATGAGATTTGGTGGAGTGATTGATGAAGTGAAAAGTAAATTGTGATTGGCTACATTTTTTAACAACTTTTTTTAATTCTCTGACAATGAACAGTGGATTTTTGTCTTGTGTGTGAAATTGTGAATTAGAGTAAAGGCTGGAGAGCTGAAAACACTCAGTGTGTGTGTGTGTGTGTGAATATGAGGGGGAGGTGTGAACAAATGATTTTTGTGCTGGAAATAATTAATTGCATCTGAGACACAAGGATAGCACAAGAATGCAACAGTTATGGCATATCTGACATAACTGGCAGTTTGCCTGTGCTTTACTCTAATTGGACACATTAGCTGTTGGGCAGGGGTCATATTTGGGCAGCAGGGTAAACCTGAACACCCTCGACTGATGTCCAGCTTCACGCACTCATGTTTGACATTTATTACTTTTCTACACTTTCAATGAATTCATTGCATGATTAAAAGGGCAATTTCATGAGGATATTACTTTGTCTTGATCTTTTGAAATAAGAGTAACTTATTTATTATAGAGAACAGATACAGTATTATAGATACTACTACCTGTACATCTTTTCCAAAGGATCCCAGTGTTAGGAAAGTGTGGCTGAAGTTTATTTGTTAACAAGATCTGGGTCATATTAGTCTGACCTTAAAAAGTTTGTGTGGCACATTTCAGCATAGATTGTTTTGCTAACCTGTCACAAGGTAATGAGGCATTGCAGAGAGGTTGTTATTGAAGGATGGAGCAGCGTAAGCTATTTACTAGACAGCAAACCCATCTCGTGCTCCACGTGTAAGCACAGCAAAGAGTTGTTCATTTTACATGCAAAGAGGCTATTTAGTCTTAAAGGACAAGCAAAAAACAAAAAAAAACAAAAAACCTGTTTACTTCTAAGGATAAGTGATGATTAAATGAGATAAATGATTAAATGATTTGTGATTTTGAGAAAGGGTGAAATAGGTATATATAGCCTATAGTCAAAATTATAAACGCAACACTTTCGAAAACGTTTTTTTCCTCCATTTTTCATGAGCTGAACTCAAAGATCTAAGACTTTTTTCCATGTACACAAAAGGCATATTTTTCTCAAATATTGTTCACAAATCTGTCTAAATCTGTGTTAGTGAGCACTTCTCCTTTGCCAAGATAATCCATCCACCTCACAGGTGTGGCATATCAAGATGCTGATTAGACAGCATGATTATTGCACAGGTGTGCCTTAGGCTGGCCACAATAAAAGGCCGTAAAGTTTAGTGTTTTGTTCTTCCCTAATATTTAATTCCTCATATTTCGGTGGTTTAATCTAACTTGTAGGGTCATTAAAAACAAATATCCCCTCTTTCCTATATATATATATATATATATATATATATATACATACACACATACGCATACATATACATAGTGAAAAATAAATGTATAGATTTATCTATGTATTTGAAATACATTTATTTATTGCTAAGTATACTACAAATACATTTACATATTTAAAATAATATAAATACCCTGCAGTTGTATTTAGAAGGAGATTTTAAATGAATTACCTAATTTGACTTATTAAGGTTATAATCAAGTCACATAACAAAACAAAACTGTTTTCACAAGGCAAATTTAACCATGAGTAATGACCCTCTGTTTATCCGTATATGTCGGATGTCCTGGAGAAGAAATATCTGTCTCTGTCGTTTAATCATCTGTCACTCAATGTGATTTAATCTTTAGAAATAGCAATTGCTCTGACAGCATAGAACCTCAGGTCTTTTTGTAACATTACATTACAAGTCATGCTTACATTTGAACATCTTTTTGTTGCACCATGTGTCTGTGATTAAGAGTGTGTGTTTGTAGTGGTCAGAATGTATAAAATGAATATAATTGAAATGAATGTTTGACATGAAAGTAAATAGCTGCTCCATCTCTGTGTTTGTCCTGCTCATGGTTCAGAATGAACTCTCTGCTGCACATGCTAATGGAAAGTATTGAGAAAATGCTCAGGCCATTAATATGTTTTACTGTATTATCCTTTAATAATTTAGTCCCTTTTGACAGAGGAATTATTTAACTTTTTTTTTTTTTTTTAAATGTTTTTATCACAGAATGATTTTGTTTCTCATTTTATTCAGGTTGCAATAACAATAGAGCAAAATGGATTGAAATAAAACAAATTTAATACATATATGTTTGGTCTCATTTGGGCCTTGAGTGTTAAATTTGGGCCATGCTTCTGTTTAACCTAATCATAACCCTTTCCTAACCATTCTGAGCAGTAAAGCTTTTTTCTGTGCTCTCTCTCTCATTCTCTCTCTGAATTTATAAATGACAATAAGGCTGAAGATATAGTTTAAAAACCTTTGATGTCCACAGATTTGTAAAATACCATAGTGTGTCCAAGGGATTAAGCATTAGCATTGTGTGTCTCTATTTGTATCTCTCTCTCTCTCTCTCTCTCTCTCTCTCTCTCTCTCTCTCTTTTATTTGTTCAAATCATAGAAGTATCATTTGGCCTGGTATTTCTGAATTCATAGCAGTAAAGCAAACAGTTGCAGTGTTTCATGGTTCACTGGCCGGCGCTACGCAGTCCAGATGGGTAGTTGTGCTGTTTGTGTGTGTGTGTGTGTGTGTGTGTGTGTGTGTGTGTGTGTGTGTGTGTGTGCGCGTGCGCACATTCATCCTTGTCATTGTATTTGTGTGGGCTTCTGTTTTCTTGGCCATTGGGCTATTAGAAATTAATCAAAAATCAGTCAATTCATTTTTTTTGACTTGTAAGCATTTTTCTTCACACCATAATGGACCGTTATGCTAATGTGTGTATTTTTGTGTGTGAGTAACACAGCAGCAGAGAGTCACTGTGTTCCAGAATTTTCAGATGCACATGCAGGATAAGGAAACCTAACAAACAGCAAAGGACACAGGAATATTTCATTTTTCATTTTCTGGGTTTGTTATGGTAGAGATTTGGGATGATGCATATTAGCCAGGTTTACCAGTGTGACTTTAAAGGCAAAGTCCACTCAAAATCTAGCTATCTGTCTGTATATCTATATTTGGTTAGTTGCAGGTAGGCAAGTAAAATATAGGGTTTGAGCAACATTTTCAATTATTAATCAAAATTATCACTATATATTTGAATCTGTCTGTCTGTCCTTCCTATCTATTTACTGTTAGTAGGTATACTTAATTAGTTCGTTATCTAATATAATAGTTAGTTAGTTATCTAATCTTATTGTTAGTTGTTGTATGCTCCTTAACTCAATCTGCTTGCAATCACGTCATTTTCTATAAGCAGCTGATTGGTTCCTGCTGTATCAGTAGCCAATGAGCTTATGTGCTCAGTCTTCAAAAACTGGTCAGCATTTGCTGTAGCAGTTGCAGCGCGCTTTCATAAACCCTCCACCTTCCCCAGCACCACCTGTATAGACAGTGGTGCTATGGCGCACGGCTCGAGAACACACAAAGACATGACAAAACAAGAGTTTCAGAGCTCTGTCACAAAACCAAGAAATTAACTAGACAGAAGTGACAGAACCTTGACACTTACCTATCTTTTAATCATCGTATTGTGTTATTCATTGCTGATGAGGCTGTTTTATCTTAAAACTGCTTCATTTTTATTTAATTATAGGACGGTGCAGATGCACTCACAGTGGTAATATCGTTCAGAATATTATCGTTCCCCCCCCCCCACACACACACACACGACTATACAGTATCACAAGACTAAGAGAGACAGTAATGAGGCCTCACACTCTCACAAGCTTATACTCTT
This sequence comes from Meda fulgida, assembly GCA_030578275.1. Classification (NCBI taxonomy): domain Eukaryota; kingdom Metazoa; phylum Chordata; class Actinopteri; order Cypriniformes; family Leuciscidae; genus Meda; species Meda fulgida. Next base: position 8,042,343 of record CM060617.1, on the reverse strand, counting down.
ACAACAGTCTTACGAAAAAATATTTGAATGCTTGTCTTTTATCTGTCTGGTCCTTCAAATGCTGCATGTTGTTAGTTTATTAACAAAACCCTTACAAAAAAGTATTGTGACAGTATCATAGTACTTTAGTATAATACTATGGTACTGTATTTTTCTTACATTGGTACATGATTTTTTAGGACAGGGTACCATGGTTTAATGGAACTCAACCATTCAAAAGTTTGGGGCCAGAACGTTTTTTTAATTGTTTTTTTTTTTTTAAAGAAATGAATTCTTCCATTCAGCATGGACACATTCAATTGATCAAAAGTTCTATTAAAAACATGTTTAATGTTACAAAATATTTCTATTTAAAAAAAAATGCTGTTGTTTTGAATTTTCTGTTTATCAAAGAGTCCTCTAAAATATAAATCATAGTTTCCACAAAAATATTAAGCACTAAGCGCAACTTTTTTTCAAAATTGGTAATAATAAGAAATGTTTCTTGAACAGCAAATCAACATATTAGAATGATTTCTGAAAGATCATGTGACAAAGACTATGGCTGCTGAAAATTCAGCTTTACCATCATAGGAATTAAGTAATTTTCAAACATATTTAATATATTTTGTACTATGGTTTGGAACATACCATGGAACTGAAATTCATGTTCCTTGGTATTTATATGGTACTTCCAAAAATACCGTGCTACTACTATGGTAAATGTCCGAAAAACTTCCACAGAAAGTGCTATGGTACTTTTTAAGTGAATGGCATCAAATATGGTATTACCATGGCACATAGTACACCATGATAGTGTCTAAACTGTGGTACCAGCTATAGTTACAGTGGTGGCATGCTCAGGAAAACATGTCCTATTTAGCCTACCATGTCCATGGAGATACCACATTTTGTGATAGAAGTGATTCTGCATTTTTGTGTTGTGTGTGTTTTGAGCATCGAGCCAAAAAAGGAAAAAACCCGTTGTGTTCCTACACACAGTCATGTACATGTACAAATAAATGAGACCTCTTTTCCTGTCATGACACATCTGTTCTTCACACACACCTCTGAACAATGTCAGTGATACTGATACGATAAATACCGTCTCCATTGGCTTGCGGAGGCATTTCTGAGCTCATCTGTCACACAGTCTCTCAGTTCGTCAGCTCTCTGACTCAGCTCGCTGTGATGAAGAAGGATCTGTTGACAATCAACAGCATGTGTGTCTGCTGTTACCCGGAAAAAAGACACACACACCCATCACACGGAGAAAAGGGAGTTTTCAATTATATATGTCTGCAGCTGATAATGTGCTGTGGTTGTGATGTCACACAAACTAATAATCTCTCTGAAAAATATAGAGTGGGAGATGATGTTTGGGCGACATGCATCAGTGTGTACATGAAGCCACCTTTTATAAAGACAACAGATTTGTCTTATTTGAAAAGGCAATAATCTGAAAGGTCTGACCTGACCTGCAGGAATAAGACAGAGAGATAATCATTAACTTTTAATTTGGTTTACTTAGATTCTTACTCAGATTGCTTAACGATGTTGATATGCAAAAATATGGAGACAGAACCGTTTGGAAGGGAAATGTGAACTGTCCATGCTGAATTGGTATTCTCATCGTAAACTGAAAATCAGCCCGCAAGCCAAAATCAATGTTCTTGGTTTACCTCCAAATGCATGCTAACTCACTTCCTGTGAGGCAATGCACAGCTTCACAAATACACAGAAATATTCATACCATGTCTGGTTGTTCCTCCTAAAATAATACCCCAAAATGAAGAAAATCCATCCTGATGGTCTTATTACGATGCAAACTCAGGTTTTGAGGCTGGCAGGGTTAGATCCAGACATCAGTAGCTGTTGCTCTGGTATTTTCAACTAAAAAAAGAAAAAGTGAGTGGTGTTGCTCGATCAAAACCCACCACCACGATGTTAAGGTGTTGTGGGTGGTTGTCAGGATGTTTGCTAAGGCGTTCTGAGTGGTTTTTAGTGCTTTGCTATGTGGTTGCTTGGATTCTCTGGGTGTCTCTATATTATTGCGGTCAATAACTATGACTCAGGTCTCTTCAATGCAAGTTCATGGAATTGTTCATCTACCGGTTGAAAATTGTAAGTTCAATCACACAATATCACACCTCTCCTCAGCAATCCACATTATTTGAAGTGTCATTTAGTTCTGTAGCACAAACAAATTACATCAAAGTTTATTACTTCAGCGTTTGTGAATGGATGGATGGAATCTGTTCCTTCAAACAGTAAAATAAACTGCACTTAGTCTACATGTGTTTATCATAATCACAGGATAAAACAAATGTTTAAGCAATCTGAGGACAGTAACAGTGAACCATAGAGCAAATTGATGATATTTCATCTGTGACTCAGTCAGGCGTTAAGAGGACGCCACATTTCAGAGTAGAGGAAATTTTAATGATAGAGGAGTGGGAATGGATTGCTGAGGTATTACTTGAAACCAAGCCCACTGTTAAAGTTACATTCACACCCTGATGAATAGAGCTGTATTTTATATTGTAGCCAATAAGATGATTTAAATGCAAGGCTCAAGCCATAAAAAGTGTAGATCCAAGACTTTGGGGCATAAATATCAGCCAGCCATTTTGTGCGTGTGCATTCACGTGTACTTTTTAAAGCTATTAAAGAGTTTTTGTTCTCCAGCAATAGCTATATTAAATCACTGAAGTGCTGTAAGAGTCGCAGCAGTCTCTGTGGATCAAACATTCAGTTGTCATCTGCACTGAGAGAAAATTAAAATGGTTTCCTTTGGGTCCAAAAAGGAGGTCCATTATTCACATCCACTGCAGTCCCATTAATGTTTTTTTTTTTTTTAAACCAAATATCAGAAAAATGTTTGAACAGTTAGGACCTTGGTGGCTTTTTAAACGTTTTATTTTCCTTTAACTTTTGAAATAAAAGTGTTCAGTGTACTATGAAAATATCTGTGCAGAAAATTGCTTTTTTTAACTTATTGTGGGGGTGGCCATTTCAAATTCCAACTCATGAATGGAGCCACATTTTTAATTTCAGAATTTTGCCCATCCCTCTATTACAATAGTAATAATATTTGCAGAAATTATATTTTATATTTATGATTATGTAATTTTAAGTATTTAAAAATAGGAACACAATGAGCTTTTCCTAAGCCTTATCCAGAAGCTTTTGGTGTTTATAAAAAGATTTCACATTAATTTAGCACATTTATTTTAAGGAGACACACCCAAAATGAAATGAAATGAAATAAAACAGACATGTCTGAACTGAAGACACTTGAATGATATGTCCTTGGTAACTTATTTCTAACTTTCTCCACAGGAATCTTGGGAAGTCAGGACTGCGAGTGTCATGCCTTGGACTTGGTGAGAATTTTTTGATTTATAAAGCATAAGCATAACCCATAAACACCAAAAGGTCACACTGACTATAAGTATCATAGATCTGTGACACATTCACACAATATATTTCAATGAAGTGCAGGCAACATTGTGTGTTTGAAGTCACATGATCTTGAAAATATTATCCTCCCTCCATTCATATTTAATGTATCATGAATTAAAACACAAGCTCACTAATTGCCTCACACACACTCCACACACAGCGGGAGAGTGATGGGTTGACGCTTAATTTATTCTCTTTTTCCTTTTAGTTTACAATTAGATGTTTCCATTAACAAGGCTTGTGAATGGAAACGTAATGACTGTATAAATCATTTTTGAGATAAAAACACGCAGTGGCTTATATAGCAGGCATTTCTAATGCTGCGGGGCTCCAGGAAAACCATGCAAGAGATCATGCAGTTTATTCCAATCTGGCCGTTCTATATTTATCACTACAAACTAATGCATACGCAAGATACGCAAGAAAATTAGGTAACACTTTATTTTGATGGTCCCTTTTGAACATTCTGGTGACTATAAGTAACTTTGCAACTACATGTCAACTAACTCTCATTAGAGTGTTAGTGTACTGTCTGCTTAATATCTGATAACTCTTTATTGTGATGGTCCTCCAACAGACAGTCTACTGACTATAAGTAACTATGCAACTACATGTCAACTTATTCTAACCCTAACCCTACCAGTCTACTAAAACTCTACTAACACTCTAATGAGAGTTAGTAGACATGTAGGTGCAACGTTACTTATAGTCAACAGAATGTGTTAAAGGGACCATCCAAATGAAGTGAAAACGAAAATTACAGTAATGTCAGTTCAGGTCTGATGTTCTGCTCTTATTTATAAAATGCAAGAATTTGAAGTATTGAAAATGTTATGTTTTGTCTCCAAGAGCAAACGTATTTTTCTCGCATGAAAACCACAGGGCATTGAAAACTGGTTTGGTGTGGACTGGATAAGTGAGCTGGATTTTATTGTTGTCATACTAAAGGCTTTCAGAAAGAGCACTGAGGAACAAACAGCTGCTGTTCCACCATAAAAAAGCCCTGGGCTTATCTTCACAATCCATTTCCAAATGGTGTCTCTCTTATCTTAGATAAGAATCTTCCTCGGTATGAGTCTACACACAGCCATTCAAAAGTTTGGGGTTTCTAAGATTTTGAAAAAAGTCCAGTCTTCAGTGTCACATGATTCTTCAGAAATCGTTCTAATATTCTGATGTGCTGCTCAGGAAATATTTCTGATTATTGTTGTTCCTTGTTGTAAAATTGTACTTATTTAACAACATCCAGATGTATTTTTAATATATGAATTGTTGACTTTCACTATTATTAGCGAACAGACCAAGTTAACAAAATGTTGAACTCTGCTTAAATTTGTTGCATTGAAGTTGCTGTCAGTGTCAGCAGAAATCAACAACTTTTAATGAAAGTGAATAAAATGGATTTGGTGTTATTTACATGCCCTTTCTGTATTTTAGTACCTGATTAACTGAGTACAAATCAGCAAACAGAGCAAACATGCTCACAAAAGCTGAATGAAACTTGCAAATTGTTTTGTGAAAAAGGCTTTAAACTACTAAGAGCTTAATTTCACGGCTGCTTATTCACTGATGTTTAGTGACTGAAATGCAGGTTTTGGTGCTGAAATAGTGCTGCAACTCACCCTTCATTGCTTGTAGCTGTTATTTTCCTGAGACGTCAGAGGTCATTGCTTTAGGTCGGACATCGCAAACATTAGCCACTTGATCAAACGCTGCTAGAGCACTGCAGGCCGATTTCAGTTTAAGATTTCAGTGCTCCAGACATGCACTTTACTGAATACATGTGGACAGCTTTCAGTGGAAACCACCAAAGCAGCAGTAATTTTTTTGTATAGGCTTGTGTGTGCATATGTGCATGTATAAATGTATGTTCATTCATGTGAGTCAGTGGTGTTTGCTTAAAGACTATGGTGGAAGCACAACGGTGACTCTTTATTTTTGTACAAATAATCTAAAATGTATAGTAAATATCACTCTTGGTACACTTAAATATTTTAGTGAATGAAAGTGTAAAATATTACACAGCATATGTCAGCTTTTTTGTATGTCTTCTTGCCAGTTAATCTAATGCAGTAATATGGGAGGAGATCCAGGATTAGGCGGAAAGATCCTGTATTCCCTTGAGTTGATGAGCTGCCGAAGACCCTGGTGATGAGGACTGTTAAGTCATGTACGAAACACAAGAAAGGCGCTAAATGCTTCTTATCGCTGCACAGGTGTCACCTATGGAACGCAACACTTGCAAACGCCCACACTATTTCCTCATTTATCCTACAACCCATGGGCGCTTGATCGCCATGGGAACAGCTGATCAGCCCCGACGGGTTCCCTCACCCTGAAACACAGTCGGGTGTTTCTTCGAATGTCAACTGATCCCATATATTGAAGCCCAGGACACCAGTGCTTGCTGGAGAGATGCTCATCCCGCAGCGGGGGTGCAGTTTTAGGGTGATAGTAGGTGATTCTGACAGGGATTGGGGCAGTGACTGCAGAGTCTTACCCTGACAGCAATGAATCATGGGTGCATTAGACTGCCAGCAGTGTGAGTCAGGCCAAGAATAACACAGTCCTCAGGAAATCCTGGGACAGATTTTCCCAAGAATCAACCTCATTTTTATCTCTTTAGCTATATGCTAAACTAAAGTATTGAAGCATTTATTTGTTTATTTTTAATGGTTTCAATTTCCCTATCAAATATTATATATATATATATATATATATACTTTGATTTAGAAAGGACGCATTAAATTGATCAGAAGTGACAGAAAAGACCAAATTTAAAATGTAACAAAGTTCCGTCATAAAACTCTACATAGCGCAGCTGATTGGTTGCTGTGGCATCAGTGGCCAATGAGCTGCAGTTCAACATTCAAATACGTGCAGGGTTTGCTGTTAGCAGTCTGCAGCACACTTTCAGAAACCCTCCACCTTCCCCAGCTCCACCTGTGTAGATCCACTATATGGGGGTTATTTCATGTATGTTATATACAGTATGTGCAGCAGCAGCTTGTCTTACTTGCTCACAGCAGCATGTCTGTGAATGTATTGGCAGTAGCAAGTCTCTTTACTCGCTCTGCAGCAGCAAAAGCAGCAATAACCAACAGTTGGTTGTCGCTCTACAACCAACCATAGTAGCAGATCTATTCCTGCAAGACCAAATACATTAACATTGCTAAATCCATTACCATGCCAATCTGAGAGATGTCATGACAGAAATGCTTTTTAACTTTATATTCATCAAAAGAAAATGTTATCACGTTTCCACAAAATATAAGCAACACTGCTGTTTTTAACATTGACAATAAGTTTATTGAGCACCAAATGAGCATATGATTTCTTAAAGATCATGTCACATTGAAGACTGAAAAAATGACTGCTGAATTCAGCTTTTCCATCATAAATGACATTTAAAAAATATTAAAAATAGAAAATAGTACCTTTAAATTGTAATAATATTTATCGATTGAATACAAACTGCATGACAATTTTTGGAAGTGAGTTTTAATGTTTTTTATAATAATATTTATATTTTCACAACTGCAAAAGCTAATAATCTTATGAAGAACTGGACAAGTAGTCAAAATTCTTGCTATTTTATAAGATTGTTAAAATACGTACATACATTTTTCTGATGCTTTTCATCCAGAGAGACTTAAAAGACTTCCCAAAAAAGAACACCATTATTATGTCATATTGAATTAAATCAATAGGGAAATGTTGACTTGTTTACATCAATATGGAAGTGAAATGTGTAGCCTACATCAAGTCCACTGAACAACAATGAAGTTTAAGGAAATGTCACTGGCCTTGTTTTCTTAAATTCTTCTTTAAAACATTCAGATTCAGGTCTGTGTTTCCTTCTAATGTGTTGGAAGGTTTCAGTGACAGGCACCAGAGCAAATAAATGAAACTCATTTACATATACATTTACATTTATTCATTTTGCAGATGCTTTTACAAAGCGACTTACAAATGAGGAATACAGCAAGCGATTCATCGTGAAAAGGCAAACAAGTAGATTAGAGAAGAAGTGCTCAAAATACAAAGTTTCAGAAATTGCTTAGAGTAGCATAAACTAGAAAAAGGAGGGATTAAAGGAAAGTGAAAGATAGATTTTTTTTATGATGAGGTTAAGTGCTCATGGAAAAGATGATGAGTTTTCAGCTGTCTTTTGAATGTTATCAGGGATTCTGCATTCTGGATGAAGTCGGGGAGATCATTCCACCAGCAAGGACCATTGGATGAAAATGTTCTGGAGAGTGATTTTGTGCCTCTCTGTAATAAATTAACTCACTGGATACCTCTGACTCACACTCCCCCCTGCTTTCAATTTCTCTCTCTCTCTCTCTCTCTCTCTCTCTCTCTCTCTCTCTCTCTCTCTCTCTCCCTCTCTCTCTCTCTCTCTCTCTCTCTCTCTCTCTCTCTCTCTCTCTCTCTCTCTCTCTCTCTCTCTCTCTCAGGCACATGGGTGACATTCGGTGGGCAGATTTCAGATGAGGTGAGTATTTCAAATGTTTATATTCATAACCAAAAAGCAAACTTAATTATTTCCAATACATTTTCGACCGAAATTAATCTATAGATTAAACATATTTACTCTTAATAAATAATTTTGTAACATAATATAATTATGTGGCTGAATCATCTGCTTTCACCCATAATCCCCATTTCTAAATCCACTTTAGCCATAAGCACAAATTGGGTAGAGTTAGCCGAGATGAGCATGTTCTGTATTGACAGTCTTGGCAGAGAGGAAGGCTCGTAGACACATCATGCTGTGGTCTTCCTCATTATTCAAACAATAACATCATTGTGCCAGTGTCCCTTTCTGACACTCACCCAAGGCAAATGCACATAAATACTAGTGGTTCTTACATAATAAAAGTCCTTACAAGCCTGTCTCTCCCCAGAGGCGGAGTCTCCTCTTTTGTCCAGTCATCCCTCTTGTCCAATCAAATTATGCGAGATGTGGATGTCCCAGTTCGGTCCCCTTCTCCACATGTCATAAGTCATCTCATCAGCAGTTGAACAGACGTTTTTCCCTTATCGGCCTGCTAATATACAGTGACACAGACAGAACAGACCACTGTCACTCATCCTGGCTGACAACTCTCCATCAAAGAGATAGACTGATGAACTGTAGAGATTGCAGAGGTTTTAACCACCATTTCAACTGTTCTTTCATCAGAAGGTCAAACTCTGACATGAAGATCATTGTATCATTGCAGCAGTTACACAAGAAAAACAGATGCTCTGGTCCAAAACCTATTAAATGCGCGGTCACACTACACATTTTGTTCCATTGACTTCCATATACACATGTAAATGCATCAGACCGGAAACGCAAGCTCATCCAAAAAGTTTTGCATTTCACTTCGTTCCGAAGTTCAAGTTTGGTGAACGCTGAAGGACTGCGAGTGACCAGCGATATGTCATTGCATGACCACTTTGCTGAATAAAACAACCCATATTTTTGCAGTAAAGTCGAGTAGATTGTATATTTTTACATTTTGATTGTATTACTATTTGTTATCTTGAATTCATGTTTATAAAAAAAAGCTGCAGACTGCAGAGTGTGACGTCGTATCACTCACGACAGTGTCCACTGAAATTCCTTGTGCTCAAAGTGTGACCGTGGCTTAACTGGCTGTTCACACAGAAACATGTGCTAGACTGTCTTTGACCGTTGTTCGCATCTTGCGTGTTGTTAGTAAATGCATTTGCGCCCATCTGTTCGTCCATGGGCGTGCTGGTCTGAAAACGAGGTGTGTTCAGACACATTGTTGGCGCTTTGCTATTTTGAGGCAACTGAAATAGACTGCGCCATTGGCCAACTGAAACCTGGTCTAAAGGCTCAATATTCTTTTTGTTATTTAAAGGGCACATTGTGCCATAATATGAGCCTATATAGGCGGGTACACAACGCATGTACACTCTGCTTATTACACACACAGGGACATAAAGTATATGTGTACATAAAGATATGGTGTAATCCGGCTTGTCCTGTAGATAGTCTGCGCTTTAACCTCGCGCACAAGTAGAGCTGTTTCCTCTCTGGGGAAGCGTTCAGTCTTTCCGCTTGCAAATTCCGCCATGCAAATAGCAATCCCGGCGCGAGCGCAACTGGCTTTTAAAGGGAATGGAAGATGAAACTCTGATTGTTTTTTTGCACGTTACGCCCAAAGCACACTCATTACTCATTGAGGGAATAGGGACAACCCTTATAGACCATGCGTCGGGTGCTCCGACCATTTTTCCCGTCGTTAAACTAGCAAACGTGGATTCGGACACGCACTAAGTGCACTTGCGCCGTGCGCTTTAGACCATGTGCTTAGATTGTTAAAAAAGGCTCCAATGTCTTGTGTAAGACGCTGCAAATGACGCCGTCTAGCGCATGTTTACATAAAAAAAAAATGAAAAAGTAGCGCAGTGAAGTGCAAAAACACAACACAGGGAAGTTTTTTTTTTTTTAAAGTTGATTTTAAAACTTATCTTAACTTCACTGTATTTTTAGAACATCATGTCTTATGCAAGACACCAGAGCTGAGACATTTTTATTTTGATCTTATATTAACTTGAGCATTGCATATTTAGAATGCTGTGCCATGCGCAAGACTTGTCCAACACGCCCGTCTAGCACCTTACATAGAACAACAATGAAAAAAGCAATCGCAAAATCACAATTGTTTCAAATTAGTAATGATGACTTGTGTGTCTAATAGCTTTGAAATCTTGAAGATAGTTGTGACATTGCAGTGTAGTTTAATTTATCACACTCTACGTCACAACTAGCTGTTGTGTTACTATTTATAAAGTGATGAACACAATTTTTAAAGGATAGGCTACATTTACCAAGCATCCATGCATAATACTAATCTTGTGCTAATATGCACATGAATGCCACTGTTCATCTGCCTGAAAATCTGTCTGTAAAGACATGCATTCTTTTTTCAGCATTATGTGACAAACAATGTGATGTGTACAGAATGAAAACACTGTCAGATGCTGATAATTCTAGTGCAATAGCACATATTCCTAAATACATAGTGACAAGCAGCTAGACATTCAATGCCATGATGGAGGCAAGTGCTTGGAAGGGAGGGGTTGAAAAATAACTGCGCTCCGTGAAATCCACCGAAGAGGAAAATCTATCACGGACAGAGCAAGCTATTGCATTTTGATGAAAGATTACAAAGAGGAATGGTTTTCTTTAGAATGACATGCATTTTGTGATTCTGTTTGGCCCCTCTCTCTCCATCATTGCCTATCTGTCCATATGAATAAAAGTGGTTTATTGGAGTGGAATTCTACATAGGTTTAACACAATATGTAAAAAAAAAAAAAAAAAAAAAAAAAAAACCCAGATCAGCCCTGAATTTGGTTAAGATTGAGGGACATGAATGTTATAAAAGTGCTTCACATGGCAGTGAGTCATGTGAAGAGGATTTAAGCAATGCAGTTTTCAGAAAGGGGAGCATTCAATTATCTGTTTCACACACTTCTAAGCTCTCTGCATTGATGATTGACAGTTGAGTGCTTGATAGTGATATACTGTGTGTGTGTGTGTGTGTGTGTGTGTGTGTGCTCTTGTTTTTTTTATTTGTGAGGACACAAATGTGTATAATAACATGGATATTACACTGGTACTACAACTTGAACGTGATTTATGAGGACATTTCCTGAGTCCTCATATTTCAAATGGCTTTAAAAACATACTAAGCAGTGTTTTATTAAAAATGTAAAAATGCAGAATGTCTCCTGTGATGGGTAGGTTTAGGGATAGGGGCAGTGTAAGGGGATAGAATATACAGTTTGTACAGTATAAAAACCATTACGCCTATGGAATGTCCTCACAAATCACAAAAACACAGCTCTGTGTGTGTGTGTGTGTGTGTGTGTGTGTGTGTGTGTGTGTGTGTGTGTGTGTGTGTGTGTGTGTGTGTGTGTGTGTGTGTGTGTGTGTGTGTGTGTGTGTGTGTGTGCGTGTGCGTGTTTGCAGGTGGCAGAGCAGCTGATGACTATAGCCTATGAAAACGGGGTCAACCTCTTTGACACAGCAGAGGTCTACTCAGCTGGGAAGTGAGTTTGTCCTTTGACTTACAGCAAAATGAGTGAGTGAATTCATCTGGGCACCTTTATTACCTTTTCATACCATCTAGCTATTCTAAATATTGCATACTATATAGCCTATTTAATGGATAGTATGGGATTTCAGCAGATATAATAGTCCAGCGTGTAAACTTCATATCCAAACTTCCATCTTGCCAGTTGTTTTATCTAAACTTGTTAGAAGATGCAGAAGGGAATTCATATGATTGAAATTCAATTTACATGGGGCAATTCTCTGGTTTGCAGGCCGGTTCTGAGTGCTAAGTAGTGCAGGATACAACCAACTTTAGGAACCATATATCTGTTGTGTCACTCCACCACCGTGATCATCAGGCTCCTACATTGGCTATATTGAAAATGCCTAAAGTCTGGATATGTGCCTGGTTGTAATGCTTTTATGTATCATTTGAAAAATTACTGTTGCCATAATCACTATAAAAGTACACTTACATTCATTTTGAATAAGCTTTAAATTTCCTACAGATTTCGCGGACAGTAACCATCGCTCAACGTAAACTGTGTTAGGCAAATAGCGCTGACGTTTGTGAAAGTTGCAAATTCTATAATGAAACTGCATACAAAGGAGGTGTGTTTGCCATGAAAAAAATGACAGTAACTTTGTTTAAATATGCATATCACAGTACTATGGTGGCTGTTAGTGAATTCACTAGACAATAATCTCTACAAATCCAGCAATAAAATCTTGTGTTTTTTTCTATTTCAATATTATTACAAAGTACTCAAAATGTGTCTTTCTTCACAGGGCTGAAATAATCCTAGGAAACATTATCAAGAAGAAGTGTTGGAGGTATTTATCTTAGGTTTCTAAATGTTATTTATTTAAGGGAGATCCCACTGATCTATTTTATTGAGAAATGTATAAAACATAATTACTTCACACATAATCCATAATTTGTCTGTGTGTGTGCAGGAGATCCAGTCTGGTCATCACTACTAAACTGTACTGGGGAGGAAAGTAAGTATTAGTGGAGTGAATACATCCATCCATCCATCCATCCGTCCGTCCATCCGTCCGTCTGTCTATTCTATTAATTTTATTAGTAATTACTATCCTCTTATTTTCTCCTTAAAATTTAGGCATTTGTCTTTCTTTCTTTCTTTCTTTCTTTCTTTCTTTCTTTCTTTCTTTCTTTCTTTCTTTCTTTCTCTAGGGCAGAGACAGAGCGTGGGCTCTCGAGGAAGCACATTATTGAAGGTAGATATTCTTCTTTCTTCTAATCCCCCTGTTGTTTGTAATGACCTGAACCTTTTTTCTTCTTTTCTTTCTCATTGCCTCCTCCTTTATTGATTTTTTCTCCTTCGCTGCAGTGTGTGTCCTTGTTCCTAATAAAAGATCAGCACCCACACCAACATTCATTCTTAAACAGTGAGATACATTTAAGATACATTTAAACGAGAATCAGAGTAAGACATGTTTTTCTTACATTTATGTTTATGCTCCCCCCCCCATGCAAATTTTGCTTCTCAAGTAAATTGATCTTGTTTTATATCCTATTCTATTTAGATTTAGCTGCAGTTTGTGACCTTTTTAAAACCTTTGAAGGATTTTCATTTGTTTTGTAATTTAATTTAATTTTATAGGCTATGTATGCGGTAGGCCTATTCTCATAATCGACAGCATCTAATTATGTGAAGTGTTTGAGATCGTAAGCTTTATTTGAGTGCCTGATTAAGAGTGGAAATCTACATGGAATAATATTCTGATTTATTTGTATTTCTATGAGACCGAGGCGGACCGCTGCTTTTATGATTTTATCTATAATCTCATTTCTGTATTCAGATAGAGAAACCTCACTGTTTGTATTTCAAGAAACTAATTGAATCATTTGCATACTTCGCTCAATCCCAGTTATTTTTATCACTCTTGTGTAGTTTTCCTTCCTGACTCGCGTCTCTCTCTCTCTCGTCCTCGTTAGCTCGTGTTTGTATGACATTGTTTGTGGGCTAGAAAGGAACGTCTGTTTATCCTTTAAAAAGCTCCCTGCTAAGAATATCTCCTCCACAAACCCAGAAAATGGTGACTGATTATAGCCGTGGCGGATGCGAGGGCGCACTCGGTGAGCAAGGGGCAGATAATGAGTCTGAGATTGGCTGGATTACAGTGTTTCTGTGATGAATGAGTGTGTGGTTTATCTGTCAGATTAATTTCAGTATGGCAGAGTCTGATCACCTGAGAGCTCTCTGACTTTGTTTCAGCACACCTGGTGTTTGCTCTCTCTCTCTTTCTCTCACAGCCAAAATTTATTGACATGACTGTAAAGCATCACGGTTTTGCCAATGTTTTACTTTCACAGTATTTACACATAGGTGTATAAAATAAGAAAATGTTATTTAAAAGAAAAGCTCAAATGGAACGAGGCATAAATGTGTTTGGAGGTGGAGTGACCTATAAAATTATTTGGACTCTTAAACAGCGCTAAAAAAGCTTGAATGCCATTGCATTAAATGTAAAACCAAGTTGCATTTAAAATGGCTCAAGAAGACCTTTCACGCAAAACATTTCACTGAACAGATGTTTATGAGGTTCTAAAAGGAAAAACAAGAGTTATAAGATGTTTTTTGAATGAATAATAAATGATCAAAAGCGACAGTGAGGACATTTATAATGTTACAAAATATTTCTGTCAAATAAATACTGTTCTTTTTTGACTCTATATTCATTAAAGAATCCGAAGAAGAAGAAAAATCCCAGTAGAATATTTTTAGAGCAAAAAATGTTATGTATAGCAATGATGTAACGATGCTGAAAAATAATAAATAAATTGTATTTAAATATAATATATTAGAAAAGAAAACAGTTATTTTAAATTGTAATACTATTTCACAATATTGCTGTTTTTTCTGAGTTTATCAAATAAATGCAGCCCAATAAGCAAAAGAGACTTCTGTCAAAAACATAAAAAAAATCTTACTGACCCCAAACCTTTGGTAATGGTATTTGGTAATTAATTCATTTAAAGTGTGCCCGATGTGTCTTTTTGGGGGCCACTGGTCTATAAATAGAAATGAAACGATATATTTTGGTCGATATATGATTGACTTATGATAATTATGTTTGTGTTCCCGAATTTTATACTAATATATGCAATATTTGTATGACTGATAACTAATTTAATGCCCAATATTATACATCTGTTAGGGTTGTGTTCAAAAGAGTGTTCAAAGTTACAGGAGCTCCTTTAATCTTGACAAGCTTCCAAGTTTGAAATAAGCCCTGGTATTATTTACTTCAGGAATAATCTTGATTTTAAACCTAATATTGGATGAGACCAAAATGCTCACTGATACAACCCTAGTTTATAAATATACACAAACAAACATATTACTGACAGTGCATAATGTATGTTATATGCTGTCCTTCAGTCTCTGTTCTCTGTCTCTCTCTGTTTCTGAATGGGGCAAGGAAGTGACAGTCGGACTGAATCATTCATCCTTTCAAAGTCCTTTGACAACTAGGCCTACATAAGTTTGTGTCTTCATTTTTTATCTTTCCTATTTTATAGAATAGTTTTGTGTGCTGGAGAGACCAAAATTGAAGTAATTTTTTGATGACTGCCTTTCCTTTCGAACACTGAACGTTCCCCAGACCACCTTATAGCGGTTTTGGGTTTGCTTTCACAAATCAAACTCTCACTTCAACAAAGCATTCAAATGATCTTACTTCTCTCTCTTTCTCGCTCTAGGTCTGAAGGGTTCTTTGCAGAGGTTACAGCTGGAATATGTGGATGTGGTTTTCGCCAATCGCCCTGACAGCAACACACCTATGGAGGGTAAGTGAGGCTTGGGCCTCCAAGTCACTACACAGATGCTTCTAGTTTTGTTAGCTCACTTTTGTGCATCATTGCATTTTGAAATATGTTAGAGGCAATTCATAAAGCAATATATTTGGCATTGTCGCAAGAGCAGCTATAGTGGGCATTGGCATAAACTGTCGGCAGGTTTTCTCTTTACTGTCATGGTGGAGTAACAGTTTGAAAAGTCTTGCTGAGCAAGTTAGTTAAAGTTGATTTTTTTAAATATATAGTTACCTGAATAAAATAACTTTTGAAGATGACTCTAGCGCCCCCTTGAGGTTTTGCTAGAACACTGTTTTAAGGTGCAGTAAGCACATATCTGAGAAACACTATAGATATTTGAAATCAACCCAAACAAACACACCCCTCGCTTCATTGATCCACCCTCAAATGCACGAACAAGCAATACACAAGTGAATGTCTCTTTACCATAGCTGAAGTGAAACTAAATAATGCTTCGTGAAAAATAAAGTGAAGATGAAGAACAAACGACAAGGAAAAACAAAAAAATGAATTTACAGTACACTAGAGTATACAAGCAAGAGTCGGTTGTTAGTCTCCAAAAGCACAGCATTTACAAACAAACAATGACACTCAAAACTGTCCAGTTACTATAGCTTACATTACAACAACGGCATATCTTGGTTCTGTGAAATAGCAATACCAATGTTACTCAAGTATGGAGCAGAAACAGCGCAACCTTGCCATCTGATTTTAGGCCTTCCCGCTTCGGTCTCTCCAGCGCAGGCTTATTCCTCTTATCTTTTCTCTTTTGTGATGTCTCTTAGCCTTCTCTCTATTTTGCTCACTCTCTCTCATCCCCCATCACGAGTGGACACGCCCCTTACTGCTGATTGGCTACAAGTGTATTGTGCTGCTCAGTCCGATCCAAAGCGTTTCTCAGAAATCGCTAACTGAACCTTTAAGTGCACAATACCGGTCAATAGTTTGGAGTTAGAAAAGAAGTCTCTTATTCTCACCAAGCAAGGCTACATTTATTGAATCCAAAATACAGTAAAAACAGTAGGCCAAAATTGTAATATATTAGAATAATTGTTTTCTATGTATTTTATTCCTTTGATGGGAAAGCGGAATTTACAGCATCATTACATTATCTCTGTGTGTGTGTGTGTGTGTGTTTGTGTGTGTGTGTGTGTGTGTGTGTGTGTGTGTGTGTGTGTGTGTGTGTGTGTGTGTGTGTGTGTGTGTGTAAAACAGGATGTAGGATGCTATGTTTTTTCCATGCTGTTATCATAATCCCAGTCTAACCAATCTCTCACTCTCTTTCAATTTATGTGGCACTACAGTGCTTAGGAAATCTGCTTCTTACACACTCTCTCCATCATCAAATCTGTATTTCTCTCATTCTTTCTCTCTTTGATTCTCTCTCTCTCTCTCTCTCTCTCTCTCTCTCTCTCTCTCTCTCTCTCTCTCTCTCTCTCTCTCTCTCTCTCTCGCTCTCTCTCTCTCTCTCTCTCTCTCTCTCTCTCTCTCTCTCTCTCTCTCTCGGGATACACAGAGTTGCCCATGGGTACATAGTGTATTTTTAAGCTGATCTTTCCCAACTGTGTCCCCAAAGTCTAAACTTTTCTTCTCACACTTGTACACATACATGCACATAATCATGTTTTCTTGCAACCTAATGCGAACATACCACTATGAATTGCTTTTATATGAGGCTTTTTACATTTTTAGAAATAAAAAACATTATTTTATTTTAATATATTTTGTCAGATTTTGCTAACTTCTATAGACAAATTAGTAAACCCACACACACCTGATTTCTGCCATTGGACTGTTTTAGGATTTTTCCTGTCTGCATGAGCGAGTCTTATCAACACGTAAACACATTTTACATCAGGGTTACAAGCCAGAAAAGTACTGCATAGACTTCCTACAGTGTGAGGATAATCTCAAGAGGACAATATCAGAGCTTTAGAGGCACTGCTGAGCTTTGCGGTGGGGAAAAGCAGAAGATCTATCAAAGTAAAACGTTTAATCATCATTTTGATTTTAATCCAAATTGATGTGCAGTCTGTTCTTGGCACATACAGTTGAATCCTTGTGGGAAGAAAATAGGGTATTTTAATAAAAGGACATTTTGGAACTGAACTGAGAACACATTTTACTACTCGTGGTCTCCCTGGAGAGTTGTTTAAGTGTTTTCCACATGTTGTTATTTACCTTTGTGAGAAAGATCATCAATGTGATGCTAGAGCAGATATATTGGTACACTGTACGTATATGGGCTTCAAGGAATATTAAAACAAACACACACACACACACACACACACACACACACACACACACACACACACACACACACACACACACACACACACACACACACACACACACACATACACATTCATCTATACATACATACATACATACATACATACATACATACATACATAATACAGATGAGGTCATCAAGATTTGATTTTAAATTAATATTGGTGCTCTATAGACTTTAGTTTTCAGTGCATTAGTGTAAATGGGATTTTTGTTTACTTTTTACAAACTAGAGGAAACAATTATTTTCTGTAATAATTAAAAATATGTAATGGATGCTGTTGATAGAGCATAATTTGTATTGAAGCACTGGTGGATACCACACATGCAAACGCAGTCCTCTGTGCATTTAAAGATCTCTTTAAAGTCACATTCATAACTTATTGAATATAATGCACTCACGATCTGTAATATTTGTTGCTTTTTCTGAACAGCAAACACACATCTGTGTTTATTAATGTTCATCTGATATTGTAGACTGCATCAACTGGCTGTTTCCACAAACCTCAAATGACCTGTTTGTGCTTGAGTCGTTCACATTACCATTGATCAGCCATTGATACCATTGATAAGCCCTACCAAACGTGGATGTTTTTTCCACTAAGAAGCAAACATTATGTTATTTGATTGATACTGTGAAGCTGCTTTGATGCAATTTATATTGTGAAAAGCGCTATATAAATACACTTGACTTGACTTGACATCAGTCTACTGTAGAGATATTAAAGCCACAAATCAAAATCATACAGCTCTGCCACTGTCTCTTTCTCACACACACACTCACACACGCGAACACACACAAATCGAATCAAGCTATTATATGTATGACACTACTACATGCAGCACAGACTAACTAATACCTTACAAAAAAGAACAGTGGTTGTACCAGGATGCTTTCTAATGCTGACTGAGTTTGATAAGCATTATGGGTAATGATTAGGCATAATTCTGTTGCTGTTTAGAGCACTCTCGGTACATCTTTTTCTGGTGCATTCTGGGTCATATGGAACTTTTTCTGAGATTGTTAAAATAAAGTCCAAAGTGCTAATGATGTCGACGCAAGTCGCATTCACGCATTCACATAATTATTTCAGAGTAAGTCATAAATTCAAATGTAAACAATTTATTATGTCAGGTAAATGTAATTATATAATAAGTTCAAAGATAATCAATACAATAACAAAATGCTCAGAGTAAAAGAAGTCCTTGTCTTAGGAAATTCATCATGCTTAGTGTCTGAAATTCACTTAAAAAACTTGATTACCTTTTGGTTTACTTCTTTGGGGATGAGACATTTGTACACTGAGACATTTCAAATAATACCAGACATGTATAGTGTTGTATGATAATTGTTCACATTAAACCATATTGATTTTTGGGTGAATTTTCGGGGCTCTCATGAGAGAGAGATGAGATGGGGAAGGGAGAGAATTGTAAATTGGAAGGTGATCAACTCAAGTGTGATCGTGTCTAGAATTGGGATGTTAATATAGCAAGAGATGTTAATTTCCTTTGTTTTCTCAGAGAGTTGTTCTCTCTTCCAGTTCTTACAATAATTTCAACATTTACTAATACATTATTCAAATCAAAAGTTGTATTTGTTAACATTAATGAATGCACTGTGAGCTAATATGAACAAACAATGAACGACTGTATTTTTATTAACTAACATTAACAAAGATTAATAAATACAGTAATAAATGTATTGTTAGTTCATGTTAGTTACATTAACTAATGTCAACAAATTTGAACGGACTAAATTTATTGAATGTAAATGGACGAATTTTGCTTTTTTCCCCCTACATTTTCTTTTGCCTACAACAAGCATTCAACAGCATGATTTATTGGGAAATTGAAATCAAAATCCACTTGTCTCAAAAATCTGAGGAGACACTTGAGCATGACGCATCTGCACATGCACACTTCAGCCTACACACTGCAGAAACCCCAGACATTCACATTACATTAGATTAATACTTCAGAGTAAATGTTTGGATGTTCTGAGAGATCCAGCAGAATTGAGCTAGAGTTCACTGTCTCTAGTTAGAAGAAGCTATTTTCTGAAGAACTTTTTTTTTTCATTCATGTGCCTCTGGTTTCCTTGTTTTTGTCTTCACTGTAAAAAAAATCTGTAGAAATTACAGTATTACTGGCAGCTGCTTGCAGTAACTTACTGTAGTTTTAAATTGATGTTATTTACTGGCAACAGTTTGTTCAAAGTTAAATGAACATTAAACATTAACAAGTCTTTATCTTTACAGAATAAAACTAAAATAACAGCCTCATGCAAAGCATTTATGGGAACCAAAATCTGAAGGAAAAAAAAAACAGAAAAAGGTTGACGAAGATTTCCCAGAATGCTTTGCATTAGATTGTTATTTTATAGTTTTATTCTGTAAAAACAAAGACTTGTTAATGTTTAATGTTCATTTAACTTTGAACAAACTGTTGCCAGTAAATATACATCAATTTAAATCTACAGTAAGTTACTGGCAAACAGCTGCATAACTACAGCAATTGTTTAACAGTGTTGCTCTCTCCTTTCTTAAGCAGATATATTGTTGGTCTTAGATGACGTTCACTTCGCTTTTTCTCCTCCGTTCTCACCCACACACATTTCTTTTCCCTTGTACAGAGTTTGTAATGAGCGAGTGGGTGTGGGCTTTCATTTTCATTATGTAGGCTACTGAGGTAAATTTGGCTTCTCCTGTTTTTTTTCTTTTCTTTTTTCTTTTCACCTTCCTTTGCCTTATTTTCTTTCTCATAAGTTATTTTGTGTCTCACATTTATGCATCTAGCTGCCCTGGTCTTACAGGATTGGTCCACATTGGACTGACCTGCCCACTTAGACAAGAAAAGCGAAGAGCGACCAGCGTCGATAAAGCGAAGCTAACAGTACTTTTTCACACCAAACGCGAAACGATTGTTCGCCTTTGGCTAAAACGCCTGCACACTAGGTGGCACAACCCACTATTCAGCTGATCGGCCTATCGTCTTTGACCACTGAGAAGAAGAATCACTTAAATGTTGGGGCATAGCACCACAAGACTCACAAACTGTTAAAAAGTACAGAAAAATAAAGAAAATGGATACCAGCATTAAAAAGACTTTGTTAGCTGTTAGCGCCACCAGTCTCCTATATCTTATATAAACTAGGTGGACTGATTAATGCCAGCCAATCAGATTAGAGCCTGCTAGATTTAGCAAGTGTGTTCCAATTTTTCTGCAGAAGTTCAGACAGTCAGTGAACAAAATGTTGGTCCTCAGGTGGGGTATTTGATGAGACTAGGGCAGCCCTGCTACACCACTGTCAGACAAAGAGCTCCCCACAGACATCATTCACTAGTGGCATGTGAAGACGAAACGCAGAGTAATGGCCAAAGTGAAGCGCCTTGAGTCAAAACACTGATGAGACAGAGAAAAGCAGCTCTTTGCATATGAAAATCTGAAAGATGAAGCAATAAAGCAGCTTTATTAACTCAATGACGGAGGTTTTTGAGCAAATCTTGTACTCGCTGTTCTTGTCCAAAAGCCATAAAGCACTGAAGAGCAACAGCGGTTAAGGGCTCCGCTGGTAATGGCGCAGAACAGGATCGTGCCTTGATGATTTCAGAGCAGATGGTGTTCCTGTTCCTGCAGAGTGGCACTCTGTCAAATGTAATCAAAAATACTGATGCCTGATGAAGACCTGAGGGTCGAAACGTTGTGCTATTAATAAATTCATTTGGAGCAGCTATTTTCAGTGTACGGACTTCACGCTTCTTTTTTCGCTCTGTCAAATGTAGGCTACACACTGATATCGTGTGCAAGTATGTGACGAAACAAAGACTGTGGGTATTATACATGATCTCATTAGAAATTATAGGTATTTTTGATTATTATCAATGTTGAAAACAGTTGTGCTGCTTAATATTTTTGTGGAAACCGTGGCACATTTTTCAGGATTCTTTGATTGAAAGTTTTAATAACAGCATTAATTTGAAATAGACATGTTTTGTAACGTTATAAAAATCTATAGTATTAATTTCCACAGTGACCCCATTAATTTCTTACCTGACCCCAAACTTTTGAAAAGTACCATACATTTTCATATGTTTGCATAGACACTGAAATGTACATGATCAAAGTAGTGAAACTTAAGCATTTTATGTGAACAATGTGTACAAATATTTTTGTTATATTTGGATTCATTAAAAACATTCAAAATCATCACATTTATTTAACACATTTACAGGTACCTAATTTCACATGCATTTTAATATGATTAACATTTTCATTATCTTGTGTGATTTCTTGCTTGGAATTCAACTCATTTTGAAAAATTTACATAATTTTATCTAACTTTAAAAATAAGTGAATACAAGTATGTCATCATTCAATCAATAAATGTAGGCCTAACTATTAATTTATTTAAAATGAAAATGAAAAGGATTTGTAAAAAAATGTTACGCTTCTAAATTGTGCATATGTGCATTTTAGATGTTGTCAATACATGTCTTTCAGCATTTATCAAAATGTAGGCCTACAAAAATATTATGTTATGAACATTAATCTCAGGCTGCATAGGAAACAGAATGAATTTGTTGGCAGAATATGGGAATTTTGATTCAGAGGGGTGATGAATCACAATGAAACACGAGTCTTTCGAAAATCTGTTGAGAAATATTACAATAAATGCATCTCTTCCACAGTGAAGCATTGAGGAAGAGTGTCATTGTGTGGGGAGTCTTTTTATCTGCTGGTACTGGTGAGATGCTTCTCTGTGAAAGTCATTTAATGCTTTGGATACAGGAGAATATTACAAAATGGCTTGCTTCCCATGCTCATGTTTTGGGCTGAGAGTCCAGAGTCAGAGTCCAGATTTGAGCTATATAGTGAATTTTTGCTCTCACGTTAAATTATACGAGCTAGTAGACATTTTTCAGCTACTCATGACTGTTTGAAGCCATCAACATTGGAACAACACTGACTCTTTTTTCTGTAAAAAGCTGTCTTCAAGTCACATGGCTTAAACTTTTAAAGAAGACATAGGGATTCCGTGCAATACTTTATACAGTATTTGTGCAATTCTTGCTAATTTCCAGACCAGTGATTTGTGATTAAAATAGATAAAGACCATTATAAGACCACTAAATATTTAGCCATTTATGGCTTGGCCATTTAGGTTTTTTTTTTTTTTTAGGTTTTTTTCCCACAGGAGTGTAAGCTGTAAAAAAGGAATGATGGTCTGCAGACTCTGCACACAGACGGTTAAATTCCTCTTTATTAAACTCAACTAGACGATAAAACACAAATGTCCTGACACTGAGCCTTCCTTAGTGTGTTAAAGTTCAATATGCCCCATCTCCTCTTAAAGACCATGCAGACCATTATCCTTATTATAACTCATCAAGGACTATGAGATGTGAGCATTTACTTTAGGGTGAAGTTGGGTTAACAAGGCATTGATGCCCATTTGTAGTTCTCTGGTGGTCTATTTGCATGTGCTTTTAGCACCCAGTTCACTTAGGAATTATGCAAATCAGACAATAATGCATACACAGCCAAGAAAATAGCGCTGAGAGCAATTTGCTCTGGACTTTTCTCCAGGTTACAGGCTGGTTCTGAATTTTAGGTAGTTTAAGATGCTATTGCTGTACTTCTGTACTTTCTTCATCACGTTTCTGATATAATGTGATTAAATAAATTCAATTAAATGAATGAATTATCTTAATCTGAAAGAATGTGTAAATGATAGAAAAATATTTTTCTTTCATTATGTCTAGAACCCGTTGGAATGGATACAGTTGTGCTGCTATACTTGAATATATGATACAGAGAAGTTTAAAGTTATTGTACAATATGACTTGCTTATTGAGATATAGAGCTGTTGTGTCAGTTTACTGTTGAAATGCTTCTCGTGTTTAATCCTATTAAATCAGAAGTTTGTGAAATAGCTTCAGCTCTTCTGCATTATTAGCGTTTATCCTTTGTGGAACTCTGTCAGTTTTGCCAGATCTCACAGGAAAAACAAGCAAACTGTTCTGACAACACAATCTCAAAATAAGCGTCCCAAAACAATGGCTAAATAAGCCAATTTATAGGGATTGTTCACCCTCAAATGAAAATTCTGTCATCATTTACTCACCCTCAAGTTGTTCCAAACCTGAATGAATTTCTTCTGCTGAACACAAAATACATTTTGAAGAATATGGGTAATCATTGATTTAGTTTTTTTTTTTCATTTCTTTTTTCATACTATTGAAGTCAATGGGACCCATCAACTGTTTGGTTACCCATATTCTTCAAAATATCTTCTTTTGTGTTCAGCAGAAGAAATAAATTAATTCAGGTTTGGGACAACTTGAGGGGGAGTAAATGACAATTTTCATTTCTAGGTGAACTATTCCTTTAATATAATCTGATTTATTAAGAGTAGAATAAATTGTATTTTGCATTTCAGGGTCCCCTTAATGTAAACATGACAGCTGCTCTAATGCGGCAGAATAATATTCACAAAAACCTTGTGTTGTCCAGGAAGGTATACTGTACCTTTATATCCTTTGTCATGTTATGGGCATTTGTGTAACAATGCAAAGTATCCTTTTACAAAAAAGGAATTCAAATAATACACATGTACAACTGGACATGTAAATACATTTTTATATTATAAGTGGGGAATACCCATAGTTTTAAATGATTTTCTGAAAAAAAAAGGCCATTAACTGGATGTAGATAGCACCATCTAATGGTGTCTAATTTTTGTCTTTACATGTGTGTTTCAGAGATTGTGAGAGCCATGACGCATGTCATTAACCATGGTATGTCCATGTACTGGGGCACGTCACGCTGGTCAGCTATGGAGATCATGGTGAGTGGAGAGGACAAACTTCTGTGCACTCTTTCCTTAATGCTTCCTTTTGATATTTAAGTCAATCCTGATGATGCAATTATTTTATATTGTCATATTTTATTCATATTAAGCCTGTCATCAAACATGTTTGGTTGTTTTGTTGCTCTGCCATTATTTGATTGTCTGACAGTATGGGCGCTGTTTGGGTATTTTAAGTAGGGGAGTTTATTTGGAATATTTATTAAGATTGACGTCACACAATAAATAAATAAAAAAGTTCAATATCTCAAACACCATATCTTCGTTTTTGCGGCACAAATAAGCACAAACAAACAACGTAGTTTTGGGGGTTATTTTGTTTTATGGGGTGCCAACTATGAGGTAACAGTAAAGGTCCTTGCACACTGAGTCCGAAATTTTCCTGTGCGTTTTTTCATATTCGTCGATTGACATAACGTGAGGTCGTATTTATTTTTTGCTATATTTTTATTGGCGAAAGTTTTTGGTTGCATTAAAAGTGTGTTGAAACCATAGGTTGAAACCGGTTTGAAACTCGTAGTTATGGTAAGGAGAATAACATTTACCAAACACGCTCAAAGCGGTTGACCAATCACAACACACTGGTCCAGCCAATCAGAGCACATTGTACTTTTCGGAAGGAGAGGAGAGAGACCGGAACTAAACAAATCTTTACTGACAGACTGGGAGGAGAGGTGCTGCGACAATGTAAAATATGTGGAAAAATAATGTGTTTTTGGACATTTAAGCATAAAAACCTATTCTAGTAGACTTTATAGGTTCCCTTTAATAGGGCAGGGCATAATAGGTCCCTTTTAACAGTATTAACATTATTCTCTTTTATTTTTTATCATGTCTTTCTCTCCATGTAGGAGGCGTATTCTGTAGCGAGGCAGTTTAATCTGATTCCACCTGTGTGTGAACAGGCCGAGTATCATTTATTTCAGAGAGATAAAGTGGAGATGCAACTGCCAGAGCTTTACCATAAGATTGGTAAAAAACAAACACATATTATACATAAATACACACACATAAACAGCCTGATTAACCTTAAAATGGCCTTAAAATATGTCTTGTACCGCAGGTGTTGGAGTAGTGTCCTGGTCTCCTCTGGCCTGTGGCATCATCACAGGAAAATATGAAAATGGCATCCCAGAATCTTCCAGAGCCTCTTTGAAGGTACTTTAATCTTGTGTCATGGCAGACATCATTTCCTCAAGACATAAGGATGGATATCTGTTGAGTAAACTGATCCATATTCAACTGAAACAGTGCCAGATTTCTGTGTCAAGCAGATATATTCCAAAACAACTGAAGAACAAAAGAAGAGTTAAACAGGACAGTCTGTCACTGGATGAAGTGATTTAGGAGCTCATAAAGAGCTTATGTGGCAGAGAAACAAGTGTGCAGCCATCTTTAGAATTTTGTCTTTGAACTTCCATTTTTGCGGCAGCTCTGTATATTTCTATGGCATCGCTGTTGAATTAGCTGATGAAGTGGATTTACTTATTGTAGAGTTAACTAAAGTTATCATGAGCATTGTAATGTTTGAAGGGGATGTCATAACAAATGTCAGTCGACCGGGAATATATTAAAACGAGCGACTCATAAATCCGTAAGATCTTACCTTCATGTGGTGGAAATACAAACCGGAAGACAGAACACAAAAATCGCAGTGCTGAAAAGGGGGGGGGGGGGGGTCTCTGACATAAGGTCTATAGTTCATAAACTACACCTTCAGTTAGTATCCAGCGATGAGGGTGGCAGATCTGTCTGGGCAGGTTTGCTGTGGTTGTCTCACTTTCTCTCTCTCCGTGCAGCCGTATCAGTGGCTGAAGGACAAGATTCTGAGTGAGGATGGCAGAAAGCAGCAGGCGAAGCTTAAGGAACTGACCCACATTGCTGAGAGGCTCAGCTGTACCCTGACACAACTTGCCATCGGTAGGTCAAAAGAACTTCACTCATTTTCACTTCAACTGTCACAATTTGCCACATATTATCAATGCCAGAGTGACTCAGACTATTCACTCATACGCAGTACAGACATGAGTAAAGGCTGAATTTTCTTTTATGCACATAAATCATGGGCTTTAAAATCACCAAGTCTTTGAGTTGTTTCTGAATACGATGTGCGAAGCAGCCTTACAAACAGAAACAAAACATGATGCATTTCTATACGGTGGTTTAATTAAAATTTCAGAACATAACAAGTCTTTGGCCTTTGTAATATTACTTTTGTCCAAAATAGCGGATACCATACACGCGAGACGCCAGAACTTTGATATGGCTACCATGCTGTCAATCATCGCAATTTCGGGAGTGAGTCGTGTTCCGTACACACACACGGAAGAATAATTTAGGGGATTCACTCCTGTATTTAAATGTGGTTGGCACTCCTGACACTTTACTGTACGTGGCCGTATACTACTAAAATTAGCAATAATGAAAAACTAACTTGGCATGCTTTGGTCGTTTTAATATATGTGTTTTTAATAGAAGTTTATAGCTGTGGAGGGTAAAATTCTTAATTCTAATTTTTTAATTGTGACCCTGGATCACAAAACCATTTACAAGTAGCACAGGTATATATATTTGTGGCAAAAGCCAACAATACATCGTATGGGTCAAAATTAGCGATTTTTCTTTTATGCCAAAAATCATTAGGATATTATGTAAAGATCATGTTCAGTTCCATGAAGATTTTTTGTAAATTTCCTACCATAAATTACCATATGACTACCATTATTTTTGTGAGTGAATGCAGCACAATCGCGAAAATAAATGGACAATTTTAAAGTCGATTTTCTCAATTTTTTGATTTTTTTGCACCCTCAGATTCCGGATTTCCATCTCGGCCAAATATTGCCCTATCCTAACAAACCATACATCAATGTAAAGCTTATTTGTTTAGGTTTCAGATGATGTATAAATCTCAATTTCAAGAAATTGACCCATGTGATTGGTTTTGTGGTCCAGGGTCACAATTGGTTTAAAATGAGAAAATTGTGATTTTGTTCTATTTTTTTATTTAGTAATAATAATACATCTTGTGATTTATTTTTAACAAATTTATTTTATTGTGTATTTTTATTTATATTTTAATTTAAATAGTTTAATAAACAATAAAAAAAACATTTTTTAAAGTACTGTTAAAAGTCCTGTATGAACAAACCTTTGGCTGCAGCACCCGATGAAAATCCCACCAGCTCAATTGAGATTCCAATTACTCACTGACTTGAAACTTTCATACATATACTGTAGGACCAAACCACAGATCCCTCATACATCTATTCTCTGTGTTCCTCTATAGCCTGGTGCCTCCGTAATGAAGGAGTGAGTTCGGTTCTCCTGGGGACCTCCAACCCTGCACAGCTCACTGAAAACCTGGGGGCGATACAGGCAAGAGATTTATCAAAACATCTCAAATACACTGTCACACTGTCAAATCATAAGCTCTGGTGGCCTTCTACAGCTCTCTGCTCTTATCTCTTAACACCTTACTTCGGAATCTCACATGGTTCATTTACATTTACATTTAAAACATCAAAAACAGGATATTGCTTGATGCTATTTTTATGTGCTATGGCAAACTTTCACGCACTGATGGAGGATCCAACTAAAGCCTCAGACAGAAGATGGTTTTAAGTGGTTTCTAGCTTGGCGAAATTGTTGGATAACTATTTAGAACAGTGGTTTTCAATCAGGGGGCCTCAGCAAACTTCCAAGGGGGCCTCAATATAATTTAAAATGAAAACAAAACAAGTATAAAATAATTAATAATTCAACAAATTCAAACAAATGTAATATTTTAATTCACCCTCTCAGACCTGAAAAGGTCATGTATTTTTTTTTAAATCTTAATCTCAAAATTTAATTAGGTAGAAATAGTGAATAATAAATATTTTTAAAATTCATAATCAGTAAATCAGAAACAACTAGAAAACTTTTTGTTGTGGACAATGGTTCAATGAAGTCAAAACGGTTGAGAACCACGGATTGAGTCAAAAACAAAAAACTATTTTAAGTTTGTCAAAAAAGTATTGATTAAAAAAAGTGCATTTTAATGAATGATGAAAGAATTTTCATTTTGAGTTAATAATGACGTTGAGCTTTTGATTCTGTTGCCTGCATTTTTAATAGTTACATCTTATGGATTACATTCTCACTGACAGGTTCTTCCAAAGATCACCACTCAAGTGGCCTCGGACATCGACAAAGTCCTGGGTAACCGTCCCCACAGTAAGAAGGACTACCATCACTAGGCCTTTCTGTGAACCTGTAAGCCTTGAGACTCAGGATCCCGTGACAGCCCTATTGTGTCGGCGGGTGTCCACAGTGTGTGATTCCCACCATTGTGTGTCTATGTCAACTTCTTCTGCAGAGAGCCATTGTTACCATTACAGTAGAAATGCTAAAGTGTTATGCATGCTTCTGTTCGACCTAAACCTGAGCTCAACCTTGCATTAAAATCTCTGTGGAGACACACCTGCCTGTGAAGCACAGAAGCTCCTGGACTCCCTCATCCATGGGGTTTTGCATACAGCTGTCCATCGCCCATATGTGCCAAAGTGAACCTGGTCTTGACCTCTGGATATTCATTCTGAAAAGGGGCGAATGACAGGCCCTGCTTACTGTCTATTAAAAAAAAAAAAGGAAAATACACTGCATATGTACTGAGAATGAGAATGTAATGGCAAAGAACTGTGATGTATGGCAGAACAGCATGTGGAGTTGAACTGTGCATTAGTAAAAATGTGTTGGATTAAAAAGCCATCAACAGCAAAGTGGGCTGTTATGATGTTTAAATGTTCTCCAAAAAGTTGCTCCATCCATCGTTGTTAGACTGTTTGTGTATGTTCCCTCTGTAATCCCTACAATTCGTGTCATGTCTAATCTGTTCAATAATTTCTCATTTCTCCATTTTAAATGAACATTATTAAAGAAACTTAGTTTGTTTAAATGCTTTTCCAGTGATAAAGTTGATAAACACCGGTTAAAGACTTAAATGCTTGCTGCTGTTTTTGGTAAGTTTCGAACTGCTAAGCAGTAACTTACATACTTGAAGCCGGAGAGAGATAAACTGCACAACTACTGTAAGCAACTAATGTCCAAGGAGTGACAAAAGGAGTCCAAATGTTTACAAACATGAAAATGAGGAAGCTGTTAATGAATGAATTGTGCAGAGTGCTTTTAACATCAAAATAAAAATGTGCTTCTCCAGGTTGTGTTTAATATATAATTAATGTTTGAAGTAACGTTAATTAAGTGTTTTTGTAACCAACTTCCCAGGTGAAAAAGACGTACTATTAAATGTATTAAAAATGTACTTGAGTATGTTTTTAGTACAATAAAAATATACAATAATGCATGTTTAATACATTTAACAGTACAGTACGTCTTTTTCACCTGGGTTTGAAGTTATTTGCTGGTTTATGAACCTTGCTACAAAACGTTGACTGGAATCTAAATAACCTGAAAAGTGGGGGCTACAGTAAAAAAAAAAATCATAACTAATTTAAAGGGTAGAAAAAATAAGGCATAACTGAACGGAGAAAAAACTAGGTCACAAGAGGCAGCAGAAAATACTGAACAACATAAACATTAGCCTACCGTTTGGTCTCCATAGAAACCACGTCCCTCCCTAAATGCGTTGATGCAACAAGCTCCTCCCACTTATGTTTTCTATTGGATAAACTTCCTGTCAGCTTCAAAATACGCTTTTTTCATTTGCTCTCCCCTTATTTCGATTTCATACGCGCCAAACATTCTAGGCCGCGATATACTCACTCAAACAAACTTCGAAACTACACTGTTTATGGCCATTGAGATCTTTATTTTGAAGCAAGTGTTTGTTTTGTTATTTATTTTTCAATTAAGTCGTCTAAAAGGAAAGAAGGAAAAATCCCTCTCTCTGTCTCCAAGGCTGCAGGCTGTAAACTGAAAGCACAGCAGTGCGGTGGGTGAGTCGCGCTCCCTACAGTCATGAAGTATTAGTTTATTATGCGATATATGTGATTAAAGCTTTCTCTCTCCTCTCGAAAACAATAAGGTCGTTGGTTAGAATCGTATTTTTGACTGTCAACTTTAATTTGAAGCTCATCGGCGATGTTGATGCACGGCCGGAGGAGCAGCCCGAGGGGCGACAGTGTTTGTGTTGCTGCTGCTGATGATGAAGATGGCAGTATCAGTAGTATGATGAAGAGTGACTCCTGCATGAACCAGTCCTTCCCCTCCGCACGCAACTGCACTCTCACCCGCATGGACGCATCAGGTGGGCCACGCAGCTTCCACACCTGTGCCACAATGTGTGGACTTATAAAATCATGTAAATATGTAAAATAATAACAATAAACTTTATCAAGATCACAACAATACAGTATACAGCAATAGTTGTTGACAATTAAGTGTTACCACAAGGAAGATCTTTTAAGAGTTGTTGCAAATTGTTTTTAGAAAATAGGATTATTCAGATTTGCGTTTCAGGGTGGTTGCTAAAGAGATTCTCTTCTAAAATAGTTTGCTCTGATGATTGGCTTACTTTTGTTCACCCTCATATTGTTCCAAAACTATAAGTCTTTTTTTTAGTGGAACAGAAAAAGATGTTAGTCAGAATAGTCACTCTCACTGTTGAAAAAATACACTACTGGTCAAAGGTTTGGATTCGTAAGATTTTCTTACGCAAGAAGTATCTTACATGGAAGCTTGTTTCTGCCATGTAAAAAAAAAAACATTTAAAAGATAATTGTGACTTTTTATCTCACAATTCTGACTTTATTGCTCACAATTGCTAATTTATATCTCGTAATTCTCACGTTTTTTTCCCCCTTTAGAATGGGATCTTATAACTTGCAATTGCGACTTTATATCGATCAATTCAGAATTGCGAGATGTAAGCTTGCAATTGCGAGGAAAAAAGTCAGAATAGTAAGATAAAAAGTCGCAATTGTGAGGAAAAACGTTTTACCTGTTTTTTATTTTTTTATTCTGTGGCAGAAATGTAACATTTTGTAACATGTAACATTATAAATGTCATTACTCTCACTTTTTTAACTCACAAATGAATGCATCCTTGTTGAATAAAAGTATTAGCCTTAGTTCTTTAAAAAAAAAAAAAAAAAAAAACGTACTAACCCCAAACTTTAGAATGGTTGTGTTTGTAATTAAAGTGAATGGTGAGTGAAGCTGTCATTCTGCCGAACATTTCCCTTTGTGTTCCAGTTCCACTGAAGAAGAAATGTAAATGGGTTTGGAAATTTGAGTAAATAATGGAAGAATATTCATTTTTACCTGACTTTTGTTTCTTTTCCAAAAGGTGATTCTCATGTTGGTTCATCAGTGGCGATGAGGAATCTTCAGATTTCGGATCTGCAATGCTTTCAACCGGTGCCTCCGTCATCAAACCAAGGGTCTCCTGTGTTGGAGAACTCTCTGCTTAGACAGCTCATCTGTATCACTCCAGAGAAGAGAGGCACAGCTCTCACCATCAACCCTAATAAAGCTGTCCTGTCCATTAACTGCACCACATCACAGGTATTAGACGGTTGTGCCCCTCGAAGCCCTTTTTCTGATTAAACAAAGGCCTACACTACATTAAATTGGTAATGGTAATGGGAATACTTCGCCTGATCTTTTAGCTGCACTATTATTCATAAAATTACTAAATTATGATGGACTTCAATGATTTCTTTCTCTCTCTTTTTTGCAAGGTTGTGGATGCAAATGAACATGCTTGTAAGCTGTTTGATTGTGCGTACAGTGATTTGATTGGCCGGAAGCTGACCTCTCTACTAAGAGCCAATCAGACGCTAGTGGAAGTCCTGAAGGAGGAGACTCTGGATTCTGATGGGAACCTAGTTGCTATTTCTGCAAAAGTGGTATAAAACTAAGTTATAAAGCTAAGTATAAAGCTAAGTGCGCTATTTGAGCAGCGTAAACACAAATTAATTATAAAATTAAAAGCATTTTTACATCTATTTACATCACATATCATTTGTAAACTCTCGCGTTAGCAAGGCATCGACTGATAATTTTATTTCATTCCAAAAAGCTCTGTTATCAGTCCCACAGTGGAAAATGAAACCATATCCATGCCGACTGCACTGTATCCGCACGGAATGGAGTGATTAAGCAAAGAACGTTTTGCTGCGACGGTGGAAAAGTGTCTTTTGGCTCTGATCTCTGCTTTCATGTGCTGGATGTGAGCGTCACGCACGGCTCTGGCTCATTCTCTCCACAGGTGACTGCAGTGAGTTTGACAGGAGCTGAGTTTCCTGTGTCTGTGTGGCTTCAGATATCGGAGCAGCAGCAGATCTTAGAGCTCCTGCTGGAGCGAGTGGAGAGAATCACGGCACACGTGACTTTCACTCAAAATGTGAGATTCATTCCCTTGTGAACTGAAAGGTTTACTTATTAATTTAAGCATTTGTAAGCATGATGTTGATCATTAGTGTTATTTTCAAAAGAGTTTAACTGAAGCATACACTACCATTCAAATGTTTTGGGGTCAGTAAGATATTTAAATAAGTTATCACTTTAATTCAGCAAGGATGCATAAATTGATCAAAAGTGACTGACACCGTGTCTAGACCAGAAGCAAGCGACGCAACTAAAGCTAATATAACCCATTATAATCAGTAATGCGGTCAACTGTAAACAGTAAACTGATGCCTGTCTGATGTAGCACGACTGTTTTCAACATTGTTAATAAAAAATGTTTGTTGAGCAGCAAATTAGCATATTAGAATGATTTTTGAAGGATTATGTGACATTAGCTGGAAATAATGATTCTGAAAATTCAGCTTTGCCATCACAGAAATGTATTACATTTTAAAATATATTAATATAGAAACTTTTTTTTTAATTGTAATAATATTTCTCAATATTACTATTTTAATTGTATTTTTTTTTTTTATCGAATAAATGCAGCCTTTTGTCATCTTAAGACATTTCTATCAAAAAATTCTTACCGACCCAAAACTTTTGGGGTTGGGAAGTGTAGTGTGCCATTGAAGATAATTGTTTTGTAAAGCTGCTGCTCAGTGGACCAGAAAAGTTCCAGCTCCTCCTACTGTTTCCTCAGGGTGGAGTCCTCAGTTGTGACGCCACTTTTGCCCATCTCTATGGTTACCAAGCCGCTGAGGAGATGACTGGACTTTCGATCATGTCTCTTATGCCATCTTTACAGATTCCCTTCCACTGCAGGACAACTCCCAAGGTCATGGTCATAAAAAATAAAGTAAAAAATCTAGGGAAACGTCATTTTTGCAATTTCGTGAATCAGACCTTCATGATTGGTTCTGTCAAACCAGCATTGTGCAACAGTGTCATAGTTGTATTATTTACATACTATTATAGTTTTTATTAATATTTTGTATTGGCTATTTTTTGTTCTCATTTAAATTTTTGTTTAATTTTTAGTAATATTGTGCTTTTGTCATTTTTATTTCTTTATCTTAAGATATTACTATTTAGGTTTTATTTATCTATTTAGTTTTTGTTTGTTTGTTTTTTAGTAATTGTAGTATTTATTTCAGTTGGTTGCCAAGGCAAAATTCCGAATTTGTGTTTAGTTTTTATTTGCATCTAATATTTCTTTAAATAATTTATATTTACAAGTGTTTTTAATCATTTTGATTTAGTTTCATTTTTAATAACAATCCTATGGTGCTCTTTATCTCAGGTGTTGCGTATGCAGAGATTGTTTGTGAAAGCCAGGTCTGGTTTGGTGGTTCCAGCATGTGTCCGCCTGCAGGCCGCTGTGTCCTGTGGAAGGTCACCGCTCCAGATGAATGGATCAGCACATCCAGAACCTTCTGATGGTTCACTCCTAAGCTCTCGATGGCCCAACCGAACTCCTTCAGGTCAGTCCTCTCTCGTTCACTGTAGTGCATGCAGAGTTTTAGAACTGTTAGTTTTATTGTGCTGCTTCAACAGACTGAAGTCACTGAAGTGTGTTGTCTCGTACTTTCACATCGAAAATAAAAATATGCAGATTTCTTAATTGTGAATCAGATTTCTCTCTATGTGGGGATTTATTTATATCCCAAGGTTGCTAGTTATAGTGGATTTCCAATATTTGGTCTGATATAAAAAAAATCTATACTATTGTTTCTGGTTGGTGTTTGCCCAATCTAATTAAGAAAGTTGCTGATGAATGTAATTAGATCTAATATATTTCAATTACATTTCAAATTGCTATTGATTTTCAGTATGATCAACACAGTGCACTCTTGTCCTGCAGGTGGTAAATCGTGTACGGGTGGTGTCCTGTCCCCCAGCGCTGGTGTGCTGTACTCTGGGTCAGTTTGTGTGTTTGCTCCCAGTAGCTGTCTCCTGACGCTCCTGCCCAACGGCACCATTCACAGTCTCAACAACCCCTTCAGCTCTCTGCTGCTCGGATACAACAGCAGTCAGCTGCTTGGAAAGGTAGAGATGCTATGAAACATTCCCTTTTATTTGCCCTGTGTTGCTGGGATTTACTTTTTAGGGTCTCTAGAACCCTTTTAATAAGGGTATGCTTAAAGGGATGGTTAACCCAAAAGTGAAAATTGCCATTACTTACTCAGATTGTTCCAAACCTGTATGAGTTTCTTTCTTCTGTTGAACACAAAAGAAGATATTTTAAAGAATGTTAGTAACCAGACAGGTGACTGCACCCATTGCCTTCTATAGTATTCATAGAAGGCAATGGTTACCGTGATCTGTCTGGTTACAAACTAGTCCTAGGTTTTTCGCCTGATCGAAACCAAGTGCAGAAACCAGTCTGAATAATTGTCAAAAAAAAAAAAAAGGAAATTGTGATTCATTGTCTGGGGGGGGGGCAAAACGTTTGAAGTGGTCGGGCCACTTTTTACAAAAATGTCTATACCTCGAGAACAAAATTAGATTATTTTTTCACCAAAGTCGCTCAATCTAAAGTCACAGTAAAAATAACCCTTGGGATAACCCTGATAACACAAATTTGCAAATTTAAATGTCAAAGCTGATCCAACCTGTAAGCGAGGAAGCTAGTTGAAGCTAGTTTACATGCTAACAGCAAGCCTTTGCACCTGTGTAGAACGTCACATACCTGATACCAGCATTTTTTGAGCGAGTTTGTGAAGCGGAACGAAGCGACCAGCCTGCATCTCATCCACAAGACACATCCATCCCCTCTGACAGCCGCACAGGTAAAGAGACATAATGTGCTGTAAGGACACACACTTCAGCTTGTGATGCTGTTCTAAAATCCCCTCATCCTGTCTGCCTACTTCTCAGACCCCTGTAGATGTTCTGCTAGTGCTAACTGTCCCCCTAGTGATGTTCTAACCCTCACTACTGACATGCTCTCAACTAAGGACGACCAACAGGAGACATGTAGTGAGTTCTTACTGTTATTGCTCAATACACACTTAAATTATATTGCTGTCCCTTAATTTTTAAAAAAATATTTTTTACACTTTTTCTTTTTCCTGTACTGATTTGAATGAGAGAATTTTGCTGTAACTTCAATGTTGAATACATTATTGCTGTTTTCATTATGTATTAACCAGTGTTTTGTCTCCGGATGTTATGTGCAGATCCAAACACAGTGCTTGCTGGTGAC
Organism: Meda fulgida; assembly: GCA_030578275.1. Lineage (NCBI taxonomy): Eukaryota > Metazoa > Chordata > Actinopteri > Cypriniformes > Leuciscidae > Meda > Meda fulgida. The sequence goes on along the minus strand of CM060617.1, from coordinate 8,006,246 downwards.
AGTGTAATGGTGCATCTAGCCATGCGTAGGAGAGCGGGCCTTGGGAAAGGAAAGAGAATCTTTACTGGGACCATTGCTAAACTGGAGAAGGAGAGCAATGTCCCATCAACTTTGACCTCACCTGCTGTCACCTGCACACCACTGAATGGGTTAGATACTCAACTAAATCCTCCCATTTAGTTTTTGTTGATGTGCACATAGTAGTGGTTTAGTAGTGAGGTTTAGTAGTGAATTTCTCAAAGCCTGTCAGAAACATGTCCAGGTCATATTGTGCTTGGAAAAAGAAGTACTTCTAGTAAAGTATTAAAGGAAATGAAACCCATTATTATTATATTACATTTTTGCAGATTGTCATGGCAGCATTTGTTGCTTTTGTAGTTTTTTTGCGATTTAAATATAATAAATAAAAATTACATTTCAATTTATTTTTTTGTAGTGTACTATTATTGCCAATTATTATTGAAAATTTCAGTTTTAGTTTAGAAAAAATCTAATTCTAATTTTCCTAATTGGCTTTCAAAAATAAGCTTCTTTTTATTTTTGAAGAATCGATCATGTTTTTATTTTGTGATGAAATATGACCTGGGCATCTTTGTGTGATTCCCACTTAAACCTAAGAATGTGTATCGTCGTTCTGCTCATGTCAAAAAATAAACACTCTTTAGACCTTATTCGTAGCAGCACCATCTTCGATTTTCGTTTTTAACGGTAATGAAAGCGAATCTGTGAGGGACATGCATCTCTTCAGTGGGTTGTACTTTTTATTTTAAGGTGTTTTTTGGATTGTTCTGCTGATGAAACACTGCAAAAATATCTTTCCAAGAAATTTCAGTAGACAAAAAATTCCAGACAGCATGAGCTGTGGAAAATTATAAGTGTTCAAGGAGCTTTTTATAGTGGATGCCATTGAAAACTTAGCAAGTTTATCTGGCTTACAGCCTCGCTTTCATACCTGTCATGGTGCTGCTCTGAATAAGCTCTATAGATCATCAAAGGCAATAGATGACTAGTGCAGATTTCCATGATTTGACATTGTTCCCTCTGTTTATCTCAGATTGGATGACACTACAGAGCTTTGCGAACAGATTGTGGATGTGACCACTCAAGAGTCTGAGTCTGACTCTGCCAACTCTACCACCGCTCTGCTACAGACCTTTGCTTTGGTGGAGTCCCTGGAGGTCCACAGGACCTGCCCTACTGCTATGGTTTCCGCTCAATGTGGTCCATTTGGGCGGCTCTTCACAGGGCGAGATTTTTCCAAGGCAGCTCAAAACTCAGATCGTAAAGAAGATCCAGTAAAGTCCTGTGACTCTGTACCACATCCTGAACCTCACACGCAGGCCTGTTGGTGTTCAGACCAGGCCCAGCTTCAGGACTCCAGTTTTGAGGTGATTTCACTAGGCAGTGGGTCGTCATCTGGGTTCTGTGAGCGGCTTGTGGGCGGTTCTGGTCCGGAAAAGATAGATGAGTCTCAGCAGGGATGTCAGCTAGTGAAATCTGGCAGCACCTTTCTGGATTTGAACTCTAACGGAGATGTCATTGTTCATGCCATGTCAGAGATGGACCTGAACGACAGCATTGAGATCCCAAATGCACCTGTAGATCTTAACCATTCACTTACCTCATGTGACACTGCTGAGCTCCTGCGTACTCCTTCACCCTTCATTGTAGAGTCAGACACTGAAGCAGAAGCACAAGTCTGCTCTGAGCAAGAAGCAACACAAGGAACTGTCCCATCACCGAAAGAAAGGCAGGCAAGCCCACAGCAAAAGACTTTAGAGCAATTGCCAAAAAATAATCTAACTAAAGTTCTGGAACAGTGGAATTCCTTTTCGGAACATGCCGTTGGCCGAGCTTTGGATCTCCGGAGGGGGAGGGGTGGAATGCTGTTGCCAGGCGACAATCCTGCCACCTCCACTCCTAAGAAAGTCAAGGTGAACTCCACTGGAACTCCAAATGGAACTTCCATTCCAGAGGGCAGGATTCATGTGACATGCTACAACAGTGACGGAACGCCAATCGGTATGTTTCAACCTTTTTTTTTTTTTTTTTTTTTTTACTTGCCATCAGTCTGATTAGGCCAATATTAGAAGCAGATACCATCAGTTATACTGCATTGGCAAAAAAAAATCTATAATGACTGTTAAACTGTCCATAGCATTATACCGGTGCTACTTTCATTTTTAGTATCACTCTGTCTGTGGTCTTTTTTCATACTGTAATTTTGAATGGCTAATTACTGCCATCTTGCAAATTGAAATGCTTAAAGTAGTGTTTTTTTTTCTTCTCAATACTAGTTTTATGGTGAGCATAAACTTTTAGATTTTAGATGGCTAGAAAGGCAGATACTCTCAGCTAAAGCAAGAAATCATTGACATTGTCAACAAGGAGAATGAAATGAAAGTAGAGGAAACCCTTTAAAATAGAGGCAATAAAGAATATTTTGGAACGTTGGGAACTAAACAACATTGGAGCCCACTGACTTCCATTCTATGCAAAATATCATCTTTTATCACCTTTAACAGTTTGTTTGGTGATTTAATGATGACATTAATGATGACAATCAATGATTTTTTTTTTTTTTTTTTTTTAATGAACTATCCCTTCAATGCCTGGTACACATTGTACGATTTTGAGCTATCCCAGACCAATTGTGGTGATTTCTGTGGTTGTGGTTCCTAAACGGTGGTCCTACATCATACAGTGAGAGAGGTTCAAAGACGGCCGTTGTCACCGTCTTGCGACCAAAGATATCCTGCAATTGTTTTCTAATTTAGCATGATCATGATTCATTTCAGTGTGTTTGCTGCTACGACCTACGTCTACTGACTAATAATAATTAATTGCTTAACTGACCAATAAAAATGCAACAAGAAATGCCATATTGATCAAAAGTGAGTTACACTGTAGCTAGAGGGTGGCCATTGGTGGCCAGTGCCACCCCTGATTGAAGCTTGGCCACCCCTCTTGCGCAATCATTTTGACGGCTTTAATTGCTGACTTTTCCCCGTTCAAAGAACTATGACACTGCCACAAAGCAAAGGCAATGTTCACATGTCACTTCACCTATTAATATGGAAAAAATAATAAGCCCACAGATGCCTATAATAAGTGAACATGGCAACGCTGCAAATGCGTGCTTGAAGCAGCTTTACGAACATAAACGAAAACACATGTTCTTCAAGCGTATGTTTACATAGGAAAATAGAATGGAAAAAAACCTTAAGGTTTAGCCAACAAAATTAACAAATATTAGACATGGTTATACCCCGCTCTCTCACACACACTCAGTAGTAAGAAATGCGTACCCAATTGCATTTGTTCATATAAATGAACACGCTTGTGCATTTTTAATAACGTTTAAAAAAAAAAAAAAAACAACGTTTAACATTATTTTGCTATTTTACTAAGAACTATAAGCCGTTTAATCAGTTATAGGCTACTCAAGGAGCTCTACCGGTGATTGATCGCGTTTGTGTCCGAGACTCCTTGTCTATGGCTGTGGAAGAGATTTTATGTCAGGCAAAAATGCGATCATTACAAAAGAACGATGATCCAGTGTTTAACCAGTGCTGTTTTTGAAATGCAGTCACGTGAAATCCGTTTTATGTGTTCCATTCCACATCCGTTTTAACGTAGCCTATTACATGCGAGCTATACACAATTGCAATTTGCATGTTAAGTGATTTTCTCTAGATTTTAAGTGTTTTTTTTGTTTTGTTTTTGTTTTTTTTGCCACCCCAATAAAATCATTGGGTCTTAACTGGCCACCCCTGGAAAAAAGTTCTGGCTACGCCCCTGCAAGATTTGCAAGTAAGCCTCTTTTCCCTAGCCATGACCACATCCAAATTCTCCTCTTTTGCTTCATTTTTTTTTTTCAGTGCACATGAAAACCACAACTGCCAAAGTGCGATTCATCTTGCTTTATTTGTTTACCACTTGCATATGCTCATGACGTTTTATTATTCTATACTAACTTGGATCGTAGTCTACATACATGTCGTGCCGAATTTTATTAGTTCCACATCATACAGTTCTGATTTGTAATGATCTTATAGGGTTGCTGAAATCGCACAGTCTGTAACAGGCTGTGACAGGTAAATCACAAGTCAGATAATAATATAAACTCCAATCAACATTTCTTATCCATTTATTTATTTGGCAAGTAGTCATGTAATAAGCAGGATATTGTAGTCATTATCGCAAAATAAAGCCCTTCAGGGTGAACCTTGCCTGGGCTTATTCTGTGATAATGACTGTACGTTATCTCTTACTGTACTTCACTTTTCCATTTCACACTGTGTACTCTTTCTGTATGCCATGTTTCAAAAGTACCATCCATCTTTTCTACTGTACATTTATGATGTTTCATTGCATGAATCCAACTGATAAAGTGGTAATTTTCAGCATCTCTTTCTCACTCTGTGTAGAGGTGCAGTGTGATGTGCGATGGGTGTCCCTGTCCAGCGGCAGCTCTCTGGTCTGTCTATGGCTGAGTGGGAGTCATCTCTTGCTCCACCACCAGGAGGCGCTACAGAGCACAATGTCTCCCACAGTGAGGACAGAAGCCCCAGAACAGGAGGCCTTTGCCTGCAGCCTTGCTGAGGTGATCTGCATGAGTACTTAATCTAGAAGACGGGCTTTAAAAAGCTCATTTCTTAAGCAACTACTTTTTTCTCGTTTAGGCAATTCGATCAGATCCTTTGCATTCTTCTGTGGACCTGGAGCAGTCCGGAGCATGTGAGGGTTATTTTGAGGAAAACTACCGCCCACTGCGCTCTATTGGAAAGGGAGCCTTCGGCTTTGTCTGGCTCGCTTCAAGACGGATATGTGGAGAGGAAGTCAGTGACACCCTTTCTGCGCTCACTGCTGTCCATGCACTCATATTTATCTGGTTGAGAGATAATAACCTGACAATGTTGACGTCAGTTGTTCAAACCTTAGACAGGGTTCTTAAGAGGATGTTTACACACTGAGTCAGTGGCGTTGCTGTAGGGTCCATTCAGTCTTTTATGGACCATTATATGAGCTGCTGAAGAGATGTTGAATTTATTATCTCTCACTTCAATTTCAGGTGGTTGTGAAATTCATTAGGAAAAGTGCGGTGGTGAGTGAATGCTGGGTGGATGATCCTGATCTGGGCCGGATCAGTCAGGAAGTGGCCATACTGGTTCGTTTGCAACATCCCAATGTTGTGAAGGTACACTCAGAGAACTGTTTGGCTATATATTAAATATTTAGAATATTTGTTTGCCAAAATAAAATGATCAAACATGGCTCCTGCTTAAATAAATTGGCCATTAAAGTGTCATGAACTGTTTTAGCCTGATCGTTCACACCTTAGATTTGAGAAGAACTCCAAAAATTGGGCATTTTAACAACCATTAAAACACAGACCTGCAGCACACTCATTATTAAAATATGAGTGGATAAAAGAAACAAGCAGCGGAGTTGAAAAAAAAAAAATTTTTTGGTCTACGTTATTATCAGAATAATCCATCGTGTCATTGTGTTCATGATCAGACGTATCTGCACACATATAGATTATTTCATTGATGAAGACATGATGAAATCTGTGCATACACTGCTGGTTCATGTTTGGAGCAGGAGAGTATTAGAAATATGTCCGTAACAACTTCAAACACTCTTGTTCTGGTCCGGATATGAACTGTGATCTGCGTTGCCAGTGTTGCAGCGTTCCACACAGAAACTTCTCTCATCCACGCTCCGCATGCTGTTACAAATTAAATATTGTTACAGTCATATTTTCCGTCTATTGGTAGTCAAACTCCAGTTCTGATATGATCGTGGGGAAAATGCAAACGCTACTACTTCTATCCAAACACAAAGCTGAACAGGCAAAGGTGAATGAACAGCGCCAAACTGGTCTTGTCACATTTGAATTCTCTGCGGTAATGCGATCTCATATATAATAGCGTGTAATGATTGGATTAATTTAGTCTATTCTCATTAATATTACAGAGAAGCTGATGACGTCAAATCGTACTCTCCAGCCATGGCAGCCAATCACCACTCCGAAATAATGCATATACCTCACTTTTCGTGATGTTGGTTCAACTTTGCTTTTTAAACCAGAAGAACGAAATGGCTAAAAAAAACACCTTTCCTTTAATAATAAACACAATGAGCGCTATTGTTGTTTTCATTGATGTGCAAACTGTACATATCTGTTAACATCTCAAAAAATGTCTTTTGACCCTTTAAGTTTCCTAAACGCCACAGCAGACTAGTTTTGTGCTCACTTTTTGCATTACAACTTGATTCACTTAAGCAGATCAGTTCTTTTGAACTGTCCAATTCAATGAATATGTTCAGAATGCATGCTTTATTTATCTGTTTCAATTCTAACCAAAACATTTTAGTTTTAGTGTATTGGTGCATAAAATTTTTGTAAATCTTCCTTGGTTTCATTGTGATGAAACATTGTGCCTTATTTGAAAATAAATTTTTACTGTACTTATCTCATTTGTAAAAAAAAAAAAAAAAAAAAGGTTTGGAGTCATTAAGAATTCTTTTTATTTTATATAAAAAAATATATTTTATTTATTTTCTATTTTATTATTCTGTGATGGTATATAATGACATTTATAATGTTACAAAAGATTTCTATTTCACATAAATGAACATTCAATTCATCAAAGAACCCTGAGAAGATGCAATCGTTATTATAGCATGTTCACTGTGGTTGATGTTTAGTGTCCTCTATTTTTGCTGCAGGTGCTGGAGGTGTTTGAGAATGAGGGATTCTTCCAAATGGTCATGCAGAAACATGGGGACGGACTAGACCTGTTTGAGTTTATCGACATGCAGCCTAGACTGGACGAGCCTCTTGCCAGCTACATCTTCAGACAGGTGAGAAACAGGCTATGAGACCTTTAGCACAGAGTAGATGTGTTGGTAGCCAGTAGTCCTATAATATTCTGATGTGAGGTCTGGAGTAAAGTTTTATTGAATATTTCTTTCACTTTTACCTGATATTTCTGTATGTGTCTGTACGCAGTTGGTAGACGCAGTGAGTTACCTGCGGGGCAAAAGAGTGCTTCACAGGGACATAAAGGATGAAAATATCATCATAAACTCCAACTTTCATATCCAGCTGATCGACTTTGGCTCAGCTGCCCTGCTGGAACCCGGAAAACTTTTCTACGTCTTCTGTGGCACTCTGGAGTACTGCTCACCAGAGGTGCTTCAGGGAAACCCGTACGTACTGAAACATCACACAGCCCGGCTCAGTTCCATCTGTGTGTCTTAGCTTGATATGGACAGAATAGAGGATAGGATCAGGTGGTTAAGGGTGTGAGAAGGGTAACATGTGGGTTATGTATTCATGTCTATAAAAAGAGCCACACAATAACTTCACAGGATAACTGACGTCACTACAATGCCCTTAAAGTCAACATGAAATCAAAATCGATCCCATTTACTTTTAATCCTGTTATTGTGCATGATTCATCAAAGCAGGTCTTTATTTTTTCTCCCTCAATATAAAAATTTAAATTACTTACTAAAAAAAAATCCTGTTTGGATATTGATATTGAAATAGGTTTGAATATTCTGCTTAACTTGGAAATATTCAACATCACAAGTAAAATAAGGTTGTGAAATTAAATTTTAAGTTGATTTTAAGTATATGTAGGTAAATGTCACACGAATATAGTGCTATAATGGCTTTAACAAATAAAATTGACACCTTAAATTCAGAAGTTGCCATTAGTCTTTTCCATATTGTAATGTATATCCAGGTGAAATGGCTTCTGGAACAAGATTAAATGTAGGTCGGGACTTGATATTGTCCATCAATAATGGATTGGATGGTTGTGGTTTGCTATTGCTGTGATCTCAAGATGAGGGGCAAGTTATTTTGCTTAAAGATTATGAGGACACATGAATTAAATGTGAACAGATCGATGATATATAGTAAATTCTGCAATATTCAATTTTTAATTTTTTTTATGTGACTTTAAGTGATAACTTTAAAATGATGAGAATACAATCTTGCATAAGTGTGTGTCCACTCATCTGTGCTTGCATTTAAAGGTGAAATATGAGACTGCAAGTTCCATATGTCATTGTGATGTATTTAGATACGAGGGTCCAGAGCTGGAGATGTGGTCTCTAGGAGTGCTCTTATACACCTTACTGTTCAGTGAAAACCCATTTTGCAGTGTGGAAGAAACCCTGCAGGCCCGACTCCACCCTCCATGCCAGATTTCTACAGGTTTGAAGATCGGTTTCATCACAGCAATAAGGATCGACTTTAGACATGTGACAAATTCTGCAAATTGTGGCTTTATTACTGTACATCTTGTTGCTTTGTTCTTGTTTTAGAGTTGTATGCACTGTTGGCTGGTCTTTTGCACCCAGTGGTTGATCAGAGAATGAATCTAGAGGAGCTCTTGGAGTCACAGTGGATACATCAACCCATAAATCTAGCAGAGTACTCGTGGAGAGAGGTCTTTCCCTCCAGCAACGGTATTGGATTTAGTTTAGTTTATCGTATCACAATACGATATATTGTGGCCTTTTATGCTTCCAAAAAGATAATATTCAGCTCAAACATATTTTACTTTAAATCCAACGCTGCAGTTTTCATACGATATACGATTTTATCTCAGAATCCACAGAGCATGTGGACTCCAACTCGCCATATGTGCACGGAGCAGACATCCTCTACCTGGACCCCGAAAACAACCTGGAAGACACTCCTTTAGAAGATGAAGATGAGGAGGAGGATGAGGAGCAGAGGAGAACTATGGCGGCGCTGCAGTCCGAGCTGCTGAAATACCTCACCGAGTAGTGAGGAACTGTTATGAAAGAAACACTAATGCATTCTAGCCAACTAATTATGACATTACATCTAATGTCACCATGAACACTAATGCACAATCTCTGCAGAACTCTCCGTCCACCTGCTGCTGTCCTTCTTGATGATACCAGTCCGTCCAAAGAGCAAAAGGAAAGTGTGACTGGGAATGGAAGCAATCTGTGTTGCTAAGAAACAGTTTTATCTCTGTTTGGTGAAGGAATAGGAGTGTATTTATCAAACGTGTTGTGTATTTCATAGAGGTTTAAAACATGGTATTCTGAGTTGTAGAAAGTTCTTGCTGTTTGTTGTAATGCTGTTGAGCACAAGGATTGTCCTATTAAAACATATGGCACATGCGCTAGACCTGGACGAGGGGTTACCTGAGCTTTAAGATATTTGTTATTAGGACTTAAGAGTTTTTAAAATATTTTTAGGTTGATTTTTAACCTTTTAAATAATCAATATATTAATTAATTTTTAACGTTGCAATATTTATCTTGTGAATAAATTATTGGCATCATTTCAGTTTGCTTTGGCTGTCTGTTACTGGTATTATTTCAAATTGCTCACAGGCTTTGTAAAGCCCCTATCAAATGTTACTGTCATGGGAATTTTTCAATAAAAATGATTGCAGTTTATAATAACGTCTTCTGTTGAAATATCCGGAACTTTCGAGCTCTGGCTGTTGTTGCAGCGCGGGTGTATTTTCACGCGGCACAGATATGGGTACGCATGTTTGCAGAAAACAGGTGAGGACGAAATGTGAAATGAAATTTCACACATTATCGTGGAATTAGACACTCGATTGAATGTTCAACTCCTGCTGAGAAACTGTCGCGATGCAGCCAACTGTAACTTTGTATCAAGCAGATTACGGGAACCTGAGTAACAATTGTGATGAATCTGATTAAAAATAGTTTAACTGCGTATTTAATATTATAACCGTTTATGTGATTGCTAGAAAATCTGGATATCCTAACACAACGTTAAAACTAAAAATAGTTTTGCAAGAAACGTGTGCCTCGATGATTAGAAGTGCAAGGTCACAATCATTCATTCATACATACATCTAAAACGTTTTGTTTAAACGAGCTGTTTTAACAAAGTAATTTGCACTATATCTTAAAATATGTCAGTGCCATTGTTTCGTCTCAAGATGCACACCAGTAATGTTTTTTTCTAAGGCATGTTTATAAAAGCTACTTAAATGTCCTAATTTTAAATAAATGCCCAATCCTGGCTCAATCTAAGGCCCTGTCTGTGAAACCAGGCCTCAGATTTATTGTCCAAACACTACTGAATTGAACAGCATTTGCTTCCTCTCTCTGTGTCTCAGATGGTGCAATGGATGTGGAGATGGCGTGTTTGTCCTGTGGCTGCGAGCAGAGGTCATATGCCGTTCTGCACCACACAAGAGCCCCATCACGTGAATCCATCTTGCACTGGTCAGGTCACCCACAGTCCTGTGACCCAGCTCACTCTGTCCTCTTTGCTTGAGATGGGCTTCTCAGAAACTCAAGCCGAGAAGATACATGAAGGTGCAACGAAGAGCTGTGGGAAACATATTCCGTCCGTTCTGACAGCACTGTTGCTCCTGGGATTAAATCCCTCCAGTATCCTGAAAATAATGCAAAAGTGTCCAGAGGTATTTTCACTTAAAGGTGCAGACTTACAGCAGCGCATCAATCATCTGAGGAAGATGGGATTGTTTGAAGGTGATGCATCTTTTCTGGTTGGAAATTACACTTCCGTTCAAAAGTTTGGGGTCAGCAAGATATAGAAATATATATATATATATATATATATATATATTGTTCAGCGTGCATGCATTATATTGATAAATACTGACAGTAAAGACATTTATAAAGTTACTTTTTTATTTCAAATAAATGCTGTTCTTTTGAACTTTCAAAGTCAGTTTCCACAAAAATATTGAGCAGCGCAACTGTTTTCATCATTGATAATAGTAAGAAATGTTTCTTCAGCACCAAATAAGCATATTAGAATGATTTCTGAAGGATCATGTGACACTGAAGACTGATATAGTAATGATGCTGAAAATTCAGCTTTTCCATCACAGGATTAAATCATATTGTAAACATGTAAAACAATTACTTTAATAATATATAGCATTACTGTTTTATTGTATTTTTGATAAAATAAAGGCAGCCTTGGTGAGCATAAGAGACTTCTTATTAAAACATTTTATTAAAACTCTATTGACCCCTAACTTTAGATCGGTGGTGTAAACGTGTGAAATGTGAAACATTATTTGGAAAATGTTTACTTTGTATGAAGTCATATTTTACCTTATTAAAATAAAAGATAAATGTTATTAATTAATTTAACTATGATTTATTTGTTGAACAGTTTATGATACATATTGTTCCAAAGCATTTTAAACCTTAAACCTATGTACATTGCAAGTACGGAGAGAAGGTAAATAATTTGTTCAAAATTCTCAAAATTAAACGCTAATTCTTTCCTTTTTGGTGAGATTTATTTTAGGCATTTTTTGCCTTTATTGAGATAGGACAGTGTATACAATCAACAGTAAGCGAGGGGGGCGGGATCGGGAAAGGTCCACGAGCCAGGTCTCAAACTGGAGTCGCCCGCATGTCAGAGCGCTGCCCACAAGGCTATTGTCTCCGACTGTTTTTTGTTTTGTTTTTTTCTCATTGTTAAAATACATTTTGTAAAAATAAAAAAAATAAAAAATAAAAAATGTAATGGACTACTCCATTGACCCCAGTTTGATAGCCAGTAAATTTGAAATCTGTCCACAGGTAGTCTGCAGAGGATGATCAGTCACTACCCCAAGATCATGGTCCTGCCTATCAAGAGGGTAAACATGGTGTCCCGATTGCTCAGAGAAAAATGCCTCTTCACCGCCCAACAGGTCGCAGATATCCTCAGAGACTCACCTGAGGTTTTGGAGGAGGATTTGTTCCAGCTGGAGTACAAATTTCAGGTAAGAAGGGTATCTGTAAGTTTAAACCATTCTTCACTAAAAGTTTCCCTTGCTCTCATGACATAGTACATAATAGCAGAATTTTGATTGTAGGGTAACCTATCCTTGTAAATGTTTTTCTTGTGACTGTTGTGTGAGCCATTACGGCTCATTGAAGTTGGCATTCACAGGGCAGTTTGTTTTACAGTAGTTGCAAACTGACTCACTGCTTGTCCCCCCCCCCGCAGTATGCATATTTCCGTATGGGTGTGCGGCATGCAGAGATGTTGAAGGCGAAGGTGTTCAGGATTTCTCTGTCTGAGCTGCGGTGTCGTCACTGTTTTCTGGAGCGGAGGGGACTGTATCAGACGCCCGACAAGAAGGGCCAAACACTCATCGTCAACCCCCCGCTCAACGACGTCCTCTGCGTCTCAGAGGAAACCTACCTGACGCAGGTCGCCATGGCAACTGTAGAGGAGTTCCATGTTTTTCGCAAACTGATGACGCGGGAGCAGGAGGAAGAAGGGTGGGAGGACGAGTGCAGCAGTGATGAGGACGAGGAGTTAGGGGAGGATAAAGAAGATGATGATGATGACGGACAGCACAGGAGGAAGCATAACTGGAACACTGGTTACAAGAAGGACAGGAAATTAGGCATTTTGTATAAAAAAAATTCAAAATGAATAAACTTTTTCATTCAGCAAAATTCACCATTGTTTTTTTCTTTATGAGTGATACATGATGATATCAGTTTTGCATAAAACAAACAATCCAAGCATAATTTGTTTATGGACTTGTGGTCATTGCCAACATTTTTATGTATTATTTGTTTGTTTAACCCTCCCATCTCATTTATTGCTTTACAAGCTTTTAGCTCCGGATATGAGGTGCATAGTAGTGTCGTGGGACATTGAGGTAATAACGGTGTTAGTGTTAGTTTATCTGAACGGCCTGTCATGGGGAGGGTCAGCACAATTTACACCAAATGCTGAGTAACCATAGAGAGCTCAAAGAGTGTTAGTGCCGTGCGATGGTTTACGGATCTGTGCGCATCAGTGGAACGCCTGCTCTCTGATAACAAGGGCAGAGTCGGGAGGTATTGATCTTGGGCGACATTAGTCTCATAGAGGACTGGAGGGAAGCAGAGGTTACTGCACGTGGATGACCGGAACAGGTACGCGAGTCATTTGAACGGTTAATCGATTGTTTGTCAATACAACCATATTTCATTCTTCCTCTGAACTGTTTGTCTGTGAAACGGGGCTGAAACTAACAGAAGTGTTTTTGTGGACCGGGAATAGTACAGGAACTCTGTGCCATGTCCCAATGTTTGGTGTGTTATTAGAGACGAATTTCTACCACAAAATTAACACACATTATTTGCATAGATTTGTTATGCATCATGCATGTAACTTTGAAAATGTGGGCATTCGTATTTCACACTGTTATCGATTTTAACCCTTTCTTTTGTGTCATGAAAATTATGGAGTCGCACCAATTTTATGCAATTCTTTCTCTTTTTAAAAAAAATGCAGTATTATCAGGAATATGTAAGATAAACTAATTAACTTGTTCTAATTAGAGGTATATTGTTTGAACTATTTGTTTTTATTCTCTGTTCATCGTTTAGGTCCATTTACTAGAGACTGGAATGAGATGCTTAGAAATTCATAGAGATTACAATGATTTACAAAAAAAACACTTATGTTTATCAATGCTTTATTTGAGGTTTGATGGTTTTAATTTGTTTGATGATTTTAATTTTAGTTTTTATAATTAATGTAACATTTATCCATCATTATTTTTTGGAGAAACTACAAACTGGAAAGATTCATTCAGGCTATAATAACCATTTAAAGGGACAGTTCACTCAAACCTGAAAATTCAGTCATCATTTACTCAACCTAAATGTTATGCTAAATGTTGCATGTTATTCCAAACCTTTATGCATTTCTTTCTCCCATGGAACACAAGCGAATATAGTTTAAAGAATGTAGGTTAAAAAAAAAAGAAAGAAAGAAGAAATTCTAAGACATTTCTCAAAATAGCTTATTTTATATTCCACAGAAGAAATAATTCATAGAGGTTTGGAACAACATGAGGAGTAAAAGAGTTTTCATTCTTGGGTGAACTATCCTTTTAAAGTCCACCAGAAATAGAGACATACTGAAGTGATAGTTCCTATAAAAAAATTGCCTGTAATATTAGGATGGACATTCTTATACTATAGAGCTTTTAATTGGACAGTGTATTTGCAGAATGCGTTTCAAATTTTCATGTATTACTTGTCTTTACACTTTCCTGGTTTACAAAGAATGCTTTTGTTTGAAAAACATTCTATATTTTTGAAGCCTTATCCTAAGTTTACAGGTCATATGGTGTGTATGGTGATGTACATATTTCTGTACTCATGTTTTTTCTGTTTTCTGTAGGTAGAGAAGCTATTTATGTGCTCCACCGTTCCAGTCTCAGCATACCGAGGAGCAATTGTTCTTCACCCCAACGCTTTCTCTCAGTAGTGTGTCATTGGACTCTAAATATGACTCAACCTTTCATCGTTAACATCTCTGGGGATTGGTACAAAATAATGGAGAGCAGACATATGGATCTGTTCCTCATCCCCACGATTCTGCTAACCTCTGTCACAATGCTGGTCAACCCAGTTCTGTCCATCTGCATTCTGTGCTTTCCTTCGCTACGCCAAGAGACCCGCTACCTGCTCCTTGCTAACACGCTCTTCGCAGACATGCTTTTCCTCACCATAAACCTTGCGATGGTCTCCTGCAACTCTGTAGGCCTCCACATGCCCCACTCGCTGTGTGAGTTTATGATGGTGAGCATGGTAATGACGTACAGCTGCTCTGTGATCACGGTCACACTGATGGTTGTCGACACATATGTGGCTGTACGTTGGCCATTACGTTACAAAGAGATTCTCCCGCCATCTCGGGCCAAGAAGATAATCATGAGCATATGGTTGATGGCCGCAGTGTGTCCGGTCTCCTTGCTAGTGATGTTTGAGGTGGTGATGGGCAGGAACCAACAGAGCCGTCCAGTGTGTTTGATGCTGATTGCGTTGCACTCGTTGGAGGAGAAACTGAAGGTTGGCGTTCATTTGTACTTCATCATTGCCATCAGCCTCTGCACTGCTCTCATTGTGTACTGTTACATACATCTCTACATCATCACCAAGACTTCTGGGATATGGCGTAGTCGCTATTCCCGGGCGCGGATGACGCTTTTGGCACACACTTTGTTGCTCATGATGTATTTTGTACCTGCGTTGGTCTTTGCAGTCGAGCTGGCTCTTTTAAAGCGAGAAAGCAAGGATGATGTGGTGGGAGTGTTGATTGACTTGGTGAATATGTGCATACTGATGTTGTTGCCACGCTGTTGCACTCCTTACCTGTACATATTGCGCTATCACGAGATTTATGAGACTGTCCAGCAGGTCTTGTGGAAGAAGAGACATCAAAGTCAGAGAAGTGCAGCCTAGAAGAGTGGACTTGAAGCTAGAGCAGAGCCACCCTGCAACATAACTGTATCTGGATCCTCTGTTTTTGGAGGATTAATTTGCAGAAGAGTGAATTTAAATTACTCCTGAGCCAGAAAGAGATCTTAAAAGAAACATTTAATATTTAGTATTAATATTCTATTAAAGCATTTTAACTGTTAACATAAAATAATTTTACATATATTTAAATCTTTTTATATTTTCATTTGTAAACTAAAGATTGAATGCTATGTCCTGTTATTCATCATAACAAAAATATATCAAGTGCAGCTGGGTGAATCTCACAAAGAAATGTCCAGGCCAGATTTAACACCAAAATAAAAAGGTTTAAAAAACACCTAATATTTCTATATAAAATTGTAATATCTATATTCTAATATAACCCTAATATTTATCAATATGACATTTTCATGACATTATATTTAAGTACAATTTCCTCAAATTCTCATCATCATCATGTGGAAACAAAACTCAGTATGCATATACGTGTGTGTGTGTGTGTGTGTGTGTGTGTGTGTACAGGATAATCTTCATATTGCCAATAAAAAAATGTTTTGCCTGCCATTCTCATATATGTAAACAAAAAATATATAAAACGGCCTTAGATGTTTTCATGCAAAATATCCTTCTTTTTTTTTAAGGACATCTCTTGACAATTTTTTGTGAGATTCTCCCAGCAATATACTGTATTTAGTTATTCATGACCACAATATTGATTCAAACTCTTGTAAGTACTGGTCGATAGTGCTGTTTTGTTCTCTTAAGATAAATACATTTACATTACAGGATTTTTACATGATTGTGTCTTTCTCCAATTTCCTATATGCATTCAATGTTTAACCTGAGGCACTTAGTCCTCCAAGTTAAACAATCAATCAGTCCAAAAATAACAGTGTAAATGTTACGCAATAGTCCTGATTCTAGGAAGACATATCAATATTTATGCCTTAGTGCAGTGTCATTCTGATCCTTTTAGCTGTGAAGTGATATTTACCAGTTTCTCTATCTCCACGGAAACCATCTACAAGCCTGTCTGTGACAGATCTGTCCCCTCAATCACTTACCACAGTCTGCGAGAAGAGAGCAGGAGAGACACATTTACCTGTCCGTTGCTCTTTTTGCCTTGGATTGGACGCACAAACACGTGCCAAGAGATGGAAACCCTGATGGAGGGAAAGTCTAAGCTTTTCTACCTAGCTGCGGAAGACCTTTTTTTATCTCTGCTTTGTTCATTTGGCAATTGGTACAACAGGTCTGGTCGAGCTGAGCTTCACAGACGTTCATCGAATTTTTCCAACTCCTCTGAAAGCCCAGCGGAGATGTTTGCGCACGAGTGGCATGGATTCATCCCTCCCTGCCACATGAAAGTGCTTGAGATGTGCCCCATTTTGGCCTTCCTGGCCATTCTGCTGACCACTCCGGTTCTTCTAATACGTATCCTGTCCCGCGTTGACCTGCGGCAGCAGACACGTTTCCTCCTCCTGGCCAATCTGCTTTTCAGCGACCTACTCTTTGTTTGCATGAATATTCTGAGTGCCTGCATCAACTTATCTGGTGTGTTGATGACAGAGTGGCCGTGTGCTGTGCTGCTCTTCCTATCCACGGTATTATACAGTTCTGGCGTACTAAGTATTACAGCAATGGTGCTGGATACCTGCTTTGCTGTAATAGCACCCCTTCGCTACCTGGCAGTGTGGCCCGTGTCACGAACCTACGGAGCAGTTGCTGCCATCTGGGCCGTCTCAGTCTTTTTCCCTGCGGCAGCTGTTGCCATGTTTTTATGGTACCATAGTACAGCCCCCTGCGCCCTCCACATCTGCTCCCTGCCTTTGCTGATGGTTTTGACTGTAAGCCACTTTCGCCCACTCCATGTCTCCATGTTGCTGACAGTCACCGGTATCATTTTCATCCTCCTCCTGGTGTTGTCTGGTTACCTCATCCTCTACTTTTATACACGTAATTCGGGTGTGTGGAAGGGCCAAGCCTCGTCCCGAGCTAAAGGAACATTTCTCATTCATTATCTCCACTTGTTCCTGGCTTTCTGTCCCCTGCTGGTTTTGATGATCGAGCTGATGCTTTGCCACAATAGTGAGACTCTGGACCTCAGAGCAAGCCTGTGGATGTCCCTGGTGGTGTGTAACGTCTTACTCATCCTGCCCAAAGCCTTAGCGCCGTACCTATACGGGCTTCGCTATAGAGAACTGTGCGGCGTGCTGTTCCAGTTCTTTCGGCTGAATAGGCCAACAATTATCACACCTGTGCTATAAAGATGCTTATTTGAACCTGTGAAAAAGACTTTTGAAAGGGTGTTGCTGAGCTTTTAATCAACTCATTTAGTTAAAACCTTACATTTCATAGCTCTAATGATGCTCAACTGGTTTTGTTCACAAGAGGAAAGTAATAAAATGAAATGCCTGAGAATAATATGTGTGAATATTCAAAAAGTTGGTTTATTTTGGTGTTATTATGTATTTACTTGTGGTATTTACACAATGTATTTTGTTACTAAAACTTTTTATTTCTAGACTATGAATAAAATAAAATAAAACTACTAAGTCATTTTCCAGCCTTCATATGCTTTGTTCAGAGTCTTGCACATACATCAGATTTAGCCTAATTCATATAAGTAGGCTACCCTTTGGTATAGCCTGTCGAATAAACTATCTTAAAAGAAGTGTAAGAGGCTTTGAAAAAATCGATACTTTTATTTCATTTTTGATAACAGCTGTGGCTGGATCCAAGTTGCTATATTTTATTGCAGTGACTAGTAATAGTTCGACTGAAAGGCTGGTAGGCTGCATTTTATACGGGCGACTAACGAGCACCTTTAGCTTATGTTAAATGGTTATTATACGTCTGGTTATTTGAAAGGTTACTGAAAATGAATAAATAACACTTAGCCTACCAGAGAAGTTTAAGTGCTAAAACATTGTTCTCTAGAGAGAGCTCTCTGTGTTCGTCTGATAAAAATTAACTTTACAAATGTCACTGCTGCTGCAAAATTCGATTCATATAAGGTTTCTAATGGAAATTAATCCAAGAAAACATATTAATCTCTATTTTTGTAATATAATGTTAGTTATATCCAATCTATGTCAGAGAATAATGCGCGCGAAAGACCACCACAATAAATAAAACAACCACAAGATGGCGGCATTGATACAGTTTTTTAAAAGTATAATTTCCCTTGTAGTCATGCTGGCGAGTTTTTGTCCGTAAAATAATTACACTAAATAAAACATTTTTAAACTAATATTCCTATAATTACTTGCATACATCGCAATTTATATCGTTCAAATAATATTCATATTATTATTTGCATATTATCAAAATTTATATCAGGTAGATCGTTCTAGCCACGCGTGACGGTTATTTCCGTTTCTCGAACTGTCCAGAGAGCTAACTGTTTTGTTAGTTTATAATCAAGTCGGCCTTCTACAGTTATAGAAAGAAACGAACGCAATATCAACACCAGCCTTTTAATATACTGTACAAAAACACATGTAAAATATACAAGGGAGACATTTTTTTGTTCTTGTAGTACAAAATAACATGTATAATAATAACGTCAAACAACACTATGGGCGTTGCTACACTTGAAAAAGCTGTCATATTTTGCCGTGACAACAACATGACACAAACTGTCTTCGTTCATAATCAGGGTTTTGTCCTTTATACAGTCTATGGTTTTTGTTTGCAAACAACGGCCAGCCACATGGAAATTCTCCCGCACGGAATTCTGGGATATGATGTTCTTTTGCTGGTTTGAAGGACTGGTGATATGCCACCAGAACTCCATTTCCCTATAAACACCCTGCAGAACAGCTGACACGTGTGTACTTTCTTTGTGCCAGAACACGCAGAGAGCCACTATGAGACTGACGTTAACAAAGAAATCTTCGCAGTGACAGCACGAGTGCTCACGCGCATGGAGCTATTTTTCAGAAACAAACCGGATTAGTTTGATCGCATTTACTTTTAAGGACCTCTAAGTTACTCTTTGCTATTGTTTTTTTTAAATGTTTTCCAGAAAGTTGGTCTCCTGGGGATAAGGTGAGAAAAATAATGCTGAAAAACTTTTCTGAACAACTTGAATGATTTAGAGACCATGTCAGTATAAATGCGATATGATGAATGCGTTAACACTGTGCTTTTAAAGATGATTATATTCGGTGTCATGGTTGTTTATGGCGAGTTAACAAACAAGGATTTATTCAGGATTATATATATAATCTGTAGTGTATATATGCTACTTATTTTTGCTGCAGGCTGTATTCAGAATTTGCATGAAAATGTTTAGCCTGCTGTAAAGCCCTGGTAGACTATCTTGGACCAGCAACAATACCGTTATACCAGGATGGTTATTTGGAACATAATATTTGGTCGACTAGCTTGCACCCTACCTTTGTAGCCTTTTATAGAGTAGAATCACACATAATTGACCTCATTTCTATGAGGTCATCATATTTCAGTCCACATGGGGCATGTTTCGCTGTAGGGGAAATATTGAGCAACCGTCCATGTTCTTTTATTTCTACTTCCACAACAAAACAAACCTGAGTGACTTTTTTTTTTTTTAAGATTGCGCAAACTCACTCACTCTCTAAACACGCGCGCGCGCGCGCACTCGCTCACGTTATCTCTCAGCACAAAGAATCAGTGTTCCTTTTATATCAGTGATATATTGCCGTGAGGAATATTTGTATAGTGTGCTCTAGTAACATTCACAGATATTTATTAACTCAATCACTTTGTGACTTTTTTTTTGTTTAAATGTTGCTGGTTATAACCCCTGTGACAGATCATAACACTTATAATACAACTGTAATTAAAATAACACTTAATTTACCTTAATAATATTGCTGAAAATATAGGCCCGGTTTCACAGACAAGGCTTAGAAGATTAAGCCAAGATTAGACCTTAGTTCATTTAGGACATTTAAGTAGCTTTTATAAACATGCCTTAGAAAAATACATTACTGGTGTGCATCTTGAGACAAAACAATGGCACTGACATATTTTTAGATATATCAGTGTAAGTTGCTTTCAGTTAAAACAGCTCTATGCATTTTAGTGTAGGACTAGGCTTAAGTCTTTTCCGTGATACCGGGGGCTATGGCTATATTAACAAATAATGATAGATTTGCAAAATAATTGTTACTATTGAAATTCTTTTGAGTATGAACTTGACCTTTAGCCTCTGCATCAGGATCAAAAAGTCACCTTGAAAGTGTGAGTCTGGCCACATTCTATATGAAATTAATAATGCAAGAGGTCAATAATATATGGCTGCAGTAGTTTCCTTCTCAGTAAGCGATAACAAACACATTTGAACCAGGTCTTTGGATTTACTTTAAAGGGTTAGTTCGCCCATTTAAGACATGAAGTTGTATGCAATCCTTACCAGCACTATAGTGTATACACACTGACCCACTCTGTTGTCACCCCCCCTGGTCCGAGTTCTGACCGCTGGAAGTTTTTGAATGAAGTAATCCCGGCTACTTTCCGGGGCCACAAAACTGTGCGTTTTTACGTGAAAAAAAGATTTGCGTTTCAAAGCTTGATTAATTTAACACACAAAAAACACGCCGGGCAAAATGCATAACTCAGTTTTAATGCGGCACTATTTTCCTTCCGTTTCTATCAATCCGCGCTGCTGTCAATGTCAACAGTGCGCACGTGACGATTAGCTGTTGATAGCGCGACTCGCCGACAACATGTCCGACTACGAACCTTCAGATGATGAAACTAATTTTAGCACAGTGTCAGACGGATCAGATGAAGACAGTAATTTTAACTCAACGACAAAGGGATATCATTAGAAAATTAGATAACAGTTTTCTTGATTTATAGTTTTTTTTTCTCAAATATGGACAACAGCAAGGAGAGCTTTATAAAGAATCAACATAATGATTGCAGAAGATTTGTTGGGAAAAACACTGGAGGTAAGAATTAAATACATAGCCTATAGATAATTGCAATAACTGTAGTATCCATCAAACACTGAGCACCAATTGTGAAATGAATTGGCAGATACATTTGGTTATAAAGACAGTATTTCAAAGTTTGATGTAAGTTAGGTACATTTGGTGTCAACTCCATATAATTATTAATTTATTAATTATTGTATTCTTGTCCACTCAGTATAATAATAATGCAGTCAGATAGACTATTATATAGCCAACACTAGTCAAGACAACGTTAAATTAATAAATAAAAAACTACAAAGCAGGATGAGCGATCACACTTACTCTGCCGACATCTGACCGTCAAGTCCAGCTGGTTTGGGTCGCTTTTTCCAATTTATTTTAGGGATGTAGAAGAACGTCTCCAGGACACCTGCATTTAGCATCGCAGGGAACACGTCATTGGATGTAATGCAGACAGACGGTGCGTTGGCGTCCTCGTCAATTGAAAGGTTTTGCATCTGTGGCATGATGAGTTCCCATTCGTGGCAGCAATAGCTTTCAACCTCTGTTGGCATAACTTCACAATTGGAACAAGTGCACCACCATTTGTCATTCATCCTGCCTCTTGCTACAGCTGTGGTGGGCCCAGCATCAGATTGGACAACTTCTCTGTCCTCTCGCTCTCTCTCTTCCCGTTCTTTGTCCATCTGCTCAAGTTCAGCATCGGTATACTCCGGTTCATAAAGATATCCCTTTGTCGTTGAGTTAAAATTACTGTCTTCATCTGATCCGTCTGACACTGTGCTAAAATTAGTTTCATCATCTGAAGTTTCGTAGTCGGACATGTTGTCGGCGAGTCGCGCTATCAACAGCTAATCGTCACGTGCGCACTGTTGACATTGACAGCAGCGCGGATTGATAGAAACGGAAGGAAAATAGTGCCGCATTAAAACTGAGGTATGAATTTTGCCCGGCGTGTTTTTTGTGTGTTAAATTAATCAAGCTTTGAAACGCAAATCTTTTTTTCACGTAAAAACGCACAATTTTGTGGCCCCGGAAAGTAGCCGGGATTACTTCATTCAAAAACTTCCAGCGGTCAGAACTCGGACCAGGGGGGGTGACAACAGAGTGGGTCAGTGTGTATACACTATAGTGCTGGTAAGGATTGCATACAACTTCATGTCTTAAATGGGCGAACTAACCCTTTAAAATTACAGACTGTAATGTTGTAGCAGGGGTACCATTCTCAAGAAGGTGGACCTCAGTAGGACTGAATACCACTTATAGTGTTTGTTGATTGTAACTGATGTTCCTCTACAGGTGTTGATGGTCGCTGATTGTTTTCCTGCAGGCATTGATAGTAATTGTTAGTTGGTGAAGGGCTCCTGTCAGATACAATCATGGTGCTCATTTTGGGTCGGCGTCTGAATCATGAGAACTCTGGTGTCGTGCCTGAATCGCCAGCAATCAAGCGTAAAATCTTTGAGATTGAGTCTAAGACCCTGAGCGAAGTGTTCAACTTCTCTTCCGGTTCCTCTCACTCTGAGAGCGTCCTCCAGGTCTTCAACGAATTCCGCGACAGCCGCCTCTTCACGGACGTAATCATCAGTGTCCAGGGGCGCCAGTTCCCCTGTCACCGTGCCGTGCTGTCGGCCTGTAGCAGCTACTTCCGTGCAATGTTCTGCAACGACCACAAGGAGAGCCACGAGATGCTGGTGGAGATCAACGGCATCCAGGCGGACGCTATGGACACTTTCCTGCAGTACGTTTACACCGGACATGCCTGCATCACCACACAGAACGTCCAGTTCCTCTTCGAGACCTCTAGTCTCTTCCAGATCGCCACTCTACGCGATGCTTGCGCAAAATTCCTGGAGGAGCAGCTGGACCCCTGCAACTGCCTTGGCATCCAGCGCTTCGCAGATGCCCACTCTCTTAAACAGCTGGCCAGTCGTTGCCGTGCTTTTGCCTTGCTGAATTTTCCAGAGGTGGCTCAGCATGAGGAGTTTCTAGACCTCCACAAGGATGAGCTGGAGGAATACTTGGCCAGCGACGAACTGTCCATTGGCAGGGAGGAGGTGGTGTTTGAGGCGGTGATGCATTGGGTCTACCACGACGTGGAGTATCGCAGGCCCATGCTGAAAGATCTGCTGCAACATGTCCGACTGCCTCTGCTTCACCCCAACTATTTTGTACAGACGGTGAGTGGCACATTCAAATTAATTTGGACAGGTGGAGAAGCAAATCCAGAGTTGCTCTGCTTAGGTGTTTATAGAGTTCTGCAGTGTTGATATATTTGTATAGGCCAACCTGGAAGAACCAAAAACAAATAAAAAAAAAAACCATTGACTTCAGGACGATGGAACCATAAGTGCTAAAATTCTAACTTATTTCAGGGTTTTGACCTACAAGAATATATCATTGGGTGTAGTATATGGTCCTAAAATTATGAAACTAGATAAAGCAAGGACTTGACATTTGTCTATTTGCTGAGTTTTGCTCCAATGATATTCAAACACACTTGAACCAGCTAATCAAGATCCTGGGGTTCGCTTGAAAACTATGGTTAACTAGTCAATTTAAGCTTTCTTTATTGTCATAATAGAACACGATTTCTCAAACAAGATAGCTGGACTCTACAGGGAAGCAGATATGAGGATCAAGCAATAAGATTGTGGTGATTTCTTTGCTGCAGGTGGAAGGTGATAAACTGATCCAGAATGCTCAAGAATGTTACCAACTGCTGCATGAAGCACGTCGCTACCATGTACTTGGCAATGAGATGATGTCACCACGTACAAGACCCCGCAGGTACGATGTAGTTTCTGATAAAAAATTGGTCTGAGATGTCAGTATTGTCAGCATTGCTCATGAAATAGTTTTTTCTTCATGTGAAGGACTATAATAACATGCGCTTTACAGAGAAAATGAAACCACTGAAAAATGGTCAGTTTTTCACTGAACATTTGAGGATTAGATGAACATTGTGATGTCCTTGAGTTTTACATGCAAAAATTAACTCAATGACATTATCAAATAAAAATGCACTCATGTTGACTCATTAGAGCGATCGCTTTACTGGAAAATCCACTAGGCTACATCTGAAAAAATGTAAGGGACATGATTCTGTTTGAAATACGAAGTTATAAACGTTGACTGTTTTGTAGTTAATTTTCTTTATCAGTATTGCTTATTCTTTTTGAATCTTAACAAACCCCTTAAACCTCGACTATACTTCAGTTTTATGCGCTTTTTGCCTTTAACCTCGACTTTGAAACAATGGCCTGGGCCAGTTTTGCCATTAATCAGTAAAAAAATGATTGGACTTGAAAAATCCCATTGACTTGCATTGCAGGAGGGATGTCATATCTAGGAACCACACTACAACCACTCAAAACACACTATGTCTGCGGCTTTTTCATGGGCGGGCACCACTCACGTTTTCTTCAGAGCAAATGTAATCCATTTTTACACACTCACTCGATTCATATCATGAGTGACGAGGTGTTTGGAGAAAGACTCCATTTAAAAGAGGGCTCGGCATAAAAAAAAATTCTTTGTTTAGTGGCAGCATGTCTTATTTTGGAGGAATTAATTATATTTAGGGAAATATGTGTTTGGAGGAAGTATCTGTATTTTTAGATTACTGTCTTTATAGCAGTCAGATGTGGGGAGCTGTAATCTGTACTTCAAGGCACTATCTTAATATGGAGTTTCTGTATTTAGATTCAATATCCTAATCTGTATTTAGAAGATGTATCTGTGTTCTGCGTTTGTAGTTAGTATCTTGCATTGGGTGCTGAAAATGTATGAGCTTGTTTTCAGACATTCCACTCTGCCATAAAACCTCTGCGTCAAAATCATATTTCAAAATGATTTAGTGATTTAAAAACGCACACATTCAGTCCATAGAAACCACAAATGCAAAACTGCACATTGGTGGTGGTTGAGGAGATTCCCCCCTTCCATGTAAAGTGCTTTGAGGTCCCAGAAAAAGCGCTATATAAATGTAATGAATTATTATTTATTATAATTATTAATTATTATTATAAATTATTCAGGTCAGATTTCTCAAACACAACATTGAATGTTATTTTAAAAGAAAAACACAAGTGTCTAGGAAGAGTATTATTTTTCCAATGAATCATTGCAGAAGCTCATTGTACCTTAGCAGAAATGAAGCTTAATCACATCCTGATGCTGTCATCTCTTTATTTCTCCACTTCAAAGCTCATGCTTATCTAAAGATATTGTTTCTCCCTATCTGCAGATCCACTGGTTTCTCTGAGGTCATTGTGGTGGTGGGAGGCTGTGAGCGAGTGGGGGGGTTCAATCTGCCATACACAGAATGTTACGACCCTGTGACGGGAGAGTGGACATCTCTTGCTAAACACCCCGAGTACACGAAGTCTGAGTATGCAGTATGTGCCCTCCGCAACGACATTCTTGTGTCAGGTGAGACACTAATATTCCTGCCTCACAAATGATAAAGATTGAAAAATATTGTTTTCTTTTTTCGGGTAGCCCCATTCACAGTAAATCCTCATTGGTTCAAAACCCTCGTCATAGCTGTATATGAAACACCCTATATGTTCTAAATGGTTGTGATTTTGTCACTTCATTTTAGGGCATGGTGACATTTACAATTCTTTTAGTACTATGTGTCTTGTACTTGGTCACAGTGACTGATCAGCAAGAGGCTAGTTCTGCGGAACCCCCCCCCCCCCACACACACAGTCTCTCTCTCTCTCTCTCTCTCTCTCTCTCTCTCTGTCTCTCTCTCTTGAGCTGTGTTGTTGGCACAGGCATGTGGAACTTCCTATAAAAGTAGATATACCCAGATTTACATGTTAGAGAGGAGTCTTTATGTCTGCTTGGAACATAAATTACATTAATGAAAAATGCTTATGAATAATGGTGACAAGAAGTAATCAATTAGACTCCGGGGGGTTAATAAATTTATTCTGAAGTGATGCGTCTTTGTAAGAAAAACATCCATCCTCAAGAGAGTCGAGTTCCGGCAGAAGGGTGACCTATGCTCTTATATCGAAATCCTCCAACATTTTTCTTTAAAATTTCTCGTTTTAGACTACTAATTTGTAATCAGCGTTTTGTTTGGCTCTATCCTCTAAGATAGAGGATTCCACACCAATTCTCGCCTAAGCTAATGCTACGCCTACTTTAATCCACTTAGAATACCTTAATACTTCCATAGCAACACCCTGGCAACCCTACACACCATCCTGACTGGCACCATCCTGGCATGAGCAAGCACCACTCACATTCCCAGAGAATTAGCTTTTAAGGTATAATGCCAGTAAGCAACCATTCAGTACACCGTAGCAACTCCCTAACATCCGCATAGTAACATGTTTTATACCACTTTAGTAACTCCATAGCAACACCCTTTCAACCATACACACCATCCTGGCGTTGTGGCAGTGCCTTGTGCATTAGCAAGCACCACTCTCATTTTCTTCAAACAATGTAACCCTCTACTTTTAAATAGATTGTTCTGTTGAGCTTCATTTGAACAAATTCTGTTATGGATGGTTTGGGCAAATTAGTCCTGGGCTTTCTGTGGTGAGCTAAGGGCTTTTAGCAAATGCCTTGTTTGTGAGGACATTTCTAGAACAGCTGTTTATGATTCGATGAAAATCGGAAACAACAGCTGCCTCTGTGACCAGCTAGTGTGTCAAGGGCTGTTCTCACTGGCAAACTCTAGCATTCTATTGGCTGAGAGCTTGGGACATTTTAAACTCTAACTGGCACAGGCAAGAGGCTTCTTAAGGAAGTATTTGTGCCAAAAGTTTCAGAATAGTTCCAGGAATGATCTGTAGTGTTTGGCTGCAGATGTTGGTGAAGTTATTGCATTACATCATCGGTGCCCAAAGTCTATGTATGCAGGTCATGCACTCGAGGAGTTTCTATAACTGTGACGTTTTTATACATTTCAACTTGATCTAATCTCTTTTAGGTCATGTGTGTGTTTTTGTTTACACAAGCTAGATGTAATAACCAGGAACTCTGATTTGTATCATTCTTAGTATTCTCCTTCTAGAGCCATTATTTAGTGCTTTAAAAACATGAAGTAGTAAGGAGTTGTGTTTTTGAGCTCATGTTCTCACGTGACAGGATTGCCCGCCTCTCTCTCTCTCTCACACACACACACATACACGCTACTTATTGCTGTTCTCGTGTGCACGTGCAGTTGGCTGGCCTGTAGCATTAGGTTCAGGTATCCTACAGGTTTGGTTGTTCAGCTGTCTTTGATAAACATTACTCTTGCAGAACTGGTAAGAATTTGCAGTTAATAAGCTTTTGCTTTCAGTTTATTTCATACAAATAAAGCAAAGTGTGCACAAGTAAATAAACTTGAAATACACTAAAGTACCTTGCATTTTGGATATTTGTATCCAAACCATACAACCTAATAAGTTAATAAGCTTTTGCTTTCGGTTTATTTCATACAAATAAAGCAAAGTGTGCACAAGTAAATAAACTTGAAATACACTAAAGTACCTTGCATTTTGGATATTTGTATATTAACATATTAAATTACTTGCCAAATAATCTGTCATGGGAGCCCTTTATTTGCATTCCTTCAGAAGAGCCTAAAAAAATAAATTCTCACCCTCATGTTATTCCAAACCTGTATGACTTTCTTTCTTCTACAAAACTACTTTGGACCCCATAGACTTTCATTTTATGTACACAAATATTTGATACCTTATTTTGAAATACCATCTTTTGTGTTTCACAGAAGAAAATTATACAGGTTTGCAATGGCATAATAATGAGTAAATAAAGACACGCTTTCTCACTGTTAAAGAAACCATAAATCATTCTGTCATGACCAAGACGCTTTCTGTTTTACATCTTGACGTTTTGAATGATCTGGTGCTTTCTGTTCACGGTTGTCCTTTTTAGCAGGCTAATGAAAGAGGGTCGTCACCAGGGGTGTGAAGTAACGAATTACAAATACTCACGTTACTGTAATTAAGTAGTTTTTTTTTCAGATGTTGTACTTTTTTGAGTAGTTTAAAAATTGTGTAGTTTTACTTTTACTTGAGTACATTTTAAGTGATGTATCGGTACTTTTTCTCCGCTATTTTCCTTCTGTTTGTGGTCGTTACTCGTTACATGCTTGTTTTAATTTTATTTTCATTTTTATCCATCAACGTGATTGGATCGATCTTGTGACTGTCATCAAATCAAATTAAGCATAGAAAACTTTAACCGCCTATTCCTGCTCTTACTCGTGACTGCTGTGGAAGTGCATTCTTCACACATCAGTTCAATCCAGATATCAGCATCTTCCTCTAATATGCTAAGGTACATTTCACATTTCTGCTTAATATGATATTTATATAGGCTGGCCTGTCTACAGGGCCTAACATTTGGTCTGAGGTTGGGGGTATTGCGTGACGAGTTCATAATGCGGTGAATTCCCGCTCCCATTTACTTCACAATCACGTTATAGAGAGACACGCGTCACGATCTGTGCACTGCCGCGTCTCGCGCTCGCCATGCCGCCAGATTCAGAATCAGTGCACTCTATGAACCATGGCGTTAACTTGAACTGCATTTCGGTCAGTGCGTGCCTACAGCTCGTTAATAAACAACGTTTTTTGCATTTGTGTGTGTGTGTGTGTGTGTGTGTGTGTGTGTATTTGTTTCTTTTGTAAAAGTTTCCTGGAAATAACTTCCCTGCCTATTTAATGCACAATTTTCCTTACAAATTATATTATCAGCATTACAATGTGAGTAAATGTAGCTGTGCAAAATCTAAGGGATGATGCCACCCTTCTAGAACAATGTGCATTTACGTTTAAATTGTAACACATTTAATAGCATGGAATTAAAGTGTGTAATTAGTGTTAGCTCACTATCTTTGCCTTTTTCAATGCATTAGGTGAGGTAATCTGATAATATTAGTGATTCTCATTTATCAAAACACTAACATTGGTACCGTTTTGGAGAGAAATTGGGTATTTTTTAATCTCTCTATTTAACCCATCTCATGATGTGTGATGCTGAACTATCATATGAGTTTCTTAAGGGTTTTTGAATTCTTTGCACAGTTATGAATATTGATATTTTATGTGCAACAATAGCATGCTCAGGCCCAGTGGCTTTTCGCCTAATTTTAAATGCTTTCCCCCCCCAAATAATATGATTTAAATGGTGATGAGTGTACTGATTTCATGCATTTTAAAAATATGGATGATAGATATTCTTCAATCTTTCTGACAAAGAACAAAATATAATGTGAATACAGTATGTGCAATTTTTTTAAATTTATAAATTGTAGTGCACAGTGTTTATTATAAGGGGTAGAATCCGCAGCTCAGTACTCACTACTCATGAGTACTTTTAAATAAGCTACTTTTTTACTCTTACTCAAGTAGATTTTTGGACAAGTACTTTTTACTTTACTCACACTACAATTTTTGGAATGTAATGGTACTTTTACTTGAGTATGTTGTTTCAGTGCTCTTTCCACCACTGGCCGTCACTAAACATAAATCATATAGAGTGGTGCAGGTATGGCTTCATGTCATACCTGCACCACTCTGTTAATGCCATTGCATGCATAATGCAAAGGTACTTATTATTTACATGTATAAACAACTCAAATAAAAGATTCCTTTTTTCAGGATTATTAATATCATTAATTCTTTTTCTACAGAAATTGAACTAAATGAAATTGGACAGTTTCACAATTAAAGGAATAGAATAAAATATTAGGTTTTATTTTTTTAGTATTATCTTTATTTTATATGAGGCCGCTTGTTCAGGTCAGTGTTGCCAATTCCGCAGTTTTCCTGTGGAATTGGGCTACTTTTACACTGTTGGCATGGTTTTGTTTGTTTTTCTCGTAGTCTGCGGGTTGTAGCAAACCAAGCCCTTCCCCAACCCACGGGAACACGATTTTTACCACACAGAACCCAATTTTTACAGAGGAACCTTTGAACACGACTGGGCTAGTGGACATAGGTTTGGCCATAATCAGGCAGGTTTTTGAATAGGAAGTGGGCTGGTTTTGTTATGAAAACCTGGCAACCCTGGTCTAGGGAACCATACTTATTGACTAAATTGTGTATGCCAAGATCCAATACTGGTTCTGACTTGTTTGCAATGATTTATCATAAAATGTTAAGAATTCTGAAAAAAATTGTCTTTTATATTATTTATATTAAAATTGGAAACCAATTTAGCACTTATCCAAGCCCTAAATGTGCTTAAAACATTTAGGATTATCCTAAATAGATTTGAAGCTACATCCCTGAAGCATGTCTAGCAATGTCTCTGCTAATGAGTAGCTTTACTGTTCACCTGCAGGTTTTGCATCCCGCTTTAAGCAATCTCTGTGATAACATGTGAAGTGTTGGCAGGAGACTGACTCCGTCTTAAATGCTGGTTTGTCCGGTCTTCAGTCTGAATGAATGTCACAAAGGCCTGATGTTTTTTTGTATTTATGACAGAAGAGCAAACTAAAAGGACTGGAGTCAGGCTTTATTATGTTTACTCAGTAGTAGAGGAAAAGCCAAGCACATCCTCTTTAATTGGACAGAGATTTTGACTCTGCCTTTGTTTACCAGACAGTTGCTCATCTAGTCCGTTAATGGAGTTTACGAGCACTGTAGTTACTGTGGTGCCTGTATTTCCTCAAAACCCCCCGCTTTTTCCTTCTTTGAGCTTCCCCTTTCTCTTTTTTTTTCTGCTGCTTGTTTTTAGTATGATTACTCTTAAATGCATGTGTGTTCAATTATGAGCTAAAAAGGCAAAGTCTTATGATAACAGTGTTTCCTGCACCGAAAATTGTTGAATGAAGGTGTTACCAAAATGCCCAGCTAGTGCACCAACTTACCTTGAAGGGACTCTGAGAGGGAGGAAGGGCCTCAGGTGCTATTTGAGATCTTCTGACACCTACATTATCTAAATCTATGAACAGAATTAAAGTGGAACGGCCTGTTGCCAGGTGTTTAGCGTGTGTGTGGGAGAGGAGGACTGTCAGAGCTTGCCTCAGACTTGCTGTTTGGATGATAACCAGCCATTTGGGTGAGATGTGAAGTGGCATAGAATAGAACAGTCCTCAGCAGGTTTAGATAAACATAGATGACAACAAGAAAGGACGTTCAGATCAGAGGGAGCATTTCTGTTTAACAGGAACACAGGTGAAGCACCGTGGTTTGTGTAATTACAGACAGTGTGTTGTCTCAGAACTAATAACATGTGTGTGGTTTTGCAAAGTAGAAATTCTGGACCACAAAAAAAGCTGCTAGTGGTTGATAACTAAATAGTGGCCCCAAAAAGTATTTGGACACTTAAAGGAATAGTTCACCCAAAAATAAAAGTATTTTCATCATTACTCACTCATGCCTTCCCTGATGTATGTGACTTTCTTTCTTCAGATAAACACGAATGAGAATTTTTAGTAAACAAAAATGTCCTAACGGACTCTCTAACCATTAGGCCACAACTGCCTGAGGATGCCGTTTTCGATATAAATTTGTCCCCAAAATAAGGTTAAGTTGGTGTACAAACACACAGAGCCTGCTCTTGCTGCTTGTTAATGTTTTGGTTATTATTTACAGGTGGACGCATCAACAGCAGTTACGTGTGGATGTATAACTCCCAGCTCAACGTCTGGATCAGAGTGGCCTCTCTTAATAAGGGGCGCTGGAGACACAAGATGACCGTCCTACTGGGGAAGGTGAGAGAAAGAGAGTGTGGTGCATATGTGTGTGAGTGTTTCCAGTCCCAGTGTCCCATTTCCTAAATCAGATTTACACATCCTTTAGAGCAGTGGGACTGTTTGGAGAAAATTATGAAGGATATGCACCTGTGTGTTGCACTGGTTAAACATCTAATTTACTAAAATATTTGTGATTTAAATGTTGTTTGGACATTTTTTTTGATTGGTTCAAATACATGGCTACTTTTGAGAGTTAATTTTAGCTCCCATAATGCTTTAGTTACAGCATTGTTTTTTTTTCTTTTTTTTGATATCCCCACCCTTCCTTTGTTTTTCCTTAGCATAATTAGCCCTTTAATGTAGTTCCTCTGAATTCTTCTTTCTTCTCCACTATCTTCAAATATTTCAGCTTGATACACTTAACGTTTTCTCCACTTTCGACTCTAGCGAATGTTTTTGTGGACAATTTCAGCCTTTGATGTGCCATTTAATTAAAATTAACATATGACAATCTCCCGTTGCAGTTGGTTTCCTCTCCTGTGTATTTGGATATTATGTTGTTCTTGATCTATTCTTCTTTTGATGGATGGTTAACACATTTTACCATATTTAAATCAATTATGCATACAGAAAGAACAATTTCAGTAAAAATCTGTATTTTAATTTCCAGTACAAACAAATAAACATCTAAACAGGAACAAAACTGCACAAGATATTTAAAAAAAATGTTTTATCCCATTGTCATTTTTTTCTTTTTCTGTTTTTACAACATTTACTGTGGTTTATGCTTAAAATACTTAAAGCCTTTATGTCTAAGGCATTCCATGTACATTATAATGCATTATATTGTTTCATAAATGATTGTAACCAAAGTTAAAATGCATTATAATATTCACAGATTCCTTGTTATATAATGCATTATACTTTCTAATGGTATTATAACTGTGGTTACAATTATTCAAGAGACCATACTATTCATTATAGGGTGCATTGCTAGGCATAATTAATGCATTAAAATGCTAATCTAATGCATTATAAATATATGGCTTTAAGTGTTGCCAAACAATTTGACCATTTTTGCAGCATGAAACTTAAAAAAAAAAAGTGTACAGTTGTCACTTAGGCATTGTAATATCCAGGCTTTCAGTGCGTGTTTAGGACTGATGTTACGATCAGATGTTTACAGCTCTATTCAGACTGTGCTGTTGTAATTTGACGTGTTTCCATTTGATTGATAATTATGTAGAACGGAGCTGTCCCGGTATATATGTTTTGTTTGTCTTAAGCAGAATCATG
The DNA here is from genome assembly GCA_030578275.1 of Meda fulgida. NCBI lineage: Eukaryota > Metazoa > Chordata > Actinopteri > Cypriniformes > Leuciscidae > Meda > Meda fulgida. The sequence goes on along the minus strand of CM060617.1, from coordinate 7,973,048 downwards.
ATCCTCTTTCTGTAATTACTAATAAAGTGTTTTGATGGTCTTTTGATACTGTATTAAATTTGCATTTTATTTTGGGTGTTTGTAAATGTTTGAGACATGCATTTCATTACACATGCTGGGGGTATAACATTCTGCCTGCTTGGATGTAATAGATTTCTTCTGTGCGTACACAGGCATAGACTATCTATGCCACATAATGATCTCGTGAGAATCTTTTTTCCTTGGAAAACAGTTGTAATTCTCTCTCTCTCCCTCTGTGTGTTTATCTGTCCACCCAGGCCAGTACCCATCCTCCTCTTTGGTTGTTTACAGCGTGTTTGCTTGATTTTCAGTTTGTTTGTTTGTTGTTGCTTTAAAATGGAAACTCATTTGAAATCCTCCTTTTTTTTAAAAGTACTTCACCCAAAAATAGAAATGTTGTTAACATTTAAGGCCCCGATATACTATGGTTCCTTATAGTTCTTTGCTTAGGCGTAATACGAAGTTCAAAATATGTGAGCAGCGATATACTGTTAGCGAACATCTGAACAAAATTGAGAAAACGGGAAGCATTTTAGTAAAGCACAAGAAAAGCATCTGATCATAGCAACGTGGATATGTTTGCACGAGCTCTGCAATTCGCCACTCTAGTAAAGTCACATTTATTTATATAGCACATTATTCAATAGATTGCTAAAAATCAAGCAGCTTTACTGTATTAAAGCCTAATTAAAAGAGACACTGACACTGTTTTTCATAAGTACAACTTCATTTTCTAGTACCATAAAGCAGCTCTCCAGTGTGTTCATGTTTTTACTCAAGGACGTCTGACCTCGACTGACTGAACAGGATAAATGAACTGGAAAAGTTTTCGACGTGAAAGAAGGTGGGGCCTCAGCCCACGCCTACCAATTAAATAATAATACAAATAATGGCCACAGACCAATGGTAATACAAAGGTGTTTACCAGCTGTAGCAAACTTTTCCGGAGAGTTAGCTTTGGCAAGCTGTTTCGAATTCCCAGAACGAACTTCATTTTGGCCTGATTTTGTTTGAAATGACATCACGTCACTTCGTTCTTTGATTCCGCTTGAAGTATATCGGAGCTTGTACTCACCCTCATGTTGTTCGAAACCCGTATGAATTTTTCTTCAGGGGAACTCATTAGCACTCAGTGGTCATTAACAGGTTCACAATTCTTTTTATGGGGTCCACTAGAATACATCAATTATTTTTCAAAACTCATTTGTCTTATTTACATTGTTGCAGCACCTTCTTTCACCCTCTGTCTGAACGCTCAGTTTTAAAATGCTGAACGCTTCTGAAAAGCTTAGTCTGACTGGTCAGTCGGGCACATGTCATAACTGTATGAGGAACAACTAAGAAGTTTATTAATTGTCAATGACGTAGCAGGCTCAATGTGACACCATTGAGGTATTGCAGGTCCCTGTCCCCACTGGGCCTGTATAAACTCTACACCACTGTCTTTGTGCTCCACAAAAAAAGTCAGTCATACATGTTTGGAATGACATGAGAGTTAGTCTATTGTGGCAGAATTTATGTTTTCTGGTGAACTATCCCTTACATGTTTAATTCATTCCATCTTCCATTAGATTTTTTTTCCCTTTAGGTTTACTTTTAAATGGATAGCTCACCCAAAAATGAAAATTCTGTCATCATTTACTAACCCTCACGTTGTTCCAAACCTGTATGGATTTCTTTCTTCTGCTGAACATAAAAGAAGATATTTTGAAGAATGTCAGTAACCAAACAGTTGATGGGCCCCATTGACTTCCATAGTATTTTTTTTTCATACTATGGAAGTCAATGGGGCCCATCAACTCTTTGGTTACTGACATTCTACAAAATATATTCTTTTGTGTTCAGTAGAAGAAAGAAATTCATACAGGTTTGGAACATTTTTGGGTGAACTATCCCAAGCATTTCATTTTGTGTTATTTGTTTGTATGCATGTTGTTTATGTTCTGCCGATGCATTTTTTTTTTTTTTTTTTGGTTCTTGTATGCAGGTAGTGACACTGTAAAGACTCTCACTTATTTCAGAAGAACTTCTTTATTGTTTTGCTGAAATATAATCACCTGCACATACAGGATAACTACAATTCAAAGAATGAGTCAGCTATCTAACACGATTTCATTCCATCTACTTTTTATATCCATTATTATTTTATCTTATTTGTGCCTTCCTGTATAATATGACTTGTTTTGAGTCTGTTTTTGTAGCGTGCAAAGAGAGTGGGGTTCAAATTCTTATCCTATTTATTTATTTATTATTTTTTTACCAAGTAAAATTGGTATGAATGCTGTTTCGGTCACTAAGGACAGGGTGTGACAGAGTTTAAATCATTAGAGAGTGTGAATGAGAGAACTTTACTCTCCTAGGTCAGAGGTCATCTGTCTGTATGTGTGTTTGCACATGAACTTAGCAACAGCAATCTGTTGAACAGGTTTCCCGTTTAACAGCTTTAATGTAGGTCAGTGTCATTATGTTGTTATCGTGGCTCCTCCACATTTCCTCTGCGGTGTCAGTTTGAGGATAAAGAGGTTTGTGGAGAGGATATGAAGAGTGTTTATTTTTGATTGGCTACAGAGACCATTTTTATATTGTCCTTGATATCAGCCATGAGCTAGGGAAAAGATAGTGTTGATTTATTTTAGATCTCTGTGATGGATTGCATAAATAATTGAACACACACACACACACATATATATATATATATATATATGAAATGATAATGAAATTATATGAAATTTATATATAATTATATAAAATTATATAAATTATATATATATATATATAATTTCATATCTGTGTATGTATCCTGCAGGTGTATGCAGTTGGAGGTTATGATGGGCAGTGTTGTCTCAGTAATGTGGAGGTGTATGACTCCTTCTCCAACCGCTGGACTGAAGTGGTCCCTATGAAAGAAGCCGTCTACTCTCCTGCGGTCACCAGCTGTGCGGGAAAACTCTTTGTCATCGGAGGACAACCTGATGAAAACAGCTGCTCCAATAAGGTGACTGAGAAACAGCACTAAACAAACACACAATATAAAATTAGGCAGAGCTGATCTAAAAAAAACAAAATTCTTTGATCTTCAGCTTAAGCACTGATAATACATTTGATGCCCAGTAACTTTTAGTGGTGGCAGACCCTTCCAATGAGGGCTTTTGACTAGGTGCATTAAAGGAAAAAAACAAAGTCTTGATTTCATTTGTTTATGAAAAACTGACATAGATGATGCCTTTTATCAAATAAAAACTGCTTTTTTGCCTTGTCCCTCCTTTCCTCAAGCCTGTCTTCTGTTACCTGGAATAAATCATACCCTCATTCCAACTTGAAACGATTAGTCACATCTAAATGATACTGTCATGTTTTTTTCCCTCCTTGACACAATGCCTTTGTGAAGCAAATGGACCATAACCAGAGCAAGAGAGTTTAACCAACCTATAACCAGGGATGGAAATTAACTTGTTTGTCCACCTGCCACTTTCTTGTTTTTAACCGACATTCTGTAACTGCATGTGAAAATTACTACTACAAGATCTACAATACTTAAGCTGTTTATTCCATAGGGTAAAGTCTCAAAGTGTGCCTCCTCACTAGTGTCTGGGTGAAACAGCATGCTACTTTTATTTACCCGCCACAGTGGCTGGTAGGTGAAGCAAGTTTACCAGCCACAACACAAAATCACCAGCATTTGGCTGGTGGCTGGTGCTAATTTCCATCCCTGCCTCCAACGCACACCTTGTTTACACCTGGTATTAAGATGCGTTTAGACGATTGGATCACAAGTAGACGAGAAAGACACATATCCATTTGAGATTTTTTGATCTAATGGACAAAAAATGCTCCCTCAATTTAAATCTGAATGCGCCCAGAGACGACGGAAAAACATATGGAGAGCATCAGGTTTAGTTTCTGCTCTGACAGTCGCAAGACCACTCCGAACGCTGTGAGTGTGTGTTAGAAATCAGGAATAGTGAGAGAACATTGTGCTTGGTGCATTTTTCCTCTTCAAACCAATCTTGGGTCTCCAGCCGACAAAGTTTAAATACCGTCTGGCTAGTGCGCTTCCCACAATGTTTAAGCATTAGGTCAGTAGGCGGAGAGTTGGAGGTCTTTTGTGGCTGTTCGAACGCATTCGACCACATGCTACGAAAGCAGTCCAGTCAAATGCATTTTCGACTACCTCTCGAAGAGGTTTAATATATTTCAAAATGTAATTTATTCCTGACAAAGAATTTTCAGTGTCATTACTCCAGTCTTCAGTGTCACATGATCCTTCAGAAATCATTGTAATATGATGATTTGATGCTCATGAAACATTCTTAATATTATCAATGATGAAAACAGTTGCTTAGTATTTTTGTGGAAAACTTTTCAGGATTCTTTGAATATAAGGTTCAAAAGAACAGCATTTAGTTGGTATAGAAATCTTTTGTTGTGTTAATGTTTTTACTGTAACTTTTGATAACTCTTGCTGAACAAAAGTGGTAACCCCAGACTTTTTGGTATGAGAATGGTCCAGCTAAACTCACCTTATTTTGTGCCTCATGCAACCCCTCAAACGTAGGCATCTTTTTGAACAGAAGGGCTGCTAATGCAGGTGGTCTGGAACAGAGTGAACAGGTGGATCTCCGTCGTGAGCTTATTGTCCTCAAACACTGGTGCCATCTCGGATAACATCTCACATAGGTTTCTCTCATTGATTTTTTTTTTTTTTTTTTTTTTTTCCAGTGCTCAGATTACTGCATTCTTTACTTGCCATCTGGAACAGAAACTGAAGGAGCTGATAGTTTAATACAAAGCTCTCTTCCACAAAATGCTGAATGTTCCTCCATGCAATTGTTTTGTCTGTCACCCAAAAGATTCCAAATGGTGTCTGCTCGACAATACATCTTTACTCTGTCAGAGTGCGTGTCTTCGGTGACATCCATATTATCATGCTTTTTTAAATCTATACATCAGCTAGCTAGCACAGAGAAAGATTGCTTGCGCTGAAGAGTGCTATTATTAGATTTAGTTAGTTGTTTCCTCCCCCTCAGGGCCTGTTCTCTGGTTTCAGCTCAATATATATGGCATTATGCTGATGGCAATGAGGAAATTATGAATATGGTGGTTGAGCACTGTTATAACATCTACATATTCATGTAAAAAAAGAAATTGAACTTTTGTGTGAGTTTAATTTCTATACACATGAACAAGAATATATAAAAATGCATGTGTGTGGTATGTATGTGTGTGTGTATGTGTGTGTATATATACTGTGTATATATATTAGTTTTGGTATTGCAGTTTAAATAACTATATTGATTTGATTCATTGACAAAATCTAGTAAATTAAGCAGTTAAATTAGTTTTGTTAAAATGCGGGGGAAAAGTAAAAATGTTCATATGCTGAAAAGAAGGTCTTAAATTCACCTTCACCAAATAAAGTCACCTTTATTTACATAGCGCTTTATACAATACTGATTCTTTCAAAGCAGCTTTACAGTGATAACAGAAATTATTAATTGAAATAAAGCTGAAATAAAAATATTACTGTAGATGGAAAAAAGTTGCCTAGCTAACTGTAATTTTAGTTTAATTAAGTTACTAAAACTGAAATTTTAAAAAATGACATCTTCATAAACTTCAAAGAATAACTTTTAACTAATAATAAAAATGACATAACAAATTTACTAAAACTAATGTTAAAATGATAACGTTACAAAAGATTACTATAGTATATAAATAATATTATATTAAGACTATTAAATAGTTAAATAAAGTAGTTTTATAGAGTTTAGAATTTGAATACTTTTATAACACAAGCTTTCTCTGTTCTTTCTACACAAATATGTGTTTCAGGTCCAATGTTATGACCCAGAGACAGACAGCTGGCAGTTGAGGGCGTGTATTCCCTTCACCAAACCCAATATTTCTGCCGTTTCTCTCAATAACGTCATCTACGTGTGCGGGGGCCTCACCAAGTCCATCTACTGTTACGATCCTTCACAGGACCACTGGATTCATGTGGGCCACTCCTTCAGCAGACAGGTACCTGAAGCACAGCTGTTAATTAACCAATAAGTCAAACGTTCCTGTCATTTTGTCACATATACTGATTTTATGATTGTATGTCTGTGTGTGTTTAGGAGAGTTGCGGGATATCAATTTGTAACGGAAAGATCTACATCCTGGGTGGTCGGGGAGAAAATGGGGACGCATCTGACAACATTGTGTGCTATGACCCAGCATCTGGCATCATCACATGCACGGCTGCTATGCCTCGTCCTATCTCTTACCATGGCTGTGTTACCATACACCGTTTCAGTGAGAAACAACGCAAAGCCTGATAGCATCCACTAACACACATGCAAACTCCCAAACATGGATTCCTCTGAACCTATATAACCAGATGTGCTCTTTTAAACAATGTGCATACTTTAAGACTGTTTAACTGTTACAGTTGATTTCATCATCATGCCAAAGTTATTTAGATTATCTATGTGGCAGAGTTTCCTGCAGTAGTTTTTCTGGAAGACGGATGTAATGCATAACCTTCCTCATAGCTGAAATACATTTAGATATTGTAAACTAAAACTAAAAAAAATATTTCTGTTAATGGACACTTCTCACAGTTCTCAGAAGTCGAAGTCATTAAGTGGTGAAGGGGAGATGACAGGAAATATAATTTATGTATTCCTGTTTGCTCCTATAACATAATAAAAAATCTGGGATGGCGTTTCCACGACTTTCCAAAAGAGGGAAAAAATATAGAGAGACTATAGATAACTAAAATAAAACAGATTCAGAGAATGTGTCAAATCTAAATGTTTTAATGCACATTTGTTTATCCCTTAAACCTTTTTATCTCTGTTATTATTATTATTGTTTTGTATCATTACTCCTAAATTTTGACAATGATTTCTTGACATGGAGAAGTAGTCTGCAGACCGAAACAGTTTTTTAGGTTCAGAGTTGATTTTAATGTGCTATTTACTCTTCTACATCATATTAAACTTCTGAGCTTATTAAATGAAAGAAAGCACTTCAATAATACATCAGACATGCTGTATGAGGTTTTCATAAGGAGGTTTTTTGTGTTCTGAGCACTTGAAAACCTAAGGCTCGTAGCAGGAGCTCAGTGATGGACAGCTCTGATTTAGGTCATTGAAATGTCACGTCTGGTTCTTTTAGGTTCTTGATGAACCGTACAGCTGTGAATTATTGTATTTTTTTCCTTCTGTGTATCATATCTGTATTTAAGCATCTCATCATCTTTGTGACAACCAGGATGTGCCTTTCTGATCTTTTTTTATTTTTAAGCAGAGCCCCAATCACGCACTTGTATGTACTAGTGTTAGTAATATATCTCCGTGTAAATACATTTTGCTCTTTAGTCATGTTTTTAATGTTATCTGTGTCATTATTTTATGTTGTGTTTGGTGAATAATGCTCATAGCTGTAGATTACATCTGATTCCTTTAGAGAACTGTTTTCATGTTTTTGCAGTTAGATAATTGCGGTCTCTAGTGCTTATCAGTACTGGAAACAGACATTTACCTACTTTACATTAGATTCATAGTATTGGTTTTATTTTCTGCAATGCATCTAAACGTGTCAGGCAGGATGCTGGTAGCTGGTTTATTCAAAGCACTTCATCGCCATTTCTGCCTGCAATGATAAAAAATATAAGTGTGTCTGTATACATGTATTTATAAATTTTCATATACATATGTGATTTGTTGAGACCCCCCCCCCCCATTCAATCACTTTAATTATTACCACCTGTGCTGTTCTAACGGTTTTGTAAATGTTATTTTGCCATTATGTGTACTTTTAGACTTTTTTTAAAATAAATATAATAAACCAGCTTAATATTGTGTTTTTTCTGAGGAACAAGCTGATTGGACTCTGCTTATCATGCAGCCAATGAGATTTCTTGCTCAACATTTAAATAGTCCGGTTTATTGTTTGTTACAAGCTAGTTCTACAGCGCGTTATCAGAGTTCCTCTGAAACCCCTCCACCTGCCTAGATCTGCTACAGGATTGATTTATGTCTATGTATCCAGCATCAGCAGCATATCTTACATGCTCACAGCAGTGAGTCAGTGTATCTATTAGCAGTAGCAAGTCCATACTTGCTCTGCAGTAGCAGAGGCGTAGCAGATCTAGTCCGCAAAGACCAAATACATTAAACTTGCCATATTCAATACCATGCTAAAACTATTTCAAGAGTTATAATGGTTGAAATAATTATATCCTGGTATTCCTGTTCCAATAGAAACTCAAAATGACGTTAAAACTAAAATACCTAAAATATCATCACGTTTATCTGGAAGGAAACTGTAGTTGAGCCAAAGCATAAAAAAACACTGGACATTTTCCAAATATGGAAAATTATATAATAGACCTCAAATCGTAAAACTGCAAAAGTGCATCATGCACCATATTCATGCTGTATGTTGTCATTTTATATTCATAATTATATCTTAAAGGATTCATTTCATTTCCACTGAACAAAGAAAGACATGAACATCTTGGATGGCATTGGGGTGAGTAAATTATCAGGAAATTTTCCTTTTGAGGTGAACTAATCCTTTAAGCATGCGAATGTTTGTAGTGCTCTGTGTTTGTACAACTCATTCATTCTTGTGGCTTGAGGAAACATAATTCAAGATTCTATGGAAATTCTTCCAAGGATTTCCAAGTAATATTCCTCATATCGAAACAAGTCAGGTTCAAGGATATAATTGTAAACTAAAACTAAAACTACTAAAAACATTTGTTAATTGAAAAAAAGCTGTAAAAAAAACAAATGTTAAATTATGATATTAAAATTATAATATGTAAAAATATATAAATTATCTATAATGATCAAATTATCGATATAAAAATCAGTTAAACCTAAATAGCAATATTAAATAATAATAATAATAATAATAATAATAATAAAATTACTAAAGCACATAAAGAAATTACAAAACATTTAACTAAAATTAACGTGAAAACTAAAAATATAAAAATAAAAAGAGTTTATTTGTTACTATATAACCATTTGTGGGCCAATTAGATTACAGTTTTCTTATACCTGGTTAATAGATGGCATTTGTTAAATTCGTTAGCATAAGGGACAGTCATCCTATCATGACAAACTTTACAAGACTCAAACAGTTTGCCCAGTACATGTATGCATGTCTCAGCTCATATAGGCCCAGACATTTTTGCATTTTCTGCTGTACTTTTATTGGTAGTTAAAGGCATATTCAAATTAAACAATTATATTTTTTAAAATACGTATTCTGCAGCACTGTTGAGACATGCTCTCCTTATTGAAGTTGACCTCTAAAACCTTATTATTTTATTATCAGCAAAAGGGCAGAACAGAAAGAAAGACCTTCCTTTGAGCGATGATTCCTCTCAAGGTCTCTTCTTTATTTTTTCTTCCCACTGTTGATTTTTAGCTTTCTGACTGTTTAAATGCTATATGCCCTGAGACAATTGCCATTGTTAAAAGTCGCTGCCTTTATAAAATCTGAATAAAGCTAAATGGAATTGACTTTGTTTGCCCTGGTGTGACGATGATGAATGAAACTTGCTAACAAGTTGTCGTTTGTGATAGGAAATAAGAAGACATTCACGATCACATTCCTGGCCAGCAACAAGCATGAGACTTCAAAACCTGTGCAATGTCCAGGTCTTCTCAGTTCATTATTCTGTCAAAGTAAGGCCCTCAGGTGATGAATGGCCCCCAGAGATGATGTGTTAACTACTGTTTGGAACGGATGACTCGGGTGTTATCGTAAGAAACAAGGAAAAGGGGTTGCATGTGAAACTGCAAAAATAAGGGGACATGGTATGATAAATATATGAAAAATGTCATATTTTTAACATGGCATACCAGTATAAGGAGGACATGCATGAGAAGTTACAAAAAACTGAAAATGCATTTCATACCAGAGTATATATATGTATTGTTGTGGGTAAGATTTGGACCTTGAGTCTGTAATAAAGTTTTGATTGATTGATTGATTGAGATGTGTGCTTTTTGCTGTTTTAAACATGCATAAGCACTAAAAAGGATCACACTATTAACTCTCAGTGAGATGTTGATGCAAATGTGGTTATCAGCGCCACCATTTGGTCAGGCTTGGGTATAGCATGGCCTAACTCTTCTTAAATGTATGGTTCAGATTGGATCCACTACCAACAAAAAATGCAATCTATTTTCTGGCATTTACACACACAATTTTAGAACATCTTTTTTTTTGCTCCGGCAAATTTGAACGGAAAGCTTAAATGTAGGATGTTAAGTTGTAATCAGTGTGTGTGTTAATAGGCTATTGTTGAACTGTTTTTGCAGTTAAAATTTTTACTTTGCTCAGGTACAGGTTCAATAATGCTCAGGGATTTTTCAACCTTTTAGATGTTTCGTACACCTAGATATGATTTTCCTCATGCAAGCCACCCTTACTCTGAAATTTAAAGACCATCTAGAAATAGTTTCTTGTATAAAGACCCAATTTATATTGTGAAAAATCTATATTAGCCTATTTGTAAAAACATTATTTGGAAAATATTTATTATTTTCATTATTAGTTTCATTATTACAGTTGTTTCCTATTCATGATAGAACTGTACTGTTACACATATTATTGAAGGCATTATTTATTTTATACAGGCCTACAGTTTTGCTGTAAACAAGGTCCTCCTAGCACTCCCTGCTTTCGACCGTTTTTTGAAAACCTCTGCAGGCCGCGCGCTCGCTGCGCTCTTTCCTGAGCGGGAACGCGCCCTGCACGAGCTCGTGTGTCCGCGCGAGATTTTATTGTGCGCGAGACCAACAGAAGCTAACAGCTAAACACCTCGCCTTTAAACATCTCACCATCACATTCAGCGTAGGTTTAACGTGTAATTAAACACACCTACAACTTTTGTGCGTGTTTACGTCACATTTTGCTCAGTTTAGTAAGTGTCAGTGATGAGAGTTTTGCAATAACTGCTTAAAAAGCTGTTGTTTTATTTAGCCTAGTGTGTGTGTATGTCAGATTAGCAGCGTCTTCTTTCTGTTTTTCGTATTCTTAAATCTCTGCAACAACTAATAGCAGTTTGTCAAGGAAATATAATGACACTTGTATGCTTAGATACTAGGTCTGTGTCTCAAAATCTAGTAAGTTGCCCACCCAGGACGCATTTTTGCGAATCTTAAGAAATCAAGTAGGCAGCTTACTAAGTTTTAAGACACAACCCCTGTGTGTTTGTAGGATAATTTAGTTGTTATTTATTTGTCCTGTTGTGTACTTTGTCTGCAGTCCAGCCAATGAGTGATCATGTCTGGGGTGAAAAGGAAAATAGAGGACAAAGATCCTGACTATGAGGACATTACTCAAGTGCAGGAGAACAAGAGGAGCAAAGTGGTGGAGCAGAATGGTAAGTCTAGGTTCCTAACCGAGAGATGTAAAGTATAACACAGTGGTTTACTTAATAGTGATTTAAGTTATTTTTTAATTTACCTGTTTTATTTTTTACCAGCGCGTGATGCTGCGGTGCTGAAGATTGATGCCATCATTAAGGATCAGTTTTCTCTTGAGATGAAGAATAAAGAGCATGAGATCGAAGTCATCGGGCAGGTAATCGTCTTTCCAACACTCACCTGATCTTTACAGTATGTCTCAAAACTATGTGAGCTGGACTTCAGGACAGAACTTTATCTTATTTCTAGGCTAGCAGTACTTTGTTAGGCCAAAGTACTTTTAATGAGGGTTGTAAAAAGTACTGAGAAACTATATTCACTTATGGGTACTGCGTCAATATTTTATCTTGTCTATAAAAAGTATCTTGCCTGAAATATAGTTGAGACAAAGGAAACACTTGGAATACACCGCACAACTTTTAAAATCGGAAAAGATTTTAAAACACTAGGCATTATACAATTGCAAGCTCTGGCATTCAGCAACTAGTGCAGAATCGTCCAGACTGCAAGTCCTGTCAAAAATCTTGGAAAAAGTTGTGTAATGTATTCCAGATTTTTGTTTCCTATTTGTATGTCATGTTAGTATTTAAATAAAAAGTTTTGTAGGCTTCAAAGAAAGGACTGAAGTTCACCCATCATTAGCAGTGATTGTTAGTAAAATGCATTAAAGCAGCTGCTTTAGGTCAAAAGACTAAAAGTGATGAGATGTCTCTTCACAAGGTTATAAAATATATTTTGTTTGTGGTTTAAATAAGGGTTTAGTGTGGTGATTTGTTTGGATGGACAAATATATTATATTTTAATATGAATATAAAATTGTAATAAAATATATTAACTAATTTTGATCTGTTTTTTCTTCTTCAGAGGTTGAATGAGGCCAGGAGAATGATGGACAAGCTCAGAGCTTGCATTGTTGCAAACTACTATGCCAATGCTGGCCAGCCTAAAGTCCCTGAGGTAATGTGTAGAGATACATTTGTCTATAGAATGAAACAGAAGTAAAAATCCCATTCATTTTCTCCATAGGGAACAATAACTTTTAAACATTTAAAGACAGACCTACTATGAGCAATGAGGTTGTTATTAAATGGTGCATGCTTTTGTTAAATCAGCCGAAAGTCATTCAAAAGTGGAATTCCTGTTGGAAAAACTGATTCTGCAAAAAAAAAAAAAGTTTCTATGTACATAATTAGCATCTTTAAATGAATCCACTTGTTAAGTGTGACATCACTCATCACTGTTTCCAGGTCCAAATGCTCTATCAGATGTCAAAAGGAAACAACAAATGGTGCTGATATATAAACACTGTGTTCTCTAATACTATCAGAAAATCATGATCCCCCTAACCTTTTAAGTACATACTGAAATCTCAGTTGGCCAGACAGCGATTCTACTTTTATTAAGCATTAAAATATTGGTCCGGGACATTGTGAGCTTAGAGCCTGTAATGTACAGTACATTGTGAGTTTTCAAAAGCATAGCTTTAATGTGTGATTTGAATAAACAGTGCTCATAAAAGGCTGCTGAGATAGTATTCTCAATTCAGCTGAGTAGAGGCTTGGACTTTACTTCACGAAATAACAAGCAGCTAGTTATATATTTTATAACATTATTTTAAATCTGATTATATAATTTGAATTGCTTCAAGGAAATCTTTTTGTCTGATTTTCAAATACATTTTTGCTTTAGTTAAGTTTTTAATCTTGTGATTCATCTCATAGCTGGTTTGGTTCATGGCTTCTAACTTTTTTTTTAAAATCCATGAGTTTTAAATGAATGTGAAATATACTGCTGTAACTAAGGCAACAAAAAAGTGGGCAAACACTCTTGCACTCTTTATGTGAAAAAAAACAAAACAGAAAATGCCTGTTTTTTCTCATTCTACATGAATAAACATCCAGTTTTGTTGCTGCTTTGTAGAACGCTCATTTGAGCCCAAACAGTTGATCGCTGATTTCATTTGCTTCCAGGCCACTAAGAGTGACCCATCTGTTCTCAACCACCCTGCCATAAAGCGCTTCCTGGATTCCCCCTCCCGCTCCTCGTCTCCACTGAACCAGAATTCAGAGGCGCCATCGCAGGTCCAGTCTGAGACCGAGTCCCTCAGCCAGCATGGGGAAGCTGGGGAGAGAGAGACAGACAGCGGGAGAGAGGATGGGGCTTCACGTGAACGACGACCCGGCAGAAACACAGGAAAGGTTAGTGGCCCACACACTATCAGAACATAAGGCTTTAATAGGTTTTCAGAATGTAGTAATAATGCTGCAAAAAAAATCCCATTTTATTAGAAGTAAAATATTTCAATAAACCTCAAAGGTTGTGTCACAGTGGTTTTACCATAGTTCAGGGGTGTTTATTTAAGCCCAATGTGAAAAATAGATAGAAAAGTAATAGAAGACCTCTATGATTACTTAAAAAATTATCAAAGGTTTGTTTATTAAATTATTAAGTAACATTTATGAAGAATCTAATTTGATAAAAAATGATTAATGTAGTATAAAAACAGCACTTTGCCTTTTAATTCAACAAGACTAAAAAATGTTGATAGCAAATTGCTACATAAGGTACATAATAATGCAAGTTTATTTATTTACAAGTCAAAATCATTTTGTTGTCCTTATGTAGCATTTAAAAAATTTTTGGTAACAAAGCCTTTATGTATAATGCATTATAAAGGTATTCACAATGTATGTTAGATAATTATATATATATTCATAAATAAGTACCCAAATTTAAAAAGCATTATAATATTTGCAGATTCCTTGTTGCATCTGAAGTTGGCACAGTTCGGCATGTGTTTTAATGCATTATACTTTCTAAAAGTATAACAATGAATAGATAAGTATTATATCTGTGGTTACAATTATTTGTGAGACTATACCAAGGCTCCAGACTGCGACCATTTTTCCTGCCGGTGCGACTAAATTTTGTTAGAGGTTCCACTGGTGCGACCACCACGTTGCCCAACCGATAAGAGCTGCCATTTATGTTGCATATAAGAAACATCAAACGGTGAACGAAATGAAACTGGAACAAAGTCGTGCTACTCGTTTGAGCTGTACCGATAGTGGGCCGATCTTTGATCATGTGACACCATTACAACACAGCACTGGGAGATCCAGTGAAAAAGCATTTGAATTAATTGCAGAATTCTCTGTAATAAGCCATTTCAGATCAAACAGTGCTGATGTTTAAGCCATGCTTTCCAGTCCACAATTCACCAACATTCACCATGGATTTAATGTTGTAACGCTAACTGTAACCATGGTATTGTGGCAAAAATAATTAATTAAATTAATTTCAGGGTTTGTTCAACCTTTTGAGAGTGAAATTCACTGACTTTCAAGTGGTTTACACAACTGTGTCCAGCAATTCAAAGCTCTAAATGTGAACGATTTAAGGTGTGCCCCTAAATTTTCAGTTTGTGCTCCTAAAATTTTCAGTGAGGGGCTATAGTGTTTCTAGTAAAAAAAGTTAGTATGGAGCCCTGCATACAATGTATTATAAGGTGCATTAGAAAGCATAATTAATGCATTAAAAACTTTTATAATGTATTCTAAATAAAGGCTTTATGTAAAGTGTTACCAACACTTTTTAATACATGTCTGAGCCATTACTTGACAGTAACAATTTTTATTACTTGCCCATGTCTAGGACACATTTGGTGTGCCATTATCATTAGAGCAGCATGTGACTTACCATACTACAGGAGAGGAGGCTTCTCGACTCTACATGAAGAAAACCATTGTTGTGGGCAACGTCTCCAAGTATGTAGCCTTTATTTGTCTCTTTGCCCTTATTTCACGGATAGATCAGAGTGCTTCATATTACCAATTTCAGTTTTACTAGATTAGCTTGATATCTTTTGCACTAGTAGTGTGAACCTTGTATGATTTAAAAAACATTTTATCATTTGTAGTGTAGATCAGCTTTATCCCAACAACCAGAGGGCTAATGGCCTACATTTTTGTTATTGCACTCCTGCACTAGAGAGTTTTGATTTAGCACCTCTGGGATGTTCACTGATGTTTGTGCTCTTTCTCTGAACAATTCTGGTGTGGCCTTGAGTAGGACGCTTTATTCTCTGTCGTGCAATGCAACCTTAAAGGGATAGTTCACCCAAAAACGGAACATTCCGTAATCATTCTATTTTCATATAATTTAAATCTGTATGTCTTTCTTTCTTCTGTGGAATACAGAAATATCTGAAGTGTCATGATCATACCAAGGCAAAATACACCTGATGTCAAAGGTTTAAGTGAACAATTCTGGTGTTTGTTTAAAAAATGCCTTGTATGGCTTCAGAAGACTTTGAATATATAGCACATCTGTAGTGAGGAGCTACAGTCTCCATTCATTGAAATCTCATGGAAAATAGTGATTGATAAATTAAGAATGTCATCAAGATTTGGAATGACATGTGGGTAAGTAAATGATAACAGAATTTTCAATTTAATAATTTTTAAAATCCTTTTCTTGTTCCTCAAAAAAAAAAAAAAAAAACAGCGTCCTGAATGAATGCTAGCCATTGATTATTTGGATAAATGCTTTTATGAGAAACAATGTTTATTTCTCTGAGCTTTTATTAATTTTTACATGCATAACTTTCTCTGGAAAATCTCAGTATTATTTTTCCAAAACCCAATAAACCTCTATGTGGCAAAAACTAAAAGCAAAAGCTTCAGCTTTCCCTAGGCAGCGATCTAACCTCATTTATTCTGCATTATCACACAGTCCTCGTCTACTTTACCTCATAAAATTCATTCAGAGCATGTGAGAGAGACACAAGTGTGTGTGTCTGCATATGAGCAACAATATAAGCTCCTTTTTTCCTGCCTGCAGAGCTACTAAAGATCTTTGAGACTGTTTACTTCAGGGCCAGTGTGCTGAAAAAACTCACCATCTCAAGCTGTCCATCTCTCTAAACAGCTCTACATTCTACATTTATGTGTTTAGTAGATGCTTTCTTTTCTGAGAAACTTAAAATGAAGTGCACAAATCATATTACTGAGGCAGCTAGCTGAAAATACACAATGCATGCTGAGCTGAAAAGAAACTCACAGCTTTGGCAAATAAACTGACTTTTTATCCTTCCACCTACTGAATGAATACATAGAAAAAATGCTACCTACTGAAGCTTGAAGAAAAGTGTTAAGAATTTCAAAATATTTAAAATGTTTAAATATAGTTACTGGGAGGTTCATACTGTTTTTTTTTTTTCTTCTCTAATTCCTGGTTGTGAACTACAACCCTAACCCACACAATATGTGAAAGCTTGTGTGTATGTTACTACAAATTGATTTGAGTTTAATTTTTAGACTACTGCTGTTTTCTTTCTCAGGTATATTGCTCCTGATAAACGTGAGGAAAACGATCAGTCCACACATAAATGGATGGTGTATGTTCGAGGTTCTCGTAAAGAGCCTAGTATCGATCATTTCGTGAAGAAGGTCTGGTTCTTCCTGCACCCTAGCTACAAGCCCAATGATCTTGTGGAAGTCAGGTGTGTGTTATCTTGTCTCTCTAATTTATTGTTTCAGTTTTGTTTCTAATATTTTTGAGGAAACTGATCATTTTCATTCTTCGGTGAATAAAGTTTAAAATAACAACATTAATTTGAAATAGATTTTTTTGTAACATAAATTACTGTCACTTTTGATCGATGTATCCTTGCTGAACAAACGTATTAATTTCTAAAAAAAAACAAAAACAAAATTAATTCCCTGTTAGCAATGATGATTCATTTTGCTCTTTTTTTTTTTCTTTTTTTTTTTTACTTTAAGCAATATCATCAACAAAACAGGCAGTGCCCTCTAGTGGAGGAGACTATATGCTTCCCTGTGGTGCTTCTGAGAGAGAAAGACTCTTTTTAAAGTGTGTGTGTGTGTGTTTGTTTGTTTGTGTGTGTGTTTAGTGAGCCATCATTCCACTTGACACGTCGAGGGTGGGGAGAGTTTCCTGTCCGTGTGCAGATTCACTTTAAAGATCAACGGAACAAGCGTATCGACATCATACACCACTTAAAGGTCAGATGCTTACTGACCGCTTGCATACACACTCTCTTTGAACCCTTTTTGTTGCCCTTTTCATATTTTCTTTTCTCTCTCTTTATCTTTCTTTGTACTTTTTAACGTGGGACATTCAAACAGTAGAGGACCTCTTGTCACAACAATCCCTTTTGTTATAGGTTAAAAATACAAAGGTAAAATAGAGAGAGATGAATCGAGATGTCAAGACAAAAGGAAAGTTTGTGGATTAAAGTACTTTCCTTGACCCACCATCCTCTTAGATTCTTGACAGCAAAGATTGTTGAATGTTCTTTAATGTCGCTGTTATTTATCTTCTTTTATTTGTTCTCCCTCAGCTTGACCGAACATACACAGGTTTACAGACTTTGGGAGCTGAAACGGTAAGACACAACAGCTATGCTCATAGATATACATAATTATTGTCATTTGAAATATTTGTAAATCATAATAAAAATTTATATAGCGCTTTTCTGGGTACTCAAAGTGCTTTTACATGGAAGGGGGAACCTCCTCAACCACCACCAATGTGCAGCATCCACCTGGATGATGCGACGGCAGCCATATTGCGCCAGAACGCCCACCACACACACCAGCTTACTGGTGGAGAGGAGACAGTGATGAAGCCAATCAGTATATGGGGATGATTAGGAGGCCATGATGGACAGAGGCCAAGGGGCAAATTTGGCCAGGATGCCGGGGTTACACCCCTACTTTTTTTTTTTTTTTTTTTTTACTTTTTAGTGACCACAGAGAGTCAGGACCTCGGTTTAACGTCTCATCCGAAGGACGGTGCTCCATAATGTAATGATAAAAATTAAACTTTCATATATTTTAGATTCATTGCACACCAACTGAAATATTTCAGGTCTGTTTATTGTTTTAATACTGATGATTTTGGCATACAGCTCATGAAAACCCAAAATTCCTATCTCAAAAAATTAGCATATTTCATCCGACCAATAAAAGAAGTGTTTTTAATACAAAAAAAGGTCAACCTTCAAATAATTATGTTCAGTTATGCACTCAATACTTGGTCGGGAATCCTTTTGCAGAAATGACTGCTTCAATGCGGTGTGGCATGGAGGCAATCAGCCTGTGGCACTGCGGAGGTGTTATGGAGGCCCAGGATGCTTCGATAGCGGCCTTTCATCCAGAGTGTTGGGTCTTGCGTATCTCAACTTTCTCTTCACAATATCCCACAGATTCTCTATGGGGTTCAGATCAGGAGAGTTGGCAGGCCAATTGAACACAGTAATACCATGGTCAGTAAACCAGTGGTTTTGGCACTGTGAGCAGGTGCCAGGTCGTGCTGAAAAATGAAATCTTCATCTCCATAAAGCTTTTGAGCAGGTGGAAGCATGAAGTGCTCCAAAATCTCCTGATAGCTAGCTGCATTGACCCTGCCCTTGATAAAACACAGTGGACCAACACCAGCAGCTGACATGGCACCCCAGACAATCACTGACTGTGGATACTTGACACTGGGCTTCTGGCATTTTGGCATTTCCGTCCCCCCAGTCTTCCTCCAGACTCTGGCACCTTGATTTCCGAAAGACATGCAAAATTTGCTTTCATCCGCAAAAAGTACTTTGGACCACTGAGCAACAGTCCAGTGCTGCTTCTCTGTAGCCCAGGTCAGGCGCTTCTGCCGCTGTTTCTGGTTCAAAAGTGGCTTGACCTGGGGAATGCGGCACCTGTAGCCCATTTCCTGCACACGCCTGTGCACGGTGGCTCTGGATGTTTCTACTCAAGGTCTGGAATCGGTCCTTCTCCACAATCTTCCTCAGGGTCCGGTCACCTCTTCTCGTTGTGCAGCGTTTTTTGCAACACTTTTCATGATATGCTAATTTTTTGAGATAGGAATTTTGGGTTTTCATGAGCTGTATGCCAAAATCATCAGTATTAAAACAATAAAAGACCTGAAATATTTCAGTTGGTGTGCAATGAATCTAAAATATATGAAAGTTTAATTTTTATCATTACATTATGGAAAATAATGAACTTTATCACAATATGCTAATTTTTTGAGAAGGACCCGTATAGTGTCCCCGTCACTACACTGGGGTGTTAGGACCCACACAGACCACAGGGTGAGCACCCCCTGCTGGCCTCACTAACACCTCTTCCAGCAGGAACCTGGTTTTCTCAGGAGATCTTTCATCCAGCTACTAACCAACCAGTCTTGGGGTACAGGGTGATATGGCTGCTGGTCTTATAAATATCTGTTATGTTAAATAGTTTCATCATGACACTACTAAATAAAACAAACTACATTAATTTTTTATTGTTTATAAAAACGGACTGAAGGGACTCTAAGGCGCTCAGAGTGAAAACATTGTGTATAAGTGCCTGCAAATTCGCACAGATGAGTATCAACTTAAATAAGGAGCACACTTATCTAAATGGGCTAAGAAGAGTCAAGGTCAAGGAAGATTTATTGTTGTTGTCACTTGTAACAAAGGAAGAAATTATGCCACAGTGTAATTAAATGCTATACTGTGTAAATGATTTTCCAGAGTATGTGTACTAAAAGGTGTGTAGAAGGTCAATTTATTTACTCTAAGGAAAAAAAATATATTTTACAAAACACGACAATTGTACGCAATTGTCATCATGCTCAGAGAGCATAAAATTACTTTTCAATCTGGACACAGTAGGACTGCAGGGGTTTTATTGTTCTAAAATGATTTTGCAATGACAATGTTTATTGCAAGTTTCAAATATATCTGATTTATCTTTAAAATGCAATTTTTTTTTATTTCCTAAAGGTGGTGGATGTTGAGCTCCACAGAAACTCACTGGGTGATGACTTCTTCCCTTTTGCCCCCTCATCATCATCATCATCATCTTCCTCTCATCTGCCGTTTGTGGGCGTATCTGGCTCCTCCTCCTCCACAGCTGCCCTGGGCTCTCGGCGACACTCCTCTCCCTCTCAGCACCCTCATGATGATCAACCCAGCTTAGAAAGAGGTAGACAAAACATACTCAAATGCTTGTCCATCTCACAGGATTCCACATAATTAAGAGGGTTAGTAGGATATCTGCACTTTATTGCTATGGTAAACACATATTTTTTCAAGACTGGATCTTTATTATACAGTCCTTGCCCAAGTCACTTGTGTGAAAATGCATGTTGTTTTTGTGGGAACAGCTTAAGCTGTTTCTTAATGATACTTCTTGAAGTTATATGTGTGTAAATGACTTATTAATTAAATGTGTTGATTAGAATCTTAAAAGTCCCTCTATTTTCTCGTTTCCACCTCAGTTCCAGGTGTCACTATCAAGACTGAGTCAATGCGTTCTTCATGTTCTGAACGAACTTCGCAGTCAAATAGGTCTGAGAAAATCACCCTTGGTTCCCACGGAAACTCTGCCTTTCAGCCAATCACGGACAGCTGTAAGATCATTCCACAAGGGCAAGTGCCCAGTCCCACCGAATCACCCGGGAAATCATTCCAGCCGATCACGATGAGCTGCAAGATTGTGTCAGGTGAGTCTCACAGGAGCACAAAGGAGGTGGAGAAGAGCAGAGTTGAAGTGCAAGCAGTAAAATCCTCTATATAAAGTTTCTTTCATGTTGCTCTGCCTTTTTTTTCTGCTAGAGAATGCTAGATTTTCTAGAGAAAAGGAGAGTGTCAGAAAGTTGTAAAACTCCTGTAATGCATTATAGATTTGCTGTTAAAGTGTGACAGCAGATCTAAGAGGAGCCTAGTCTGATATGTCCTTGTCTTGCTTTGCCAGACCCACCCTTTATAAAGTGTGGTACACATTACATCTTATTCTTGCCAAGAACCACCCACTTATGCCGCATTTCCACTATCTCCGGCATTTCCGTTAATGAATAATGAATCTATGAATATATCCACATGAAAGAAATGTCCGCCAATGTGTCTAAAAAACAACATAGATTTTCAAGGGCTTATCAATGTAAATAATTATAAAATAGTAATTTAGAACATAATTATTCATAACCATTCATTTTACAGGTTAAGTGTTTAAAGGGGTGGTTTACTGCTTTTTGTCTTTGCATGATTGCGTTTATGGGGTGCAATATAACATGTCTTAGTGTTTTTTTTTTAAGCCGTATTTTTTAAAATAAATTTCACCTTTATTGTAAGCTGCTTTCTCCTCTGTCATTTGAACGACCGGTTGACTTCCTGATTCTATGAAACCACTCCCTCAGAAACAGGCAATGGGCTCAGATTGGTTAGTTGGGCCGGTGTGTTGTAATTGGCTAAACTGCGTAGTGCACGTTGTCTGGAAACTTCACGCCCATTACCTTTACGGGCGAAAGTTGCATGTGCTGCTCCGGTCAAATGTAAATTATGGTGTCAATACTGTTATACCTATAACCGTAAAAGTATGTAGATAAACAATACAAATAACCTGTAAACAAACCATACTGTACACTGATAACAGCAGCTGAAGTCTGCTGATGCGATTACATATAATTTTTATAACTTTATACACGTTTGTCATACACTAAATAGCATACACAAATGGCATCAAAATAGCAGCGTTGCCATTGGTTTACGTTCTTGATCAAATCGAAAAATTACGTCATAAAGTATACATGGAAAATACATTTACAAAATTAGTACATAATTACAAATTCAGGTCCAAAATGTTTGACGTTTGTCATAGACACGAAATAGCATTACTAAGTGGCTACTAAAGCCAGCGCTGGCATTTCTTTACGTCCTTTATAAAAATAAAACATTACGTCAGAAATTATACATGCAAATACATTTAAAATGATTAAGTCTTACTTACAGGTTGTGGCCCAACAACTGCTGCCTCTGGTTTTAAAGTTGGAACTGTTTCATGTTTTAGTAACAGTTGTTGAATCCGGCATTGAATTGTGGAGATTTTGGAAGCTCTCTTCCGTAAAATGCGCAGCACAGGGAGCTAAATTACGATTGTAATTTTCAGGAACATAATCAAACATAAATTTTAGCCATTGTTGACGAACTACAGCGTCCGTAGGAAGCCCGAACACTAGACCTGACAGCTGGGTGAAAATAACACACTTTCGACCGCATGTCTACAGCTCTCCACAATAACTCTTCGACAAAGCCGCAGAAATATGGCCATGCCCCCTTTTTTACATATTCAGGAGGGAGGGTTGATGTAAATGTATGGGTTAGTTACGTATAAAACCCGGGAAGTATCTCGTTGTAGTCCCATTCGAGTCGTTTTTGTAAGCATTAAACTTCCTGATTTTTAAAAGATGATATCTCTGCTTAAGTTGAACTTTCAGCGCAGCAACTTTGCAGATACTCTTCATGCACCAACAGCAACATTACACACATTTAAAATGAAAAAAGTGAAATCGCAATCAACCACCCCTTTAAGGAATAACATTTTAGTAGAAAAATATTGTTAATTCTCACCTCATGCTCATAGGTTTGAAGAGAATATAATTTGGTTGTGTGGAGATGATGAAAAGGCAGCTTTAGACAGGAATGGGCCATTTGATTAGCATGCCAATTGTATCTCTTACAACTAAGAACTTTTAAAAATTTTATTCTGTGAAACCCATAAACTTTGACAATTCTAGGCAGATATTTGTCTTGTAGCAGCCTAGAAACTTACCAACATGACTGTTTCCCATTGAAAGTTGTATAGTCTGAAATTGTGTAAAGCCAGCCAATAAGTTTTGATTTTGCCATTTGGAGAAGACTCAAACTGCTCTGTTATGCCTTATGGATATGCAGTCTGTGTAACTCAGTGAAAATTTTACAAGTGTCACACTGTAAATCTAATTACAGAATCAGAATTTTTGTGTTCCAGGCTCTCCTATCTCCACCCCTAGTCACTCTCCACTTCCCCGGACTTCGTCATCCACACCAGTTCACATGAAGTCTAGCCCCTCAGTCATAAATAACCCCTATATTATAGTGGACAAACCAGGACAAGTCATTAATATGGCTGCATCGTCTTCTGCAGCTACAGGTACATACATCACATCTCCTCCATGTTGGTTTTATTCCCTTATTTTCAATATCACAGAAGTTCTGCTTGGCTGTTATTTGTGTTGCTTTGCAGCAATGTTCTGGTTGCAGCAAGGACAGTGAAATAATTTTTTACTAGAAATATGTCGCATCGCGCATGAGGAGGACACTGTAAGTGTCAGGTCTGAATAATGAAGACAAATCACAAAGTACAAGTTCCCCCTTCAGTTCTTTTTCTTTATCATTCTCTCACTCTCTCTCTCACACATTTTCTGTGCTTCACTCTTTCCCATGGCTCATGCTGTGGTTTTGCAGGCCATCATAAGACCAAGTTGCCATAGCGACCACATCACTGAGAGTTTAGGATTAGGAGTGTGTGGAGTATGCGGTTGATGTAACATTACTGTGTGTAACACACACACACACCTACATGCTTTTAGGGATAATGTGTGCGTGGGTGGTCAGAGCTCTGTGCTGTGGTTCTAAAGCAACATATTGACCATTAGAGATGGGCAAATCAAGAACAAACATAGAAATACTACTCAAAACTCAACACTATTTACCACCCCATGACTTTAGGAATCATAGTTGTAATTTTTCTCAGGTACGGTAGACATTTGGATATAACATTTGAGTGCATATTTGATTGCAAATAATGCTGTTTTGTATGAAGCTTACTAGGTTTAAAAACACAGCCAATCTCTTATGACTGTGTTCTGATATGGTCTCTGCAGAATTCGTACAACAGCATGAAAATGAGGTGTTAATGAAGTCTGAACATCTAAGAAACAGCTGCTTTGAGTTAAAGCTAACATCAACATATAAAATATTCTGCTACATTTATCAATTATTAAGGGATTGCCAAGAGATTAGAAATCCCTACCAGGAAAATGTATCTTAACATGAAGATGAGTAAAGCTGTTTTACTGTCCTGATTCATTCAGTTGTTTGTGGGAACTTGTTTAAAAATTAAAATCACGTGATAAAAATGAAATAACAGTATGACAACTGTCATTTATGTTGCTTTTCCTAATTGAATTCCTAATTTCCTAATTCTTAATTTCCTAATTCCTAATTTCCTAATTCCTAATTTCCTTATTCAACGTATAGATGTCTTGAGCTGTGTGTCTTTTTGTTACTGGAGAACAGAGCTTGTGAAAATCAGGCTGTGAATCTGGAGAAGCAGCAGCATGCCAACCATCCTGGGAGATGTATGGTGCATTATGAGATTTGGAGTAAATAAACTGCTTTTTTTTTTTTTTTTCAGTTCACACAGATATACTGGATAAATTGAGCACAGAAGAGCAGACCTGCAGTCTTAACACATTTAGGTTAAACACTGAGCTGCAGAGTCACTCACAATTTCATTGTGCACAAAGATGCGGATTAAAAACCTGTATGTGCCAAAGTTTTTGTCAACCTCTGAGAAAAAGTTTTAAAGAGCAAAAAGCGCTGTGACACTGACACATGATATATTCACACATATTCACACATAAAAAACGCTTTGTTGTAGGGCACATTTTTGAGCATGTGGAAGAGATCCAGAGAGATTTTGTTTCGTGTGTTTTGACCTATCTTGTTGTGCTGAAAAAATTGTTTGGTTTGAAAAGGCCTTAACATCAAAATTAAATGGAAATGTACCTATTTGCTTAATTTATTTTATTGATATTAAGGTGATTGATTCATCTATGAATGTTTAAAAAAAAAAAAGTGCCTTTTTAATCAAAATGTCATAACCTGATTTTTCGATTGATTTCGCTCTGGTGACGCATTTCGGCCTTTTCCAGTCATTTCATCTGCAAAAAAATTCCTACACCTTTCTTTAATCGCAATAACTTCCCCTCCCTCGTACAGAAACATCTCTTCTCTTCTCTGATGACATGTTTACTGGCGTGAGGGTGAGACAACCTGTCACTCACATGACATCTCAGCAAAAGCAAACCACAACAATCTAATAAATTCCGATGGACAAAATCAAGTCCTGCCCTACATGTTTCTTATAAAGCTGTTTCATTCGGATATACATCACAATAGTGAAGAAAAGACTATCTCATCTTTTGTGTCATGTCGACTTTAAGCTTTTGCCTCCATCCAAGTGCCTGCCCTAAAAATGTCCATTTTACTCTGGTGTACGTCACAATACAGAAGAAAGGATTGTTACTTCCGCTACTTCTGATATATTGTGACTTCAACCATTAGGCATGGGTTGTTTATCAGATGAAGTGTCGTATCTATTTGTTACATCTGCTGTATCCATATGTTTATCCCAGGCAGTCCGTCAGCCAAGCAGAGCAGCACAGCCCATGGTGCTCGATCACCTGCTCCTAAAGTTCACACCAGCAGCTTCCTGTCCTCTGGCGTCAAGGTGAGACTGAAAGTATATGTGTTTCTCTCATAGTGTATGATTTATTCAATGCAACCCTGCTTTTATTTCAGTTTAGGGTCTTACTGCTGAAGTCCAGCTGTGTGGTTAGGACTCCTAAAGAATTGACCTACTCTGAGTGTATTTTGCTTCCCTTTAGCAGTTTTTTTATTTCATTATCTGGAAGTGGCTTGATTTATTACCATGCATAGTGATGAGCATCTCTCTCTTGCTTCTACAAGGCAACTGAAGTGAAGGGTGGGTGGATGAGAATAGAATATCAAGAAATTATGTGGGTATTGTGATTGAAATGAACTATAATTGAAAAATACAGATGTAGGCATTTGAAAACAATGTGGCACAATCAGTTCCCCTTCAGGCAGATTGGCAGGATGAGTCAGTCCATTTGTGTTCAGAGAGAGCTGTAATGGAGCTTGTAAGAGGAAGGCACTCCTTTTAGGAAATCATTTGTCTGTCATTGTGCTTTAGAGCTATATTAATATGGGCTCTGCTGTTATTTACAAAGTGAAAAGATGGTGTTTGACTGAATCATACCGACACTTAAAGCTTTAATAGGTTGTCTGTCCTTCTGTTGAACTGATGAGAAACACACTGAAATTAGGTAATGATCTTTCTCTCTCTATCTGGGTTATTCTCTGAGGCTGTTTCAGTGTTTTCTGGACACTGCAGGCTAAATTAACACCAGTAGTTATTAATAGGTAGGCGGTGCAGTAAGCGGTCTGCAGCAGCTGTGTGTGTGTGTGTGTGTGTGTGTGTGTGTGTGTGTGTGTGTGTGTGTGTGTGTGTGTGTGTGTGTGTGTGTGTGTGTGTGTGTGTGTGTGTGTGTGTGTGTGTGTGTGTGTGTGTGTGTGTGTGTGTGTGTGTGTGTGTGTGTGTGTGTGAGGGTTTAAAATGGGACATCTATCTGTGGCGTGATGCTGCTGCTTTTTGCACAAGCTGTGCAGAGGACTTGAATATTCCCAGAACACACTCCCTCTCCCTCTCTCTCTCTCTCTCTCTCTCTCACACACACACTCTCACTCACTGACACTCTCACTCACTCTGGCACTTGTGATCAATTTAATGCCTCCTTTTTTAATCAATTTAATGCCTCCATTTCTTTTTAAAAAAACATCTTACTGACACCAAACTTTGGAACAATGGTGTACTTGACTAAATTTATTTTTCCATGTCTCAGGATTTTAAAAATCTTTTTGTCAAAAGCTTAAATGTTTTTTCTTTAATTGACAAAGTGAAGGAATAAAACTATCATATGTCCATGATTCATGTGAAGCTCTTTATATATTTGTTTAGAGAATGAACTGTGTACATAGCTGGAATCTAGTCAGGGTGACTAAAAAGAAAAAATATATAACATTTTTGATCACTATATAATTCCCATACTTCCATTTGTGTTATTTCATAGTCTTAAGTGATAAAGATAGTTATAATTATAAAGAATGAATAGGTGTGCAAACTTTTTTTTTTTCTCACTGTAGTTTCCTGAAGGAACAGAATTTGGATTTAAATTCATATTTAGAGTGTTTAAGCGTGAGCATTGTTACTGTTGCATATAAGAGCAATATGACAGTGATGATGTGTGTTTTGTGTGATGGAGTTTGTGTAAGTGTGTGTTTTGCTGTCTGCTACTGCTACTGGCAGGAAAGGTGACTCTCACACAAGTTCACAGAGTTCATCTCAATGTTCAGTCTCTCCCTCAGAAAAATGTGTTTATATTACCTAAGGGAATGTGAGATTCACTAAATTAACTTTGGATTTGATCTCACATCCAATATCTCTGAAAATATCTTGGTTCAAATTGAACCATGAATCAAACTGATGGTTTTTCAGTGCACATCTCGCTGTAATACGACACTCACGGACTAATAAAATGTCTCTGTCTGACTGTCTGTTTGTCTTAAGGTTATAATCAAGCAAGAACCAGGAGAGGTGCCCACCCAGCCGTCACCACAGCAACAGGTGATCTCCACGGCAACATCCCAGCAGCAACAACAGTATGTGACTGTGAAGGGGGGTCACATGATAGCCATGTCGCCGCAGAAACAGAGCGGGGCAGGGGCTGGAGGAGGGGCCACACCCAGCAAGGTTTCTATGTGTTTTTATTTGTTTTGTTTTTACTAGTGTGTTACTGTTCATATAGCTTATTTATGTTTCATAGTAGTTTGACTCTTCAGTCACAAAACCAATATCATATCTTTCAGTTCTTTGCCTGTATTTCATGGCTGAAAACATTTGAGCATCAAAGCTCAACTATTGTTCCGGTCCACATATAATATCCAAAATTGATGTCTAGCTAGTTCCATACAAAACTGAAGTGTTTCTATAGTTCTATCCCTTGTTCAATGCTGCCCGTCCTGTCTGGGAGAGTTTTTGAAAACTGGAGTGCGCTGTGGTCATGCTGTCTAAACATATCTCAGGTCATTGTGTCTCTGTGGATGTCCTAGTCGTCTCTTTACTGCAGCCTTTTTTTAGCACTTGAGAGTCAAAGTCGCTCCTGTTTAGAGACTGTCCATCTACAATACGCCACTCTGCGCAAAAAAGACATCTTAGTTCTCTGACTCTACAATAGAGGCTTAAGCACATTTATTTCATAATTTTATATTACTCCACAGATCTCAAGGTTTAAAGTCAAGCCATTTTCTATATGATCTCTATAAACAATATAATTTGTTAAAGATGCATTTCCTCGATCTGACCCATATAAGGGTGTGTTCCCACTTGGCATGTTTGGTTCGATTAAAACAAACCCTGGTGCGATTGCTCTGTTCATTTGATTAAGTGTGAACGCTGCCATCCGGACCCTGGTGTGCACCTAACAAGCCGATCGAGACTGCTGAAATGATGGGTCTCGGTCCGCTTCCAAACAAACTCTAGTGAGGTCCGAATGAAATATGAACGCATCGCCGACCAAAGACATGTAAACAAAACAAAAACGGACCTGTCACAAGATGTGACTCTAAAAAAGACAGGATGCTCTAGCATACCTGTTTTTTCTCATCACGATGTTGCCCATCACAGTTCGGTACAGGCATCAGAACCGCGTCTTCTAGAAGCAGATCTTCATTTGTATGTGTGTGATGGAGGGATTCCTGCCGCTGTTTTTCTCCTTTACACATTTTATAAGCTCTTCATGAGTTCTCAGCTCCATCATATACCATCATATGTACGCATATGCAGCGAGCGCATTTATCCCAGCACACATCATTGTTTTGGATGTTCTGCAAGTCCGGTCACAAAATATGCGAAATAAAAGCCGACCAATCAGGTTGTGAACATATGCCTTTAGGTTCGGTATCTTTTAGGTTTTGTGTTAAAATGCCACGAATGTGAAGCTGTCAAGCACTACATTTATTTACTTTTTTTTGGTCCGGACCAAAAGATTTCTATTTCAAATAAATAATGTTCTTTAAAAAATATAACAAAATCTTACTGACCCCAAACTATTAAACAGTACTATACTTATTTTTTAATTACACTTAATTAAAAAAAAATTAAGAGCAGAGGAAAGATATTGAGTAATTGTTTTAAAAACTGCGTTTTGTACCAAAAGGTGACCAAAACTCTTACTTTTATTTAAGTAAAGCTTTAAGTAATGGCACCTTTTAAAAACTGTTTACAAAGTTCTTTGCAGAAGAGAAATACATGTGTGCATTCACAAAAAGAAAAACATACATGCATAATAGAAATAAAACAAAATACAACAATAAAATAAATCAAGGAAAGGCCCCAGCGAACAAATGTGTTTTGAGATACTTTTTTAAAAGAGCATAGTGAGTGGACTGGTTAAAGGGCATATTGCAGGTTAGAGGACCCAACGAGTCAATGTATAGACAAACAATGTAGCAACTAGATTTTCTTTAAAATCTACTTATAAATACGCTACATTGGCTTCTGGAGTCGTTTTTGTGAGAAAATTTTACTTCCGCATCTGAAAATGGGCGTGACGTAACGGGAGGGAGAGCGGTCGATTCAAACCATTCAAACAAAAGGAAAACAATGGATCGCAATGACATCTCGGACTTACTCGTATGATCTATACAATTATGAGCCTGCTATGCTGCCAAGAGAGCAGGGACAGGCCAGGATTAATGTTAGACAGAACAACGGTCAGAGGATACACACATTATTGCAAAAGTATTATTATAAAAAAAATGTGTGGAGTGAGTGTGCGCAGCCGTAGTTTAATCGCGCGTCTTTGATTAGCCTAGCTGTCAGATACTGAGTAAACATTAAAAGAAACAGGCCTATTCAATCTTCCCTGGATGTTTTTTTTAACGAAGAAATTAAATAATAGCAATCAGGAGAATGGAAGCAGCAATAAGAGACTCATCGAGAGACAGAGAGATATTTTTATTCCTGATACACGTTTTTGTTCCTCCGTCTCTACACCTGCACAAACCGCACACTGGCACGAAAGATGGCACCGTCCTTTTTCTTATTAGTAAACCTGTGGACTCGATGCCCTGACAGGCCGGAGTTTTTGCAACCTCCACAAACACAATAATTTACCATGACGATGATAAATTAAAATACAAAAAGTACCGAAACCACCGATTCACGACGTCTCTTACTGAAGACCAACTACTCTGCGCTGCTGAGGCTCCCTCTCGTGTCGTAAAATGACGCGATGTTGAAAAAAAAGCGTTTTTTACGAGCAGTCAAAGAAACGCTCTCTTTATCTACTAAATTGGTGCCCTTATGTCTTTTTAAAACGTTTTAAATCCTCCATTACCTTTTCATATGGTATTTTCATACAAGGTTATATATTAATTTAGATTTTTTTTTTTTTACCTGCAATATGCTCTTTAATGATACTTTTTAATTAATTTTTTCCAGATCCCGACTAAGTGTTTGTTTGTGTGTAGGTGTTGGGGATTCCACTGGGCTCTGCCGTCAAACAGGTCTCCATGAGCAGTGGGCAGATCTTGGTTGCTAAATCTAGCCCGTCTGTGTCCAAGGTGGTGGGCCAAAAGCAAGTGGTAGCACAGGGCGTCGCTAAGGCAATCGTCAGTGGAGGAGGCAGCAGTGCAAGCGGCATTGTGGGACAGCAGGTGCATGCTGGTACTAAGGCAGCAAGTGGGTCTGGAGGAAGTGGCAAAAGTGGAGGTCAGAGTTCAAAAATACATTTTTGTTTTTCTTCTTGACCCTCATCATGCCATAAAGTACCCCATATAGTTCAACTGATCTATACTATGCTATGTCTTTCTTTTAAAAAAGTCAAAATGATTTAATGAACTAATCTTAACTAAGGGTGACGTGACAAGTGGTCAGCATTAGGTTGTGTATTTGTCCTCACTGAAAATGATACACTGCACAAAGCTATAATCTCAACAAATCAGAACTGGTTTGTAATTATTTGCTGAATCAGTTTCTGATTTGTTCAGATGCATGAATCCATGTCTGAATTGTAAAATAAAATTGTGCATGTTACATGTATTCATTTTTAGAAGGTAAAGTGTGTATATGTGTGCAGAGTTCAGAAAGCATTTGTCTTGCCAGGGATGCTAATTAAGATGTTCAGAATAGTAGTGTGTGTGTGTGAAAGCATCTGTTTGTGTGTTTGGAGAAGTGTTTATCAGGCTGATCAGCAGATGTTGTGCTGAAAGGGGAATATCACAGGGCTAATATAAGTGTGGCTGTACTGCAGAGCTGACTAAACCATTAGGAATCCCCATTACTCAGTCAGACACTCATATCTTCCTGCTGCCACGGGTAACAGGGTTTAGTTTGATTAATTTTAAAAACACCCAATATGTGGATGCATATTGAAAGCTTGTTTTAGTGGTATGTGAAATAGTCTTTAAGCCGTGTCGCTGTATTCTGTCTAGGTTTTGTACTTTTTATCTTATGAGTCCACTTATAATGTTAGTAGAAGCTGCACCAAAATTAGTTTCACTATTCTGACCCTTAAAGGGACAGCTCAGCAATAAAAAATAAAATAAATATTAATCATATTAATAATTAATTTACTCCTCTCTTATGTTGTGCCAAACTTGTATAACACTTTTCTTTCTTGAAGCACAAAAGAGTGAAAATTAAGTACACTACCATTATTGTTTTCTGACGACATCTCTTATTCTCACCAATTCTGTATTTATTCTATCAAAAATACAGTTAATATATTATAATTATATTAATATTACAATTTAAAATAACTATTTTCTACTTTAATATATTTATAAATATACTGTCACTTTTGATCAATTGAATGCATCCTTGCTGAATTAAAGTATTCATTTCTTTCCAAAGAAAATCTGACCCCAAACTTTTGAATAGTAGGTCATGCTGCTTTTTCCCATAGAGTGGAAAACATATAGCCGCAATGTGCTTTCAAGGACAAATTGAAAATTTGCTTTCAGTGAGCAAAAGGTCAAGTTGATATTCACTGAATCTTTTGGTGATTTGTTTGTTTTATTTTTCAGTAATGGCTACCCTCCAGCTGCCAGCAAATAACTTGGCAAACCTGGCCAATCTGCCTCCAGGGACCAAACTCTACCTGACCACCAACAGCAAGAACCCATCAGGCAAAGGCAAACTGCTATTGATCCCACAGGGAGCTATTCTGAGAGCCTCACACAGCGGAGGTCAGACATACACTGACACGCTACATGTAGCATAGGATTTGGGAGCTATCATTGTCTCTCTAGGCCTGTTTACATCTGGTTTTAAGATGTATTTTGATTGATCGGATCACAAGTAGATGAAGGAGACACATTGAGACCTGTTTACAACTGGTGTTTCAATCCATCTGATCTTTTGTCTCTGTCTGTAGGCCAGCAGTCTCAGAGTTCTGGTTCTGGAGGGTCACACTCCTCCAGTGGTTCCTCAGGGACTGGCAGTCTGCCTTCCAATTTATCCTACACTTCTTACATCCTTAAACAGACTCCGCAGGTAAGTCTTTGTTGTAAACTGTTTAAAATAAAGTTTTTACACACTAAGTCTGTGGAATGGATCCTGATATACTCAAACTGTTTAGTTAAATTTAATCAACTATAGTTTGAACATGTGTGTACTATTACTTTGTTCACGCAGTAACTCTTGCATACTCTTTAAATACTCTAAATAACCTTTATGTAATGTGTTTACCCCAGTGTGTGCTCTTGTTGTCCAAAACAGTGTCTAGTCAAAGACTACACACACATTCCAAAAGCCTTTCCCTGTCAGTTTGTGTTACCTTGACGAAGTAACTATTGATCTTTCCAGGGCACGTTTTTGGTTGGCCAGCCAGGAGGCTCTGGGAAACAGAGCTCTGGTGGTAGTCATGTGGCGTCGAGTCCTGCTTCCAGTACTCAGCAGGCCATTCGGGTCACAGCAGGACAGAAGGCAGCCATTTTGGCTCAGGTGTGTAACAAAGGAAGGATTTAATAACAACATTTCCCCTTCTACTTTATATAGTTGTTTAGCTTCAGGTATATGAAATGTAATTTGTTATTTAATGTATATTACAATAATTAAGTGTCAAAATTATTACTATATCATTTATTTTATTATATTATATATAATCATTTATATTAAAGTTATTATATAGATGGAGCATATTGGATTGGAATAGATAGGTGTTTAGGTTATGCTGTAGGTTTGTTTCTACATGCAAGATAATGCAGTTGAAAGATGTTTTGTCTTTTTCTCGCAGTACCTGACCTCATTTAAGTTTTAATTAGATTCAACATGCAAGCTCACAGTTCCTGGGAAATATAATTTCTTTTTGGTGTGGTTATGTAGATAGCTATGCAGAAAACACTGAGATGGATTCAATAGTGCATTAATTTCCCTTGCTAAACCAGTCATAATTAGCTTCAATAAAATAAAGAAATAAAATGTTAAAACAAACACACTCACAGTGACTCAGAAGGAGTGGGATCAGTTAAGTGTTCAGGGGTTTGCCATTATTTCCTCCCTCTCCATCATCACTTTCTTGCTCTCTCCATCTCATTGATCTTTCTTTATCTCTTTTCTTTTTTTCCACTTGCTGCACTTTCATTAGTGTTACACAACGCCTCTTCTGAAAAGCTCACACTCTCTAGAGCCCTTCCTATGTGTGTGAGTGTGTGAGTGTGTGTGTGTGTGAGTGTGTGTGTGTGTGTGTGTGTGTGTGTGTGTGTCCTGACTATCAGATAGAGGCTAATGAGTATGCCTGCAGCTGACATTTGAGCTGTAATTCAACTTGTGAACACACGCTTATGCACATCCTTTCCTTCCTTCCTTCCTTCTCTTACTACCTTTCTTCTTGTTAATTATCCATTAAAATCATACCCTCATTATTCTTATCATAAAGTGCAGCACACGGCACCATGATTTCTGCTCATCATTTTTTTATTCGAATTCTCGTTATCCCCTTCAGCACAGGTGAGACTAAATCAATCTGTTTCCTCTGGTCTGTTAGATCTGCTACATTTTGTTTGTGTACAGTAAAATGGTCATATATATCGATCAGCACCTGACATACTTAAATACTCTGAAGGTGGTGGTGGAGTATTTCTGTTTGAAGGGTATTTGCTGTGTGCTTGAGAGAGAGAAGGAATATTAGAGGGAAAGAGATGCCCCTTAGGAACTGAACATGCCAGTATTACTGTGAGAAACAAGTTAAAGTCTTCCTGCTATATAATTCCATTTGCTTATTGTAAAAGAGATAGCCGCAGTCTTTTTCTCACCCTCTTTTTAAGTCCAGTGAATATATTTGCATGAGTATTAAAATACGTAATTGCCAAAGTGGTGTAGGACAACATTTCGGTTTATATACAGAATGTATGAATAGATGAATTAAATCAAATAAAAAAATAGTACTAAAAATCTATTTCACTTCTGTAATGATATGTTTTAAAATTAAACAAAAAAATGTTGGGAGGGATTAGTTTTTATGAACTGAAAGCATTAAAACTAAATACATTACATATATGTTTTTTTTTAAACTTCTTTCTCTTAATGTTTGATTGACAGGTGGTGGGTGGGTCTCAAGGTTCTCAGGTGAAGCTGTCAGACGGCGCAGTGAAGATGGTAACAGCTGCCACAGCAAGTCACCTGAACAAACCAGGCACAACAACCCTGAGAATGACGGGAGGTGTCATTACTGCCACAAGCTCCACCCCAACAACACCCAGTTCCACGCCAACCTCTCAACAGGTAAGAGATGTATATTTTTTCTTCATTGTCTGACAAGGCGTGACACATTGACTCGAGAATTGACGTACGTATTAGGTAGCTTAGTTATTATCATCATTCTGTTTCTTTGACATGATAGACATGACAATACTTGTGTTGTGCATGGGTCACAAAGTTAATATCTAAAGTTATTTTGACCTACAGCCCCTCTAATGTTTTTCCCTGTACAGTCAGCAGAAGCCAGTGGAGCTTCCTCCTCTCAGCCATTACCTCAGACAGCTAAAGCACCACCGCAGCACCCTGTGCTTGTAGCTGCCAATCAAGCTGCCGTGATCAGTGCTGCCAAGAGCGCTAGCGCTGCCGCCAACACAGCAAAGAGTTCTGCCTCTGGCACTGGGGCCGTAGTCACAGTTGCCAAGACTGTCAACATGCCTCTTATCAGTCTGTCAAAGGGGGCAGGGTCGTCTGTAGTGGGCGGGTCCAAAAGCTCCAGCCCTTCATTGGTCACTGCACCGTCACTGATTGGGGGAGGAACTTTCAGCGGGAAAACTGCTACCACCATCTCAGGTAACCAGTCATCTGCTGTCCAGAGTTGCCAGATATTTTGTCCTTAAGGTGCGCTCACATTTACCTTAGTTCAGGAATCCAAATAATCTGGAATTTTACGTGAGGGCAAAAGATTTGCCCACGCAGATTTAGCTATGGGTTGGTGATGCGAATTTGCAGCATTGACCAACAGAAAGCTGCTTGGTTTGAAAGTGTCGTCTTTGTGAGCTGTGCTTCATAAATCACTGCAATATTGACAATAGACAATGGACCTTTTTTGCTCACAAAATTTCGCTAATATGAACAACACCTTTAGAATGGCAAACCGCTAAAGCTTTCACAGACTCTCATAGATCACAAATATAATTATATGAAATGTAATCTGATGACTGAATGGGACCATTAGCTTCAGGAGTGAAATTAGTCTTTCTCAACACTGAATTAGGGGTAGGTGGTGTGTCAAAGTCTTATAACTTCATACATCACAGTAACTTTATCATGATTCATGAATGGAAAGATTAAAATTGGTTGACATATTAAAAAAAACATGTTACAAAACATATTTTTTGGATAATGCAAGCTGTCCACCCCTTCTCTGAATTAATTCCCGTAAAGTTCATTAATCCATTGCTTGAAATGCTTCATTTTTTTTTTTATATTTTGGTAACTGTTTTTGTTCACCATGATTCTCTCTACTTGCAGGAATGTTGAAGTTGCACCCAGCTCAGTCCAGTTCCCAGCAAACGGTTCTCACCATCCCAGCCAATCAGCTGAAGCAGCTCAGTGTGGGCAGTGGGTCCTCTGCGCTGCAGACTATCTTGATGCCTGTTGGTAAAGGTAACAGCACCCTGTTCCTCTTATACCCACACAGCCTTACTCACACTCCTGATCTCTACAATCCTGAAGGCTGTGAGTCTGTGTAATATTGTAAAGTTAGATTATTTATTTTCAACTTCATGCTCTAGTTAACTGCTTTGACACATACGCTCTGTTTCCAATGCTGGCAACCCAAAGATTTAAGGTTCGATTCATGATTCATCACAATTGTGATCTTAAGCAAGGCGCTTGCATGTTGTGATGGGCCGTTTCAGGTTGTGGTGTTATAATAATGCCAGCGTTCATGGACTGACGTTTTTTTGTCAGTTGTGTTAAGCCTGCAAGATTGTATGTATCAGAGATATTTGTTTTTGTTTAGCATTTATCAGCTTTGACAGTAGTAGGTGAACAGAGCTCCAGAGACACTCTCCTGTCAGATATGGTTTTCATTTTCTCATTTTGCGCTCTCTCTACCTGGTTCCTTTGTTTTAGATGGCAGGCTTGAGTGCTCTTAACATTTATGAGGGACAACAGAAACTGTATGAATCAGAACATAAAAAACACTTTAATGCTACCTTAGTCATGTCGGAGTGATGGTTTTTACTAAATTGGCACTAGGGGTGGGCAATATGAACAAAATGTAACTTCACAAAATGAAATGTTTTTTCCAGATAACAATATATAGTATTTACTTATTTAAATTAAAAATTCAATAAAACTAAGATACAAATGAACTAAGCCTGGTAAAGGAGGTGTATTTAAGATGTTTCAAGTAAGAAATACTACCAAAATTGAATAATGTTATTTCAAAATAAAACGTTCTTCACTTTATGAATTAAATATACATTAATGTTGCACTTTATTTTCTTGCATTGAGGATATATTACATACCACGATATAGCAAAATCTCTATTGATAGATGCTTATCACCATGCAACAGATTTATAGTAAAATGTATTTAGGCCTTAAAATAGCTTGAATGTAGGTGTGGATCCATGAAAATGCAAATGAGCCCCACCTACACTCACTCATACAGGCTTGTCTACAAGTTGATGTATTAGAATGGTAATGCATTTTATGTATCACTCTCTAAAACATCGGACACATAACTGTAATTAATGATTTTCTTTGGCTTGATTACATTTTCAAACAGCTAATAATGTGTTGCTAATGTTGCATAAACCATGTTCCCGTTCGCTATCTCAGAGTCAGACAGCTGCCTTCTAAAAATCAGTGTCCTTAGAAACGCTTTGAACAACTCATCAGTGGAGAAAGGCATATAGTTAATCATAACATCGTAATATACATCATATACATGGCTCACCCGCTATATTGCTTAATGTACCCGATTTTTCGAGATAAGCTGGCTTCTCTTGAGACTCCACTGGTTCAGAGCGCTCATAGTTAGTGATATACTAAAGCCTGCCCGCACTTTGACGTAATTGGTTACAAGGTAGTTTGTGACGTGAGAAACAACATCGATTTCAAACCGTGTTTTTGACTGTCTTTGGTTCACTGCAGTTTTAAGGAGAAAATACTCAGCAATGGTGTTGACTGATGAATTTCTTAAAGCATTTTAAAAACACCACATGGACATATAAACAATTTATTTACTACAGGGGGTATTTAAGGCTACACATCATGTTGCTGCTGGTCTCCCATGATCAGAAAAACACGAAGCAATTTTTGTTGCCTTTGTAGCAATTAAAGTAAACCTAAAAGCAATTATTGGTACTAATGGTATCACAGATGACAGCAGATTTACATTTTTACATTAATGCATTTAGCAGATGCTTTTATCCAAAGTGGCCGATGATTAACAACGGGTAATAAATTAATACTGCAAACTAATATTGTAGACTTTTGTATTATGGCTTGTCTAATAATGACCCATAAATAATAAAGTCAAAAGTTAATTTACCCTTGTGCCTCTGAATCATTCGGGACTATCCAGAAAAGATTTTCCCTTCAGGTCTAGCAGCGTCCCTAGAGGAAGCTATTGATATGTAGTTAGCTGTAACATTGATACAATATCAATCACACGCTTAAGGCACATTCTCTGCTTTTCATTTTGTTACAATAGCTTTGGTAAAGCTCTTCAATGAGCTCTTCAGTGAAAAAGGCAGAAAGAAATATTAAATGTCTAACCAAAATTACTTGAGTGGGCATTATCTAGTAATAAAAACTTCTGGATGTCCAAAATTTGCTGCTCTGGAAAAAGCTTGTAAGCCGCAATATCTGACACAGCAGTTTGTTTATATTTCAATAAGACTTACCTACATTACCGTTCAAAAGTTTAGGGTCGGTACGATTTTAAAAAAAATTTGAAAGTCTTTTATGCTCACCAAGACTGCATTTACTTGGTGAAAAATACTGTAAAAACAAGTAATGCTGTGAAATGTTATTACCATTTAAAATAACTTTTCTATTTTAATATATTTGTAATTTATTAGACTGTGATCAATTTTTTTCAGGCTTCTTTGATAAATAGAAGCATTTAATATTGCATTTATTTACAATATAAATCTTTTGAAACATTATAAATGTCTTTACTGTCACTTTTGATAAATTTAATGCATCCTAGTTGAATAAAAACATTAATTTCTTTTTTTTTTTTTACTGAAAACTTACTGATTCCATACTTTTGAATGGTAAAGTAAACGTGTGTGTTTGTGTTTCAGTTGTGCAGTCTGGTGCTAAAACATGTAGCAGCAACACAACCACGAGTGGATCTGCTTCCTCAACATCCACACCTGTAGCTCAAGGTAAGACATATGCACACACACACACACACACACACGCACGCACGCACGCACGCACACACACACACACACACACACACAGTGGAAATAACGTCAAAGAGTTATACATGTATAGCTATTCAATCCACTGAATTCAAACATTTTCTTTACCCCTGTTGTGCTTGTCTCGTTACATAGTTAAAACTGAACCTGGTTTGGTTGGCTTCACTTGTACAACTCCAGTTCCCCAAACATCTGCCCCAGCCACTTCAACACCCACCCCTGCTTCCTTGCCGACAACCCCTACATCCACAGACACAGCTGCTATTAAAGAAGAACAGGGCATGGAATCAACACATGAACTCATCGAGTAAGAAGCGCACACACAATTGTGTGTCGCCCTGATCTGTCTGAATATCTGTGATTCATTAAGGTTTCTTTCTGCAGAGGGGCATTGACACCCATAGACTTGCACATTCACCAGTTTGTTTATTGCACGTTGTCATTGCAACAACCAGTCAGTAATAATACTGATGTAATTTTTGACATTTTGACATTTTCTGGAGTGAATACAATTTTATGAATTACTCTATTCTAAGATACCATGCAATTTTTCTGACCAATTCAATCTCATAACACTATTGAGTAAAACACAATAAAAAAGATATGTTGTCTATTTATTGTCTTTTTTATTTTTGCAGTGCTTAGTCTTCAATCTAGTCTGCAAACTCACAATTAAAATAATAAAAAAAAAAACTTGTGTTGCTATGGGGCATCACTGCTGCTCAATATCAGTGCAGGATACTCTCATTAAAAAATTTTGTAATGTTGAAAGCTTGTAATATTTTTGAACATATTTGTTGAAAAATTGTCAATCTCTCTCAGCACGGAACACATCGAAAACATGACACAACTTCTGACAGTCATAGTGAAGAAATTTCCTCTGATTATCCCTGAGAAAAGTAAGTTTAATTTCACAGATTTTAAAGTCAGCATGCAATGAAAATTCACCCTATTTAATTTCTAATTGCATGTTATTAATCCAAACATATACTGGTGTTCAAAAGTTTGGGTTTGGAAACATTTTTAAAACGTTTTTTTTTTTAAATAAGTCTCTTATGCTCACCAAGCATTTATTTGATCAACAATACAGTAAAAACAGTAACATTGTGAAATATTAGTACCATTTAAAATACTATTTTATATTTTATTATATATTATATTTAAATTGTGTCAGCAAAGCTGAATCTTCAGCATCATTATTTGCCTTTAATGTCACACGATCCTTCAGAAATCATTCTAATATGCTGATTTGGTGCTCAAGAAACATTTCTTATTATTATCAATGTTGAAAATCAAAAATGTTTAATGCATCCTTGCTGAATAAATGTATTAATTTCTTTAAAGCAAAAAAATCTTAGTAACCACAAAATTTTGAACGACAGTGTATGCTTCTTTTTTCTTTTCTTTTTTTAACCTCATCATTTTAAATCAAAATGTCATAACTCTTCCAGTGAAATGACAGGTGTTTACTAGCTTGCTTCAATCATTTAGTCCACCTAAATAATGTGAATTTACCCTGGCTTAGGGTAAACACCAACAGAGATGTGTGTGTGTGTGTGTGTGTCTGTCTGTGTGCTTTACAGATGAGGACTCTCATCCGTTCTGCGCCACCTCTGTGGATCAGTACTACTCATGGAACATTGGCAAACGCAGAGCTGCAGAGGTACAGGAGTGTTTGTGCTTCATCAGGTCTGGGTGCATTTGTAAGCTCTGTTGGATTTTGTTCATTTACTTAGTTTCTGTCTCTCTGTAGTTGCAGCGAGCAGTGGCTGTGCGCCGTGTGTGTGCTGATCTGTTAGAGAGAACACCTCGGCTTCAGGCCCTCACCCCACCCAGAACTAAAGAGGTGCTCCGCTGGTGCCGTCTCCGGGGTTACACACCCCCTGACCCTGAACCCCAGCACATAGAGGAGGACTCCATTGAGGACATACTCACACAGATCGACAGTGAACCGGGTGAGTGTGTAGCTTATATGTAACGTGTGAGTGTGTGTTTTTGAACCTGTGATTGAGGTTAATTCATCATGTCTTGTGTCTCTCTCAGCCATCCAGAGCTTTGACTTACACAAGACTTGGCACAGACAATGCAGTAGTGTTCTCTCTCTTTAGTTTCCACTGATGGCGCATTATCTGTATAATGATGTCAGTATTCAGAGTTTGGCATGAATTCAACTCTCAGAAATTATAGTTCAGACATAAGCTGCTGAAATTCAGCATCAGCTCTGTCTCAATCCCTACTGAGCTTCCTACCTAGACAGCATTTTAAGGCATCTTAGAGACTGTTTGCTCGAGATGCTGTTACACACAGTTTTTGCTGCCTCATATTAATAAGATATCAAAATGATGCTGCTTTATCCCCCTTTTTCCTAACGAGCCTTCTGAGTTTTAGATTATGGGATGCAATTTCGGTTTGGGTTTAATTTACAATATCATATATCATATATCCCATGAATAATTCACTGGAATGGACTGAGAATCTCTTGTTTTTCTCTCCAAATCTTCACGTTTCTTTCCAGGTTTGCTTTCACACAGATGCTTTAAAATGTAATTGTGTCCCCTGTTCACTTCTAATCCCCATTAGCAATGTTTACTGGAATGTTTCTAAAGCAGGTAAATACAATATTAAGGAAATCACTCTGAAATATTATCACTCAATGTTCCAGTTAATGAACATTTTAGATCAAGGCAACGCGTGTTACATAATACAGACATATATCACTACAGTGATATTGAGGACATCCGTAATATTACTGCAGAAATAAGCAATGAAAAGCTGTTGGGGCTATTCATTGTATGTTGTAGTAATTTGTTAATGCTTTTACACGGTTACATTTCCTTTTAATATTCAATGAAATAATGTCATCTCATTGTACCCAGGTTATGAAAATGCTTATTATTGAGAACTTTTTGCTGATTGTTTACAGTCTAGGGAAGTAACATGGGGCATAGGAAAAATGTGGATAGTGAAGCTCATTTTAGCCAAAATTATATGCAGCATTTCATGCAATTTTTGCAGATAAAGCTGTTCCAAAATGCATTGTGATAAACTTATTGTGAATCCAAGAAGGAAAGTGTTTATTATGAATATATTTTATTTGGTACTGAAAATGGTCACCCAAATGTTGTTTTGTTTGTTTTTCTAATAGAGGGTTGAGTCATTGTGCTGACACCATACTCTATTGGGATCGAGTGTGAGGCATAATCCGCATCACGAGCGCTGTTTGTTTGAACAGAGTGACTACTAATGGAGATGTTGTCCATAAGGAGTGTTTTTAAATTAGTCAGTAATGAGGTTTATTTTCGGTTAGCATGCTGCCTTAGAAAATATCCTGTGAAGACCGTAGATGGCGAGGATACTCACTGAGGAGTCTTGTTTGTTGTACTTTTTTTCCTGCCTTCTTCTTCATTCATGTACTTTCTTAGTTTGCATTTTTTGGAGTTGTTGTACAGAGTAAAACATCCTTGGGTTTGTAAAAGGCACTATACAAACTATTAATAATAATAATAATAAATAATTATTTGGCACTTTATAAACTATTATTATTATTAATAATAATAATAATAACTATTAATTATAATTAGGCTCTATATAACATAATAATAATAATAATAAATTCATATAATAAACAAGATTATATACAAACTATTATTATGAATAATTATTACCAATAATGTTAATTTTAATAATTATTAGGCAAAATACAAATTATTATTATTATTGATAAAAATAATAGTATTGTTAATAAAAATAAGGCACATTATAAACTATTATTTTAGTAATAGTAGTAATAATAATAATGATAATAACAATAATTAATTATAATAATTATTAGGCACTATATAAACTAATAATAATACATTCACACAATAAATATTAGGTTATATACAAACTATTATTCATAATAATTATAATATATTAATTATAATAATTATTAGGTGAAATCCAAATGATTATTATTGATAAAAATTATAGTATTATTGTTAATAATAATAAATAATAAGTCACTTCATAAACTTAATAGTAGTAGTGATAATAA
Source organism: Meda fulgida (assembly GCA_030578275.1). Taxonomy (NCBI): domain Eukaryota; kingdom Metazoa; phylum Chordata; class Actinopteri; order Cypriniformes; family Leuciscidae; genus Meda; species Meda fulgida. Next base: position 7,929,919 of record CM060617.1, on the reverse strand, counting down.
TGACATAATTATAATAATATATTACAACAATATATATAACAACAACAACAATAATTAATTAATTAATTATTAATTATTTGGCACTATATAGACTAATAATAATAGTAATAATACTAAATTCATACAATAAATATTAGGTTATATACAAACTATTATTATAATATTAATTATTATTATTATTAGGCAAAATACAAATGATTATTATTGATCAAATAATAGTATTGTGAAAAAATAAATAATAATATTGTTTGGAACCGAGCAATAATGTAGACCAAGAGTATTGTTTGTTTTTGGTGTGTTTGTGTAGTTCTACTAGCTGCTAGTGAGTAGTTGTGTACTGCTTTACACTAACACGTTTGTGTGTGTGTGCTTGTTAGAGTGTAGCTCGACTCTGACGGGCTGTGAGGAGTTGTCTCAACGTCTGGAGCAACTTCAGAAGATTCTGAAGGCGGAGCCTGACGAGGAAGATAATGAGCCTCTTGACATCATCAGTGTGAAAGACATAGACGCTGCCAAGGTCAAAGTCAAACTGGAACAGGAAGAGGCCGAACAGGAACCCAGGTTTTTCTTGGGGCGTTGCCCATCGACCCAGTTCATCAGAGACACAGCGGAGCAGGTAAGTGAGATTGACATTTTTTTAACTTGTCTCTTTTGAGTTTGACTCTGTCAGACATGTAAGATATGTGTGTGTGTTAGATCGGCGTCATGCTGCAGCAGGTGGAGGTGGAGAAGAACGTTTTTGCTCCTGTCGTGGAGACCATGGTTCTTAAGGTAAATAGTCTGAGATTGAGTCATTTGTTTTTATCTTATATAGAGAAAGATACACTATGTACTTTTTGTTATTCTGTTTTTATAATCAGAATCCACAACGAATCATGATTTTTTTTTTTTTGCTCATTCTGGTTTTGTTTGTCGTCTTTTTACTTTCTGTGAGAACAGAAACTGTTTCCTGAGAAGAACACAGTGTTATGATTTAATAATGCATTTTTTAACATGTCAGTGCTTAATGTTGTCTAAATCTCTTCATAGGCTGTGGAGCAGTTTGCCAGTGAAATCCTCAGGGAGTCTTTGGCAAATGCCCATGGGAAATCCCAGCAAAACAGGTCAGTGTGTCCGCCTGTATGCCAGGACAAGATTAATCAGGACAGATGGGTAAACCAGCAGGATTCAGAGTACAAGTAGTTTTGTTCTTTTCAGATGGAGCTTGTAGCATTATTTCTTGGTCAATTTTGATGAACTTTGAGCATTGCACTTCATCTAATGTGATTCTATCATGATTGTGGGAAAGTGCTTTATGATAATGTGTAATTATCAGAGCACTGAGAATAGCTCATTAAAATCTGACTTATTTGAATTGTAGAGCAGCTAATCCCAGTCCTGAGAGAGAGAAGAGATCGGCTCGGTGCTGCTCTACTTACTCAGCACATCTGCTTTCACACACACACACACACACACACACACACACACACACACACACACACACACACACACGTTTACTTAGCTATCTAAATAAATCTAAACACACACACTGAGCAGAATATTTCATCAGGCTTTTATACATTCTTCTGTAACTGCCTTTTATAGTGTTGATCAGTCAAGCAGGAACTGGTCAATGTCTCATACATTAACAGAAAGCAGCAGTTTGACAATACTCTGAGACCACTCATTTAATGAACAAAGTTCAATAACCCATTATACCAAGATAGCAAATGTACCGTGAGTTTTCTCTCTTTCCCATCCTTGTTTCATCCCTCTCTTCTTGTCTCTACAGAACTCCGAGAGAGATATCGGCTATGGATGTGCATCAGGCCATTAGCTCTATTCCCACCTGTGATTTTCTGACTAATAGGTAATTTTGCTCTCATTATAGACTTCTCTATATTTTCTTTTTTCTCAACTATCATCAGCGTCTATCATCAGTGTTCCCGTGGTCTGGAACAAGCTGGAAATGTGAGGGCATTTTATTGCAGCTTTATTTATTAATTTTTAAATCTCTAGTACATAATCTCTGTCTCTGATAGGTACATGGGCATCATGGTGAAGGATGAAAGCCACGCTGACTGACTTCACCTCTTGGCATCTGACCACAGACGACACAGGTGGAATGTCACACGCGAACTCATTCCCCTCACATTGTGTAAAGATGGAGAATGTGCAAGGGCTGATCAATCACAGGCGCAAATGTCCTCTGACTTGACCGTGTCGTCATTCTTTAGGATGACAGCTGCGTTATATAGTACTGAGCTCAAGGGAAAGATCACCAAATGGATAGTAACATTATCTTGACACGCTGCTTGAACAGCGTTTGTTTCGTATGGCCACATCACTCTATTTATATTTATTTTTCATGATTTATGATATTTATGAACTACGGTCCTGTATAATAATGTAACCATCAGTACAAAAACTACAGTACAGTTATCTCTTCAGAAATGAGCAGGTACAGTAGATACTTCATGCAGCAAATCTATTAACCGCTCTTCCATGATTCTGCTTACATTGAGACCCTCAATCTCTGAAAATGAAACTCATGATCACATGACCCTGCTCTGCCGTTGACACAGAACTGTTTATCTTATGTTAGTCTTAAAGGAATAGTTCACCCAAAAACGACTATTCTGAAATGATTCACTCATCCTCATGTATTTCCAAATCTGCCACAACATTTTCAGTTTGGGGTATTACATAAACCAGAAATGCAGACATTAAATGAGCCATTGAACAATACAGAAAAAACTATTGTTTAAAAACTAGAAGTTTTTTTTTTTTTTTTTTGTGCAATTTATGTGAAATCATCCTAGTTCATTATCTTTTTTTATTGGGTCTTAAATTATCTTCTCATGTGGTTCTAAGAACTTAATAAGAGTTTAAATGTCCTTTTTGAGTCGCACGTCTTCACTAGTTTCACACTAGGGCAAAGAATGTCTAAGAAAAGTCTTAATCATGCCGTTTTCATATGAATCGTTTTCGTACAGCTAGGATTTATGAAGGAGAGCTTCAGTGAGCGTGGAAGTTTTTGTTTTCATTTGGGGGCATTGAGGAAAATATGCAGATAGACTGGAGGCATTTGTGTGTTTGCTAAATCTGTTGTGTCCTCGGGTTTGGTGGGGTGTTTTGTTTTGTCATACAACTACCCTCAGTTTCTGTGTGTGTGTGTGTGCTTAAAACACATCAATAATTGTTTTGGTGTGTTTGTGTGGATGGGAGAGAATGTATTTCTGTGTGTTTATTCAGTGTTAAAGTCAGTCATTACTCGTCTAACCGAACTCCTGGATATTTTACCTTTACATCGTGTATCAGAAAATGACTATTCTTGTATTAAAAACTAAGATGGATCCATCTGTCCTGATTTGTTCTATTCTTTTTCCAACTGCCAGTACAAATAAAATGTCACGTAGCAAAACGGTGAACTTCAGAGATGCATGTGTAAGCAGATTTAGCCTCAACAGTTAGATACTTTTTCAAGTTTTCTACAGAAAATGTAAAAATTGTATTGATTTGTAATAGCTTTTTTTGTCACACTCTATTTTAGGGTCTAATTCTCACTAACTATGACTTTTGCCTCAGTAAACTCCTAATTACTGCTCATTAATAGTTAGTAAGATAGTGTTAAGTTTAGGTATTGGGTAGGATTAGGGATGTAGAATATGGCCATGCAGAATAAGGCATTAATATGTGCTTTATAAGTACTAATAAACAGCTATTATCCAAGTAATATGCCTGCTAATAAGCAATCATTTAATAGTATAGAATAAAATAAGACCCTAAACTTAGTACCTTTTTTGTGCTGCTTTAAAGAGAGTTTAAGTCTATTTAATAGACATGAAAATGTCTCTTGTAAATAGTTATGCTCAGGACTTAAATATTTCATTGGCTCTAAATTACCCTTAATCAATGCAATTTCTATAAATAAATTATAAATATGTATACATTGAAATGTCTCTTGTAAATCGTCATACTCAGCACTTTCCTTTTGCTCTGAATTGCTCTAATGGAGCGAGTTTTATAATACTTTTGAGGGACTTGTAAGTCATGGAAATTCATTGGTCAAAAGGTGCAGGTGACTCATCATTGCAGTTTTATTTATTCGCATAAAAGAGTTAGTTACAAGAACGTGAAGTTTTTTTCAAATCATAAATATTTGTAATCAGCCAAATAATATGAAAGAATTTTAAGAATGTAATTTTTATTTATACAGATGTGCCTTATTTTCCCCATTTATTTCCAAACCAAATTTACAAAAAAAACTTGGACAACCCAGAAATCAGTGAGACATTCTTAATGTGTTACAGTCTTTATGTGCGTATCATAAAGGGTTAGTGAGTCTGGAGCAAGAAAGGGGTGATTGGAAGTACCAGGCGTCCTCAGACATTAACAGATCGCTAAAGGCAGACCAACATATCACTATATACAAAATAATGCTATTAACAAGGCTTGTACAGGATACACAGACAGAGTTACTAGATTACATTTTTCTTTAAAAACATTTCTAATTGTGCATATTCAATCGCTTCATAAAACTATTACGAAACATGCAGATACTCATTCAGTAGGGACAGGGTGAGCTCAGCAGAACATGAGGCCTTAAAACTTTCTCACACACATTCACTCTTTCTCTTAACCCTGATCTGTCTTACAAACTTACAAGTAGATGGTTGACATTTGAAGCATACATTCTCTTCCATAGATTTTACATTGTGTAAATTTCCAGCAAAAATCCTCTAGTTCTGTAATTTCCTCAGTGGAATGATTTAGTTTTACTGATTTTGCTCTTGCATTGAAACCATCTCTATTCATCCTTAGGCATTTTCTTCCTCTGATTATCCTAGTCTCTCAGAATAACATTCAGGTGTCTCTTTAGACATTCCTTTTTCAAAACGGTCTTCTCTTCTAGCGAAAGGCTGAATCAGACGTGAGTGTGGGGAGCTTGATGGATCATATGTTGAAGATCCTGGATTTGCTTTGAAAGACAGCAGATGGATTTGGTGACAGTTTAGTCTTCGGCTCCTGTTACACAAAAACATTTTTGTTAAAATCATGTAAAAAATAAAATAAACAGTCAATCTGTAAAAAAAAAAAGTTTATATATAAATAACATTCAAAGTTTTGAGGTTGGTAAAATCTTTTAAAGGAAAATTCTGTCATTAATTACTCACCCTCCATATGAATAGAGTGGTTTAGTCCAAATTTTCTGAAGAGACTCCATTGAATTTAGGCTTTTATTGACATATCAACATTGATCAGAGGACATAAACAGAAGCCAATGCGAACCTGACGCGCGAGAATGAACCTCATTGGCTCTCGCACGCCAAGCGAACTTGCTTGAGCTTCCGTTTACTACAACTGATGTGTGAGTTGATGAATGTTTATATATGAATAAAAGCCTAAATGAATCTGTTCATCATAAAAAGCGAACGAGTCTTCAAAAATTGACTAAACCACTCAATTCATATGGATTAGTTTTATGATTTCTTTATTAACTTTTGAAATGTCAAAGTGGTAGTTGCGTAGCTGTCAATGGAGACAGCTGAAAGGTCTCAGATTTCATCCAAAAGATCTTCAGACTAAGACTAACCAGACTAACTGGTTTGGAACGACATGAGGGTGAGTAATTAACGCTTTCTTATGCTCACCAGAGCTGCATTTATGTGATCAAAAATACATTAAAACAGTAAAATTGCTTAAGTATTATTACCATTTTAAATTACAGTTTAAAATATTTTAAAACAGAAAATGGTTATTTATTGGTGTGATAGAAGAGTTGAATTTTCTGCATCCTGAAATTCACATGATCCTTCAAATTCTCTGTGCTCAAGAAACCGTGCAACTGTTTTCAACAGTGATAAGTAATGTGTAATTTTTTTTTTTCAATTTGCTGCTCTGATATGTCACTTCTCATGCCAAGCCTGAATTTACATTTACAATTTTCATCTAAAATGTAAGTAGTTGAAAAAGAACCATAAGGTCATGGAATACTACTCCCCTGGAACATATTAGCCTAAAATGTATGCACACTTCAAAAATCCACTAAAAATAGAGCACAATTTGGGCAGCTTTAGCATACTATTAACTATAATTTGGGATGTGCTCGTCCAAGTCACACATAGTATATAATCTCCCTCCACCCTGCCTTCATCTATTTTCTGTTCTTTGCCTTGTTCTATCTCTCTCTCTGACATCTAAGAAGAGTTTGCTATATGAGAAGCCAAGCAGTGAAGTGAAAATTGGATTTATCATCTACTAAATCTTGTTCTCTTTCACACACACTCTCACACTGTTTAGCGTTTCTAGAATAAGAACTCGACACCCTCAGCCACACAGACTCGCTTAAAGCAGCAGACACTGTTCATCCCTCAGGTCTTCAGAATGGCATACTACCTATTACTGCTGGAAGTGCTTTATGAATTAATAATGCTGCGTTCACGTCATGTCAAAATTACCATAAATTGCCGCTTCAAGTCGAACACATCTTAAATATGCAGTGTTCAGGTGGTATAACAGCAGGTTATTTGTTTTTTACACATTGTACTTGCGTACATCTTCTACAAGCACATATAGGCTTTTAGTTTTTACAGTTCAGAATCATTACGGTAATTATGACATGCCGTAAACGCACCTTAATATTGGGCACAGTATGCAAATATGCCCATTGAGACTGCCAACAAACCTAAAAATTATTTCTGAAGTTGATAAGAGGGCTTGTTCTATATGCACTACAGCTCAAAAGTTTTGGGTCTGTAAGATTTTTTTTTTTCCCAAAGAAATGATTTTATTCAGAAAAGACATTAAATTGATCAGAAGTGACATTTATAAAGACATTTAAAATGTTTCAAAAGATTGCGATTTTGAATAAATGCTGTTCTTTTGAAGTATATATTCAAAGAATTTTAAAAAAGGGTCACGGTTTCAACAAAAATATTAGCCAGTACAACTCTTTTCAGCATTGATAATAAATGTTTCTTGATCATTTTATCAGCATATTAGAATGATTTCTGAAGGATCATGTGACACTGAAGTAATGATGCTGAAAATTCAGCTTTGCCATCACGGGAATAAATGACATTTAAAATATAGTATGCAGTATACAGTACAATAATATTCTACTTTGAACATGGCCCACTTCTGTCTGTCATGTGACATAGGCTGCTGACCATCAGGGACAGAGTGCTGTCGTATGGGAAACTGATGTCAACTTAAAAGCTTATATAATCTGTTTAACTGTCATTTAAGGTTACATGACAATTTATGAAACCCAGTTTTTAGTTGAACAGTGTTGTGTAAACGGCCTCTGAAAAAGGTGATTGCGACTTTTTATCTCACAATTCGGACTTTTTTCCCTCACATTTTTGAGTTTATATATCGCAATTCTGACTTTATAACTTGCAATTGCTACTTTATATCTTATAATTCTGAGAGAAAAGTCAAAATTGTGAGATGAAAACTCTTTTTTTCTTACAATTGCAAATTTATATCCTGCTATTCTGACTTTTTTTTCTCAGAACTGAGATATAAACTCGCAATTGCGAGAAAAAAAAGTCAGAATCGTGAGATAAAAAGTAGAGATTATTAGAAAGAAATTAGCTGCAGAAATTAGCCAATAAACTGACGGTCTTACAGAAAATAATAATGAAATAATTGCCACTTAAAGAATTAAGAATGATCATCTGGTTTTGTCTCTCCAATAAGTGTTTAAGAACAGTGGACGGTCAGTCTGCCTTTTACAATTAAATTAGATGCATCATCTGGAGAGAGATTGGGAGGGCAGGACGAGCTGTGTGTGAGTTAAACCCTTAGGGACGGCTTAAATAATGCCAGCTGGCTCAGTCACGCAAGTCTCCAGTGTACTAGACTCTATCAGTACGGTTAAACATACACAGAACCCACACAATCTAAGCATATCAGCCTCACAGACATACAAATGAAACAATAACAAAAATATAGTAGAAAGAATGGTTCCTCCGATATTTGAAAGAGAGAACGTCTACTTCTCTACTGTATAGTATGATGCAGTAGCCGTTGTTCAACATTATCAGCGTTCTCACAATTGTATGTTAAAATCTCTCATAGAGCTCCAACTACAGCCATAGAGGGATATCAGACCCGTACAACCGTCATAAAAAACATCAGACTAGTGGATCTATATGACAACTTGACAAATGGAGCAGTGCAAGAGGTTATGAAGAGAAAAGTCAATCACAGAGACATTTAAACCAGGAGCACAAATTCTCATAGATCTGCCTCAGACTCCTGGCATTGTGTTTCTTTCCTCACTGGTCATGCGTGAGATATGACCGCATGCATGGGTTACCCAGAGAGTAACTACGTCCAAATGATGAACCGGTCTCAATCCTGCTCTTTTGCTGGACAGTGGGTCTCCATGAGCAGGGTTGAAGACCTCTGATGTGCAAAAGCTTCAGCTGTTTCAGTTAGTTTGGATCATTATTGACAGATAACACTCAGACTAGATTCACATAACGGGACACAGGAGTGGGTCACCGATTACATAACCCTAATGAGTCAGCGCTTTTACCAGATCAGCCCTAAAGACTGACCTAAAACTCTCATTTGTCCCAGAAAGGGATCAGTGTTAAAATATATATATATAATTGCATATTAGGCTTGATTTAGCAGATTAACCTAAAAGATTACGCAAATCAATATCTCTGCTTACATAATTATGGGTTAAATATTTATTAAATGCTGATGATTACCACTGAAAGTCATTTTGATTTGTCACAATGTTATGGTAATAAATTACATCGGTTATGGCCACAAGTTCATTTACCTAGAAAAGTAAACCCACTTCAAAAGGATGATTTATCAACTTTACAGCTCAAATATCAAACGTGAATAATTCATGCAAATGCTTTCACAACTATAACATTTGCATATTCCTGCTAAAACCGTCCCATACTTTTACCCTTTCATTTCATTTTTTCCTGTGACGTCAAAGCTGGATTTTCATCATCATTACTCCAGTGTCACATGATCCTTCAGAAATCCCTCTAATGTGCTGCTTTGAAGCTCAAGAAATATTTCTTGTTATCAATGTTGATAATGTTGAGCATGGTTTGAAAGTTTGTGTCACATCAGCGGCTGTCAGATTAGAACTCCTCTTCTCCCCACGTCTCCTCTGATCTGTCCTCACACTCACCTCTGGTTTCATGCTGATCTCTGCTCTGTGTGTGTGTGCTCTCTCTGACAGCCCGTGTGTGCTGGTCTCCTGCACCCCGTCCGTGTGTCTGTGTGTGTCCGTGCTGAAGGCGGCCTGGTAGCTGGTCTCCGGCGGAGGCTTGTCAGCACCTGTACCCAGGAAGGTGGGCCGTTTGTGGCCAGGCTTTGGCGGCCGGGCTCCAGACCAAGGCTGGTACTCCTGTCTGATTCCAGAGAAAGATTAAATGTATCAGACAGGGACAGAAAAAGACAGACAGGCAAAAACAGAGAGGGAGCCCTGAGGATCTGCAGTGAAGAGCAGCAGATGTCGGGCTGAGTTAAAGTCAGGCTGCAAAATGAGAGCAACGGGTGTCCACCATCAGTGGTGATGACATGATGGTTATTAGTTCTACACTAAATATGAACACGCATTTACTCCTCACTTGAACAGAAACAGATTCAGTATTTCTCCAAATGAACGATAACAGTGAAAAAATGCAAACTCAGAAAATACTGCAAACCTACAATAATTAAATGTTAAATTACACAAATATACTTTATGTATTTAATCTCAATTTATTAAGCAATGTCTTTGCTGCTGACCTTTGATGATCCAATTTAACCATTCTAATAAGCAAAAATTACTGTAGATAAGCATCACATTTGTGTTTACATTTTTTTTTTTTTTGCTGGAGTAAGGGTTTTAAACTTTCTTCTCCTGCATCCGATTCTTCTGTGATCCAGAATGAAATGTTTATTTGACCTGCTCTCTACTGGCGTGAATTTGCATTTCCTTCAGTCTGATGCTTATTTCACTTTTGGTGTGAAAGCGTCATTAAATTTGCCAAAAATATAACTTTTTTGTTATTAAAAAAACAAGCAAGCCTGGCCCAGATGAGAAAAAGTAACTCAAAAGTAACAAATTACTTCACATAATAAGTAACTCAGAAACACAATTAGTTACTTTTTTAGGGAGTAATGCAATACTGTAATGCATTACTTTTTAAAAGTAACTTCCCCACCATAGATTTACTTAACAAGCATAACCTGTATGAACAATTATGATCAGTATCCGTATCTCTACATTCCTATTTAGAAGGGAAACAAAATTTAGAGAATCTATTAAATGTTTGGTTGAATAATGACTGGAAGTATGGTTTTATATGATCACAGCATTCACAGATCACATTCTTTAGAAACCAAAGGCTGATGAAGACAGAGGACTGTTCATAATTCATTCTGTTCTCAATAAATAACTGTTTTATGTAATTATTTTAGTTTCATTCCAGTTTTTCATGAGCCATCAGATGAAATATGCATGACAGTGATCACTCTGTCTGAAAATCACTGCAATGCACAACCATTACAACCACATCAGTCCCGTTACAGCACCACAGCAAACTATCTTCAAAGAAAGACACTTTTCTCTGCACAATAAATCAATGAAAGCTATCAGGCAGATGTATTCCCCAGCAATTGATTTTTGTACAGCATAGTGGACATATCTCAGAGATACCACATTTTATCTGTCATACAAAAGAAAAATATGTCTTATTATTATTACACTTTATTTAAGAGTAGTCTATTTGGTGTATAAAAATAGAAAAAAACATTGTCCACATTACTATGGGTTTTTTTTGTCTTTGATTTTTTTTTTTTTACTCCGTACATAGGCTAAAAGAAAATAAAAATATTAGTATTGGGAATTTTTATCTAGCCTATGTGATGTTAATACTCACTAAGTAGGCTAAAATAAAATAAACTCCCATAACAATCTTAGCTGGATCAGTAAAATCTATTTACTCATGATTCTGATAATAACTAACTGTTGAGAAGTGTGAGTGTGTTGCAGTGAATGAGATGTGCTGAAGAACAACAGGAACATCAGTACCTGTATGAGCTGATCTGATCTCCTCTCTGCCGGCCGCCCCGCTCCTGTCTCTCCGCCCCGTCAGAGTAACCGTTCACCGGGCTGTCCGTCAAAGTGACGCCTTTCCCTCCGTTACTAATCCAGGGAAAGTTATCCTTCTTTGGGATGGGCCAGGGTCTGTAATCCTGTTTATACTGGGTGATGCTCGGGAAAGGCACACCCGGGGGATGGTAGTCCTCGCGGGGTTTATAACTCGGTTCGGTCCGTCCCCGGTGTGGCCGCTGGACTCCAGCCGTTGCCTGCTCCGTGGAAACGAGTTTGGTGACGGATTGCACCTCATGCTCCGCGATGTCCGAGTAGTTCTGAATCGTTAGCGGAACCGACAAATCCGATTTATCGAACTGGTTCCAGAAGCGAGCCAAGCAACAGACTCTGCTGATACACGGCCAAGCCATTGCTATTAAATAAACCAAACCCAAAAGCAAAATAAAAAGAAAGAAAACACAGTAAAAAAAAAAAAATGCGATGAAGTGCTAGATTACATGAAGGTATGTAAGCGCGTGTCCGTTCCTCGAGAACTGCGTGAGACCGTTCGGTGTCGGGACACTGTCATTGCACATTCATCTCACGTGATTTGCAGTTGATGCAGAAAAAAATAATAATCCATAAAGATCCGAGTCGGTGACCCGTGTGCACCTCAGTGCTGTTTTCCCTGACAAAGCTCAACTTAATGCCCTAAAACCCTCTTTTAATCAAAACCTGTAGTGCGATTCTTTCTACCTAGACAGCTTTTCTGAGCATCATTGGCGCGTGCAGCTGACTCAGATAGCAACTGATGTACAAAAATGCTGTCGACACTAAGTAGGTTACTACCATTTTCTCTAGATATATTACCATGGTAACTTTCTCTGAAGTAGGCATGTAGGCTGAGCTCAACAAACGTGTAGTCGACATGATGTGCTTGAACATGCTGTACTCAGCATTACTAATTCTTTTAAAGTTAATATGTATGAGCTCAAATTAATTTAGAGACTTTATGGGGTATTTCTAGTTTTGACAAATAACTTGTCACACCGCAGGACTATTTAACATGAACTGGAGAAAGGAGATTAAAACGGTGACTTTCCAAGAGTCTGAGGCCACGGGCCTAGATAGCTTAATTAAAATTTGAATAACTAAAAAGCTTTATTTAAAAAAAACTGTTCTAATATATATATATATATATTGATAAATGTTAATGACATACCAAATTGGACATTCTGAAGTCCAAGTTTTCTATTCAAATGATTACACTTTATTTTACAGTGCCCTTGTTACAAATTACATAGTTACTATAATAACAACAAATTATGCACAATTACACGCAATTAACCCTAAACCTAACCCTATAGTAAGTACATATAATTCAGTTTTTAAATGTATAATTACACTGTAACCCACACACACATACATATATATATATATATATATATATATAATTGTTTTTGTTTTTTTTCAATGGAAGTCTCAAACCTGGAACCCACTGCATACCAACATACCCATATTACCATTTGGTACCATTGAGGGAACAGCCACAGAACTTTTTGTTTTGTAAAGACAGGTACGCTGCGTACCACAGGTTTTGACAGCCAGTTTGCAGTTTGAGCAATTCAGATCAGTTACTGCAAACCAAATCCGACAGATTCATCCACAAACACATCTCTCTGAGATACACAAACGACTGCTGTTTTCATCCTTCAGGCTGTCAAAACAAAACATCCAAAGTCAGATTTAATAACATACGCCAGGAAGCAGTTGATTTCTGGCATATTTTGGCTTGATATTTCAGTAATAAAGTCTATGGCTCTGTTTTTCCACCCGATAAGCATAAGCGCCATTAACAGGTCAATTACTCAAGCACCTGTCTCTCATTACTGCTGTCAGTGAGAGTGCTGCGCCACTACATGTCTCTCTATGCTCTTCGAATAACCAGTGTGGGCGATTCACAGCTCGACTAGTTTAGGTTTCAGCAGTTTGAAAAATGTTGCCTTATATTTTTCATAAATTGTGGGCGTTATTATTATTATTTTTTTGAAAAGCTAAAAGTCATCTGTCTGCTGTAGCAGTGATGCTGTGTATCTCCATTAGTGGTCAAAACTAATTTACCAACAGATTTGTCATCTGATAAGTCCTCTGTAGGGTAACATTTCCAAATCTTCATAACCTTAAAATAATCATCATTCAGCAAAGATCAGATTTGTGTCTGCCATCTGTCATCAGTCACATGACATCATGGTATTGAGGAATAAAGGCACACTCTGTGTTTGGAAAAATCTAACAGTCACCCAAAAACTATTTTATTAATTCATTCAAAAGGGGCTTTTAATTATATAAATGCTTACTATTATGAAGATTTTTTTTGTTACATTTAGCATATGCAGAATATAATCTACAAATTAAGATTAAAAGAATAAAATACATATTTTTGAATGGCAAAGCTTGTGCATTCTGAGTAACTTAAACATGAGGTAGAATCATTAAAACCTATTAAATTGTATATGGCATGAAATTAGAAATGAGTTCTGCAACTTCATTGTAATGAAATGCTGCCACCTGCAGGCGAGCTGAAGGACTACAGGTTTGTAGATCAGACTGAACTGTCTGACAGATAAAGAGGTGGAATGTGATTTGAACAGAAACTCGTTTTCTCATATCCAGTTTTAGCTTTTAGTTTTCTGTCCCCATTCCTTCTTTCTTAACTCCACTCGTCTTATTTTCCCGCTTACTGTCTTGGGCAGGTGATCCACAAACTCAATCTGACAAAAAAGAAGGGTTTAAACATTTGAAAGTTGGAACAAAATATACCTTTAAAATGGACTAAATTGAAAGAATTAAATTAGTAAGCACTGAACTCTATTTGTAAGTTACCTTGCGTGGATATTTATAAGGAGCTGTGACAGTCTTCACATGAGTTTGCAGTTCCTGGATCAGTTCCTTCTGGTCTCTAAATTTAAAATCTGCTGTCAGCACTACAAAAGCCTTGACCACCTGAAACATGAACTCAATGCAATTTACATGTTATATTCCATGTGTGTAATTCCATTGTAGTTACAATTTTACTTAAACTAAATAGAAGATTAATTGAGCTGCCTACTTAAGACACCATTTTAAGGCGTAGTGCTGCCTTCAAGTTCCGTACATTTTTGCCCAATTCTAAGGTCACACTGCATGTACCCTTTACTGAGAAGGAAATCCCAGAATGCATTGCACTACCTCTCCTCGAACCGGATCAGGGCTGCTGACCACAGCAGATTCTGCTACAGCTGGATGCTCTATCAGAGCGTTTTCCACCTCAAATGGACCAATGCGGTACCTAAAACACACACACACTCCATAGATGTCAGATTACAAAACCTGACATCATCATCATCATGATCAAAGTAGAATTCATACCCTGCAGACAGGATGACATCATCAGCTCTGCCAATGAACCACAGGTATCCTTCTACATCCATCATTCCCCTGTCACCTGTCAGGTAGAAATCACCACGGAAACATTCGGCCGTGCGCTCCGGCTCCCCCTACAGGATCAATTTAGATCAATCAACTCGAGCTCAACAGCTTTACTGTTAGTACAGAGCCTAAAAGCTGAGAAAAGGAAAATGTACCGTATACTCTGTAAAAAGAGAGAAGGGTCTGTCTGGTTTCACTCTGATGCCGAGGTCTCCCTCTTGTCCTTGTGGCACAACAGAACCATCTTCATCTACCACCTTAAACCAAAGCAGTCCAGAATTACTAGAACACCTCACAGACTAGTATTTTAGTATATACACCTTACAATATTGTGACGTGCACATTCCCAGAAGAAAACTGAAGACTACAATCGAGGCATTTGAGGGTGTTCAAACAGCAACATTACACACTAAACAAAGTTGAAAAAGTAAAAAAGCATAATAGATCCTTAAAATCATCATGAAACAGAAGTGGTGATAGTCTTTTCATCGCTATTTGTGATGTATATTTGAGTGAAACGACATCTCAAACAGGGAAAAAAAGTAGGGCGGGATTTGATGGTTGTGGTTTGCAACTGCTGTGATGTCATGCACACACCAGCAAACATCACAGAGAAGAGGCGCTGCAAGAGGGAGGGGAAGTTATTTTAAATAAAGATGATGAGGGCAGATTAATTTTTAAAAAATAATAATAATGTGCACGTATAAACAATTTATAATCAATAATGTAATATTCCATAAAAAATAAAAAAAAGAATAGAACATTTTGATTTCATAGTGAATTTAATATGAAGCCAGCAAGTATAAAACTGAACCACTATTATTCCCAGTTTAAACCCTGGACAGACTGTCACTGCACCTGAACATCATAACCTGGAGAAGCCTTTCCAAAAGATCCTGGTTTGATCTGCATGCCTTTGAATGTGCCAGCTATTAAAACCTGGGAGAAAAAACAGGAATGACTATATTGTGTGTGACAGCACACAAGGCTAAGCTAAGATTTACTCTCCTTCTGTTCATGATCAATTTTGTTAATGAATCAATGACTATATAATATGTATGAAAACCGATGCTAATAAAGGACCCATTTTCAGCCCTGTCTATATTGATCCTTCAAAAACTGATCCCAGACTTACAGTCTCAGTCTGTCCATATCCTTCATAGATGTCCAGTCCAGTGAGTTCTTTCCATTTCCACATCACCTCTGGGTTAATGGGCTCTCCTGCACACAGACAGTGCTCAAGAGCATGGAACTTATACCTGTCAGAAACCACAGGCAAGGATGAGGATTACACCTGGACCAGACAAATTCATCTGGATTCTGCTGTGAGTGACAGAGTTACAAGTCCAGGTTAAGGTCTCAGTCATTTAATAGCCAGTTCAGTTAAAAATTGAGCAACTTACATGCTATTAAAAAAAAGAAACTTTTACAGACACTATATACAAACTCGATAATTATAAAACCAACAAATGAAGTCTATAAAGAACTTGTAACTTCAGACTTAAAAGATAATTTATTTGAATTCAAATATATCATAGCACATCAGTTACAGTCAGTACCTGGATATGTCGTCCTGTACAAGCATTCGATAGGCTGTTGGTGCCGTGCAGAAGGTGGTGATGGGATAGCTGCTCAAAGTCTCAAAGAGAAAACATGAGTGTTACCAGAAAGCTTTTATTGACTTGAATGTGTTCTAGTAAAATAAGTCAATAAATAATACATACACTACTGTGTAGAAATGAATACTTTTATTCAGCAAGGATGGATTAAATTGATAAAAAAGTCACAGTAAATACATTTATAGTATTACAAAAGATTCACATTTTAAATAAATGCTGTTCTTTTGAACTTTCTATTTAACAAAGAATCCTGAAAAAAATTAATCCCAGTTTCCACATTAAGCAGATCTGTTTTCAACATTGATAATAATAAATGTTTCTTGTGGCGCAAATCAGTTTATTAGAATGATTTCTGAAGGATCATGTGACACTGATGACTGGAGTAATGATGCTGAAAATTCAGCTTTGCCATCAAAGTGATAAATAACACTTTAAAATATATTAAAATTGTTATTTTAAATTCTAATATTTCACAATATTACATTTTACTGTATTTTTTTATCAAATAAATGCAGTCTTGGTGAGCAAAAGAGATATCCACAAAAAAAAAAATCTTACCAACTCCAAACCTACTGTCGATTTGCAATGTCTCTTTAAAGTAAGATTAAGTGTTGTGATTTTGTTTTCCATAAAACATTTTCATACAACACGATAGGGAGTTTTCTTAAAGAATCAATTCTTGCTCCTTAACTTTCAAGCAGAGCATTCTTGTCAAGAATGGACCTGTGATCTTCCAGTACCTTGAGAACTGTACTTGTCTCAAAGCGTGGCATGTGGTGAACAAACACACACGCTCCCTGGATCCACGGAGCAAACACGCTGCTCCACGCCGACTTGGCCCAACCTGTGTCTGATGTGTTCCAAAACACATCCTGCTCAGTCAGATCCAGCCAGTACCTTCAGAATTCACACAATTAATGTTACATTAACATTTCATTATACACTACTGCTCAAAAGTTTGAGGTTTTTGATCAAAAATATAGAAAAAACATAATACATTTTTACCAATAAAAACATTATTTGAATACCTGAATACCATTTTTACCTTTTAAATGTCTTTAATGTCACTTTTTAAGTTTTTTTTATCAATTTAAAGGTGCAGTGTGTAGCTTTTGGCGTAATCTAGCGGTTCGTTTGCGAGTTTACACTAAGGGCTCAGCCCACTGCTCACCCCTCCCTTTCGAAGAAGCTACGGTGGCTAAAACGGGACAAACATCGTCGTCTGAGACAGCAGAGAATAGCCAGAGTAAAACAAGCTTTTGTACCACAGTCCATTATAAACCACATCATGGATAAAGTTTACAAAGCCATAGTCAGGTGAGGATCAAGGGTCTTAATACATAATATAATAATAGTAATCAGCTGATTGTCTCACGAACGTAACCAGCACATTTCTCCCCACATAGCAAACCCATAATAATACAGCGAGGGAGAAGAACCACATGAAACTATGCAACTAACGTTATGTATTTTTTCTAACAGGGTAGTAAAAGTTTAGCTGGCTAATATGAGCTGTTACTGTGGCTGAGCTGGTTAAAGCGTTAAGCCTTGTTTATACTCGACGCGTCCGTATGAGCCCAAAGGTGCGCGCGGCAAAAATGACGTGATTGTAACAGCGCGCGCGCCTCTGCATCCCATAGACACCACTTACTACACACAATAGGCTTTTTTCTCTGATTTTGGAAACTCGATCGACTTAAATGCTTCCAAGATCGACGGGTTGGTGATTCCTGTAACTGTTTTCCGGTCAATGACAAGAGTAGCCTACTAATCAGCTGTCTCACGAGCGCAACCAGCACATTTATCCCCACATAGCAAAGCCATAACACAGCGAGGGAGAAGAATTAAGTTACATGAAACAATCCAACTACATATTTACACCACTGACAAGGGAAAAGTCACTACTCACGGTGTTTATGACTAGCTTCTTCTAGCTTTCTGTGGCTTCTCTCTCAAGGTAGTGACGAAACGCGCTCTGTAACGCTGTTTGATCGCTGTCGGCTACGGTAGAAACATGACGTCACAATATGGCGACCTTCATAGAAGGGGATTCCCGCGCCTATGTAGATATAAATGCCTCATTCTAAGGTAATAAAAACATTACGGTTTATTAAGTAAGTTCTTTATACACCACTGAACACATAGTTATGGATGTCATATTGCATTTCTGTAATAAATACTCAAAAATGTTACACACTGCACCTTTAATGTATCCATGCTAAATAAATTCTTTCAAGACAAACAAATCTCACTGAAACCAAACTTTTGAACAGTAGTGTACGCACACACATTATATGTATACACTTGCAATGGATCCTTAGCTACTGTGTAAGTTTTTTAACTGCTCAATACAGTGCTGATGTGTCATGAATTCAGCCCACTGACCCTCGGAATGATGTCACAAACCTGCCATTCACCGTGAGCCCAAGACCGTAACTACAGTGGCTTTGTTGGGTCATTTTTGGAGAGCCGGTTGTGCCACTAGTGAAGAAGATAGTCATGGCCTCCTCACTCCTGGTGTCCACGCAAACATGATCATCTGACACTCTTCTACAATGCAAACGCAACATCTGATAATAACATTAAAAATGTCTCTATAAAGGTCTCACTTTGTAATTTTTCCACATATGTTTAATGTGTGCACTTCTTGTGCGTGTCATTTCTTCACTAATTTAAAGTGCCCCCTGAACATGCATATCCCTCTCTTGTTCTCCACTGACCCCATGAGTTCTGTCAGGTTGCCCCAGCCACGCATGGCCCTGCGGGACAGCAGAAGCTTGGTGGAGATGGAAGGGCATTCTGAGGCTACTGTGTCCAACAGTGGGGCCAAAGTTTCATCTGTGATTACACACTTGGCCCCAGACGCCTGCAGCCGGTGGCGGATATCTCGAGCCGTGAGCTGAGAGGTGCCGGGGATCAGAACCGTACCTGTGTGAGGAAATGGGGGAACGATGAAAAAGAAACCGATGAGTTGATAGGACAAGCAGAGAGAAGAGGTTAAGTAGTGAACTGGCTATTCATACTGTAGGGTAAATTGGGACACTTTTTGAAATAGAAAAAATAAAATATGTTCCAGTTATCCTGAATTAACCCTATATTACAATATTCTGATGGCTACATTTAAACTCAGCATTCAGAAAAACTTTGTTAAAAAAAGGTTTTCACATTTATTTTAGGCAAAATAGTGTGGAAATTAAATGTCTGCCATTATATGTAAATAACTTTCAGCTTATCCATTAGTGGATATTTTTATTTTTACCATTTTAAAATTACACAATTCAACTTTAAGCTGGTCCACTCCAAACCAGCATATTTCCCCAGCAGTGTGAAGCAATAAAAGTAGATTACAGTTTAACCCCAACAACGAACCAAAGGAAAACAGAACAAGGGTGAAAGAATCATAGGAATCTCTCTCAGCAAATGCCTAACACATTTATTTCAGCAGGTCTGTAAGACTGTACCTGTTCTAAGACATGCTACATTAACCAGCCACCACTCAGGGACTCGGGGTAAAATGAGGAACACACGATCCCCTCTTTCCAAACTGCACACCTGATGCAGAACATTTGCAAGTTTTCTTGAGTGGAAGCCCAACTCCTCAAAACCCCATTTGACCTCTTCTCCGCTGTCATTCACCCACCACAGAGCTGGAAGAGACGACCTCTGTCCGTTCTGTAATACAATAACAATAGGCATACATCCAACTATCTCACAAGTGTTACATTGTTATCTTTTTTTTTAAATTTAGTCACCACAAACATTATATAATTCAATGTGCATGAGTCTCTGTTGCACTAGTGTCACCAAACAAAATTACAAAATGATAATTCCTACCTATTACCTGCCTAATAGCCCATTTTGTGTTCGTTCAGTCAATTAATGTGGAACAACAAGAGGTTTAGTCAATTATGACATTTTATTTTTGAATTAACAAAACAAAGCTCTATACTGACCATTTTGGGGTGAAGAAATAAAAGTGAGGGCATCAATAATTATTAGTAATTGACCTGATGACTTTTTGTCTGAAATTGTATATCAAAAGACACAGAAAGCAGACACACTGGTTCAATCTTATTCTCAATATGTAGCTCGCTATTTCCACTTTTTGAAATTGCTTGCGTGAAATTTACTCAAATGAATAAAGCCTACCGCATGACGGATTGACTAAATAACACTTCCAAACACTCGGGAATCTTTTCAACCCCATTGTTCCCCCAAACCTCCCGAAAAACACGCCACTGGTAGAGAACTGCCTGTTTTCTCATTGGCCTGTCTTTTTTCTCTCTCGTGCATTTTCAATGTCCTTCTGAAATGTTTTACTATACAATGTCTTTCTAATGACAAAATGTAGGCTACCGTTTTAATTAAAAATAGAACATTAGAACACCAGAAGAAGAACTAATATATTTCTTAAATTACCTTTTCTTTTGTTTCCCACTGCTCGAGCACATTTTTGGCAAAGTTAAACTGCTGAGGAGTTTGTATGTTGTAATCCCGTCTCAAACTCTCATAATCGCAGAAGTTTTTTGGTACAGATGTTTTGGACCTGCAAATTTGCAGCCAATAACATCGCTCGTACATTTCATTTTTGTTAGAGTATTTCAGACAGCGTTTAAAAAGGGGGTTGCGAAGCAGATACACACTCATTATCAGCCTTTAACTGGACTCGACGTTACAAAATTAACGCGTTAAGGTCGTTTCTACCATTCGACATTACTCACACAGCTGGATCGTGTCGGACCATTATCTTATTTTCGTTTCCTTTAAAGGTTTTCCCGTTCTTTGGGATAAACTTCTAAAAATGAAAGCGCGTCCTATACAACTAGAAAAGCCAAATGGAAGCACTGCAGAACCAATAAAAGCTGTCAAGCATAGTTCAGCTCCGTGAAAACAGACACTAATTCTCTTCGGATTAGTAGAAATGACCGTCTACAAAACTAAAGTCCCACTTGTAACGCCTTAAAACAAAGACTAATCGGATGTAAATGTGACAGTACATGCTAATTTATGGATTTTGGTTAAGTTAATAGGGGCGTAAAACTTCAACAGATGCAAAAACTGCCATTTTAAAAACACTTACATAAAAGTGCATGCACCATTATATGACCCCTTTAAAGTTGATTGTACTAAAATGTGCGTGTTGGCAGTGCCTGTACACAATCGTCATTATAATGATAAAACACCATCCAGTGCTTTTGTTTTAATCTCTTTATTATGTTTTCCCCTGCCTCAAACTGAGCCGTTCGATCGCGTGACGTCACTAGATCGGACGCCCCTCCCACGATAGATAAATGACAGCGGCGTTTCAGTTTCAACCATAGACAGTAAAAGGTTTCAACCATGCAGTCTGAGACTCTGAGACCGTAGTCCGCCATTGTTGATATACTGGAGCAGAATGGCGTCTAAGTGATTGTGGTGTTGTTTTTGGGTGTAACACGGAACACAGCTGTCATTTAATGTTCCTAAATTCGAACCGCTGAAAACGCAGTGGCTGAGTTTTATAGGGAATATTCCCAACGATCAACGTAAATGCTTTTATGTTTGCGCTAATCTTTCAAATCTTTTCTCACCAGACTGCTTTATAAACAAGGGTCAGTGTAAATCTGTTTTTTCCAAGAAGCTGCCCCTGAAAAAAGAATCGGTACCAACTATTCGTGTTCCTGCTGCACCTCCAGAAGAAGTGAGTGTAACGTTTTATGAACCTTTAAATATTAATCTTTGCAAATGGCTTGCACGCTTCACGATGAATGCGGATAATGTTTACACTCAGGGTATATTACGGCATGTTTTCTATGTAACGTTTCGACTTTCTCAATATAATTCATAATCCCACGTTTATAATGAACAAGGCGTAATGGTTAATGTGTTATTAAAAAGTGTGTACGCAGGTGTTAGTTAACGTGGTAAAACTAAGTTACACCTGGTTTACTTGACTGTTACTGATTAAGATGTAAAAAAAAAAAAAAACCCAGTTATGACTCCGGTTCAAATTGGTATGGTTGCACAGATGTGTCCTCAGAGACTCCCTGCCATTCTTGTTCCAAAATCAACTGTTGTCAAGGCAACACTCGTGTCAAAACGCCCCAAAGAACAGAGGGGCGGAGTGAGCAAAGCTCATTATCATTTAAAGGCATATGCACTGAAATGGCGTGCTGAAACCAGAGCTGTTTTCTGACCAGGTAAAATTTGTGTTTTCTTACAATACTAATGAGAAATTGTAATAAAAGTATATTACAAAGTTTTCACTTAGACCCTAAAGATTCATATTAACTTGTACAAAAATGGCATTATATGACCCCTTTAAAAAAAACAAGACAATTATGGAACAAACCTTCGAGATATCTTTGTTTTAAAAACGTTTAATACAAAAATCCACAGGGATTATATCATACTGGTGACAACTAAAACATTTAAAAGTCACAGACATAATAGGTTTAAAATAAGATGAAATGGTATTAAAAATTCTGAAAAAATTCAATCAAAAAGAGTGCTCAGTGTCTGAGACGAGTGCGTCGTGTGCGGGCAATGGGTGTCGTCACTTTAGGAGTCTCACTCTCAGCCATGACAGCATCTACAAAAAAAAAAGAAAAAAAAAAAAGAATAAAGCATGTTAATGAGAGCTCTGCTAAACAAGCAAGAGATAAAAAAAATAAAAGGTTAAAATAAAATGAAAGTAACTGACCCTCTTCCTCTTCATCACTAGTGAAGGTGATGGCAGGTTTAGGACGAGAACGAGATATTCTTGGGGTTACAAGATCACTGTCATCCAACTTCGGTTTACCACGGCCTGAAGGAGAGGGAGATGCACAATGAGATTCATTTTTTAATAGAATGATTTATTGTATGTTTGTGAACAATTAGCTTGAACCCTTCACCTCGTGTGGATTTCCGCACACTCTTGAGTGGCTGTGGCGTATGTAAGTTTTGGCTCTGTGTGTCTCCTGTCTGCTGTTCTCTCTCCTCACTCTCCACATTCTCCAGCCCTTTAGTGTGAACAGCCGTCAAACGCTTCTCATAGTCTTCAACCTGTGCCTAAACAAACAGCTACTTTCAGCATACTAGAACAAACAGCAACCGGTCACCAAGTCACGATCAGTGCTCGGTGCAGATACACCGTTTTGCCACGACACATTTGCAATTCTAGTACCTTAAACTGTGGTTTTGCTCTTCTACGGAGTTTTGCCGCAATGGACAGGAGAGGCTGATAGACTCCAGGCTCAGTGAGTTTATCACTGTAACAGTCCCAGCACTCCTGCAGCTTCTTGAAACCTCGCTCACACACAGACAACAGGGAAAGAGACGTGGCCAGATCTGCCCACTGACGCTCAGTCCTGCAGACAGGACAGATTACACATAAGAGGGAGATTCAGACTGATCATGTCATAAAGCAGACCAACCTCATAACAGAAATGCTGCTCTATTAATGTTTTCGTGCAGAAAAACGAATTGCACAGTGTCCAATACTCACTTTGCAGTTCTGAATCGTTGGCAGAGCTTCTCCACTAAACTCTCTGTCTGTCTCTCTTTAGTGATGTAGGAAAAGAGTTGTCTGAGAGAGAGAAATTGAAGTGATTTGTCATGTAGAATAAATGAAACTGCAATAGCAGCATTAACGATATCTCACTTCATGATGGTGTTGAAATCCTCCTCCTTCATTCCACGCTCAGGATCAGATAATCGGCTGATGATGTCTGGAAGCAGGTTGTAAATGGCGTTGTCCTGAAGACAAGCAGAGTATTATAATTGGGACTTCTAGTTCCAGAGTTATGACGGTATATGAGAGACAGCAGAGCTGCAGTGGAAAAGCTACCTTTGCAGAGAGCTCGTTGAAGAAGTTGAGAGCGAGGCTGGCAATGTGTGGCTCGGGGTCGAGCAGCAGCACTGCAACCTCACTAACCTGACCTTTGACCTTCATCACGTCCTTAAGCACCAGCTGCGTCAAAACCATGATGGCGGTCAGACGCACAGATGAATTTTCATCACTCAACCTTAAGACAAATCAGTTACAATCCTGATTACCACACAGTAATAAACATTTCAGCTATAGATGCACCGATACCAAATACTCAGAAGGTCTGATAGCTGATTATTAAGAATGATATTTGCCGATGCTCTATAATATTAGAGGTTAAAGTTAACCGAGCTATTATATTCAACTCATAAGGTAGTCTTCATAAACAATTCTTCATGACAATTTTATTCAAGCATACATACATAATTGACAGCTTTAAAAAAAAACAAAAAAAAAAAACAAAAAAAAAACACTTGAGGAGCTTATTTACAAACTAATGAACTGACACATGCGGTTTTACTGAAGTCTTTCCACAGTTGAAACACTGATTAGGCGATTACATGAGACATTTTTTTGTGCTGTAATTTGTATTAAAGTGGAAGAGATGACTCGTGTTCCGCTTGAACAGAAGCGCTATAGTGATCTGTCATGTCACATTTAAGAGAGTCAAATCACCATTGTTTGAATTGTGATAAAATGGACAAACTTTGAAAGCCTTTATCGTTCGATACCAATCATTGGCCAATACATCGGGGCATCTCTAATTTCAATTTAGCCCTCTGCCAACCAAATTGTGAAATTACTACTATTCTGACATTTGAAAGTTCTGATTCATTTCAATTTAGGGCACTTTACTAATTAAACAAAGTAATAAGTTAAGTAAGGTGGCAAGAACGATTTATTTCCAAAACCAGTAGTTGTTTATCAGACATAAATTCATAAAAGACCTTTTGGCATGGAGCTACCTGGCATAAAGGTTGGGCGTCCAGGGTTCCAGGATGTTGGGAAAGCGGACTGTTAGGTCACCAAGAGCAACAATTGTGTTGGCTCTGACAACAGGAAGTGGAGATTTCTCCAGCACCGTGAACAGTAGCCTGATATTGTCGTTACAAACAGGAGGACTAGAGAAAGACAAATGTTAATATTGCTTGACTAAAGAAGCAAAATGTTATACAATATAATAAGTTCAAAAGTTTTGGCAGTAAAGACAATCAATGTTACAAAATATTTTTATTTCCAAAAAATGCTGTTATTTTGAAGCTTTTATGAATTCTTAAGATAAATACCTGATCATCATATACTGAGACAGAGCCAGGCAGGCAGCAGTGGTGAGTTGCGGGTGGGAATATTTGCCTGGAGAACTGCAAACTTTCACCAGCAGAGGCAGAAATGCACTCAACATGTTCCCTTCTGCAAAAAAAAAAAAAAGAGATCACAGTGCATCAGGGATCAGTGCTTTAGTGCCTTGTAGGGATGGGTACCGAAACCCGGTATTAAACGGGCCCCGGTGCTGAATTTTGAAAGACCGCTGGATCGATAAGCTCTGACGTTATCGGTTCTGCTGTCGGTACTGGAGAAATTAAGAAAGTACACGTGCTATTTATTATTGCTATAAAGACAGTATCTTGCTAATTTAATCTCGCCAGCCACTTCTATATGTATGTATATATATATATATATATATATATATTTGGGCTGGGGATTTATTAGAAAAAAATTAACTAATTAATCGCACAACTTGCTGTGATTAATCGCAATTAATCGCATTTCCCCCCCAAAGCTTATCAATACTTATACGTTAAAAAATGATACATTTACACAATGAAGTAAATTTAAACAGAACATTTTATTACAATGATCTTATGAACTTTAGACAGTCCCTCCTGGGAACTAGTATGGGTAATTCCCATAAAGTGCAACATTATAAAACAAAGTGTAAGAGTAAGTTGAATTTGATCAGAACTCCTGAATCATCTTATAAAGTAA
Organism: Meda fulgida; assembly: GCA_030578275.1. Classification (NCBI taxonomy): domain Eukaryota; kingdom Metazoa; phylum Chordata; class Actinopteri; order Cypriniformes; family Leuciscidae; genus Meda; species Meda fulgida. Next base: position 7,904,007 of record CM060617.1, on the reverse strand, counting down.
GGCAATAAGCCAAAAGCAATTTCTTCATATCCACCAACAATATATTTAAACAAAATGTTAAAGTGTAAGTTTGAACTAACAAGATCATCAAAATGGTTAGAACTTAATCCAAGCAAAAACATTTTTTTTTAAGCACCAAATGTTAACAGCCTTTGCAGTACGAATAACACAAGGAGAATGTTACATATTTTACCACAACATTTTGCCTACTCTTTTGCATTAAGCCAGCAACTAAGACAGACCAGTTTGTTTACATTATCAGGAGACAAGGAAGCTCTCTTCTTTTGGACGATGTGGCCTGAGAGTGAGAACAACCTCTCACAAGGCACTGTGGTTGCAGGTGTGGACAGGTACTTGCGTGCTATGCGTGCCATCAGAACATGTGCTCCTTCTCTTGATGACCACCACTCCAGTGGACACTGGTCCATGTTGATTTTAGGCTCTGATTTGTAGCATTTCAGACATTTTTCTATAGACTCTTCATCATCTGAATCTGAATCAGATGAACAAAGCAAGAACTCAGGCATCCTGGTCTTCTTTGGTGGCTGTTTTCCTGTTGTCTCTGTTGACGGTTGTTGTGCCAGCCTCTCCTCCTTTACCAGGGTGCTTATTGAGGTCCACACCTCATGCCTTTCGTCTTTGGGAAGACACTTCAGGTCTTTAAATCTGGGGTCCAGAGCAGTAGCGATCTTCAGCCATGGTAGGTTGGTGCTTTCCTTTCTTTTAGCTAGGTCTGTGGTAAACACCTTCTTGAACCTCACCACATAGACTGGATCATCGTCTGATGGCTCCATAACCCGGAACAAGTGGCAAAATGCTGGTAACACCACTGAACAAGAAATGTACTGCTCGCCCCCTAGGAGTTCGGTCACATTTCTGCAGATGAAAGAACAAGATGTTATTATGTCAGTAAATTGTTATTAATTATACAGTGGCACACACAAAAAGTCAGAACACATACAGAGACAATTAGAGGGGTATGAAACACACTAGGGCTGTCACTTTTGAGAAAAATCTAATTCGAAGGGATATCAAATATCAAGCAATGTATTCGAATATCTATGAAAAAAATGTAACAGATTCAATCACAAAAGCATTAACAGTCTGACTGTCATAAAAAGGACTCAGGCCATAGCCTGTCTGAAAACAAATGTTTGACTTAATGTTTGAAACAGCAGACTATCAACTTAATCTATATGAAGTGCCACTATGCATTGACAATCACAAATGTAGGCTTACGTTACATGGGGAAAAAAAAAAACAGAATCGGAACAGCACGGCACAAACAACGTGACAACTTAACAGCAGTTAGTGTCGGCTTATAGCCTAGCCTAATTCATTTTTTAATATTGTTTGCTAGAAACACCAATCTATCAACTTGATCTGGATCAAGTGCGGCTCTTTTTATTGATGATGTTCTCCGCGGTGGAGAACACACACACACATGCCTGGCACACACAGGTCTTTTTGCGCGTCAATGGTGAGAGAAGTGGTATCTACGTTGTAGAACCCAAAATATTTCCAGACACTACTTTTTAGATGAGTTGGGGTCGTAATTGTGCGCTCAGGCTGACCGTTCTGTGCGTTATCTTCCATTTTCAAAACAGGGAGGCTATTATTCGCTTGATTTGCTCATGGGCCGACGCTACAAGCTTAGCGTTTAGAGCGTCCGCTCCTGAATGAGATGGCAAACAATAAAATAAAAAACAAACGGTCTAATCATAGACTGGAAAAAAACGCGCTACACATGGCACTTTAAAAACCGGATAGTTTATTTATTTATAGTTTGATTACGGATATTTCACGTCATGTTCGAATGCATATTCGATTATTGAATAAAAAGTGACAGCCCTAAAACACACCCGCGCGCGCACACACACACACACAAAACAGAACAAAAGCACCACTTACCTCTACACGCATATGCACACATACAGAACACGCATGACAAACACAGGAAGAGAGGAAACACAGGTATAGAGAGACAAATACTAGAGAGAGAAATATACTAACCTGCAAGGTTCAAGTAGTTCTTCAACCTTCTGCAGTTTAGCAAGCTCCTGCGATGTCAACATGGCAATTTTGCTGTTCTGCTGAGACAGAGTAGTGGACAGTGGCAATCTGTTTTGCAGGATCCGCCTGATCATCTCTAAGGTAGAATTCCACCTGGTTGGGACGTCCTGTACAAGCGGTTCTTGCTTCTGTCCAAGTGCAACTTGCTGTTCTCCTAATTCCTGAGCATTTGATGGACTGTGCTTAAAGTGCCCAACAATTTTGCGACATTTGGCCAAAATAACATCTAATCCACAGTCGTGAAGAGAAACCGTTACAGTTCTTTGCACACAGTGGGGTGTACAGGGCAGGTGTTCAAATGGTAGTAGTCTCGCAGCTGCTGTCATGTTCCGAGCACTGTCAGTCCCAAGTGTTGTTAACTTATTCTCCACATTCCAATGTTTGGCGACTTCCAAAAAATGTTCAGCGCATGCCTCCGCAAAGTGGCGCTCTGTCGTTTGACTCACAGTAAGGGCAAATGAACGGAAACTCCACTCCTCATCTATAAAGTGTGCTGTGACGCCCAAGTAGTTGTCATTGCTCACAGACGTCCAGTGATCTCCTGTGAGCGCGACGTTCGTTGCTTTCTCCAGCATGTCCATCCTCCGCACCCTCTCGGTGTCATACAAACTGTGTGTATTCTCGACACAATCGTTCTTCTAGAGGGTAGATTGTAAGAAGTGTCTCCCGATGCAATTTGAATTACTTCTCGTAGTCCCTCGTCATCTACCGTGTTAACTGGGCGGCAGTTTCTAGCTATCCATCTAGCTAAAGAATCGGTTAACGTTTCAGTTACAGATTTGTTCATCGGCCTGCCATAATTAGGCCTACAGTACTCCAGTAAGGTGGATTGGCGAGACCCTCCTGTAGCCTCGCTAGTTGCGGCAATAACACCTGGGTGTTTTGCGTTTAAATGGTATAGTAAAGACGAATTGCTTCGGTGGTATTTAAATTCGGCTTTGCAAATTGTACATACCACCACTTTTCTGTCTAAAGCGCCATCAGGACATTTTTTAAATGTAAACTTTCCATCTAAAACTCCACCGTTATCGCTCTCCATCATGCAGTGTGATTCGGCTCAGTTAGCACACTTATCTGTTGCAACAGGAAGTTATTAAAATGGACGCGATTGGCTTGCGTCATTTGCGTTATTTTAATGCGTTAATATATATATACACATATATATATATACATATACATATATATATATACATACACAATAATATTAAACCATTTGTCTGTGATAAGTTTCTGTGATGCATCTTTCACGTGGAGCCATGGCACGCACAACACAACAGCCCTGCTTAATGAGTGACGATGAGGACAGAACTAAACATTCAAACGTATGGTTACACTTTAGCTCTTTGATATTAAAACAAATTTTATTTTAGATTTCGATTTTGGCTTCCAATGATTATAGAAAATAAGATATTTGAGGTAGGCTAAAACCATAATAAAAAACTAAAGCCGCATTCTGTCTAACGCAACTTCCTTCCCTTCACAGCTGTCATTTCTCCCTAAAACCCAAACGTAACGTCAGAATCAGCACGCTCTGTGATTGTTGTAAAATGCAGTCTCTGTTGCTAAAATGCGGGACGCGTTTGATAATAAAAAGCTATTAAAAGCACCAAAATTTACGCAACAGAAGCTGTTCCAAAGGCGGCGCGCGCCGATACACACTGTAACGAGACAGGCAACGTATACTTAGGGCTTCGTGTGCGCGTCTAAACGATCAAATATACACAAAAATGTGTCAATGACCGTCTTGGAGAGTCACTTAAACAGTTTATTCACTTAAAAACAGTTTTTGTCTTAAATGGGCGTAAATAGTTGGGAGACAATATTATGTGCAATAATGATTAGATCTGCATTTGGTCTTAAAGAGGCAGCAGTCTAATAAACCTGCTGACGATTGCTCCATTAATGTGAATCAAACAACAACAGGCATAGAGAAAATCAGTCGCAGCTCTTGAATGAATGATTTAGTCTTTTATAAGCTTTAATGTTAATGTTTTATTTTACATTTGGTTATTCTATTAGATGTCTTTTTAGCCCTTATTACTCACCTGCACAGTAATGTCAGTAGACATTACTGAGATTAAAGCACTGGGTATATTTGTTTATTCGTCTTATTGTATACTTTTTTTTTGTTTGACCATGTGTTTGTAGGCTACTTTGTTTTTGGTGTCCTATGCCTTCTGTAGATAAAACACAAAAGCCTGCACCCTTCTGCATAACATGCATGTTTTATATGTTTTGTTAAAGCATTGCTTTTTATTTTGCTATTAATATTTATTTTACATTTCAAAATATAAAGCAATATTAATCATGTTCTAAATATTCCCCCCCCTCCCTTTTTTATATTACAAAAATAACCGATAAGAATACCGTTAAAGTACCAGATCGATAAGCAGTATCGGTAAGAGTAGTAATACCGTTAAAACCTTAACGATACCCATCACTAGTGCCTTGTAAAGCAGGTAAATCCTTCAATAAACAACAATTAAGAGGATTTAATTTTCTGCATTCCAATCCAAAACATCAAAATAGTGAAATCTGTTTAATTAGATGGGCTCACCGGCTAATAACTCAGTCTCACAGATCTTGCGGATAAACTCCGCTTCAGTGTCCTCAGCTGAAGCACCAACTAGCCCGAGCTCCTCCTCCACACAACTGTCATTAGCCGCCTAGCAAGAGGCAAAAATCAGTCAGCAGCATTATAATGGATCAACACTTTAATGTGATAGTGCAGAGTGCAGAAAACAGGTAACAACCAAACAGGGGCCTGTCTCTGTTAACCTTTTTGTTGGCAGGTGCCTTCTCTTTCTCCTCCTCTTCTTCCTTTTGTCCTCTCCTCCTCCGTAGCTCAGAGCTGACACTCCTCTCAAGGTGAGATACCTGCCAGAAGGCCACAGCTCCACACAGTGACAGCACCTGGGCCAAGCTCACACAATTCACTAGAAAACAAATGAGAAAAATCTTACTGACCCCAAATGTTTGGGTCTTTTATGCTCACTAAAGCTGCATTAAAAAAAAACAAAAAAAAAAACAGAAATAGTAATATTCTAAAATATGAATATAATTTAAAATAAATTAATATATTTTAGAATGCAATTTATTAATTTGATGGCAAAGCGGAATTGTCTGCATCATTACTCCAGTCTTCAGCGTCACATGATCCTTCAGAAATCATTCTATATGCTGGTGCTTAAGAAACATCTCTTGTTAGCCTAATCAATGTTGAAACAGTTGTGCTACTTAATATTTTGGTGGCTATTTCTTTAAATAGAAATAGAATTCTTTGAATTTTTTTTGTAACAATGTAATTCTTTTGATCAGTTGAATGCCTCATTGCTGAATAAAAGGACTAAGATTTTCTTTTGAAAACTTAATGACCCTAAACATTTTCTAAAATTATGCAAAAGGTTACATCTTGTGTCCACATTACCTTGTTCCTCAGAGCCCTGGGACACACCTTCCTGCAGTTGTGTTTGGGTGGACTCTCTGCCCTCTGTGATTTGTTCCAATAGGAGACGAGCAGAGCGTTGGAGGAGATGGGAACACAGCTGGTCAGGTGACTCTGCTAAGAAGTAGATGAGACGGACAGCCTGTTCCATGAAGGTCTGCCAATGGGGGTCAGACTGGACTACTCCTGTTCAAATGAAGATACTGCTGTTACCAAACAGGAGATATGTATGAAAGAAATCAGATGAGAAAGAGGGAAATGAGAGAAAGACCATGTTACATCTGGCATCAACAGATTAGGTGATTGTGGAAAAATGTGGCAAAGCAAGAGTTTCAACCAACACTTGTGATCAGATCACCCAAGACAAAAGCTAATACAAGGTGTAAACGCCACAAAAAAAAAACTAAACTAAAAGAACACACCATCAGCAATGGCCTGGGACAGACAGCTGAAGAGATGGTGGTCCATAGGAAGCCTGAAGGGGACACCCTTGGATTGCTTAAACACACAAGAACATACAAATCAGCATATTAGAGTCATGTGACACTGAAGCCTGGAGTAATTGCTTCTGTAAATTTAGCCTGGCCATCACAGGAAGAAATCACACTTTTACATATCTTAAAACCATGATTTTAAATTGTAATATTTCACAATACTATAGTTTTTACTGTATATTTAGAAGAAAATGCTTCCTTGGTGAGCATAAGAGACTTAAAAAAAAAAAAAAAAAAAAAGTTAAACTCCAATCTTTTCAAGGGTGGTATATACAGTGAATACATACCCTCACATGGTCTGTTATATTAACAATGGTGATGAGTGTGTCTCGAGCCAGCAGATAATCTTCTGCAACCTTCTCACCCAGAGCGACAGAGCAGAGTGTGTCCAAATTACTCAGAACCACCTCCCTCTCAGCACTACACACACAAAAAAGGTTAGACAAGTAGTTCACCATGCCTCAAAATACTGCATTTCTTAAGAAGCATGTCAAAGACAAGAATACCCTCAGATTACCAAAGAACCAGCTCAAAGCTCATTGGACATTACAGAGAACAGAGCTGCGACCCATGTCCCCCCCAGACAAGCGCACACAAACACACACACTGATTACCCTTCCCATCTCTCTCCTGCATTTCTCTGAAGGAGAGCTTGAGGAGAAGAACTTACTTAATGTAGGCAGGCCCTTACAGCAAAGCAACAAATCTCCGCTGCCCAACCAAGATTACCAGCCAATAGGAACACAGGAGAGCTCTGACTCTTACCCACTGAGCTCACATTCGCCTTGGTCTCATCATTGGGCAATATTTTTATTATGCTGTGACATTAAATCTGTTCAACTGAATCATTGACTAACACGTCGAGGAAGTATTAAGAATTTGAAGGTCTCACCGTGCTGCCATGCCCAGCAGTAGCACTGCAGCTCTCCTATGAAGTGCTTTAGTCTCTCGTTTACCAGAGAACCTCTCCCACAAAACCTGTACCACTGAAGTCTGCAGGGCACTCTCATTGCTGAAAAACTCCTGGACCTGCACCAAGAAAAGAAAACACGTCTGTCGAAAGAATAAAGTGTGGGAGTGACTGCTTAAATAAAGCGCTAAAGACACTCACAATCTCCTCCAGACACTGGACTGTCCCCAATGAAGCATCGACCATCAGCTCCGACAGATTGTCCACTAAAGTCTGAGCCTTCGCTCTGATGGACAAACACAAAAAGCCATTTGAGCTACAGTATATTAAATTGTACTCTTTTAGCCTTGAGCAAACAAAAATGTTTGCATACCTGGTGTTGTCCCCATGAGGGTTGAGGTACAGGCGCCTGTAGGCCTGGATAATGGCGTCCTTGATTGTAACATCAGTGGACCAGACCAGAGGCAGCATCTTTCTGACTCCACACACAGAGTCAGCCACACTAAACTCAAATGCTGTGACACAGAACTGCACCGCCTCCTGCACAACTGAGAGAGGGAGACCAGTCAGAGAAAACTAAACACGGTCAACAAATACTGTGTGTATATATATATATATATATATATATAGAATGTCACGATGAAACAGAAGTAGCAACAGATCTTTTCTTTTGTATTGTGACGTATATTTGAGGAATTATTGAGAAAACAAAGCAGGTACTTTATAGTAATTACCTGTAGTAGTTTTCCAGTACAGCATGTTGTTAATGACAGCAATGGCTCTTTCCACTTGTAGAGCAAAGCTTTCTGTGTCTTTTAAGTACTGAACCAACATCTCCTGCTTCTTGAGTTCACTCTCTCTCCCTTCATTGCCTCCATCCTCTTTCTGTGGGGTGAGTGGAGCGTCACTAGCCACAGCTTCAGGTGTCTCCTGTTCTGGGCCTGGGGAGAGAGATGCACACCATGTTTTTATTTGGACTAGGAACCTGTCATCTTATCTAGGGAGGTGATGCAAAAGTTTCTGTCTGACACTATCGTGCTCCTCAGCAGGATGCTTTAAAAATAGAAGTTTTTTTAGAAGACCAAAGAACCAAAAAACCATACCCTTGAAAAGTGTTGCGAGTGTGTTGATCAGCTTTTCTGCATTCAAGTCAGCCAGATCTGAGAAGAATGATGACTCTGGGAACAGGGAGTGTGCCCTCATACACAGACCAACTGCCTTCCTACACACAGTTAAACACCACACATTGCATGTCTGTGTGCGGAAATGAGGGTATGAAAGAATGTGTGTTAGTTCAAATGTACCTGTATTTACTTTCCCGGAGAAGCTGTGCAATTTGGATAGCAGTGTCCCGGTCGCTTCTTTCCTCCTCTCCCCCAGTCTCCTCCTCCTCCTCCTCTTCTTCCTCACTTCCAGGCTCCAGCTGTGCTTTCACAGTCATCTCCACCTCAGGCTTCATTGCATCCCAAAGATCGGCTGCTGTGATGACTGCAACTACAAACACAAAGCTAGAATCTTACAGCTGGACACAAATTGATAGTAATAGTGACCAGCTAAAGACTGAAAGGAACAATTAAATTATAAAAAGCAACATACCAGGCTCTTGCTCTTTCTGGTTCTCTCTCATCTCTTTTAATTTGGCCATCTCCTTATCCAGGGGCTTTTTTAGGTCTACACTGCTTAACTGAACACAGAAATAACAAAAACATATGTAATTTCTGTAAACAGATTAAGTATGTCTGCTCAAAAGTTTGAATTAAGTTTTTTTTTTTAAGGAAGTCTCTTATGGTTACCAAAGCTTTTATTTTGTTCAACAATACAGTAAAAAAAATATTCTTGCGAAATATTACAATAATTAATATATTTTAAAATTAATTCCTGTGATGGCAGAGCTGAATTTTCAACATTACTCCAGTCTTTAGTGTCACATGATCCTATCTATCATCCATGATCTATCAATGTTGAAAACAGTAGTGCTATTCTTTGAATAGAAAGTTAAAAAGATCAGCATTTATTTGAAATAGAAATCTTTTTTTAATAATGTAAATGTCTTTAGTGGCACATTTGATATGTCCTTTGAAGAGTAAAAAACAAACACTGACAGCAAACTTTTGTACAGTAGGATATGTACCAGATGTTTTAATTGAGCATGTTTATACCTTGCAGCTGTAAGGGTTATGAGCAATGAAGGCAGCCAGCAGCTGAATGGCACTCTTACACACATGGACAGACTTATCACCCAGACGCCCAACGGTCAGCTCCATAACTTCAGTGTACCTGCACAGTGGCAAGGCCTGTCAGAGGGAGAAGGGGAATAATATATCTCAAGAAAAATACACCTTGTTTTCTGTTGTTATGAAAGGGGGGAGGGACGACGACCCCACAAGCCACTCACCTTACTGTTGACAATACGTGCATAGACCTGCAGCACACGTGCTCGGACATGTGAGTGGGCATCATGGATGTGCTCCTGCAGTGTGTCCAGAAAGCGATCTCGGCTGGCACGAGCAGAATCATCCAGCTTATCACCAGACAGAACCCGGACCAGAACCTCCCCGAGAACCTCACACACAGCCACTCGCAGACTCGGACTCTGTCCAAAACACAAGCAACATGTTAACACTTCTTTGCTCTAGTGTTTCCTAATAAAGATGCATTGCATTCTGCAAACATTGCTGGCTCTGTGACAAACTACTCATGCTCCACAATTGTAAGTTGCTTTGGATAAAAGCGGCTGCTAACCGTATTAATATAACTAAGTAAAAAAAAAAAATATCTAGCTATAGCAATAAAAATTATAGCAATAGCTATAAAAAAAATTAACGGTTGCCCTCAGATAACCAAAGAGAGAGCTCAACGCCAACAGAATTATTCCAGAGAACTGAGACTCAACCTGTGACCCCGACAAACAAAAAAACAATGACTGTAAGCCCCCTCCTTCCTCCTCCCCTATATCTTCAAAGGACAGGAATTTAAGAGGAAGAGGCTTGTTGAATGTAGGCGGGCCCTTACAGCAAGACAGCAAACCTTCACTGCCCAGCCAAGATTACCAGCCAATAGGAACACAGGAGAGCTCAGACTCAAATTCAGTGGGCTCATATTCGCCTTGGTCTCATCACTGGGCAAAAATCCAATGACAGAAGCAATGCAATAGAGAACATATGGGACTGTACCTCTCCTTCCAGGTGAGCCAGGAGAACACTGATGTTGGGGATCATGGTTTCAGGTACCAGAGTACTGAGTTCTGACAGAAAGCTGGAGAAAGCCTTCACACCTGAAGCTTCTCTAGCTAGTTCCTCACTCGACTTTTGACCGATCTCTCTGAAATACATACACATATCAGGTTATATAGAAGGATTTTCAAATATTGTCTTAAAGGAGGCCATGGAGTCAAAAAGGTATAGAACTATTGCTATTGACTATAAAAAAAAAAATTCTATTTCAAATACTGGTTGAATCAGACTGTAAAGCACAATCTATATACCCAGTAATACCATTCAAGTATAAGAACACAAAAAAGACTTCAATTTCACCTCATGACCTCTCCAACGATGGCCTTGACCCCATACTCTGTGCTCCAGGCAGCCACAGCTTGTGCACACACTGACGCCAGCTGCTCAAAGTGCTGCAGGAGCTGAATCACCTTCACACATGCTCCTGTACCAGACAGAGAGAGCATATTCACGACAACACACTCAGCTCAACATCTACAGCATTGCAAACCCACTCATGGGTGTGTGATGTGCATATAAACCCACCCAACATGTGATTGTATTTCTTCACCATGATTCCGAGCACATGAATGATGGCGTCTCTGGTGGACTTGCTCTTCATGTGGCTTATGGTGGGGTTTTCCAGGAGTTTATAGCAACAGCATGTCACACAGCTACATAAACCGACAAACATTGCACAAACAAAAACTGACATTTGTGATTAATGAAGACATAGAAAGTTAAAAAGATAAAATAGAGCAAGGGTGAGTGACAGTTTAAGAGGAAGACCGTTACCTGACAAACTCCTCCTCCACTAGAGACAGACTCCACAGAGTGCAAATGTCCAGCTGCAGCAGTTGAGTCAAACACTGAAGAACTGTCTCTCTCTCACTGTCCCACTGCAGGAGACCTTTTCCGGCACCTTTATCCTTCTTACGACCCTGAAAAACAGAGACGTTTAATATATTGTACACACAAAATCAATGAATTCAGAAGCAACAGTTGTTGCCCTCAGATTACCAAAGAAGACGTTCACAGCTGGTTGGCTCATTAGGAGATGTGACTTTGCTAACTGACACATTTACACACACACTCAGGGACATACTCAAACACACACACTGTAAGCTGTCAAATCAGCCACAAATGCCCATTTCTAAAGGAGAATTGTATTAGGAGTGACAGCTGGCATCAATATGGGTGGGCCCTTACAGCAGCGCAGCAAATCTCCACTGCTCTGCCAAGATTACCCACCAATCAGATAGCAAGAGAACACAAGATCCCAGCCAATAAGCTCATATTTGCCTTGTTCTCATCATGGGGCTAATAAGTATTTATAAGTAACCAATGAAAAACTTAACATTCAGCTGTACCTTGCTGGGTGCTGTGACGATAGTCTCCCTGTATGAGTCGCTCTCAAGTGTTTCTGTGAGTTTGCATAGCAGGAAAACACTCATTTTCACAGCGTTGAGCTGCTGTTTGCGGTCCACAGCTGACAGAGAGACCGAGAGGAGGAGAGTCGGCAGGGAAACCGCCAGGCCCCTGACCACTGAGAAGAAAGCATTGTTATATTGTTGGAAATGCAGTTGATTCTTTGAACATAACTAGAATTATTTAGTTTGATTATGAGAGATACCAACCTTGTATAAGCAACTCAAGCATGTCTTCTTTCACTGTCACATCCACTGTGCGACAATGTCTAAACACAATCAGAAAATGATGCTTAGCCAAGACATGGGTTAAAGGGATAGTTCACGCAAAAATGAAAATTGTCATTAATTACTCACCCTCGTTCCAAACCTGTAAGACTTTCAATAATCTTCGGAACACAAATGAAGATATTTATGAAATCTAAGAGCTTTCTGTCCCTCCATTGACAGTTAAGCAATGGCCACTTTGGTGATTTAAAAAGTTCAAAGAGATCATAAAACTAATCCATAAGAATTGAGCAGTTTAGTTCAACTTCTGGAGAGACACGATTGCTTTATATGACAAACAAATTGAAACTTCATTCACAAACATTTATCAACTCGCACATCAGTTGCGGTAAACGGAAGCTCAAGCATGTTCGCTTGATGTGCAAGAACCAATGAGGTTATTTCCGTGTGTGATTGGACATGTTTGAGCTTCTGCAAGAACCAATGCAAATTTGGACACCACTCAATTTATATGGATTAATTTTACGAACCCTTTATTAACTTTTTGAAGCGTCAAAGTAGGGCTGCACAATTAATCGAATTTGTAATCGCGATTACAATTACGGATGCCACAATTATGTAATCGTTTAAAGGTGCAATTACAAAAAAAAATTCACTTACATTATTCTGTGTGCTTAAGATGTGTTTTTTACAGATGTGTTTTCTACAGCTTATCTTAAGGTTTTTTTTTAACTTTCGTTTAGTTTCTTTAAGTAAATAAAAATATATATTTGACATTTTGGCTTAATGCTATAGAAAAGCAAAAAAGAGTGTTTTCAGCTTGTATTTTGATATAACAAAATGGCATGCAGTCGCTTCAAACAACGGCATAAAGCTATTCAAAACATCATTCAATGTAAATTATGATAATCATAATTAATAAATCGCAATTACAATTTCAAGGGAATAATCAACAATTATGATTTTTGTCATAATCGTGCAGCCCTACGTCAAAGTGGTGGTGGCGTAGCTATCAATGGAGGGACAGAAAGCTCTCAGGTTTCATCAAAAAGATCTTAATTTGTGTTCGGAATATGAACAAAAGGCTTATGGGTTTGGAATTTTAGATTTTAATTTTTTGGTGAACTTTCATGTTTAACAGGGCTTATTATTTAGCTGCAACAGATCGTTTTGCAAAAAGACAGAATAAATATGAAAATCACAAAACATCTAAACATCTCAATTCAAATACATATAAAACATTAAAATGTTTGACTTCGAATTGGGATCAGAATTTTTTTGTTTAAATTGATACCCAACCCTAGTTATTATGGTTGCCTTGTTTTAATTTAATGATTCATCACCTCTTTGTATTAATACTAATTTGGCCTTTAGAAAATGTGTTGCTGGTTTAACTGCTGCCAAAACATATAGGTTGTATAACACATTTAATCAATTTTGCACAAATGTATCTAAAAAATAACTTATGGGAATGGGTGTCCACACTTACTGCAAAACACTGTATGCTGTGTCAAAATGCTCCAGGATGCACAGGGACCCTTGACTTCTCAGTGCTGCTTTAAAGCCTTCGTAAGAGACAGAAAGAAATCATTATTCCACTACAGAGCAGAAATGGTGAAATGTATACCGATTAAAAGAGGCCAGCAGCACTTACTGTTGATGTGAGAGGGGAGCTGTTTAGCAGACAGCACATCCTGAACCACATACTGGTTAACAGCACCAGACTTCACGAGATCATCCAAACAAACCGGCACGATAAAATCCCACGACATCTCTGCACGCCTAAACAACAAGCAGTGAATATAAATGTTTATCTGTAACTAAGGATCCAAAGTGACTGCAACGCACGAGCAGAAAAAAAACACGTTTACACCTGTATGTCTTTCGAAGGTCATTGTACTGAATTTATTACCTCGTTTAACATAATCGCAAAATAAAGAAAATAACGTGTTTTATTTGATATTAAACTGAAGCAAACCGTTTGTTTTGTTTGACAAGGTAAGCTAACATGCTACGCTAACTCATAGTATAAACAGACAAAACTCGTTTTTTTAAGTAAACGACACTTTCCAAGGTTTAAAAAAGAAATATAACATATCAGAAAACCTACCGTGCAAACCGATCGACTTATTCCGACCAACTACTAATCAGATGACCTAACCCGAAGAAAGAAAGTTGACTGGATTGATTGAACGGTTTGAGTCGCAGCTTTGAATTTCACACAGCGCGCCAAAGGAAGTACGTCATCACTGACTCCGCCCACTCAAAAGTGCTCAAGTCATCAGTAGAGGGCGCCACACTACTCTGCGATAAATGAAGTGATTTTTAGATTTTTAAAGAATGTAAAAATGCTACACTAAAAACACATACGGTAATGTGGCCATTAAATACAATTCATGCAATAGTACGGCACAATTTTGTTTTATTTTACTCTTGAACATTTCAATTAGTTTAGTTTTTTTAAACGTTTTTGGAACGTTGTATCAACGATTTACCAAGTATCTTTTCATGAGTTTTCTTCACAGGACCATCATCATCAATGGCCATCAGAATAACAATGACTGCAAATGAAATGCAAATAAAACAGTGACAAGCTGCGAACAGTTCAGATGAATCCTTCTAAAGAGAGACGATAATAGACTTTATGGGCAGTTAGGAAACTAAATGATGATAGTGTCGATTGATTGTGTTTGGAAGCACCTACAACGAAACTCTACAATAAATCAGTGGTAAATTGTGTACATAAAATAGTTCATTTCCCAATATCAACCTCTTGCATTTAGTTACACTTTTATTTTGACATCATTGCATTCATTTCATACTATTGACGTCACGATGACCACACGAGGTTAAAGTGCATGAAAAAAAAAAGAAACACACATGGGCTGTCTTGTCAGACAAAAATACCAGCTTGTAATTTCGCCCCTTCTTTTATTTTATGTTTTAGACGCACATGTTTTAATTCATATTAAACCTGCTAAATATACTGAGCTGGTAAGAGTCTCTGGATACCGATGTTTATTTTATAGTTTGCCAGCTGACCTAATTATAACCGCATTGAACTATCGATGTTTATCAACCAACATTATGCAAAATATTTACAGATCAGACCATATTTACAGATATAGAAACCAACACAATAGTTGATATAACTGTCATCAACGAATATTTAAATAGCAAGCCTGTATTAATTTAATAACAGTATGAATTTCGTTTATATTTTAAAGAAGAATGGAATATTTGCCGGACTCTAATGCCAAATATAAAGACGTGGATTACTGGAATGAGCGGTACCGGACGGAGGAGAGCTTCGAGTGGTTCGGAGACTTCACTAAATTTGAACATCTGCTCAAACAGCATGTGGGATCTGAAGAAAACATTTTGATGCTGGGTAAGTTAGACAGTCCAAAAACTACATTTACACTTTGAAATGTTCAATATGAGTAATATTACCGGTATTGTTTTATTGTGTATAATACATATGCTCAATAGGGAGCGCTACTGTACTTTTTGTGATTTGTTTTTTGTTGTTGCCAATTTTACAATTTGAAAAGAAATACCACTTCCCCGAAAAGACATTAAAATGCTGTGCACGGTGCTGTTGAGACGAATAAGAGCCAAATGTTAGCAAAAACTCACTGGATCTATATTATTAATGATCACATTTTATATTTATATTTAATATTATTTATTTGGCTCAATCATGTATCCCGAGTTATTTATCTTTATCTTTGCATAGCAAAAATGTATGTGGTGGTTGTTTATGGTTAAATTTAGGTTGCTAACAGAAGTTACATTTTAGTTAAAGTCACCATGAAATCAAGACCTTATGCGCCAGAGAAACAAGTATGCAGCCATCTTTAGAATTTTGATTTTGTCTTTGAACTTCCGTTTATGCTTTAGCAATGTATATTTCTATGGCATCGCTGTCAAAGAGTAATTCGTTGATGAAGTGGATATACTTATTGTAGAGTTAACAAAAGTTATCATGAGCATTGAAATGTTTGAAGCGGATGTCATAACAAATGTCAGTAGACCGGGAAGATTTTAAAGCGAGCTGTTCTCTCATAAATCCAAAAGATCTAACCTTCATGCTGTGGAAATACAAACCGGAAGACAGAACACAACGAGCTATTGCAACTTCCGTTTTGTTCTTCTATCCTAATTCTCCTAATATTGTTTATTCAGCCGATGCTTGACATTACAGTTCCTTCATGGACGTCCCCCTTTGTGTATCCTGGGATCATGTTACTTGTCGGCATGTTGGACATACAGGAACTCCTTACAGGGTTTGAACCTATGACCTTCTTTGTGGCAGAAATATGAAAAATTCTCACAAGTAGGCCTACTTATCACAAAGAGAAGCTCAAGAATGGTCTCCTATCATCTGGTTGGCCTAGACAAGGAACCTTGGTTTTTGATACATTTTGTAAACCCAGATTTGTTATTTAAAAAATCATGTCAGACAGACAAACATTGAGCTAAAGGGGGCAGTCATGCTCAACTCACTCACAATATGGATTATACTATATTCAGTTGGTGCTGTATTGGAAATGAGTGTGGACCTCTGACATGCTCTCTGAGCTCCAGATCTGTTCTTCAATGCACTGACACAAGCTCCCATCCCCCAGGGACTGGTTCAGATATATCTTAATCCAATTACCAACACTTAAAGTGGCATAATAAAAATGCATTGGTATAGGGGCTAGTGTGAGCTTTAAAGAGCATGGATCAATGAAGTGTGTTCCTAACCTAGCGTTTGAAGACCAGTGGTTAACCTTGGAATTGTATTCACAGACAAGGCTTAAGCCTAGTCTCAGACTAAAATGCATGTTTGAGCTATTTTAACCGATAGAAACATATCTTAAAATATGTCAGTGACATTGTTTTGTCTCAAGATGTATACCAGTAATGTTTTTTTTCTAAGGCATGTTTATAGAAGCTACTTAATGTTCTAATTGAACTAAGGCCTAATCCTGGCTTCATCTAAACCCAGTCTGTGAAACTAGGCAGTAGTGTTGTTTTTTAGTCTGATGTGGGTGGATTCTGGGTAGTTTGATCAGAGGTTTTCAATCTTTTAGATGCCACAGACCCCCACACATGATGCCACGAAGGACCCCCACCCTCAAATTTAGAATGCAACTATATGTTTTTATGTATACAGATCAAATTAATAGTGTGAAATTTAGTATTATAAATGTGCATAATATTATTTGGAAAATATGTAGGTTCTTTTATGTTGCATCACTACATTCTTTTATTTCAATTAATTTGTATTTACTTGAATCTTTTTATTTTTTATACAAATATTTTTTATTTTTTCAAATTTATTTAAATAATGTTTAATTTATTTTAGTTAATTAATTTTAAATCTGTTAATATTATTTTAATCTTATTTTAGTATTTAGATTTATTGTTTTTCTCTAAACTTTTCTTCGGACCTCCATTTTTCCCGGTCCCCTTGAAAACCCCTGAGCTAGATGTTTGATTTTGATAAATTAATTTAAAAGTGTTTGATTAATGTTTAAATGTTGTAATATATTTCAGCTCAGTGAGGAAACACCTTTCGTCTTTTCTATCTCATCCTCTGTTTCTCTCTCTTTCATTCTCTCCCCACACAGACACCCTTTCTGCACTCACATCATGTTCCCTCCGCAGTCCACAACACACTCTCCATGACCTTTCTCAAGCGGGGAACAGGGTGAGGAGTTCTTCCGCACACCCTCTCTCATGTGCTTCACATGTGACCTCTGACACAATTAATGTAATGTCTTTTATTTATGTAATGCACCAGTCATTAGTTACCCTTTTACCTCTAAATTGCTACTGAACAGAACATTCTCTGTCACGTCTTTGTTCATCTTAGTTATAAAATATTTGTTCTCCCTCCAGCTCTTTTTTCTTTCTCTAAATTGCTGCTGAATTGCTTGGGATTGTGTAATTGTGTTATCTTTAGTTATGTAATGTTCTCTTTCTCTCCATCCATCTCTTTCTCTGTTCTCTTCTTGTGTGTGTATACCTAATGTCTAATGGATCAGGGTAGAATTGGACAGTTTATTTAATTTTTCCATGCTCAAGGATACTGTTCTTTCCGAACTGCCACTGCAACATTTGTCCTCTCTTACCCATAATGCACTAGCTCAGGGCAGATTCCTGTGCAGGCTGTTAAGGCTGCATGTGTCTCAAGTTTCTGTGTTTGTGTAATGGTTGTTGCATGAGGAGAAGTGGATTCCCCTCAATTAACATTACCAGATTCTGTCACAAGCAGAGGCAGTTCATATCCCAGCATGCCTTTCATCTGTATGTGTACATGAAACATAGAATATGGAAAGCGAGATCTTATTTGATCTGTTAAAATAAGAGTTTGATACATACTATAGATATAGGCTACACTTTCTTCCTAGTCCACACAGACCATTATTGGGAACAAAGGTGCGAAAATGGCTCAGAATCGTAAATGATCATGGCTATGATGGCTCAACCATCACCACATTTGCATATCAATGTCTGTTCAGCAATTTGTCTCGCCCTGATGAACGACGTGTAAACTGTGCTAGCATGCCGAGGTTATGTGGTCATAACAGATGTCATTTACATACAGTGGTTTTGAAGGAAACAAAAACTTTTAGTTCTATGGTAGTGGGGGTGTGGAAATGATCATAAAAAAATATATTATGTTTTTTTTGGTACAAGAAACCTTAATTCATGGCATGTGTGCAAGAATGGACTCTTGTGTATGTTAAATTGATAAAGAAATCGTGTTTAGCACTCATTGTACTTCCGTAATGTGACTGTTTTTTGGAAGTCCAAAGTCCTCTTATGCTCACCAAAGCTTTAATATTATATTAGAATTTAAAATAACTGTTTTCTATTTGAATATATTTTATAATGTAATCAATTCCTTTGATGGCAAAGCTGAATTCTGCATCATTACTCCAGTCTTCAGTGTCATATGATCCTTCAGAAATCATTCTAAAATGCTGATTTGCTGCTTAAGAAACATTTCTGGTTATTATCAGTGTTGAAAACAGTTGTGCTGCTTCATATTTTTCTGGAAACTTTCATGCAATTCTTTTTACAGGATTCATTGATGGGTAATTGAAGTTCAAAATAACAGCATTTATTAGATTTTTTTTTTAAACACAAATGTGTAACTTTTGATCAATTTAATGTATCCTTGCTGAATAAGTATTGATTTCTTTCAAACTTTTCTGACCTCAAATGTTAAGTGTAAATACAAAGTGTAAGTGTTTTAGCTAGAACATCCATCAGGAAATAACTGGATTTTGAGAAGCGGTCTTTATAGATTAAGTTTGCAGGACAAATCGTGTTTAGCACAGTTATCCATTAATTTCTACCTATAGCATTCAGAAAATGGCACATTTCACAGTTTAAAGTGATAGTTCACCATAAAATGAAAACTCATCATTTACTTACTCTAATGTCTTTTTCTGCAGAACGCAAAAAATCTTTTTTGAAAAATGTCTTCTTTTTTTTGTCTTTACAATTAAAGTAAATGTGATTTGAAAACAGTTTAAAAAATATCTTCTTTTGTGTTCTGCAGAATAATGAAAGTCAGTTTGGAACGCTTTGACTCCAAGAGTCATACATTTTCATTTTTGAGTGAACTCTCTCTTTAAAACCATTAGTTAGGCCTTTGAAAACGATGTCAGTCTGTATTTTTACAAACCAAGGGCTGAGTAGATATATTATTCTGAGGTATTTGACAGTATGCTGTTGATGGATTTGTCTTAAACCCAGAGCATTCCTTTAATGTTGTTTACCCATGTGTATTTCTAGTAGGTCTTCTCAAGTGTTTTTTCCCCCCTCAGTCAGTGGACAAACTCGCATTCATTAGAGTCACTGCTGACAGAATGGAAAGAGCAAAGATAGAGGAGGGAGGCGATAGGGTGGTCTTTGAAGTGCCATGGCTTGGCAGCTCTTTCCAGCAGGGTCCCCCCATGCACACTCCTCTCTCGGTTGCTATTGGTTTCACTGCAGTGAACAAGCTAACAAAGAAGGAGAGAAGCGTTCAAGTGTTCTTTTGTAGTGCGTCAGAACAATCACATTTCATCTTCACTGAAATCCTGAGGAGTTTGAGGGAATTGAGTTCTGAATGAACCATCTTGAATAGAGAAATCATGAGTCACTATCGGTCAGAATGAGTGTGTGTCAGCGTGCTCGCATCTCTTTTCTCTCACTCTCGGCATTCATTACCCCTAGAGACACGTAACACGTTCTGAACCCTGAAGTTCGCAGTCTAGATCTGCTGCGGTTGTGTTAAAGATACACCACGTCACTTTATGAATGAATGAATGAATCGGTGAAGGGATGAATGAAAGCGAGCGAATGAATGAACTGTGGGGGAGGGAATGCTGCGGTGTTATGCGGTATAGACTTGGCCCCGCCAATCGTTTTTTTCTTCCTTCCTCTCCCCCTGCCGTCTGATTGGCTGAGAGGATTCAATGCTGCTGGAAGGTACTGCAGTCATGTGGGGGTGACCCCCCTCCCTCCCCACCACAACCTCTGCAGTTTATGAATGAAAGTTGGGAAAATTGAATGAAGAAATGGGTTGCATGTGAGCGAATTGTGTGTGCTCACCCACTGTTGTGCTCAAGTAGGAATATCTGTCTTGTTTTGTCTATTTTAATGTATTTTGTAGCATACTGTATATTCATGAGTGCGTGTGATATTGATTAAAAAAATGAGTCAAATGAGGGTGCTTGTGTAGAAAATATGGCCTTTTTGTGTTGGACATTGTTTTTTTGTTTGTTAAATACATATTTTGCATTTATACTGTTTAAGCTTAAGACAACCGCTGGCCGATGATCTGCATGAGTTCTATTGTCGTTTTGACAGTGCTGTCAATAAGCACGAAATGTGTTGTTTTTCGTGTGTATTCCTGGATGTGCCCTTGAAAAAATTAGCAAAATATTTGTGTAGATTTATATGGGTGTTCCTGCATATACGCTCCTTTTTTTGCGTTTTTGGACCTAATTTTTACGCATACGTCTTGATGTAGTGTTTCACTCTTTTATCATGTAAAAATGCGTATTTGCTTTTATACACTATACTGTATTTAAAAAAATAAATAAATTATTTGATCAAAGATGCAGTAATATTGTGGAATATTATTACAAATTAAAATAACCATTTTCTATTTTAATATATATTTAAATATATAATTTATTCCTGTCATGGCAAAGCCATTAATCCAGTCATCAGTTTTACATGATCCTTCACAAATTCCAATATGCTTGATTTTTTTTTTCTACTTAGTTTTGCATACAGTGTAAGCAGAAAAATCTGATTCAATTTGTCGTGGATATGATTTTCTATTAAAAAAAGAAAGAAAAGTGTTTTATACTTTAAAGAGTGTGCACTATGTGTCTGCATATAAAATCTGTTTTTGATATAGTTTTGTGTAGGTTATATTTATGTATTTTGTATCATGGCGTTGTAGAATGCACATATGCATTATGTGACCTTGTGAAAATCTGGCTTTGTGTGTTGGACTCTTGAATGTGTTGCTTATTTGTTTGCAGATCAGGGAGAATTCCTCTCATTCTCTCTCTCTTTATTTCTCTCTCTGTGACTCGTGTCTGGAATGTTAACTAGGTTACCCGGGCAACAGGGCTCGGATGATAGATGGGCTCTCCTCCGATAAATGGGGCAGCGGACGCACATGAAAGGAAACTGTTTGGGTATGTGTGATTTATGAAAGGCTTTGAGTTTAACCCTGTACCTGATAACTGTACACTAGATCAGCTCTAAAGTCACCCGAAATCCACTGTTAAAAATAAATCATCCAAACCTCCCCCACCCGATTGTCACTTTACAATTATTCTAATAATCAGTGTCAAGCATAATGATATGGATCAAATTACATTGAAGAAGGCTGCTTTTAAGTGAAAATGTATTTAATGTAAAATTTCTTCTTTGGCAATAGCCTAAACTTCATAGCCTAAAACACAGGTTTTACTCCCTTCAAACTTAAATTGGAATGTCAATGTTTCCGTCACTGCAACTCCCCGAACACAAACACAAGAAATGAAAGACTTTCAGCTCAAGCAAATACATAGGCTTTATTAGTTTATTGTCATATATACAGTGCTTCACAGCCGATACATATCACATATACTCAGCACTTGATTCTTCCTGGATAACTACTTCACTAAAACGCTCACATACGTCTTTTTCTTTCTTTCCTCTTGTTTTGTTTTTAATTCTCCTTTTTGAAAGTTCTCTAGAAAATTTTCGATGAAAATTTTGGCCAATACCAATAACCGATAATTCTTTATATTTGAAAGCCGATAACCGATATATTGGCTGATAAATTGCATTTGCGCTGCAAATGTTGTCCTTTAATTGTATTTCCCTTTTCAAAGTGATTTCAATCATATTTCATAACCTGAAATGCGCTGAAGACGCGTGATGTCTATGCAAGCAGGGTGCACGGAGGTACAGAAATATATATGTTGACAGGCAGGTAGGATATCGTATCTTTGTATTCGGACTAAATGCCATGATTGTACGCCAACATTGCCAACATTTGCCAACATTTTATGGTCCTACACCTTCCACAGATGATATACATATAAATACATTTAGACAACTTAGTGATTGCTATCAGGATGTGAATTGCATACCCTGCCTTTAACATTATTATTATATAATTATTTTGAAGTGAACTTTCTGAAGGATTATTTGGTTTACTTATGCCCTTTTTGATTACTTGAGCTTAACTGAAACTTTAACTGGGAGGCTGTTGTGTCAAACCTTGATTTATTGTAATATTGAGGTTTTCAGTTTTATTTTAGAAAATAAAAATGCAATAGCTCTCCTCACAAATCAACCTTTCCTTGTCTTTTCACTGGCACGTCTCTTAGATGTGCATCTTTGAGCCTACATTCAGTGCGAGTAAAATACCTAAGTACTCTTAAAATCAGATACTCTAAGACTTTAACTCAAGTGGTATTGGAATTAGTGACTTGTAACTTGTAATGGAGTCATATTCACGGTAAGGTACCTGTACTTTTACTCGAGTATGGTTTTCAGGTTGTCTTTACACCTCCGCACCCGACCCGCAGAAATAATCGCGATCCGTGCATCACTACCACACACACACACTTGTATCCTATTTCCATAAGGATCCAACTAACCAACTCTGACTCACATTCATATATGTATTTCTCTCTTGGGTTAATTTGTATTAACACTTTTTGTGTTGTTGATCCCTCAACCTGTGTCAGGCTTTAGTTCTTCTCTGAATGTGTTTGTGGTTTGTCTTTGCTGTCTGACTGATGGATTTTCATTAGTTGTCTGCTGAGAGAAGTTAGTCATTGGCTCTGATTTTATATTGGCTTCAGATCGTGGTTAAGATTGATGGGGGACTGATTCTGGGTCAGTATTAGTTCTACTTCCACTTCATTGTACTAGAACAGGCCAAACCCTGAATTCTGACTGAGTGGTGCAATGTGAATAGTAACTATGGAAACCAGGGATTCTGCAGTGAAGTTTCTCATCTCTGAAATACTTTTCCCACCTACATTTTACCTGTGCCAGGGCACAATCTGAACCCTTTCCATATGTTTTCCACCATTCCATGCTGGAAAATTTGACATTTTCCCTGTGTACTTGATGGTCTTCTAACCACTAAACACAAGTGGGCAGGATGATGTTGTCACCAAGTAAAGTTTTCAAAACAACAGCAGCTTAGTCTGTCTAGACTGATGTGGTAAACCTAGATCGGTCCCAGTATAATCAACACATAAATCTTCTTTTTAAATGCACATGTAGTTTAGCAGCCATTACTCAAGCCTTCTGTGTCAGATGATCATGATCCTTCAGAAATATTTCTAATAATTCTGATCTGGTGCTGAAAAAACATTTCTTATTATTACAGTGATTATTATTACCGTGATTGTTTTTTTTTAAACTGTAATTTTTTTTAAGGAATCTTTAATGAATAAAAACGTTAGAAAGAACAACATTAATTTGAAATAAATTTGTTTTGTAAAAATTTAAGAATTTACTGTATTTAAAAAAAATCAATTTAATGCATTTTTGCCCAATTAATTTCCTAAAAAAAAAAATCAGACTTTTTAAATTTATTTTAATAAAAAGTACCATTAAATGCTCTCACTGAGCCTATTATGGTATGAAGTTGCGAAGTTATATTTTTATATTTTTATATAATATCATGTAATCTTTTATATAATTATTTTTTTATGTTCTCAAAAAAGATGAATAAATCTGCCTTGATTTTGAGCAGTTAACACAGTAATATAGTCAGTAGTATCATTAATTAAACAGGAAGCATTGCACAATATTCATTCCCTGAAGCGCATGTGTGACTGTGCAAGGACTGGAAGTTCTCTGGAGGTGTGTTTGAGGGCCAGATGGCGTTTGTCCACAGGAAGTGAGTTGTGTCTGTCGACTCCTGACAGATCTCGGGTCTGACTAACAGACAAGACAATCTCTCAACAGCAGCAGTACTTATATGTGTGGGAATTAGTGTTATGTATGCCATCTCACACTTCGCTGTGTGTTAATCTAGATGTGAACGGGTGTGTGATACCTCAAGTGTTTCTGTCACGACTGACTCTTGTCTTGTGACTGTTTAGCGTATTAGCTGAGTGTGATTTTGAGACGAAAATTCCTCATGCACCATTTTGCAAAAGAGAATTACTATATTTTTTGTATACATCCACAAAAAGTACAAAAGTATGCTTTGTTTATACTATAAATTGATATTTTTGATTCAAACATTGAGTCAGAACACCACCTACCAGCATCAGAACGCACCGCTCATATGATGGTTCAGTGCCCCATGACTTCCTCGTAAGCTCCTCACCTCTGAGGCGTCACAAATGCTTATATCAGCTGTTTACTTATCAATGTCCGAACACACAGAAACAGTTCGTTCCTTTGACCATCTGTGTCTGGAAAACGCTGAATGGCGGTGTTCATGAGTGTGCACGTGAGTGTGTACATGCTCATTATGATGTACTGGGTTAGAGGTAATCAGAATATCTGCTCCAGCTAGAGGTTAGTTGGATGGCATTATTACAGAGAGGCTTATTGCTGGTGTTGCCATGATGCTTTAGTGAAACTCATTCTGAAAAAAAATAAAACAAAATAACTTAAAGGTGCCGGAAGCAATTTATGGTAAACGCTGTTGCTGTTTGAAATCACCAAAACAAACACGCCCCTACCCAAAGGGATCACTCCCCTATCTTGATGCCTCCGCCACCCACATTCACGTACACACTATGCAACACAGGCAACAACTAAGACGGAATCCGCGGTGCTTGCCGCCTGAGGGTATTATGTAAGCAATGTGTGTCTATAGCTAGGTTTCCATCCAAAGTTGTGAATTTAACTTATGCACAAATTTGGAATATTGCATAAAACCTTTGCGAATAAAATTACCTGCGTATCAGAGCGCGCTGACGAAACAAAAACGCGTTACCTTGTTTTCAGAGGCGGATACCTGCTGTTTGGGATCGCAGTCGTGTAAGATAATTATACCATTTTTTTTTTTATCAGATTTTCTTATCCAAGTTTGTCTGACTCAAACGAGCGCATTTTTAGATTTTATACGCATCTTGCTGTTTCCATCCAGCAGTCTTTTATGCAATATCCCAAAATGCACATAAAAATAGGTGGATGGAAACCTAATTTAGGTCAAATTTCGAATTGTTATTTAGCTCCTCCACTCCTTCGATGGCAAATTCATCCCTTCCATCCCAAAAAACAAATAGTTTGCATGAACAGCTCCCTACATAACACAATAGTCCAAGTAACTAATATATTACAAATGTGACAAGATTAAGTGTTTATATGGATCACTAAAAGGGGAACCAAAAGGAAAAACAGAATGTTGTCTCACTTTTCGGACACACTTTGGGAGCTGTGCAGTGAAGGAGGTTTAGACATTTCAAGCTCATAATAATAATAACAATAATAATGTAAATGAACAAACAAGCGAAGATGACAGGAGTATATTCAAGAAAACGACAGCATCTTTGTTCTGTGAAACACACAAAACCAACATTACTCATGTATCGAGAAGAAATATAGCCATCTCGCCGTCCGTTTCCAGGCCTTCCCTCTCCTTAATGTCCTCCAGCACTGGAAAGCTTCTCCGATATTAACGCGGGTTCTAACTCTTGCCTGATCGTAACCCTTCTTTTTAAGTTTATACGCCCCTCACTGCTGATTGGCTACAAGTGTGTTTTGGTGCTCAGTCCGATCCACTTTTCAACAACGATTTTCAAAAAACACTTACTACACCAGAAGATTTGATTTGTAGTGTCTGTCTGTCTGTCTGTCTTTTAATGTATCGTTCTAGAGATATATCTGTCTTTCCAATAGTTTTTTTTGTCTGTCTACGATGGTACACAATGTATATTAAGATATTTTTACTAGCATACACTGTATGCTACCTTATTAAGCTAATTAGTGCTATTTATGAATAGAAAGGGCTCTTATTTTTCAAAACTTTTAAACAAGGTCAAACTATCCATCTATCTATTTCCCTGATTCCTGATTTATTGTCCGATTGTTATTCTACCTACCTGTTTGTATTCATCTATACTTCCATTTAACAGTCTATGTATCTGTCTCTTTGTTTGACAGTCTTTTTCCTTTGTCTGTCTGTCTGTCTGTCTGTCTGTCTGTCTACCTGTCTGTCTGTCCGTCCGTCGGCTCATCCATCCATCTTGTCCTAGACCTGCTGCAGTGGATTTAAAGCGTTTGTTCTCTGTACTTGTAATCCGATTTTAATGACAATGCGAGAGAGGGAGGACCCCTGCTGCCGTTATGTAATCCTGTTCAGCATGCACCTTTGTCTGCCAGCAACTTTCTGTCACCTTCTAACAAATGATGCAGTCTCTTTGTCACTCTCGCTTTCTTTATGTTTCTCTTTTTTATTTGTTTTTCCTTAATAACGGCTGTATATGGTAGCCCCTCTTTAACAATACAGTTAATTAGCAAAGCAGCAGCTGCCTTCCTTAATAAGATATACTTTACATATATACACACAAACATGTGGGGCCAATATGTGGGCATGGCATGCTTTCGTCTGCATGTGAATGTGTCTGTGTGCTCACACGCAGAGCTTTGTCTGTCGTGAGTGGATCGGGCACGGAATAAACTGTTTCTAAGCAACAGTCGCATCTGTAGAGTTTTGGTTCCTTTGCCCCACTTTATACCTCTGCAACCTCTCCAGCAGATTCATATTGATCCCAGATCTCCGCACTAATACTTCAAAACAGTCTTACATTTTAATTAAGTCTAAAACAGTGCCTGTTACTTCATTAGCAGGTTTGGAATCAAATACTTCTCCTACCTGACAGATGGCTGATTTTACAGGTTTAACGGTAGACTTGAGCTGAAGTTAGTAAATGCTGTTTAGATTTAGCTCAGGTGTCATATCACAGCTGTAGAAAGATGTGGACTCCATCATAAAGCAGATGTCATCTAGGAATGTGTCAGTACAAAGTGGGATTTTTTTGTTTTGTTCCCCAAACCAGTTCAGCGCAAATTCTGCCCCTCTGCCGATTCTATGACATCTGCTTTATGATGGAGTCCAAATATTTTTGCAGCTGTGATATGATACTTGAGCTAAATCTAAAGGTAAAAAACAACATTCACTAACTTCAGCTCAAGTCTACCTTAAAACTGTAAAATCAGCCATCTGTCGGTTAGAAGTATTTGATTGGATGCAATTGACTAAAAGATAGATGTCAGCAACGTTTCGACTATAGTCAGGGCTCCACTGAAGAAGACTTGACTGGTTGAAGCTTTGCACTGTTTTTGGAAAACTTTCTGGAGCTTTATTTTTTTTAGTCTGCAGATATGTATCTTTTTTGTTTACATACTCTGACCAAAGTGATTTGAATGTACCTAACATTGTAGTTATGACTTCCCAGCTCATAATGAACTACCTTGGGAGACTTAACTTAACACTAAAACGCCAGAACCTATGTGATACCCAGGGTCATTGCTTGAAATAATGGGGTCCAGGGTAAACCCCACAAAATATTTTGAAAACACATTTATGTTCCAACAATTTTTTTATACCATAATTAAAAAAAAAAAAAATCATTGATGTCTATTTGACCTCCCTCAGGTAATGGATCCATCCTGCTGTGTGAAAAGTGTTTACCGTTGGTGGTTGAATTAAAATGCTGGATATTCATAACAGTCAGCTCAAATAGATGTGCTGACTCAGTAAGTCATTCTGCTGAGATATCAGGTGCAGAAGAGGTGATTGTCTTTGAACTTTGCCCAGTTTTCAGTCACAAAGCAAAGAACTGGATTAGGATAGAAGCAGAGAGGAATCTGGATCGGACAGAAAAGCTTTGAGCCACAGGACTAACTCTCAACTACTGTGTGATTCAGGCTGCTGGTGTCATGCCAAATCCAAGTACCCATTCAAAATGGAACCCTCTTGGACCTCTGAAGAAGAGGGATGGTGGCCGGTCCGGTTATTATATTCTGTTTGGTTTTTGATCAGAAATATTTAAATGGATTCTTCTTAACCATCTAAATATGTAAATGTATGCGTTTAAAATAGAGCATCACAATATTACCAAAACTACAAAAAAGTCAAATGAAACATTTTGGGATTTAAAAAACAAAACAAAAAACTTAGATTTAGCAAAGTAACTAATTAGCTTCTAAGTCAGCATATTGCTAGTAACCACTGAAACAAATCAAATTAATAATTAAAAAAAATATACATTATTATTATTATTATTTATTCCTTTATTTTTTGTGAACCTTTGAACAGGGTGTTGGTGTGTAACCATTTCTTATTTTGCTTAAAGATAATATTTTTTTAGTTTTTTAGTACTGCCCTACAGAAGTAACATAAGATATTTTCATTTTTTCATGTTTCCCAGAAGACAAAATAGGTACAATTTACCCAGGTCATTGAGCTCATAGTTTACATCCTCTCTTAAAGGGTAATTAATGCATGTGAAGTTCAAACAATCTTTGCATAAATCCATTATATTAAATGTAAATGTTGCTGCTGTGCCTTTAATAAAGTGTTGTATATTGTTTATAGTAATATATAGTGATGTTTCTGTCTCTGTCAATATTAGCTCTCTGTGAATGAATGAGAGATGTCAGTTCATGTTTTCCCCACAAAGTTTATTTCGTGCATTAATCTTCATTGTAGGTAAGAAAATTACTAGTTAAAACATTTGTATCAATATTTTTATGTTAGGATCAATCCTTTCGATATGTAACATCAGTATTGCAAGTATTTACACTTGTTTTTGCACTTACTGTAACGCTAACCAAAGGAAGGGAAAAAAATGATGCTGTTAAATATTTTTAGTGCGTTAAACAGAAAATATTCATAGCAGAAATTAAAGCGTTATTTTTGACAGCCCTGTTATATTATACCACGCTATATACATTGCAGTACTGTTATGAGAATATTTATGTGATCAGCTAACTATCAGCTTTGTGACCTGGTATTACACACTCCTGTCCATTGGAAGGTCCAGAGGGGTTGAACGGGGTCTTGGATTTGGCAAGACACATACACTAGCACGGATCACCAGGTGTTTGACTCATTACTAGATACATGTACAAAAAGCCAAGATGGGTCTGATTTTTTTTTTATGATATGTTTTTTTTAATAATTCAGCAAGGCAGATTTTTACTGGCTTTGCAGAAGATTTGGGGTGTATACCACGAACATATCTTTTTTGTGTTGGAGTGGAACTTTATGGAGTTTGGGCTTCATCTCTCGTGGGTGTGCAGTGTTGAAGTGTGTGGGGTGTTAGACAGCGGAGTGTTCTTGTGGTAGATTTGATGTCTGTTGAGTTCAGAATAAAAGTAACTCTGTAGAGTTGCTTTCCTGTGGGAGTTCAGAGGCTGCCAGAGTCCTCTGCCCTTTTCAAAAAAGACAAGCACAGAAAAAAAACAAAAAAACATCGTCCTTCCCCCTCTCGCACACGCAGGTATATTGTCTTATGCCCTGTTTCTTTGACATTCTATGCTTCGAAATCCAACAGATGGCCAGAGATGTGCCTTTCATTTCCAAATCCTCCGCAATTCTTCTGCATACATGCAACAGGATAATCAACTCTAGAACCTTCTCTCACTCTCTCAGCGTATGCCAGAGTAAGTTTGAACGGTCTGTTGCTCTATCACGTCGTCCTCCGCTCACCTTTAGCTCCGGTCAGCTCAGGCTTGTTTTGTTTCTTCAATGTTTGCAGAGAAGGGAGGTGTTTGGCAGCTCTGACCCCACACTGGGTTCATGTAGTTTACAGACACACACACACTAATTAGGTCAAATTAAGTAAAATAGGAGTAAATTAGAAGTATTGACAAATCAAATAAAGCCTTTATCTCTCTCCCTCACTCACACAGACTCATCCAGAGAGATTACTTGGGAAAAGATTAATAAAGTCAAATCCTTTTGCATGGAATACTGCCACAGACTGACTTAAGATCATGATTAAACATATCAAGAAAATATTGTCTTGTCCTTTCATCTGTAGCCCCTCAGTCCCAGCTGAGATGGTTGAGACATAACTAAAACTGTAAACTTTGCAGTAAACTATGTAAAGGACACTAAAGATGTAAAGAAGGCAGTAGTGTCGAGGTTTAGCTCTAAAATTGTAAACTTTACTTGAAACCAACAAATAGGGTTTATGTTTGAATGGTTTAAATTTGACTAACGAAGACAATTTTTAAAACAAAACATTAAACTTTACAGTAAACTTGTGAAGGACACTGAAACGGTAATCAAGCCTGGTAGAGTTGAGGTTTTAGCACTAAAATTACTTATTGTAAATTACCATATAAGCTTGCTTTATTATGCTGTAAGCAAGCCATTTTATAAGTGAAATATGACACTTTACAGTAAACTTTCGATAAAGGG
Source organism: Meda fulgida (assembly GCA_030578275.1). Classification (NCBI taxonomy): domain Eukaryota; kingdom Metazoa; phylum Chordata; class Actinopteri; order Cypriniformes; family Leuciscidae; genus Meda; species Meda fulgida. The sequence goes on along the minus strand of CM060617.1, from coordinate 7,873,305 downwards.
CAGTAAAAGAGTAAACAGCCAGTAGAGTTGAGGTTTTAGCAATACAATTTTAAACTGATTGTAAACTAGCATATACGCTTCTTAAAATTGCACTGCAGTGCAAACAAGCCAATACAAAATATAACAGTAAACTTGCAACAAAGGGCACTAAAACTGTAAACAAATCAGCAGGTTTTAAGTTTTAGCACTAAAATAATCAAAAGAGGGTCAGTGTTTGAAGACTAAAACTGAAAATTATATTTACAACCAGATTTGTGGTTTTCACATTTTAAATTGTAAGCTTTACTTTAGGAAAAATTCAAGGTTGAATTTTAAAACCTAAACCAGTATATATGCAAATTTTATTAAAAAGACCTCAAAAGAGCTCAATTTGGCACAGACACAAACCTAGGCTAATTGCCTGTTGGCTGTGGGCCTGTTGATATTAGTAGTAACTTCTGTTGTAAAGGGTCAAGAAAAAAAGAATGATCCCATGTTTGCAAGTCAGAGGTCAGCACTGAATGTTAGGGTCAGTGTAATTGCTGCAGTGTGTGTACTAGCCTAGAATATTTATTGAATCAGAAACTCTTTTCAAGGTCAGCAAAAATTAGGCATCTTCTCTTTCTCATTGTCTCTCGATCACTTAATTCACTATCTTCAACTCTTGTTTCTTGTGTGTCACACACATGTATAGAAAGAACCAGAAAAAACTGTTGAGTGGTTTATTAATTCTGAGCCCGGAGAAGGCATTAAGGATGAGATTAAGTTGAGACCTTGTGTGTGTGTGTGTGTGTGTGTGTGTGTGTGTGTGTGTGTGTGTGTGTGTGTGTGTGTGTCCGTGTCCGTCTGGGGCAGAGACGAAGCATTACATCCTCATATCAGGTCAAGAGAGATGCTGTACTCTCTCTCTCTCTCCTGCTTTCTCTTCCTCCTTTTCTCGCTAGTGTTGATGTCATAGTAATTGTATCTATCCTGTTACAGTTCTTGGTAGTTGCTGAACATAAGTATTGCACTTTGAAATTAGTTCGATACCATTTGCAGACATGAATTATATTTTCATTAAGTCATGCAGCTTGAGGTAAAGGAGTAATGGTGTTGCTTTTGTTGGACTCACAAGTTTGCTTGGTTTATTAATGAACAGGTCATAAAAATATTCTGGTTTTATAATAAAGGATGGACCTGAGCCATAATGTCTAATGATGTTGAAAAATGAACTACCTGTGAACTGTTTGGTTAAATGAGCTTCTCTGTACATGGCACATTTTAGACCAATCTGGCTCAACCAATCAACTGTTGCCGTGTGCATAAACTGCTATGTCTTACAAGTTAGTCATCAATTTTTTTTCTTCAAAACTTTTTTAACTTGTTGAATAAAAAAGTTGTTTTGTCTATGTTTATCCACCTGGCCCCCTGAATCAGTAGTTAGGCCACCAAAGAGTGTGCATTCTGTTACATAAGCAGCATCGCAGTTATTGTCAGAGCATAGAGGATTCTGGGAGAGTCCCTCTGGCAGGTCACATGCTGAATTCGGAACTGCATACTAGTATACTACTCGTATTACTTTTACCATATATTTCTATGGCAGAAAATAGCAGTTTGCTAGTATGCCAATGTTGCTAGGTTTCAAATTCAGTAACATTCTCACTAACAACAAAGCTCTTACTGTGACTAAGGGCCTGTGGGAAATACAGACATTTTGACTAGTCAGGGATATGCAGTGGTACAGATAGAGGGCAGAGGATTTGTAACTTTATCGACACATGTTCGTGAAATGACAAAGTTTGCATAAATGTTTATAAACTTATAAAGGTCACAATGAAGCTAAAGAGGTCTGAAGTGTCCTCTACACCTTCTTTTCATCCTTTCATCCCTCTATCCCCTCTATCATTCTCTCTCTCTGTGTACAGATTGTGGTGAGTAAGCTCTTTAATCTCTCCGTCCTGCTCTCATTTTCTCCTGCCGTGAGTCGACTGCTAACATCCCCTCCAGCTAAACCGTGTGTGTGTGTGTGTGTGTGTGTGTGTTCGGAAAAGCTCCTTGAGTCTCATCAGGAATTCACCTAGAGTTACCTATGCACCAAACACACACTTTCTCTCAATACTCACAAAGATGATTCATATCACTTTACACAAATGGGGACATCCTCTCCCTTACAAACACTCACACACACACATACTATGCGGCGATCCCCGCTCAAGAGAAAGAGATATTAATACGCACTTGAGAATACACTTAAACGCTCCCTTGTGTTCTTGTAAAAGCTAGTGTGTTTGTGTGTGTGTGTGTGTGTGTGTGTGTGTATGAGCACAGACTGCAGCCTGGCAGGAGGGTGATTGGAAATGTCGCCTTGGCCGCTACACCTCTTTGTTCTCTTTTCCTTTGGGTGAGTTCAAACATTGCTATGCCCTACTCACTTTATTTTGGGTCATTTTTGTGTTACTTAAGCACAGAAATGCAGGTTTATGGTTCTTAAGGTTGTTTTATCAAATTAAACTTTTGCGTCCGATAGCTTCTTTGTGTCTTGAATTCAAGTTTTTCAACTTGTGTCTAACTTGTGTCTTGTGTGTAACTCTTTGTAAAACAAACAAACTGGTACGTTTTTGGGATCATGTAATCCCATGTAACATGTGAAATGACCTCAGATTTCAAATGCACCACCCAGGATCACATGATCAAATGTAATTTATTCCTGTGGCTGAATTTTTCAGTGCCCATTATTCCAGTCTTCAGTGTCACATGATTCTTCAGAAATCATTCTAATATGCTGATTTACTGCTCAAGAAACATTTATTATATATAATGACATCACATTCTAAATACATAGAAATTATTAGGGAGTTGGTCCCCTCTTTGCAGCTAGAACAGCTTCCACTTCTCTGGGAGGGTTTTTCACAAGATTTTGGAGTGTTTCTGTGGGAATTTTTTCCAATTCATCCAGTAGAGCATTTGTGAGGTCAGGCACTGATGTTGGGTGAGAAGGCCTAGCTCGCAATCTCCGTTCCAGTTCATCCCAAAGGTGTTTGATGGGGTTGAGGTTAGGGCTCTGTGCGGGCCAGTCAAGTTCTTCCTCACCAAACTCATCTAACCATGTCTTGATGGACTTTTGTGCACGGGGGCACAGTCATGCTGGAATAGAAAAGGGCCTTCCCCAAAGTGTTCCCACAAAGTTGGAAGCATAGCAAAGTCCAAAATGTCTTGGTATGCTGATGCATTATGTTTTCCCTCCACTGGAAGTAACGGGCCAAGCCCAACCCCTGAAAAACAGCCCCATGTCATTATCCCTCCTCCACTAAACTTTACACTAGGCACAATGCAGGCAGGCAGGGAACGTTCTCCTGGCATCCGCCAAACCCAGACTCATCCGTCAGACTGCCAAAGAGAGAAGTGTGATTTGTCACTCCACAGAACACATGTTTCTATTTCTCCAGAGTCCAGTGGAGGTGTGCTTTACACCACTCGGTGATGTAAGGTTTGCATGCAGCTGCTTGGCCATGGAAACCCATTCCCACTGCACAGTTTTTTATGTTGATATTAATGCCAGTGGAAGTTTGGAACTCTTCAGCTATGGAATCAGCAGAACGTTGGTGACTTTTACGTACCATGTGCCTCAACACTCAGTGACCCTGCTCTCTGACTTCACTTGGTCCTCTGCTTCGTGGCTGAGTTGCTGCTGTTTTTAAACATTTCAAGTTTCCAATAATAACACTTACAGTTGACTGTGGAATATTTAGCAGGTATCTTAAAAACAGGTCCTGCGATAAAACAAAAAGTAATCCCAATCTAATACATTCTGTAAAACAATTAAACCCTGTTTTATGGCTCCACAAAATGCACATTTGTCAACAACATCCGAATTTATAACAGAAACAAAAGTATTGATAGCTATAGCCCCATACAATACTGTAAATCACCGCTTTGCTTGTTCAATGGTGGTTTTTATATTACCCTCCAAACTGGCTTATCTTCTTCTTTTAAACCAAACCTTTCTCGCCACACAGTGTCTTTCTTCTCATTTAATGCCACTTTATTTAAAACAAAACTTTATTAACAAAACACCTATACAACAATTTTCCTGCAACCAAACCCAAGTCCAAATCATGCAACCCTTTTAAATCCAGCAGAATACCGGACATACCCTTTAAATATGGTGAAATGACAATTTTCGGAAAGGTATCTCTCATATTTGGAACCAGCCTTCCATTACCAAAATTTTGCAACATGATTAATTCTTCCTCTGTTAATCTTGCTTTCCACATTTTTAAAATGACCTCAGTTTGACGTGAAGACCTCTGGCCTAATGCCGTGGCCAATGCAGATACATCACTTAAGTCAAGTCCTACCACATCAATTAAATCTCTTAGTTTTACCATACCAGAGCCAGATAGCCTTAGCGAAAGACCTGGGAAACACTCATTTGATAAATCAAAACGAGCTCCTTTGACCAAAGGCTCCTCGAGCAACCAGAATAAAGAATCTGTCTTTCCATTCCTGGTAAAAATTAAAATGTCCCCACATTTTAAAAAGTCTATGGTAGAAAGAAGGTAAGTCTTTTAAATTCAGCTGTTTATGATCCATAAGTATCAGAGTTCTGTTAAGTCCAAGTCTATCAGTCTTCTGTAGGAAAATCTGGGCAACTTTTCTCCATACCAGATTTTTTTTAGAACCAGTTAATAGTCTCTGGATAAATTGCAAGCAAAAAGTTGCTAGTGTACTTGGCAGGTGCACCATTCCTTGGCCACCGCCTTCCACAGGTAGAAAAAGTACACTTTGGGAATGCCAATGGAGCCGATTCCAGAAAAAGTTCACAAACATTACTTGCAACCTGGAAAGCAAACTGGGAGGAGGGTCCACACATGCCAATCTATGCCACAATGTTGAGGCAGTCAAATTGTTAATCTTAAATTGTTACATTGTTAAACCTCTAAAGGATAGTTTTGGATGTATCCACTTCCATTTCTTTAGTCTACCCTCTATTTTTTCAACCACCCCAAAACAATTTTTTCTTTTCTCTTGATCAATGGAAATGAGTCCTAGATTGATACCCAAAAGGCCAGCAACTTCTATTATGTCCCGAGCAAGAACAATATTATCTGAAACAGATTTACTAGGCACACAGTATGTTTGGTCAGGGTGTATAACCTGCCCCATCACCTCTGTTGGCCAGAGCCTTAGAGAAGACTTTCAAATCAGAGCATAACAAGCTCACTAGTCTCCAGTTCTTAAGTTCTTGCAAATCGCTTTTCTTTGGTAGAAGAGTAATCTCTCCGACAATTCAGAACTGAATTGAGAACACCCAAGAAATCCTCACCCATCACCTCCCAAAAGGCTTTTGCTCAACAGTAAATTCAACTGAAAGATCATCGATACCAGGCGCTTTTCCGCCCTCCATCTTCTGCATTGCATTTCAAAGCTCTTGCTCACACAAAGGCCTCTCTAGCACTGCCTTTGACTTCTGTTGTAGCTTTGGTAGACCCGCATAAAGGCTAGCAGACATTTCTTCATCTTCATCTATAGAACCTCACAGCCCGCTGTCTTATTTCAGATAGCGCTGTCAGCTCTTGCCCATTTTCTGAGCGTAGTGAGTGAATGTATCAACTCTGGCCATTTTCTCGTGCCTAGCAGGTCCGCAATACATAACTTTTTGGACTTAAGGGTATCAATACGACTCTGCTCTCCAGTGACCTCTATTAATGATTGTAACTCCACAATTTCAGCCTCAAGTTTTTCCTTTTTTTTGTGCTATATTTTTTAGAGACACTAAAAGTATACTGTTGACATAACAATCTAATTTCAACTTTCCCATAGTCCCACAACTGGCACAAGTTTACAAAACACTATTTTTTATTTTCTTTAAATTCTTTCCAAAAAAATAAAAAACCTCTTTAAACTTTAAATCACTCAACAGAGAGACATTAAAATACCAATAGGCACTCTTTGACCTAATATTTGCTGTAAAAGATTTACATGTAACAATAGCGTGATCAGAGAAACCAGATGAACTAATTACACACCTTTTCATAATATTAAAATGGTGTTTAGAACAGTATAATCTATCTAATCTGGACAAAGAAATTCAATCATTTTTGTTTGAAAGTATCATTTTTGTTCAAACGCCTCCATATATCACACAATTTATGAGTCTCAATCAATGTTCGTATAGCACGGCTTGATGCTTCATGAGGTTCAGCATGATTCCGATCTAATACATAATTCTCTGTACAGTTGAAATCACCACCTAAAAACAAATACTCATCTGAGTTACAGCTCTGCAAAATTCCATTGAGATTATTCAAAAAAAACCTCTCTCAGCACCATTAGTGGGAGCATATACCTTAATAAGCACAGCATTGAATTTTTCAAATTGTGCTCGTATAGCAATAAGTCTACCAGGAATTTCTTGCTTCACCTCAAAAGAGGCAGGAGTAAAATGTTTAGCAAATAATACAGCCACGCCTCTTCTAGAAGTAATTTGAGAGCACAGCACCACTCCGTCCCATTCTTTTCTCCAGTCAATTTCATTTAGACCATCACTGTGTGTCTCCTGAATGAACACAACATCTATTTGCTTGTGTTTAATTCAAATAACAGTGTTCTTTTATACGCATCTCGTGCCCCATTCGTATTAAGAGTGCCTACCCTCCCTACACTCATTGAAAAGTATGAAAGAAAAATTAAAATCAAAACAAGTTTCAGCATATAGGAGCAAAATAGACTATATCGTTTCAAACCCATCCTCTGCTTGAAGTTCTGATCTCAATTTTGCAACAATTTTCTTTAATCTATATATTTCTTGGACTCTAAACTGTTCTTCACCCTCACCTCGCATTAACATCCCTACAGAGTCAACAAGCATTTTGCGGTCTGGAAAGAAATCTGTAACCTGGACATTTTTCATGTTTTTTTATAAAAATGACCTAACTTTTCCTAAAGAGTAAGCACTACGCCTACTCCTTTTGTCCAAAGTATCACTATCAGAATCTTCAGCAGTACTGCTTTCAACATACTTACGTGCATCACGAAAGCTCACTCTCACTGTAGAACACTCACTTACACGCTAACTCCATCCACTCCTGCATGCGCACAGAGAGAGAGAGAGAGAGAGAGAGAGAGAGAGAGAGAGAGAGAGACTGAAAGCAAGTTTGTCCTTAGTCTGTGAACTGATGACGCCATCTATGAATCAACATAAACATTTTTTTCCATATGTTGTAATAATTATGATCACAACACTTCGTCATTGATTTAACATACTCATTGTTTCTGCTGAAATGAAAACATGATGTTAGCTAAATGCATGATTTGTATTATCTTACAACTGTTACTTTACATTTCTTCCATATGGATATAACTTTGACTCAGTCACCTCTGATAACTGATTACACTTAATTGTACCATAGAAACATGCATTTTCTGTGAAGCTGCTTTGAAACGATATGTATTGTGAAAAGCGCTACTGAAATAAATGTGAGTGTGAATGAACTGCAGCTTTGATCTCTGACCTCTGTCTCAATGATTTGAAACATTTCACACTGAGAGTTGCATTGATTGTCTTGTTGTCAAAAAATATCAGTCATGTTCAATATTGTTGTCTGTGTAACAATAAAAGTTACATTTGAGTTCATTAGAGATGAGTTTAGTTTGGTTGAATGGTTCATTGGAGAATCTTTCAGATAGTGTGTGACAGACGATCTCAGTGTCTCAGTGTGTGTGACAGAGATAAACAGACACATTACTGCTTGTAGTGGAAAGAACATGTTCATAGCCGTAAACACATTGACACATATGCTCACTGCTTTTCTCATCCTATTCCCAGCATGCTTTGGGAGGCTGGTAAACAAAGCCCTGTGGGAGTCTGTCTATATGCTCTCTATCTCACATTACCAAGGCAACAGGGCCGCTCCCTCCGTGAAGATGACATTTCCGGGAACTATATGAGAGTTTGTGTGCGCACGGAAGTGTTTTTATGGGTTTAACATCAAGGCGAATGTTAATACTATATAGAGAAAAATGTGTGGAGGTTTTCCAGGAAAGAACATGTATGTTCAGAAAACACGCATATCAGAAGTAGTCACAAATTCCAGGAAAGGGATGATAATTTATCTCAGAAAATGTTTGTCTTCTCAATCAAACGCTGATCTGTATCTCTCCATTAATTTCTTTCTCAAACATGCATTAAAGACCTGCAGAGGCACTGTTTAGTTGTGTCTCTTGTAAACAACTTCAATAGTTTTTTTCAGTTCAGGTAATATCTAGATTTGTGGTTCTCTAATGGTATTGCTTCTGGAGTCACGTTTTACATTTGACATCCAGTGGCAAAAACATCAACTGATCATCAGTTACAGTATGGATGCGACTGTTTGGTTTCATGATGCAGCATGTTCCAATTTTAAACATTCAGTTTCTGAAAGAGAGAGAAGGTTTTGTGAAATTGCATCCTGACTAGGAAAGAGTTCATACAGTGAATTCGAACAGATTGCTTTCTATTCCAGAGACATACTGCCTAGAGATCTGTATATGGTACGTTCTTGAGTCTCTGGGTCTTGTGATGTTTGTCTGAGATGTGGAATATTTTTTTCCTTCTCCCTATGTGGAGAGGGAAGAGAGTGAGAGAGCAGAGAATGAAGGAATGCTACGCGTGATATGCTAGACTAACTTTAGCGTTCTGTCCTGTTTGTGTGTCCGCTCTGGAAATTCCCAGGTCCTCGACACCACTACGAAAGCTCTGAAGAGGGAGATCCAGGCACAGGCAGCGGTAGAAAAGGTCAAGGGCCATGTGTAGCTGGTGATGTCATGGAGAGAGCAGAAACATGGACTGTTTATGAGTGGAGGGCAGTGGTTGACTAGACAGCTTAGGAATACTCTCTTTCTCAGTGTTTCTCTCTCTTCTCTTCTCTTTCTTTCTGCACACACACATTTATTTACACTGTTGTTGTGACCTTATAAACCACCAGCACCTGTGAGGCAATGTATATACTGTATTAAAATCAGCATAAACAGCTCAAAAATGTCTGTCTCATGTTCAAGCTTTTTGGCACACGATAGTCATTTAAAAATATATTTAAGTGTATCGGTTTTGTCTTTCTTGTGGCACGAAACAGAATTGGAGATATAACGGTTGTTTTCAAGTCAGGTTTCCTAAATAGAAAGCCTTGTCTGCCATTGGTCAAAAAATATGTCCAAAACCAATGTCTTTGGTTGAGTTAGTCATGTCAAAAAAATAATAATATTGCAATTCCATTTGATACCAGTAGTGGTGCATAAATTACACAATTTACCTTTGAGATTGAAGAGGATAAATTATAGAATTTTTTTTTAAACAAAGTTTCTGCCAAAGTACCATAATTAGGCCATATTTACTTCTACTATAAATTTAAGTAAACATTGGATTCAGGATTGTTAACTAAAAATAATTTTGGGTAATTGAAACAAAGCTGAAATAAAATATAAATATTAGATTTAAAACTATGGCAACTAACTGAAATAAATTTAATTTGAAGTAATAAAAATACTAAGCTAAAACGGAAATAAAAATAGTTAAATAAAATATTTGAAAAAACAAACTAATAAAAATGACAAAAGCAATAAACAAAAAATACTAATAATAAAATGAAAACTGAAAATATAAAAATAAAAAGCTTATTCCAAATATTAATAAATACTATAATAATTATAATTAATACTGAAATTCCTCCTTTGCATAAAGAGCATTTCAATTCTCTGTCAGGTTGTTTAATTTATTTAGGTTTATTGTATCGATAATAATATCTATAAGTATGTTAAGAGAAATTAAGGGTTGTTTTACTGAAGTGGACTTGTTAGGTTTTTTTGAAAACATTGTTTTTTTTTCACTGGCACAAACTGGCACACTTGAACTGAATGGTTTTGTTATGAGATCTGGGAGAGGAGTGGCAGCATGAGCGAGATAAACTCTATAAAGAGCTATAAATCGAATTTGAGACACTTTGATTTAAACGTACCATTAGGTGCCTCTTGGGAAACGCCTTTTGTCCAGCTGAGATGACAGCATGCAAGCTTCCAGATAACACTAATAGTGCACCAACTTTCCTGTGAAAAATGACTTCATGACTTTGTTATCTTTACATTCAGCGTTAAGTGAGAAGAGAGAAGTGTTGACTACAGACTAAGAAAATGCCTTTGATTAAACACCCTCTGTAAGATTGCTCGTTAGGCAACCTTTAATTAGACTAACGAAGAAGGCGATAATTAAAGTTACTCTCGCCTCAGGAGCTGAGACGTACAACCCCCATGCAACAACAGGAAGTCACAACATGTGACTTCCTGTCACTCACACCTCTGGTTAGACTGGTGATTTTAAATCATCTGAGAACTTTTTATACAAAAAGTCACACGGGTGGCACATTTTAAAATTAGAATGTTTTTATTGCTTTATGATTTCTTGGCTCCGTTCTAAGCTAACTTACGCAAGAATGCAGTAAGTTGAGAGTGACTACATTTATTTGCGAAAGCGACTACTATATTATCACTCCATGTCTGTACAAAGTCGTCAATCCCAGAATTGAGATGGGAAACGTGGTATCCATTGCAATGCAGCAAGCAAAATGTTTAGAAACACTTTGATTTGAGCTAATTTTGATAACATTAGCAACATAGCAAACATATTTTGTGTATGAAACTGCTTTTAAACATTCTCTGGACCGTAATGTGTGAAGAAACTATGGTGGAAAGAGAAAAAAATGAAAAAAGGGTTGTTGTGGACACACTGCTGACACCCATTTATGTTCAATCACCATGTAAAAGTGAATTTTGTATAATAGGCCCCCTTTAACAAAACAATAACTTTTGAATGGTAGTGTAGAACACTGATTTCATCAGTGAACAATATACATGAGAGTTTGAAATCTTTAAAGTTTGGTTCTGACATCAAAAACTAAACAGACATTGAATAAGCTGACTGAAGGCCTGTAAAGGTCTTTATATGCAGTGAAATTCTTAGTATGTATGTGGCCTCTGATGTCTCCTGGTCATCACACTTTTTTTTTTTATAAAGACATAACATAAATATACAGTAACAGAACTCTCAAACTCTTTTTCACTTGCCAGACTCTTTCTCTCTTTCTCTCAGGTTGTGGTAACAGTGCTCTGAGCTTTGATATGTACCAGGCCGGCTATACCGCCATCACTAATGTGGATTACTCCAGTGTTTGTGTGGAGAGCATGGCGGAGAGACACAAGGACTGCGCTCAGCTCAGCTGGTTGTGCATGGACGCCCGTCGACTGGCTTTCTCTGACGGTGTGTTTGATGTGGTTTTGGAGAAGGGAACTCTGGACGCCATGCTGGTGGAGGAGACCGACCCGTGGAAGGTCTCCGAGAAGGCGGCCCGACTGCTGCACCAGGTTCTCTTAGAGGTGAGGAACGATTTTGACTTTGAGGGGCTTCAGCTGTCTGAATTCTGGAGACTATTGGGTTCTAGATGGATAAAGGTGAAGAATGTCATTTCTTAATTGCTAGTGACACTAGTGGAAAAGAAAATTGGTCTGACAAACAGGTGGTCCTTCCCCAAACTTACACAATTGGATGAGCCAAGAGTTCCTGTTCCATTCAAGCAAAAAAGAAATAAAAAGCAAAAAAGCATAATCTTTGAGTTACCTTTAAAGGAGAACTCCTGTCAATTTTAACATTGAGCTAATTTTTTTGTACATTTGGAGTGCTGTCAGTACAGAGAAAAACGACAAAAATCAGCTCACATTCCTGTATTTACTTCTTGTTTTCGGTCGAAGTCCACAGTAGTCGATTGTCGAGTTCGCGCACGCGATCTTTGGAACAGGAAGTAAATACAGGTATGTGAGCTGGCTTAATTAACATAATTTGTATTTATATCTTTCATATCTATTGCAGTCAGATTGACTGTGGTCACTCTTAATAACACCGCTCACATGGCTGTGCACTTGTAATGACAAATCAAGGATGTTACGAGGCTAAAAGCAGGTTTAGAACTTGCCTCATTGAAGTCTACAGGGTGCGAATATTAAAAAGCCGATAACACGGTGTAGGCAACACCGATTTTTGTCGTTTTTCTCTGTACTGACAGCACTCCAAATGTACAAAAAATGAGCTCAATGTTAAAATTGACTGGAGATCTCCTTTAACAGACTTAAGTTTGCTTATGGTTAACATCCCTTACTGATGTTCTGGTAGGGACTAGACAGAACTATCATCTTATTCTTCCCCTTTGAAACCTGGTTATTTGAGTTCCTTAAAGATCTAAGAGAATATTTATGAATAGCTTCAGTTTCTTTACGCAATATGCCTGTCGGTTTCTTCTCACAACACTTGATTCCAGAGGCAGTGTAAGGAGGAAACAGGCATTATTGAAACTGTAACTCTCAATTCTGTTAACATTTAGTAAATAAAGCACCATATTTACTGTAAGTAAAAAGAGCAGTGAAACTATTTGCTGGCAACAGATTTGGGTCAGTTTTTTGAATGTTTGAATTAAAGGGATAGTTCACCCAAAAAAGGACAATTCTGCCATCACCTACTCACCCTCAAGTTGTTCCAAACCTGTATGAGTTTCTTTCTTGTGTTGAACACAAAAGAAGATATTTTAAAGAATGTTGGTAATCAAACAGTTGACGGTGACCATTGACTTCTATAGTAGGAAAAAAAAATACCATTGAAGTCATTGGCTACCATCAACTGTCTCGTTACCAACATTCTTTAAAATATCTTATTTTGTGTTCAACACAAGAAAGTGACTCATGCAGGTAAAAACATTTTCATCTTTATATCAGGAATGATGATTCTAAACAGTCTAAATTTGGCAGCTCTGCTCAGGAGAAGCATTTCACGTATGCCGTATGAGTCAATTTTTACCTCTTGGGTAGAGATTAATTCAACTCTTCGAAATTTGAAGAACTTCCACATCTGTCACATCCCGTAATGAAGATTAGAGGAAAGGAAAATCACAGTACAGATGACATGATGACTCATGTTCAGTGACATAAGGGGCCACAGATGTAAAGTGTTTTTCCCTTTCATCCTTAAATGAGTGATTCAAACTTTGTGTTATTAAACTCATAGGGGCTAAGTGGCTTTCACTCAATCACACAATGCACTACTACAAGAATTATTCATCAGATGTCTCAATGAGTGCCATGCAGCATAAGAACAACCCTGTTTTTTGTGTGTTAAAGGTCTACTAATAGACGTTTTGACTCATAAAACTCATTGGAAATATTTCCGTACAATCTAGCCTTTCATCACAGCAGAAATCACAGTGCCATTTATATTTAATCTCTTTCTCTCATGTTAATAGTGTAACAGTCAGTTCAGTTTCCTCCCTTCATAGTTTATTCATCAGTATGTCAGAGCAGCACAGATTAGGCTGGCAGTGTGTGTGTGTGTGTGTGTGTGTGTGTGTGTGTGTGTGTGTGTGTGTGTGTGTGTGTGTGTGTGTGTGTGTGTGTGTGTGTGTGTGTGTGTGTGTGTGTGTGTGTGTGTGTGTGTGTGTGTGTGTGTGTGTGTGTGTGTGTGGGCTGGTAAACCCTACATTATCGGGACAAAATGTCTCCACAAAAATGGCAAAATCTGAAATCCTTGTCCTTGTGGGTACATTTTTAGGGACAGGTTATAAATCATATTAAGTGATGATTTTTGAAAATGTAAAAATTCAGATTTTTTTTGTGATGGGTGGGTTTAGGGTTAGGGTATAGAATATACAGTTTGTACAGTATGAAAATCATTATGTCTATGGAAAGTCCCCATAAAACATGAAAACACAACATGTGAACGTGTATGTTTTTACACCTATCTAGCCTTAAGAAAGAAAGAGAAAACAATTGTATTGTGCTCTGTTTTCTCCTTAGCAAAGCCAGTTAAGCTGTTTTATGTTGCCAGTTATGAAGGAATAATGTCCTCTCTTCCTCTATTCAGGTAGTGTTTGTGGTAATTTGCAGCTTTAGGTATTAACTCAGAGAGGTTAGAGGAGTCCAGATTTTGGAAGGGAAATAAGTTACAGATTCTGTCATGTTTTAAAACAAAAAGTAAGTAATAACATAAAGTAAAAAGTAATAATAACATTACACACTTTACTTTTAACAATGTCATTATTAACAGATTACTGATAGAACAAAATAATATATTTGGACTTTTTTAAGCTCTATTAAGGTTACACTTCAGCTTCATGCACAAGATTAAAACTAAATTAAAGCCTAAACTCTGAGCTGAGTCTCGCAATTGTGTTATTGTCTGGCCATTATTAGTCATTGATTAAAGTTTAAAGTATATATTAAATCCACTGACAGGTGAAAAATATCAAGTCTGATATCTCTACTTATGATTTGTGCTCATGATAAAAGTTTAAAAAAAGTTAAAATGAGAAAGGAAAAGGAAGTAGTTTGAGTTAGATCTAGTTTTACAGAAGGAAGCTCCATAAACTGGAGATCGTCTATCACCACTGTCTATGAGCATACTGACGTACTGTATGTAATAAATGTCACACAATAAATATGTATATATGCATGTATGCATATATATATATATATATATATATATATAATTTTATACTATAAATAATACATTCATATTTTAAATTCTATATAATGTAGAAATTGTATTGTATTTTAAATGTGTATATACAGGTGAAACTCGAAAAATTTGAATATCCTGCAAAAGTTATAATTTTTTCATGTGTATGGCTTACAGCTTATGAAAACCCCAAATTCAAAATTTGAATATTACAGGAAATCAATAAAAAAAGGATTTTAAATACAGAAATGTCAGCCCTCTGAAAAGTATAATCATGCATATGTATTTAGTTATATATACTAAATATATTAGTTTCACCTTTTAATTTGAATTAGTGACATGCACTAACTTTTGCACGATATTCAAATTTTGAGTTTCACCTGTAATAAATGTATGTATTTATAAGAAATATTACACTAATATTGTACTATTGTATTGTGTGTTTGTGTTTGTGTGTGTGTGTGTGTATATATACCGTTCAAAAGTTTGGGGTCAATTTGTTTTTTTTTTGTTTTTTTTTTAAGAAATTAATACTTTTCTTCAGAAAGGACGCATGAAATTGATATAAAGTGACAGTAAAGACATTTATAATAATGCAAAATATTTATTTTTTAATGAAATGCTTTTCTCTTGGACTTTCAAAGAATCCTGAAAAAATTAATCACTGTTTGCACAAAAATATGAAGCAGCACAATTGTTGTCAACTGTGATAATAATCATAAATGTTTCTTGAGCATCAAATAATCATATTAGAATGATTTCTGAAGGATCGTGTGACACTGAAGACTGGAGTAATGATGCTGAAAATTCAGCTTTGATCACAGGAATAAATTACATTTTAAAATATATTCACATAGAAAACAGCTGTTTTACATTGAAATAATATTTAACAATATTACTGGTTTTTTTTTTTGTATTTTTAATCAAATAAATGCAGCCTTGGTGAGCAGAAGAGACTTCTTTTAAAAACAAAAAAAATTTACCGACCCCGAACGGTAGTGTATATATATATTAAGATTTTACATTATATTTTAAATTGTATATAATTGATCATCATTTTTAAATCTATACTGCAATGAAAAAAATGCATTTAAAAAAATTTCACTCAGAAAGTTTTGTACATTTCACAAATAATTACAAAGAAGAACAAAGAAGTAACACATTAAATCAAATGTGAGATTTGGAGCTAGAAAGATTGAAGTTGTATTTTCTTGTAAAATGTTCTACAATAATCCTTTTTTTTTACAACTTTGAAAAACCATTTAGAAAAACCAATAGTAAAATATTGCGCTGTTGATATATTTGAAGAGCATTTAACAAATATTGGCACAAAGTCAATACTGTCCTCATGACACACACACACACACACACACACACACACACACACACACACACACACACACAATCTAACACATTAAAACAGTCTTAAAACACTTGAAACCATGAAAACATCACCATTTCTGTCTCTCTCTCTCACACACGTAGGTGTGAAATTTATTTTTCTGCCTGACACGCTCCATGAATCACCTACACCCGTTTCCATAGAAACGCAGTCCGCACACACAGGGCTCCCTCCTCAAACACGCGCACACAGACACACACAGAGATTGCTTCGGAGAGTGTCACACTCGCCTGTGGTGAAGAAGTGAGATATTTGTCTGATATTGTGTAGATTCACTCTGCTGACCCTTACAGAGTACAAGCAAGTCTTCAGTCCGTCTTTCTCGCATGTTGGCTTGGCTATATAGTTATTGGAATGAGGACTCTCTTGTTTTTTTATATAAAGCTAATTATATTTACTATAGACTAACCCACACTATTTTTACACCAGACAGACTTTACAGGACCACCTGAGTTGGCTTGTGTGAACTAAAGGAGTGTGTAAAGTCGACAAAGTGTGTAAAGTTGAGTAAAGTGTGTAAAGCTGGAATCTAGTCTTGTACTTTCTGTTGTTTTGACACATGCATGCATACGTTTGCATTCATATCTATATATAGTATGGAAGCGTAACTCTGACACCATTATGATTTATTGCTGTATTGGTTCTTCTGTTGCCATTTTTCAAACAATACCTGTTGCAATATTTTGGTGTGTTGACTCATTTGGTTTGCCCTGGTGAGAATATATATTTCAAATATTATACTTCAAATGTAACATTTTGCATTTTTTTCATTAAAAGGATTATTTATATTTATTAAGTACAATTTACTTAAGTCATCCTTTCATAATGTCAAAGAAATACATCTGTATTTTTAATTTTTTTTTTATCCATCCACACACATAGTACTCAGGAAAATAATCTGGACTCTGGAGTGAATTAGAGTGCAACAGTGGGATTCCGGAAGAAGAAACTTGTAAAAACTGAGTTTTAATAATAATAATAATTTATAAACCTTTAAAGACAGCCTTACTCAGAGCTACGAGGTTGTTAATTGATAGTATGCCTCTGTCAGCATGCATTATTTAAACTTTCACAAAAAAAAAAATCTTGTTTAACAGCGGAATTCGTGGTGAAAACTACATTACCCCTGATGCTGTACAAAAAATTCCACCAATCAGTGAGTCGAAACTAGCATAGCATGGCAAAATATCTATTTAGCTCCGCCCACTCCCATAAAGCACCGCAAATGACGTAATCAAGCCGGTTTCCCTACACTTTCAAAATACTTAAATATTTAAATATATATTTTATTTTAATATATATTTAATTCGATCATGCCGTTTGCAGTGCTTCATGGGATTGTAGTTCTTTCCCCTCACTAAAGCCATTAAGTAGTATGCAGTAGCAGAAAGATAGTGTTTTTGTCTAATTTTTAAATACTTTTTTGTAATGTTTTGATTCACATTAGCAGATTGACTTTGTTCATAGTTATAACTCTTTAACTAATGCTTTTTTGAAATCCTTATCGGAGAAATGAATGGAAAAAATACTTCCAGAACAGCACTGCTGAAAAGTGGACGGGCACTGATGCACACTGTAGAATAGAATACAATAAAATACAAAACCTTTCCAATTAAGTACAGATATCACTTTCTATGAAAGGAAGCACACGCAAACTAGTAACTTTAATGTATCAGATACACACCATTAGTTTTTCCTGTGATTTGCATGAGACACACTCAGGGGTCAGGAATAGTCCAGAAGTTCAGTGCTATCTTGAAGAAAGTCTAAGACACATCTGACTGGTCAAAAAACCTTTTCACTTTGGGCTCAACCTTTATATGTGGACGTGGAGAAAGATGCCCACACACACTCAGTCTCTTACTGTTCTTTAGTTCTTGTCTTTGGTCTTAGCTTATACCTAAAGCTTCCTAATTACAACGCCTAGGGCTCGGTTACATAATACTTCAACAGAGAGAGAGAGAGAGAGAGATGGAAGCAGCTGAGGAGGGAGGCTGCGGATTGGATGGGTAAATTGCACATCAACTCTCATTTTCTGTCTGCTCATTTTCTTCATTTTCCCTCTCCTTTCTTTGCCCTCCGGCTCTTAAGCTCACTCGGAAAAAGGAAACGAGAGAAAGAGTAGAAAGCCAGGATCGAGAGGATGAGCGTCTTATCAGATTTCTTCACTTTAAAGGACTGTGTTCCTGCAGTGATTATAATTTTTAATCAAAAGAATTACGTGATATGCCGATAAATTGCAGTTAATTGCATATGTCAATATTAAAAGAAAAAAAAGTACAATATTTGCAGAAAAACGTCCCAAAATGAATACAAATTATTTTAATTGACAAAGATAATTCAAAGTCATTGTGGTAGATGAAAGTATGATATTAAAAATCGAATTAATGCGTGACAAATTTATGCGTGGAAGTGTGTTTTTTAAAAGCATGCGGTTAGATATTGTGAATTGAATAGAAAAATACAGGGAAAGAAAGAGGGATTTCTATGCTTCCGTCCATGTGGGTGAGCTCATTTATCAGTCAGCTCATCAAAGTCTTGATAGCCCCCTTGTTAGTATCATACATACACAGCAGTGTGCTAACTAGAGCCAGAGTTATGTAATACTGCAGTCATGATTTCTTAGACTCAGAGAAGTCAGATTTGGGCTCATATCAATCAGACATTACAAAATGAAATTTGGGATGTGATAGTCTCTGTGTGTGGGATAAAGTGTTGAGACACATGGAGTGTGAGGGTGCGGTAAACCGTGTATGTTATCTAAGAGTTGTTTTTTTGAGTGATTGTGTGTTCCGGAACAGGGTTGTACACTCTTCAGAATTGAATTGAGAATGTCTTTTAAATGCTAACTTGATTCTGTAATTTGAATTGAATTTGATTTCTGCAAATAGGATGTAGATTTGCAATTTGAATTCAAGGTAGTAGAATGAAATCTATTGAAATTCAAAATAACTCACATAACATTGTTTGTCACAACACATTTTGAATGATGACTTGACAAAGCCTTGTTTGAAAGTTTACAAAAAGGGCCTTACAGATAGATAGATAGATAGATAGATAGATAGATAGATAGATAGATAGATAGATGGATTCGAATTGATCTTCCTGTGGTTTGTGGCCAATTCAATTCAAATTCACACACATCATTTGAAAGTGAGACAGTTCTTTAATTCTGTATTTTATAATCCAGAAATCGAATCTGTGGTGGCTGACCACCACTTTAGGGATCGTATTATAACTTTCTCTTCATTTAGACCCATTTTTGTAGTTGTAATTTGTAATATCTTTAAAAATGTCTGACTTGACAAAACTGACAGCAAAAGTAATTACAGAATGAGGTCGTTATTTAACTTTTATAAACATTTTTAATTATTTAATGCATTGCCAGCACTTGTCGTAGTTAGTTCTTTCTCACAAATACACACACAAAAAAGGTTTAGGGACAGAATAATTATGTTACCACCCCTGTGTCCCGCAGGCTGCCCTTGTTTGTGATTTGTTGTTTGTGTGTGTTTTCATGTGTGAGTGCATACGAGTGCCTGTGTGTGTAAGAGAGAGTTGCAGCTGGGGATTTGAAGAGAGGATTCCGGGACCTGTGTATTTTGTCTTATTAAAGATTTAGGAACTCTGCTGACTGCCTGCAGGCTTTACATAAACACTGACCTGACTGGCAGAGAACTGCTGTCACATACAGATTAAAATGTCATCATCTGACACCAACACCCTGGCAGCCAATGTGAATCGTTTTGCAGGACGCTGTATACATACAGCTTGAAATGAATTTCTTCATCTGAAAGCAGTACATTTTGATAAAAATCCAGAAACCAGCAACCTCACAGCAACCAGCCCACATCAAACTCTTCCTGCCTCTGCTGTAGTGCAAGAAAACCTTGAAGGCAGATTGATCCTGAAGACATTATGGAGATAGATACTGTAGATAGATGGATAGTAGATGGATGGATGTTCTTAGGAGCCAATAATTCACTGCACGAAAACACATTGTTCTTGACACATTTCATTGTTCCATGTGATGTGAAGTTGAACTGGATGGTCGGGGTTGTATTTTCTTTTACCTTTTATAGTTTTGTTCATAGTTTTCAAAAATAAGGAATGCTACCAACCTGTCTGTATTGGCATCTGTCTTATTTGTTGAATTTGCACTAAAATACTGTAAAATTGAATTTGACTTCAACAACAAAAAAGTTATTATATATTGTTACCCTTATTATGCACAATTACATAGTTGCGTTTGATTTTCATGCCTTCAGTATTGTTTTTTTTATCTTAATTATAACAGATATGCAACCCTTTTGTGGCCACCAGCCACCAGTTGTGAACCACTTTTTTTAGGTTGTCTATATATTGCACTAAACTTAAAAGTATTAAATCACTCCCTTTAGAGCTGTCTTAGGGCCATTTCTGTTATGATGCCGGAAGGACGAAGCAGAGAGAGAATCCAATTGCAGCTAATTTAATAAAAATAACAGGAGAAGCAAGGAACACAGGAACACTGAAGCAAATACAAAGACTGACAAACCACAACTGAAACACAGAGGTATAAAAAGCTAAACAAGATAACAAGGGGGCGTGGCTAATCAGAAACACATGGGGAGACTAATCAACAAAACAGGGAACAGCTGAAACATGAAAGGACAGGGGAACACATGACAGACAAGAACAAGATACACAAACACAAAACCCACACCGTGACAATTTCACACAGAACATGTTTTTTTCATTCCACTGCTGTACTTTTCCATTGTTTTCCAATGTAAACTTGCTAGACAGATGTTTGACCATTGCGTTTGCTTCTCGCATTTTAAAAATGCGGCACTCATGTTAAAATAAGTTTACTTATTGTGTCTTAAAACTTGTGTCTAGACCTTGCGCTTTTTGTTTCTCGCTTCACTGACCTGCGTCTTTTAAACGCAACAACACGTTCCGTGTGAATGGCTTCTTACTGATGCATTTCAATGTAGATGTATACAAATTCAGGACGATATTTTAAACAGATTGAAAAAAGAAGGGGAAGAGAGCAGATGGAGAAAATACAAAATGGAAGCATTATTAGAGGCAGAGTAAAGAAAGGGAAAGCTATTTAGTGTAGTGGAAAAGAGAGACATATGGACAGTAGGACAGAGAAACACTATTTCTCTGACCCCTCGGGCGGCCAGGGTGGAGACGACCCCTCGGGCGGCCAGGGCGGAGACGACCCCTCGGGCGGCCAGGGCGGAGACGACCCCTGCTCAGGAACAGCAGACACCGGCTCAGGAACAGCAGACACCGGCTCAGGAACAGCAGACACCGGCTCAGGAACAGCAGACACCGGCTCAGGAACAGCAGACACCGGCTCAGGAACAGCAGACACCGGCTCAGGAACAGCAGACACCGGCTCAGGAACAGCAGACACCGGCTCAGGAACAGCAGACACCGGCTCAGGAACAGCAGACACCGGCTCAGGAACAGCAGACACCGGCTCAGGAACAGCAGACACCGGCTCAGGAACAGCAGACACCGGCTCAGGAACAGCAGACACCGGCTCAGGAACAGCAGACACCGGCTCAGGAACAGCAGACACCGGCTCAGGAACAGACGACACCGGCTCAGGAACAGACGACACCGGCTCAGGAACAGACGACACCGGCTCAGGAACAGACGACACCGGCTCAGGAACAGACGACACCGGCTCAGGAACAGACGACACCGGCTCAGGAACAGACGACACCGGCACAGGAACAGACGACACCGGCACAGGAACAGACGACACCGGCACAGGAACAGACGACACCGGCTCAGGAACAGACAACACATACACTGGCTCGGGAACTGGCTCGGGAACAGACAACTCACACACTGGCTCGGGAGCTGACAACACACACACTGGCTCGGGAACAGACAACTCACATACTGGCTCGGGAGCTGACAACTCACACACTGGCTCGGGAGCTGACAACACACACACTGGCTCGGGAACTGGCTCGGGAACAGACAACTCACACACTGGCTCGGGAGCTGACAACACACACACTGGCTCGGGAACTGGCTCGGGAACAGACAACTCACTCACTGGCTTGGGAGCTGACAACACACATAATGGCTCGGGAGCAGACAACACACACACTGGCTCGGGAACTGGCTCGGGAACAGACAACTCACACACTGGCTCGGGAGCTGACAACACACACACTGGCTCGGGAACAGACAACACACACCCTGGCTCGGGAACAGACACCGGCTCAGCAGCCACTAGAACAGTAGCGGCCACAAGGACAGACACAAACACAGAAACAAACATTGACTCAGGAATATCAGACACTGGCTCCGGAACAGGAACAGACTCTGGCTCGGAAACGGCCATCTTGTCCGTAGACACTGGCTCGGAGGCGGCCATCTTGTCCGTAGACACTGGCTCGGAGGCGGCCATCTTGTCCGTAGACACTGGCTCGGAGGCGGCCATCTTGTCCGTAGACACTGGCTCGGAGGCGGCCATCTTGTCCGTAGACACTGGCTCGGAGGCGGCCATCTTGTCCGTAGACACTGGCTCGGAGGCGGCCATCTTGTCCGTAGACACTGGCTCGGAGGCGGCCATCTTGTCCGTAGACACTGGCTCGGAGGAAGTGACGTGAACAGTCTCGGAGGCGGCCATCTTGTCCGTAGACACTGGCTCGGAGGAAGTGACGTGAACAGTCTCGAAATCGGCCATCTTGTCCGTAGACACTGGCTCGGAGGAAGTGACGTGAACAGTCTCGAAATCGGCCATCTTGTCTGTAGACACTGGCTCTGTAGAAGAGATGTGAAGCGTCGAAGGAAGCTCTGGGCTGGACGGGACCAGCGGCGAACGAAGCTCTGGGCTGGACGGGACCAGCGGCGAAGGAAGCTCTGGGCTGGATGGGACCAGCGGGGAAGAGGGCTCCAGCTCTGGCTCGGCAGGCGCGACGTGAAGCTCTGGCTCGGCAGGCGCGACGTGAAGCTCTGGCTCGGCAGGCGCGACGTGAAGCTCTGGCTCGGCAGGCGCGACGTGAAGCTCTGGCTGGACGTGGCTGACGTGAAGCTCTGGCTGGACGTGGCTGACGTGAAGCTCTGGCTGGACGTGGCTGACGTGAAGCTCTGGCTGGACGTGGCTGACGTGAAGCTCTGGCTGGACGTGGCTGACGTGAAGCTCTGGCTGGACGTGGCTGACGTGAAGCTCTGGCTGGACGTGGCTGACGTGAAGCTCTGGCTGGACGTGGCTGACGTGAAGCTCTGGCTGGACGTGGCTGACGTGAAGCTCTGGCTGGACGTGGCTGACGTGAAGCTCTGGGCTGGACGGGACCAGCGGCGAATGGGGCCCTGGGCTGGACATCACCAACCCAGGGTCGAAGAATGGCCAGCGTGGAGAGCGGTGTCAGGGCTCCTCTCGACCACCTCCTCTACTGAGGCCTCCTCGTGTCCCACGAAACTTGACCAACCGGGTCCCCACAAAAGAGTGGCCTCTCCTTCGCTCGGTGACTGGAGAAGAGACACTGGCGAACATGCTGCTGGATTCACTGTAGGTCGGTCGTTCTGTTATGATGCCGGAAGGACGAAGCATAGAGAGAATCCAAATGCAGCTAATTTAATACAAATAACAGGAGAAACAAGGAACACTGAAGCAAATACAACGACCGACAAACCACAACTAAAACACAGAGGTATAAAAAGACAGGCAAACAAGCTAAACAAGATAACAAGGGGGCGTGGCTAAGCAGAAACACATGGGGAGACTAATCAACAAAACAGGGAACAGCTGAAACATGAAAGGACAGGGGAACACATGACAGACAAGAACAAGATACACAAACACAAAACCCACACCGTGACAATTTCACACAGAACATGTTTTTTTCATTCCACTGCTGTACTTTTCCATTGTTTTCCAATGTAAACTTGCTAGACAGATGTTTGACCATTGCGTTTGCTTCTCGCATTTTAAAAATGCGGCACTCATGTTAAAATAAGTTTACTTATTGTGTCTTAAAACTTGTGTCTAGACCTTGCGCTTTTTGTCTCTCGCTTCACTGACCTGCGTCTTTTAAACGCAACAACACGTTCCGTGTGAATGGCTTCTTACTGATGCATTTCAAAGTAGATGTATACAAATTCAGGACGATATTTTAAACAGATTGAAAAAAGAAGGGGAAGAGAGCAGATGGAGAAAATACAAAATGGAAGCATTATTAGAGGCAGAGTAAAGAAAGGGAAAGCTATTTAGTGTAGTGGAAAAGAGAGACATATGGACAGTAGGACAGAGAAACACTATTTCTGTTTTTGTGTGTGTGTGTGTGTGTGTGTGTGTGTGTGTGTGTGTGTGTGTTGTGTGCCTGAGGCTGATTAGACAAGCTGTGTTTCTCTCCTCATACATTCACCTCTCATCCTGAACGCAGATGGCTGACAGTATGTCCACTCGGTCAAACACACACACGCACACACACACACACACACACACACACACACACACACACACCATGTATCTGCAATTAAATTGTTATTGTTTATGCTTCCAGTTATTGATCAGAGAAGCGAGATGCGATGCGATGCAACACTCATGGTTTGTGTGTCTTGATCTTCAGACTCCCAGAGAAAAATGTGTTTGCTCAGAGGTTGCTCTTTCATGGCTAACGGCTTAGGAATTCTCTCAAATTGTTACATTTAAATATGAGCTCAGATAATTCTCCTTACATAAGTGAAAAAGTTTGTTGACATGCATACTAAGAGTATGGAGCTGTAAAATTCATGACAGCTTGGATAATTTAGCCTTTTCAGATCTGTAAGAATGTGATGAGAAATGATTGAGTTCATAATGAAATCTATTTTGATTGCACACTTCAATATATCGACAAATCTGAGCACAATTCAAGACAATGAGCGCAGTTGACATTTAATATCAATAATCAGTCCTACTCAACTGGATTCGCTTCAGGAACCAGATTTTATTCTTAGCTTTTAGTGGTGACCCAAAATGATTGTTACCATAACGTTACCAACATATTAAAAAGTTACCAAAATTTTTGTACAAAATAAGAAATAAAAATAAGCATTATTAACCTTTATGAGCCCAACAATATGTGAAATTTTTGGCATGGCATGACTGAATAGGAAGTTACCCATTAAGTTTTGAATATGTTTGATTTCTGAATTTCTCCTGAATTTCTCCTGAATTTCTCAACACACACCACGTTTCATTGTTGCATGTGAACCTGTATTTGATATAGTCTAGATTAGACTATTAAGGTCAATAAAAAATGTAGCATCTTTTCCTCCTTTTGCTCTTTTGCTTTTCTAACTATACATAATTAGAAGAGACCTACAATCCAAAAATGGGACTCACATGTTGAGGAGCCACATGTGAGGTTGCCAAAGCCTATTTTACCAGGAGAAAAGTGTTCATTTGTTCTGCTTTTAATATATATATATATTTCTGGAGGAACAATTGAGATAATAAATATATTTATGGGGTATTATATATGTATGGAATAAAAAAAAACATGCTCTGTTGTTGATATATAATGTCCAATAGAAAGAACTGACACATTCAAATCAGAAGTTAATTTAGGCATATTTTCTATATCAGCAGCACCAAGTGCTAAAATCCTCTCCTCATGAATAACAGCTCTCCATTTGTTAAGAGATGGAACTGGCAAGATCACATGCAGGCATCATTCAGACCCGAGGACAAATTTAACAGTGTGAGAGTGAGTGTACGCGTTAAAAGAAGAATCCAGGCCTGAGAACAAAGTGTACGGAGCTCATAGAGGGTGAATTTGACCATGGCATTTTAACTTCAGCACTTCAGCAACATTTCACTTCAGTCCTACAATTAGCACGAGACTAATTTTAGATGCTGTTTTTGGTTGAAGACTTCAAGGACAAACACAAGAAGGCAAACTAAAATGGGGAATTTTGTTTGTGTGCTCATTTAGGTCTCATACAATGTTTCAACCACGGAAAGACGTCAGTAAAACCGCTTGTAAACAATGTCACTTAACGTTGCGTTCACCTCAGGAAAGTTATTCAATGTCCATAGCTCATTAGTTATCAAAAAAATAACACATTTTGTTAAATATATGCACTTTATTATATATCGTCATTATTTAATGTATGTGTGAATAAATCTAGCATGTTTATATGATAACAGCCTTATGTGCAATTTAAAAGTTTGTACAATTTAGTTTTTATTTAAGTGTTTGTATAGATATGATACTAATGATGCAGTGAAATAATAAATATGCTGCACGTGCAGTTTTACACATACACGCTCACACACACGCACGCACACATACTCATTTATCTCATAACTCTGATTTCCTCTTGTCCTCTCCGTCTTTCTCCATCTTCTCTGTCTCTCCTTTTTATTTTCCTACTTAGATTTTCTTTTTTCTTTTTTTTTCAGGGCATTACTCCTTTAATCCTTCATTCAGGATTTATCTCCACTTATGAAAGGACAAAATCCCTCGTTTCTTTTCTCTTATTTTTCCTCGTGTGATCCCTTCAGCACCTTGTTAAGAGGAATTACTTGGCATGTCAGCTCATTTGTTTTCTGTTCATTGTTACTTTTTCTTTGTGTGTGATAGGAAATAACGCACACATATTATATACAGCATATAGATTGGTTTGGATTTGCTTTCCAATAATAAATATGAGAGTAAAAGAATAAGAAGAAATGAATAAAAGAATAAAAAAGAAATCTCTGTAACTCTTTACTTAAAGCCTTTATGAATAATTTATTATAAAGGTGTTCATAATGTACGTTATAAAGCATTATATCTTTTCATAAAGAATTGTAACCAAAGTTAAAATGCATTGTAATATTTGCAGATTCCTTGCTACATCTGAAGTTGGTTGTTTGTCATGTATTTCTAAATGTATACTTTCTAAAGGTGTGATAATGAATAGATGAGTATTAGAATGTGTTATAACTGTGGTTGCAGTTATTAATGAGACCATGAAAAGCATAATTAATGCATCAAAAAATCTTTATAATGAATTATATTTAAAGTGTTACCGAATTCTCTTCAAAAATGTTCATTGTTAATTAATAATGAGTTTTTGTTTATATCACAGTTTTGATCCTTGACCTTTTTTCCATTTCAACATTTTTTTGACAAGATGGACTTTTATGTATATTATACTGTACGATTGCCATGTTCATATACCCATAAAAGGTCATTTGAAGAATATAATGGCACTTCCACTGTTTTTACATGGTATATTTTATTGTAATAACATGGTACCTGCTTATCTGTTGGATAGTTACTGATTATGTCTAGGCGTATGAGTTTTGTTCTAATGAAAAAAGTTTAAATAAGTCTCTTAGCATCTCCAAATGTGTCAGGATGTAAGATACACATGTGGGTTTGTGTCTGTAATCCTGTAAATTGTCAAATTTGTCAAGAGGTCTTGTCAAGTGGAGCGGATTAGCTGGTTCGTGGATGTTTGTTTGCGTGTATATTTGTGCACGTGCAGCCCGTCTCCCACACACTGCAGCCCAAAATCACAGAGACAGACTCAGTTACCACGGAGACGAGAGGCTAGTATCGACTGCAGAGCAGCGTTGCTATGGAAACGCTGGATGCCTACTGGGAGGGGGGCCACCATTAATTAGAGCCAACGAGAGACAGATAGACAGGACGAGAGACAGAGAGAAGACGACAGTTCGCGCTCGGCACAGTTTGTACAGTCAGAGCAGGTTCTGTCCAGTTTTCAGGGAGGCGCTGCCTTCGTTTCTGCATGGATTATAGCAGCATCTCTCTTTCTCTCTTGCAGCTCTTTATATGTTGCCATTATATGTTGGTTTATACTCTTTATTAAGCTTTATTTATTTCTCATTAGTATGCAGTTGTCTAATCTCCATAGAAAAATGACCATGGGATTATTTTATTTGTAAATGCTGTTCTTTTGAACTTTCTATTCAAAGAATCCTGAAAAAAGTATTAAGAAGCGCAACTGTTTTCTGCATTGATAATAATAAGAAATGTTTCTTGAGCTGCAAATCAGCATATTAAAATGATTGCTGAAAGATCATGTGACAGTATAGCGGCTGGAAATTTAGCCTTGCCATAACAGGAATAAATTACTTTTTAAAATGTATTAAAATACAAAACAGTTATTTTAAAGTGTAATAATAGTTCACAATATAAGTGTTTTTATTGTATTTTTGATCAAATATATGCAGCTTTGGTGAGCATTAGAGACTTCTTACCAACCCCAAATCTGAAATCTTACCGACCCCAAATGTTTGAATGGTAAATGGTTCCTAAACTTTTACCACTTTGTTATAAGAATACCATGATACACGCATACATACCAGAGGTACCATAAAACGACCATGGGTTTTTATACTGTGGTATTTTTTTAAATCAACCATGGTATTACTATGGTAGTTTGAAAGTACCATGGGGTACCTTATATAAACTAATGTACATGAATTTCTGTACTATGTTTTATTTTTATTTTTAAAAACCATCTGTGCTGCTGCAAACAGTACTCTTTTTATAGGTTATGTAAATACCATGGTACATGAATTCCAATATTTTGAGATATAGCAAAGTACCATGTCCAGAGAAAATCATAAAAATACAATTGTGTACTGTCTGTCTGTCTGTTTGGCATCAATAATCTTGTATAGCAATATCATTTCCGCATGTGAAATTTGCCAAATGTAATTAGTTTTAAGTATGATGTAATTGTTGTCCCTTTGGTGATGTCAAGCCTGTCCAGCCAATCAGAGAAAACAAAGCATGTTGCATCAAATGATTAGACGAATAGACATTTATGGCAGGAGGTTGGGAATGCAGTGAGGGATAGAGATGTGAGCGTGTCTGATTAGTGCTCTCATTTGGTAGTTCATTAAGGTTTTCTGATGCAGTCATTGGTTTTTATGGGCTGTTTGTGTAAACATTGTGAGTCAAAGCTGAATATTAGCGCACAGATGAACTTTCCTGATATTGCGTCAGCAGCAGCAGCACTGCAGTAGAGCGTCGCTGAGTTTCATACAGTGAAAGAAACACAAAACACTGTCTTTCTATCTCATAGGGAAAATGCTTTACTAGAACACATATGTTTTTCTTTTCAGTCATGATGGGTTTTAGGACTACAAACTTTGCTCACTAAAGCTAAAAAGGAAGGTGTCGGCAGCAAACTTAGTCATCAAGCAAGTGTGTGTGTGTGTGTGCTCTTGTTTTTGTGATTTGTGAGGACACAAATGTGTATAATAACATGGGTATTACAATGGTATTACAACTTGAATGTGATTTATGAGGACATTTCCTGAGTCCTCATATTTCAAATGGCTTTAAAAACATACTAAGCAGTGTTTTATTAGTGTGTGTGTGTGTGTGTGTGTGTTCCAAGTGCTCATCAACTTTTGTAGATGCGTGTCATCAAAATAGTCCCATGATCATCTCTCTTTTCTCTCTGCATAGGGGTTGCTGAGTATGCAGAGCAGATTAGATTTGAATGCTAAGCAGAAAAGTACGCAGGTGCTCTCATCCATGTCTGATGAAAGAGTGAGAGTGTAATAACCATCATATCGCTCCATCCTAGAAAAGAACTAGATAGATAGAAAGTTATGAAGTGTCATATTTTGTCCATAGAAAGTCTGTAATACCTTGAGAAAGTCCATTAGCATACCTGCTTATTTCGAAATAAGTTTCTTGGCACTCTGCACTTGACACTTGTTGATTTTGAGGCAATCAGCTGAGCGGTAAATGTCACGACAGCTCATTCTGGAGCCGTTTGGAAATGACGTCACCAGTTAATGGCACCACAAGAACGCACACAGTCCCTTCAAAACCTTCATTAGCAACTACTCTGAGCTGAACGGCAACAGACAGGGACTAATGTCTGCTAAAGATAATTTCACAGCTTTAACAAGATGAAGCATCTACTCTACGATTGAATATGAAATGATTATAATTATCCATATACCAGCAGTGCCCTTTTCTGCTTGGTTCATGCACACTTCCTGTTGGAATAAGTTTTTTTTATATGATTCTAGTTATTATAGTTTTTATTAATAATTTAAATTAGTTTTAGTTTGTTTTAATGATTTTATGCAGTTTTTTTATTCGTTTTTTAAATATTTCTATTAAGTTTTAATTTATTTTTTATTTCAGTTAGTTGCCAAGGAAGCATTTTAAGCATGCGTCCGTCCGTCCATCCATCCATCTTTCTATCTATATATCTATCCATCCATCCATTCATCTTTCTATCGATTCATTCATCTATCCGTATTTCTATCTATCTTTCTATCTCTGTCTGTCTGTATGTCTGTCTGTATTTCTGTCTCTGTCTGTCTGTCTATTATTTAATTTGATGCCAGCAGGCAAGCACCACTCACATTGGCTTAAGAAATCTAGTTATTTTTGCAGTTGTGTTTGTTGCCACTAGTGGTGCAGAAATTGCGCACTGCACCTTTAAACATTTCCCTAGACTTCACAGTGTCTAGCAGTACTCAGTGTCTACTTCACAGTGTACCTGCAGCTTTCCCAGAGGACATTCTCTCTCTCTCTCTCTCTCTCTCTCTCTCTCTCTCTCTCTCTCTCTCTCTCTGTGTGTGTGTGTCAGAGTGCACATCCTCACACTTGAGTCATGTGTCTGACATTAAAACTGGTTTGACTACCCCCCTCCCAAACCAAACCAGTCCGCTGCTGGGTCCAAATCGTTGAGTGGAATATAAAAAAAGGTTTACTGCACTGTCCTCCCTCACAAACACACACACAAATACAGAGATAGCTCACTGATCTCTGTTCCACATGCTTAGCAACCTTAGCCAGCGACAGTCGCCTATATTATTATGGAAAAATAGCTCATCTGTCTCTCACGTATCACACACACATTTGACTATCTCCTCATCAGATTCATGCTGACAGAGTGTAATGCAGTTTAGAGACTGCTGAGTATGGAGTAGAAACAGATTTTCTGGAGTTTTCCATCTCATTAAAGACCTGACCAAGGTCACCATCCTCTCTCGCTCTTTCTCTCTCTCACGCTCCCTCGTTCTTCCTCTCAGGGGAAAGCTGCGGTGCATGCTGAGTGAGTTGTGTGTATTTGCTTGCTAATAAGAGTGCATTTTCTCTGTAGACTCGCAAATGATGCAGCAGAAATAAAAAACATTCCATGCTGTGTCTTAGAGGAGGTTTAACTTTCCACTGCCGTCCTGAGACCCAATTGACTGCTTATGGGGCTGAACCAGTCACTCGTGACCTCTGCTCATTCACCTTGGCTGATGTGTAGCCTGCGGGATGCAGGTGAATGGGAGGAAGCCTGCCAAGCATTGCTAGTGCTCTGATCGATGAGAGAACACAGGAGTGAGCCTAAGATTGTGTTTCTAAAAGACACTCCCATGGGTTTTTGAGGTTATTGTGGGGATTGTGTTGGTGCATTTAGTTGATCTCTAGGAGAAAAATAAGGTAAATATATACACATTTGTAGATTGTTGCTATGAGCTTTTTCTTCATCAGTATCAAGATTTGGGTTACTAAATACACTACCTTTTAAAGGTTAGGGGTCTGTAATAATTTGTATATTTTTTAAAGAAGTCTCTTATAATCACCAAGGTTGCATTTATTTGATTAAAGCAGTAATATTGTGAAATATTATTGCAATTCAAAATAAATGTTTTTTTCGACGTGTCTTTTCTTCAACCGAATACAAGAGCATACAAGCTAATGTCCAGCATTTTCTACTATGCCTTGTTCCGTTTTACGCACCTCAGGCAGACCAATGACGTCCCATCTGAACCACTTGTTAAGTTGGCCGACAAGTCATTCGAGGCTTCCATCCTTCCAAAGTGTCCTTACGTTCCATGTGCCGATTGGCGCCCTAGAACTACGACGGGGTGCTTATTTGTCCAGCCGACCGTCCAGCTGGCATTTATTCTCTATTTAGTCGTCTACTCATGATTGTTTCTTGTGGGTTGTTTCACGAGGCGGTTCCACACTCCTCTCCTCACTAGCTAGTACACTAGCGTGGGTAACTCTGTTGACCACATTGTGAGGCCCGCCATTTTAGATAGCTTTTAACTATCAATGGTATTATCACACCCTACTCACAACTAGTGAGCTAGACCAGTTACTTAACCATCACCGGTCACTTGCCGTTCAGGCTCGGTTTAACGTCATGAGCTGGAGATAAGTTGAATAGTATATGTAATGTATAAGAGAAAGTGTATATCTTAGGTCCTGTAAGTAGTGAACATTTGGTTTTTTAGCTCTTTTTTATAAACTTTTCACCTTTAATAATTAATTTCAAATGGTCCATAATAAATTCTTTATTTAGTAAAAGTATCTCTCAATAAATATAGGGTCATAAAAGCTGCATAATAATTATAAAATAATTATTGCAGTAATGCAGAAGAAGGCAGTAAAAGACTAAACAATTTTTTGAAAAAATTAGATATAAGACACATATAAGAACATAAATGAAGAAAAATAGACTTTTGAGTGGTCTGACCACCATCAAACCCTGCATACTTCTTCACAATCTCCTCACACTACTTCGGTCTACATCACACCCACTCCCACTTACCAAACACTGCTCACTCCCTTTCCACCTGCCTACTCACAGACAGACAGAGAGACAGAGTCACAGTTGATGAGTACGGGTATCTGAGTTTATGTAACTGCCTCAGCCGGTCCATCTCAGCTCAGAGGTGGAGGGCAGATGAAGCTGTATTATTTTCTAGTTATATAATATTTAGTGTATAAAGAGCTGGCAGCACTGACCAGAATTTCAATGAGATTTTTTTTCTTCGCTCTTCATTTTTAAGGACACCACACACACACTCAAACAAGTGCACACATGTACACATCATGCTGTTTGAATCCTCTCAAAGCCTCTGTGCTTTTCTCCAGAGGATTTCATGTCAAATAAAGGTTGACTGAGCTTCACTTTCATTGCATGAGGTGAAGACGGCAGGACAGTGATTTGATCCCTGGCTCTCTACAGAGAGCTGATATCCGTGTGCTTTTTACATTAGAGCTGCACTCTTGTGGGGTCCTGGAGGTCGTTTCAGGTCATTTCCGAACAATTAGATGTTATCATTTTTCAAGAATATTTTAAAAAGGTACTTGTACAAGAATACCAGGACTTCCATAAATGGTGTAAATTCCCCCCAAAATAAGACCATGGCAGTACTATGGAAAATCAATAAGTGCTATGATAAGTGCAATAAATGAATTTCAGTATCATACACTACCATTATAATAATTCATATAATTAATTATAAATAATTAATAAATAATTAATTTGTTGAACTTATTTAATTCATTAAACCTGGATGATGCGACAGCAGCCATATTGCGCCAGTACGCCCACCACACACACCAGCTTACTGGTGGAGAGGAGACCAATGATGAAGCCAATCAGTATATGGGGATGATTAGGAGGCCATGATGGACAGAGGCCAAGGGGCAAATTTGGCCAGGACACCGGGGTTACACCCCTACTTTTTTTGAAGGACATCTGGGGATTTTTAATGACCACAGAGAGTCAGGACCTCGGTTTAACGTCTCATCCGAAGGACTGCGAAAATTCTAGGACATTAGAAAATTTTGTGTTGGTACAAAGTTTAAAATTTTTGTTTTTGAAAGAAATCTCTTATGCTCACCAAGGCTGAATTTATTTGATCAAAAATACAGTAAAATATTAAATAAAAACAGTAATATTGTGAAATAATATTTTACAACTAAAATAACTGTTTCCAATTTTAATACATTTTCAAATGTAATTTAGTCCTGTGAATCTTCAGCATCATTACTTCAGTCTTCAACATCACATTATCATATATTTATTGATCAATTATTGATATTATCAATGTTGATAACAGTTGTGCTGTTTAATATATTAATGAAAAAAAATATGATTTTTTTGTATTTTGTGCTGGATAGTGTAAATATTAATATAGATATAAATAGCTATATGTTATCCTATATAAAAAGCTGGCCGCGACTGAACGCGCAATCGAGCGCCGTGTGATCGGGGTTAAACAGATCGACCACGTCCGCAACGAGCAGCTGCGGGCCATGACCAGGGTGGCCGACGCGGTGGACTTGGCCAACAAGGCCAAGAAGCGCTGGGCCGGGCACCTGATGCGGCGGACGGACGACAGATGGACGCGCGAAGTCACCGTCTGGTTGCCGATCGACATCAAGCGGCCACGCGGACGCCCTGCAACACGATAGCGCGACTCGCTACGACAAGATCTGGGACACAATTGGATGGGGCTCGCCCAGGACCGACAGACCTGGGCAGATCGTTGTGGTCTGCGCTGACCATCTTTGGCCGGCGAAGACAGACCGATTCTGGATTCTGGATATATATTTTATTAATATATTTAATTAATAACTAATGATTATTAATTATATATTAATAATTAATATATATTAATAACAGTTGTGCTGCTTAATATATTCATGGAAAAAAAATAATGATTTTTTTTAGTATTTTGTGCTGGATAGTGTAAATATTAATATAGATATTAATTATTATATATATACGGTGTATATATATATATATATATATATATATATAATTTTTTTTTTTTTTATCTTACTGATCCCAAACTTTTGATGGGCAGTGTATTTCAGAGTACCTTAGTATTACCATCGGATACAACTGACAGTCCAATGGTTCATTTTTGAAAGGAGGTACAAACAATAAAATAGTCCAAAGAATATGGGGATGAGAATACCATAGAGACTTGGGGTTCGTACAGTTTTTGCTGGAAACTGAACATTTTGCCAGTGAACTCAAATTTTCTCAGGGAAACGCAAACATTTTGCGAGCGAACTCAAAGTTTATCAGGGAAACGCGAAACAACGCAAAAGCATTGCCAAATGATTTTTCCTCCTATTTCATATTTTTTTCTTTACCATGTCCATTTAGGGGCTCCCTAAAATCATGATCTCTAGTTGAAATAAAAAAAAAAGATTTCTTAATTTATCCAAAATCATGCAGGTCTAGTAGAGTATGAAGTAGTTAATCCATAGAGTTGTGCAGCCCTCCACACTATTCATAGAAGAGGAAGTGTTATCCAGATGGCTGTTTGTTCTGACATTTCAGGCGATGGGATCTTAAGAAACGGGCCCGTCTTGATTATCTTATTAAAATCCCGTCTGATTTACCCCGGTCACCTGTGCTAGTGTTTGTGTATCCCCTTATGACTCTTGAGCAAGAGGTGTTTCCATAGCAACATGTTTCTATAGAAACTGGATCACAGTGCCTACTGGAAGGCGAGCATGACTCATCCTGCTGAGGGGGGGTTTAGCAAAGCCTTAGTGTGAAAAGCAACCAAAGTTTCACTCTGATATACTTCTGGTAGCTGCAACTGTATTGCAGTCACTTAGACAAAAACACATTCAAATATATCATGGCGAACATGCCGTTACAGAAAAGTGGTGATACAGTGATGGTATCACTTACTAAAATTCATGAACTATGTGTTTTTTGGGCATGCACCATTTCAGTATTATGGTAATTATCAAGGTACCATGGTATTTTTAGTAAGGTTTGTTAAAAATTGTTGTTTCATTTGCGATTGTTTTTTTTTTGTTCTTGTTTGAGTCTTTGGCCTGGTATTAAGATGCGTTTTGGTCGATCGGATCACAAGTGGACGACACTAAATACAGGTGTAAACGGGGTGTTAAACATTTTTGAGCTTGTCCACTTTCGACCACTTCCAGAGGTGGTCAAAAACACATTCGATCAGATTACTTTCGTAGTGTAAATGCTCATGTGGCCGAATGTGTTTAAACAAGCTACAAAATAAAAAATAAAAACCTACTCTCCACCTACTGATCTAATGAGTAAACATTATGGGAATCGCACTAACCAGACGGGATTTAAACTTTGTCAGCGGAGACCTAAGTTTGGGTTGTAGACGAAAAACGTACCAAGCACAATGTTCTCTCACCGTTCCTGCTTTCTAACACAAATTCACAGCGTTCGCCCCATACATTTACCCGCCCATAACCCCCCCCCCCCCCCCCCCCCCCGAAAGATATCGGGACAGAAGTGGTTGAAAGTGGACAAAACAGACGGATTAAACCACAACCAAAACACATCTTAATACGAGGTGTAAACAGGGCCTTTATGTGTTGGATCTTATATGAAACTATTTCCTGTTATTTAAATCCGAGAACAGTGTGGGTTTTCTAAATTAGATTTGTGAGTTTTCTCACGGCATCTGCTGAGCTTCAGTCACATTTTGTTGGGAAAAAAAGCAAAAGGAGAAAAAATGACTTGCTTGCTTTCAATTTTTACAGTTGGAGATGTCCAAACACAGCCAAATGTCTATTTGTGTTCCTTTCTGTTTCATACACAGAAACACATACTGTGAACGTCCTGGTTTTGGAACAGCTGAGCATTATGTGTGTGTACACACAGCGAACAGATTTTACTTTAATGTTTGTCAGCTGCCATCACAGAGCAGATCTCCCAGTCTGCTTTGATTGGTATCAGCGCCCAGATTGTGAGCGCTGAATTCTTAATTATAAGCAAAAACAAGCTTTGGCTCGTTTGATTTCTCACTTCTCAAGAGGACGCACCATCAGAAGTTCAGAGTCAACAACTTTATACTGAACGGTTCATTTGTGTACATATTTATATGTAATGTAGATATATATATGTTTTAGTCAGTATATTCAAAAGCCTTGTTCCTGTGTGTTTTTACATGACACAATTTTACATGATCATATTTTGTGAAACACTGTAGTGTTTTAGACCTGTATTGCACAATGTATGTGTTTATTTACAGTACAGAGGCTAACTTGGATGAGGTTTCTTTTAGTAATGTTGAATCTGAGACACATGCCTGATTGTGACACAGATAGCACTTGTTTTGTCACCCTTATTAGGTAAAGTTCAGGGAAAGTGTCAGCATATTCTTAACTGAGGTCAGAGGTCTAGTGAAGTCACTGTGCTAATTCTATTTTCAGCAGATAATGCTAAAAACTCATTTCTAGATCGGAGTCAAGATCTTAAAGCACAATTCACTTCTATGGTCAATTTAACACCAACTCACCAGAGGCTTTGGATTGCAGTTCAGATGTTTTCATTGTCTGTAAATCCTGCAGTGTACCTCAGCTGACATCATGATAATCCGATGGCAATCGTAGATTGAACCAGCAGATGTTCAGGTCTATGTCCTAGTAGCACATGACCTTTGGTTCAGATGATTTCATCCCTGGATTTTTTTTTTTTCATTTATCCTAAATCTTTAATTAAAAGAATTACAGATGCAATACAGATGTCTATCATGTACCAAAAACCTCTGTGACCACCTTTAACTGGTATACATTTTTATTTATATTAATAATTAATTTATTTGTTTATTATTTATTAGAATTTTTAATTTATTTTTAGATATATTTATTTATTTATTTATTTTACATGTATTTTTTTTATTTAAAACAGATTTATTTAAAAGTGATTTATTTATTTAAAACTTAATTTATGTATTTTAAATGCATTTATTTACTAATTTAGAATTTTTAACCTTGATGCCCCTGCTCTGTGTGTGTGTGTGTGTGTGTGTGTGTGTGTGTGTGTGTGTGTGTGTGTGTGTGTGTGTGTGTGTGTGTGTGTGTGTGTGTGTGTGTGTGTGTGTAATTTTAGATATTATTTGCAAAATAATTTATTTCATAATTATTCAATCAATGGAAAAAATTAAAGATGATAGAATGTTTGGCTGTACCATTCCTTTAATACAACTGCTTTTTGAATGATTGCCAGTTCTATCAAAATGAATAGAACACAGCTCGGCATTAACATGGGTAGTTCAGAGAGAGATGTTAGTGTGATAATATGAGGCATCTGTGAGTCCATGTATGGAGGTCAGTGCTGTCAAAATTGTGGCTCAAGAGTTATTCCACACCCTTCCTTACCCCTCCCTAATCTTTCTCTCTCTCCCCTTCTGTGGCTGTATTCCAGGACCATTAATTTCCCTGAGTGACTGTCACACGTCAGCGTGCGTCCGCCAGACTCGGTAATCCCGGGGTCACTTGACTCCTGTGTCAGCGTCCAAGGACGTTCTGTCACTGAGCTTTATGTGTGTGAGCGATAGCAAGGGGGTCTGCATGACTGGGACCTGCTGGAATGGAAAATACCATTCACGTTCCATCACAGGACAACACAGGGGGAAACCCAGAAGCCCCCTGAGACGTGCAGCCAAAAACAGAGAATGTGTATTGGGATATTGTGCTTGATGTTCGGAAATTCACACGGTAGCACGGCTCAGAATAGATCCCTAATCTGTTAACAGGAGTCTGGTTATAGTAAATCAGCTTTGATTAACATGGGTCAGGGATATTGATGTTTCATGACTGATCTGAAATCAGCCTGACACAGTTTCTGTGCTCACATCTGAGTAACATGCACAGATATGCTGATCCCAGACCAGCGGTTCCCAGGGCAGATTACAGCAGGTCACCGAACTCCAGACACACAGTCACATTGTTTAATTAGTTTTTATCATGACACAGCTTTGAAAAGCTCTGCTAATCACGTTGTGTGTGAAAGAGAGAGTCAGACCATATTCAGAGTGTTCGGCTCGATGTTTTGGGCTATATTTATTCATTGCTTCGGAGTGGAACCTTGGTTCCCAGAAAGGGTTTTCCATACAGATAGAGCGATAGAGCTTGGAGTTCACATTCTCTCTCTCTCTCTCTCTCTCTCTCTCTCTCTCTCTCTCTCTCTCTACGGTGGTGATAGCAAACAGGTCGTTATCAAGCATCGTCTATGTTGAGGTTTACAGATAAACAGTTTCCAGGGAGACCACCTTGTGTTCTGGCACATCTGTATCGGATCGTTTGCTGTATCTTATTTTGCCAATAAATCAATAGTCAAGCTGTTTGTCAACAAGTTGTGTAAATAGTTACTAAATGAAATGTGTTTCCACCATGTTGGGGCTGCACCAAACAGCTGTTTCTTTGCTTTAGTATTAGAACTATTTGTTTAGTGTGTGTTTGAGTAAGCTTCGTACAGAATGTCTTTGAAATATATATATATATATATATGTGTGTGTGTGTGTGTGTACAGGGAAAGTTTAAGATCAATAACAGCTTCCCTTCTCACTCGAAAGAGGATTGACTGTTTCCCAGGATCCAATGGTCTATATATCCTCATAATATGTTTAAATGTTTGGGGTCAGTAAGAATGTTTAATGTTTTGGAAAGAAGTCTTGTATGTTCACCAAGGCTCCATTTATTTGAAAAAAGTTCAAATAAAGTTAATTTATTTTTATTA
The DNA here is from genome assembly GCA_030578275.1 of Meda fulgida. Lineage (NCBI taxonomy): Eukaryota > Metazoa > Chordata > Actinopteri > Cypriniformes > Leuciscidae > Meda > Meda fulgida. The sequence goes on along the minus strand of CM060617.1, from coordinate 7,834,156 downwards.
AAAAAAAAGAAAAGAAAAAAGTAAAATCTAATTTGTTCATGTGATGGCAAAGCTGAATTTTCACATGACCTTCAGAATTTCTAAGATGCTAATTTTAAAAATGCATTATTGTTATCAATGTTGAAACTGTTGTGCTGCATAAGATGTTTGTGAAAACATTGATACATTTTGATCAATTTAATCCATCCTTGCTAAATAAAAGATAATAATTAAAAAATCATGATGACACCACACCTTTGAATATTATATTAAACATTAAGCGAATATTTTAATTAGCATATAGCCACTTCATGATTTTTTAAGTAATTATTATCTTTTATTTAGCAAGGATGGATTAAATTGATCAAAATGTAAAAAAGTCTGCATTCTTTGTGCATACAATGAAAGTCAATGGCATTCAAAGTTGTTTGGATCCTAGTGTTCTTCAAAATATTTTCTTTTGTGTCATATTGTGGTGAGTAAATTATGACATAATTTTCATTTTTGGGTGAACTGTCACTTTAATGTTTCTGTGATCAGCTGTATTGATAGTCTAACCCTATATTAACTGGTGGAATTCTGAACGGCATGTTTGCGTGTGACTCGGCAGAGTCTGGTGGCCAGCGGCCTGTTGCTCCAAGCGAAAGCTTGTTGTTGCCACTGCTACGGTGGTATCCATAGTGATTGCCGTCCCATGGGCATCCTCAGGGCTGCCAGGCATACTGCCCCATATACTTAGTGTTATCCACTCAAACACACACTCTCTCACTCACACACTCACTTTTGCCCTATTTACCTAGTGCCTTTAGCAGCTGTAAGTGTATTAATTCCTCCTGGAGTGTAGTAGTACAGGATCCTTTCTCTCTCTTTTTCTGTTTCGCTTTCTCTCTCAACAGCAACCACACTTTTCAGAGCTTCAGGGATAATTGTTTGGAATTATCAAATGCTGTTTGGATGTCCACATACTTTTTGGCATGTAGTGTGTTTTAATCTGTTATCGTGCCATATGGGTTGGTGTATGGAGCTGCGTGCTGTGCTGAAGTGGGCGGAGCAGATATGTAGGTGGCGGCTGTTTGTTTGTCTTTTTGCTTGTTTGTGTGTTTAAAGAGGGGGTGTGTATGTGGGCGGGGGGTTTTAGAGGGTGCCACACTCTTCAGGTTTATAGACCAGCTCATTAATTAGAACAAACAATCTGTCTGACACCCACATTGTGTTTGTGTATTTTTAAGATGCTTCAAGCAGGAGGGAATTGGGAAAAAAGGATAGATCTGCCATTCTTTGCAGTGAATTATACCAAATAAAATTTTGTTTGATAAATAAATACAGTGCTTAGCATAAGTGAACACACCCATGCTAAAGCTGACTAAAAAGAGGAATAAAAAATCATCCTTTGGAAATTGATCTTAATGCCTTAATTTAAAAAAATGAGGAAAACTCCAACCTTCAAGGACACCAATTTTCTATGTGAACGAATTAAAATAGCCCCACATCATCACATACCCTTCACCATACCTAGAGATTGGCATGGGGTACTTTTAATACATCATCTCTCAATGCAAATCAAACCAGCTAATAGGCTAACTGAAATAAAACCATGTCAATCTCTAGGTATAGTGAAGGGTGTGTGATGATGTGGGGCTATTTTAATTCCAAAGGCCAAGGAAGTAAAAAGAAAAAAAATGAAAATGATATGAAAAAAAATGAAATGAATGACATGTTTATAATGGATATTTATCTTGACTTCATTCACCATCTTTTTTTTTTTTTGACACAGTACCTTCTGGAATTGCCTTATTTGCATAGTTGCACAATGCTACCTTTGAATTTGGACGAAATAAAAGTGTCTTCTAAGACTGCATACTGTTTGCAACATGTATGAAAATGCCATCTGGCTAGGCTGCTCAGTCAGTGTTTACTGGTTTAACTCTGTTAAATCGATGTCATCATAAGAAGTATTAAATCACACATCCTTGTAATAAGCAGATAATGCGCTAGAGAATGCACTTTGTTAATTTGACATTTGCAGCACGTTGTGATTTTGATAATGCCTTTATTTATGCAACACTAAATATATAGGTTGCATTTTATGCACAGATGGTTTCCAGTGATGCAAAAATGACATACAAGCATATGTTAAAGATGTGCAGTGTTCCACACACACAGTACGTGCTCCTCTTTTGTGTTACATCATGACCCAAATGATTGACTTTTTTTTTTTTTTTTTGCAGTGTAGAAACTTTTGTTTCCATGGCAACCTCATGTAGGAAATTGCCAGAGCCTTGGGAAAATGTTTTCAGCCAAGTAATTTGAAGAGCTCATAAAAGACAAATACTTGAAGCATCCCACCAGTTGGCTGCAGAACATCCAGCCACGTCTCTGATCTTTAAAACACAAATACAGGCAGATTCATGTTGTTATTGATGATCAGGAAACTGATGAATGATTTTCGAACCTGTGTGCAACTTGTATGACTCCGTTCTGGACTGAAAGCCCACTGGAACCAGTCTGTCTGGCAGCCAATCAGAGAGGCCGTTCAGCTTGTGTAATTAGGATGTGTTATGTAATAGCCAGGTGCTGAGAAACAGATTGAGAGAATAAATGATCTTCTCCGCTCATTTGTTCGTCAGCGGGATCTGACACAGAGGTCAAAGGTCAGTTGGGTGTATTTTGTTAATTGCAGAAATCAATATGCTGGAAAAGTTTAAATCAAAATGCCTCACTCTATCTAGAGATCAGTATTTACAAATTACACATAAAGGTGCTAAAGCATTAGTCCTCACCCAGCCTACACTAAACACTATACACACACGCAGACAGATGCGCAGACACATATACATATGCATGAATGGACACAAACATATGCACACATGCACTCATAGTCAGTAGCGTGCATCTGTGGGTGATGAATGTATCATTTATGAGGTTTGGTTTCATTCAGAATGTTCTAGAAATCCAATGGATTTGCTCACTAGCTATCTCCATGGAACATTGGTATTTTTTATCAGAAAACTGTGTATATTTTACATTTGTGATATGATAATCGCACTGTGCCAGATGGTATCGCATATGCCATATTTCTGTGTAATTGCGATTAATTGCATAGCCCTACATAGAGCACTCTCCCACAATACAATACACTTAACATGACTTTTCATTTCCAGTGTGACAAATAAACCAGCTGTAGCCTAATATTGGCTGCACTTGATTTATTTTTCAGACTACCAGAGAGGATAACTGTGAGGTCATGTGACAACAATATACAGATTAAGGTTATTATTATTATTGTTATTATACACATTATTGTTACAAAAACTAGGCAATATATAGTATATATTACTTATAGTATACAATAAGCAGCACTTTAGTATTCCATTCCCATTCTCTATTTGAGGTTTAGTCAAAAGTTTAGTCAAGTTAGCTATTAGTCATTTTGTTCCTAAAGTATGCCGTCGTCAGAAACACACTTCTAGCCAGAGCTATCCAGCGGGTCGGGCAGCTTCTCTGAAGACAGTTTGATCGACTCTCATGATTTGCTTTCTAACCGCTTTGTACTGCACGAACACATGCTGCGGAAGCTGATCATTTGAGTTCAGTCTAAATGATGGTTTACTTCACAAGAGACACGCAGAAAGCGGCTCCACTGCAGCAGAGCTAATCAGTGTTCATAAACTCAGGGTAAACAACAGACTCTTATTTCAGCTGGGACTGACGTTGCTGTCGAGATCAGGGACTGGTGTAGAGTGCATGCCATCTACAAGTGTTTTTTGTCTTGCCTGTAAAAAATGATAGATACAACTAAGACAGAGAAGATAGACAGACAGGCAGAAACCAGATAGATAGATAGATAGATAGATAGATAGATAGATAAAATCAGATAAATGCAGACAGACAGAAAACCAGATCAATAGACTGACAGACAACCAGTTAGACAGATAGATGGGTGGATTTGATTGACTGAAGAAAGGAAATGTGCTCTTTATATGGTAATTGACACTGCTAACTGCTACATTCATCAAATCAAGGCAACAGCAAACAACCGTTAAAGGAATGTCATGTTTATCCCTCCTGGGCACTAGTAGTGTAAATTCTGCAATTATGCATCGTAGCGCAAAAAGCGTCCAAACGCCTCATTTCAGAATCCAGGCTTGCGGACAAATCAGACATGCTGAGTGCAGTTTTATCAGAGCAGGGGCGAGTCTAGAAAACTGTTCTGATGCTGAGTCCCACAACCTGCACTGACCGATCAAGACTAAATCTGAAAGGTTCACAACAATAGAGTGCACATATTGAAGTATATACTGTATTCTGCCTTGTGATTCAGTATGCCGTGCTAAATGTTTTGAATAGCAATATGCTACTGTATTGTCGCTTGTCTTCACTATGTTGCATATGCATTCAGCATTTGTCATCTGCAATAGTTGTCTGTTAATAAATGCAGTTATTTTGCATTATTAATTCAATTTTGTGTGTAGGTCTAAATTTTTGGCCCTCTAAAACAAGTCAAATAAAAGATGTTACAAATCAGAGTGGATATATCTTCAGTTTTATTCGTCACTCTGGAAATAAAAGTGCATTGCATTGTGGGATAGACTATCCATTGTAATGTTCTTATGGGTATGCACAGTGCTGGATAGATTATGATAAAAAAAATTACATGTCAAAAATTGTAGTTAGAGTAATGCATTAAATTACACATTTTTGGTAATGTAATCTGACTACCTTTTGATTACTCATTTATCATATTGAATTGAATAGGATAATCTTGTACAATATTGATATAAAGATACAGAGAGAAAGAACACATATTCCATTCTTTGTATCAATAACATGAAATTCATTAAGCATTATATTCGTCAGGGTTTCCAAAAATGGGGTTTGTGACGGAAATGCAGAGGGTTTGTGAGTTTAATGAAAAGCTAATCATTAAATAAATCATACAATTTTTAAAATAATAAAAAATATAACAAAAATGTGTTTGACAAAGGTTTTTCAAAGACTTTGCAATACATGTGATAATTCTAATAATAATTAATGAGTTTGTCAGGTGTTGATTCGATAGCAATGTTGAGAAAAGTATAATGATTTCTGTAAATCCAGTGGTCAAATGCTTTGTGGCTAATTTTCCATGGAATTTTAATAGTATCCGATTAGTGGCTGGGCTTTCTGAATGTATATAAGCGATATGCTTTTATAGAAAGGAAAATTGAAAACGTGAAAAAGAATAATTAGAGAGAATCAATCAATTACGAATGATTTACTGCCATTGTGTGAATATGTAATCATGTAATCAAAAAAGTAACTGTAGTCTGATTATGAATATTTTAAAACGTAATTCATTTTTGGAATCTGATTACGTAATCCAGACTACATGTAATCATTTTCTACCCATCACTGGGTGCTTACAGATGAATTGCATTGTACACACTACATACTGTAGTAATAGTATAGCAGTATCATGCAATTTTGATCATAAAACAAAGTTGCTGTGTGTTGCCTTGTGATCTCCAATCCAGATGTCTTAATGTGTGATTCAGTTAAAGTGTTAATAAGGTGAGACATTTTTTTGAGTCACTTAATTAACAATGGCCGTGCGGTGCGGTGTGAGCCAAAGACTGCAGCACCTTCTTTGCATAAAGACATGTTGTGATCTGGTTTTAACTCGAGGCGTTAGCCGTAATGAGTGACTCATGGACTTCTGCTACAGCTGTGAGTTTGGTTCAAATGAGCAGTTTAGAGAACTGAGTTTATAAAGGTGAACGAGTTCACATATTCGCTGAATAGCAAGAGAGGGCTGATTACATGTCAGTTATTTTTAACAGACTGCATCATATCCTTAAAGCTGAAGTGTGTGTTTTTGTATGTGCCACTAACAAACTAAACTAAATAGCAAAATGATTGTTTCAAAAGGTTTGTAATGGGTTTGTAGGATTGTAAATGATCAGCAAATGACTATTTTTCAGGTTTCTGTTTTAATCATAGTTTTTGTCTTTTGATAAAAAAAACACCCCTTTAAAATGTATTCAGTTTTTCATGTCATATTCCTTAATTTTTGTCAATTTCATTCTGACTCAAGTGTATTTGTTGACTATTATTGGATTATCTGAAATCATGTTCTTTCTAGATTTTTCTTCTTCAAAGACATTGGCCCTCATTTATCATTCTTATATGTTGGCGTACGATTATGCTTACACTCCTCTCACCGCCTGATTTATGAAGCTGTGCGTACTTTTGAAATCCAGGTGTACGCAATACCTGCCCTTGATAAATGCCGCGGCTGAAAACGATCGTCATTAGAATAACACGCCCCTATATATTCAAGTCTCCGCTTCCCCCACGCCCTCATTTTACGCCATGGACACACGGAAGACGGCAAAGAATAGAAACTTCTCCGACGTGAAGCTGAAATGACTTATCACGATGCATTTTTTTACAGCACTTGTTTTGAAACAATTAGCATTTAATTTTGTATCACGTCACTTGTATTGGGGTGTACAATACCCATTCATTCACATTAATAATTGTATGACAATTTGTAATATTCTTATTATTATGATTTTTATTATTAATGACGCTTATTGTTATTTAGAAGAAGAATATCATTTTTATTATTTTGTCAGTCTGAATTACATTTTGGTCATTGAAAGCCTTTCATTACTGAACCCAGTCCGTGCGCACCTGCCGGACCTAACCCTGAAACGTCAGGTAAAGCGCACAGGCTCGCAACCCAAGGAATACATATGCCTACAAATCAAATGCTTTGGTAAAGTCACACAAATTAAAAATTGAAGTCCATGTTGCACATAAAAAAATATTGAAGTTTATAATTACTATGTTGTTGTTTTTTTACAGTGGGTCATAATATATCATATCTTTTAGTTTGTCAGTGCGTTTTGTGGTGTTAGGAATTGTTTAACTGTGCATTTCCGCACCAACTCAAAACGTGCGTACACCACCTCCTGAGCTGGCGTAGGATTTGAGCGTGCCGTACGCCAACGTCCATATTGATAAATCTCAAAGTCACGTGGTTTTGGGTGTACGCCAGGTGTATGCTGGAAATTTGGTGTACGCACTTTTGATAAATGAGGGCGATTGTGAATGAATACACTAACATTCAAAAGGTTTTTGCTCAAGGCTGCATTTATTTGATCAAGAATACAGTAAAACAGTATCATTGTGAAATATTTGTACAATTTAAAATGACTTTTTTCTTTTTTAATATATGTTTCAATGTAATGTATTCCTGCATGTTATGTAAAGCTGAATATTCAGCATCATTACTCCAGTCTTCAGCGTCACATGATCCTTCAGAAATCGTTCAAATATGATGATTTGGTGCTCAAGAAACTTTTTTATTATTATTATTATTATCACAGTTAAAATATTCTAGTGAATGTGTTAGTTTTCTATATAGAAATCCATAGGATTCTGAACAGAAAGTAAAAACATTATTTTAAATAGAAATCTTTTTTAACAAAATAAAAGTATGTACTGTCATTTTTAATCAATTTAATTCATCCAAGCTAAATAAGCAAGTACTAAATAAGTATTAATGTCTTTAAAAAAAACGTATTACAGCATTATGCTGTATTTTTTTCCTCCTCATATATCATCAACGTTTTAATCAAAGCATTTATTTATCACCATGATGCAAATTGTTGTGCATCACTCATCTTCGTTATTACTGATGAAACCTTTTTGAGCATTTAACGAGATATACACACATTGAATAATTAACACACTTCACCTTTAATGGAGAAGGATGAATAAATGACCGCATCACCTGTGCGGTTTCACAGACTGTTAGTTTGATAATTGCGTCTGCTGGAAAATGTGGCAGCTCTCAGTGGCCATAAAGGATCTTGATTCCCTGAGGGCTGAGTGCTGATATGACAGCTGTTAGCACACTAGAAAGCCATCATTAGTCTGTCCACAATGTTATGTGCTGGTTTTCTGCATACACACACATTCATGCCCTTCGCTGCTGGGCAGATGGTGGCTTTGAGCTCAGGGTCCTTGAAGGAGACATTCACGGCGGGGAAGAGAAAGAGCACCAGACAACGATATGAAGATGAGAGCGTGCTGTTACTAATGCCCCTGAGGATGCTAGGAGTTGCTTTGTTAAAGTACTTTCTGGCTGCTAACAAGCAGGAGGAAGATTCTAGGTCATAAAATTACACGTTTCTGCAACCTCACATGCCTGGCTCTGTGCACAGTTGGACCAAATTAAGTAGCGCGGATATAATTTGTAAGAATAAAAAGTAAAATATGTTAAAAAAAAAAAAGACCTATAAACAGTAATATTATCTGCCTTTTTGCTATCTTGGATACTTATGGAATATTGCAGTATTTATTATAAATTATTTATCTGTACACATCACTTTTTTAAATGTATGTGCCATCGTAATCTTTAATCAAAATAACTTCCGCTCGTCTTGCAGCGACATACCTTCTCTTCTCTAATGATGTGTTTACAACCTGTCACTTACATGAGATCGGCCAATAGCAAACCACAACCATCCAGTCAGTTCCCCATGGACAAAATCACATTTTTCTCCGAGAAGCTATTTCACTCGTTCTATTTCGCCTCATTCATTGATTCATTCATCACAACTTCCATTTCATGCTGACTTTAAAGACCCCATGAAATCAAAATGTGTGTTTCGTGGCTTATAACATTATAAGGATTGCTACTTAAATTTGTTGTGTAAGGACAATAAAAGAATCAATTAATCCGGTAATTATTAGTATTATTTATATTAATTTAGCAGATGCTTTAACCAGAGCCAACAATATGCAAAAGTAACTTTGCAACTACATGTCAACTAACTCTCATTAGAGTATTAGTAGACTGTCTGCTTAATATCTGCTAACACTTTATTGTGATGGTCCCCCAACAGACATTCTACCGACTAAGTAACTTTGCAAGTACATTTCTCAACTACATTTATTCAACACATGAAAATAAACTGAATTTATGAGTCTTTTAAAAAAAATTGGTGTAAAAGTATCTATATAAAAAAAAAGTATCTGTGTAAATAAAGTTGCAGCCTGCCCTCCATGCTGTGTTTCCAAATAACAAACCTTACCAAACAAACTCTTTATCTCTCACACACAAATCCCCTGTCAGCCTTTCCCAATTTGCAGCCGATTTTTTTTTGTGCAAGTTTCCTCAGCAGTCAGCAGTTCTTCATCCAATTAAAGACAAAACAAAACACCAGAAAAAGTGCACTAGGAGAAGGGCAGCACACTAAATATGTACCGTTTAGCAAGATTAGGATTAGTGTGACCCAAAATCACAATGTACAAAAAATATAATGTTTTATTCAACTAAGAGTCCTGGGGAAAAAAAATGTATAATGGTTTCCTCAAAAATATTAAGCAGCACAACTGTTTTAAATTTTGATTTAATAAGAAATGTTTCCTGAGCAGCAAATCAGCATATTAGAATGATTTGGATTACATAGAATGACACTGGAGTAATGATGCTGAAAATTCAGCTTTGCATTAATAAGGGAATAAATTACATTTTAAAATATTGAAAGACAAAACAGTTATAATATGTCACAATTTTACTGTTTTACTGTATTTTTGGTGAGCATAAGAGACTTCTTACAAAAAAACTAAAATTAAATTAAAGGAGCTGTATGTAAGAAATCTATTTCAATTAATCATAAAAAGGCTTATATCACTGACAACAGTAGTATGTCTAGGATATTGTCATTTAAAAAGTGGACCTGCAGCCCTCAACTGATGTTGATGTTGTCCTGTTGTGTTTTGGTCTGATGCGCCACCCTCCACCTATCTACCAATCACGAAGTCAGTAGTGTTTCAGGATCCGGGTTGCCAGCTTTGCTCTAATCTACCCTAACTCTAGTCGGATTAAAATGTCTAACGTTACTAAATCAAAAAGACCTCGTTATAATTCAGAAATTCGTCATGACAAAGTCTGAAATAAAAACAGAATTTTATTGGAGATGCTTTTGAAAGATGGAGACGGCTGAAAACGGAGAAGAATTTGAACACAGACGCCAACGTTGCTAATTTTCTTCTGGACAGGTAAGATTCATCTATGCTTGGCTAACTTGTACTTGATGTCAATGGACCTTTCATATATTCATGACAGTCGAACAAAGTTATGCATGTTCGTGCAAAGTAACGTAACGTTAGCTCACATGGACGTATAACTTACTAACATTAGCAATGCATTATAGGAGCCCGTTTCTCTGTCCTTATGCTGAGACGCAGAGGAAAACAACATTAGCACGCCCATTATGGCAATTTGAAACGTAATTGAGACAGAAGCCGAACTTTACCTCAGAAAAAATGATTCGTCATTTGTTCTTCGGGTATATCGTGGACGATGGCATTCTCCAACACGGGCTCTCGCTCGCTTTCCATCTCTGCCGTGCGCGCGCGCGCCACGCGGATTCTCTGTCTCATGTGCGCTCGCTCTAGATTCAGGGACATTTTAACTTTAATTTTATGATGAACTGAAAACAAACCTGTGATAGCCATTGGTGATATTGAATTTGTCCCGCATTATAATTGCTGTGGCAAATGTTTTGATTATTTGTTAGCCTACTTATGACAAAAACTTGCTTACCGTTAATGACAGATAAATAATGTTACAAGTTAGACTAACAGCTACCGTTCTGTCTGTTACATACGAGCATACATCTTTACGATTATACTGTCACATACGAGCATAAATCTTTACAATTATATTTAACTAATGATAATTAGTACATTTTTAAAATACATAATTACTTATCAAAATATCTCTCATGAAGCATAAACATAATTAACAGAAAAAAAACATACTGTGTACGTCTCGTCGTCACTTGCCATTGGAAGCTCATTGAAGCTGCCTACGTTTCTGCTGAATCCTGCAACTTATCTGGCAACCTCGAGTCAGGGGGTAGGGGGAGGGGATACACCGCTCTACGGTATTTTTAAAGTGATTGCAGTACCAGTTTTGGCCACAGTCCTACATACGGCTCCTTTAAATAAAAATATTGCCGACCCAAAACTTTTGAACACTAGTGTACTTTCAAAGCGTTTAGCATGTTTTTCGTTATATGGCTGTCATAATACATCTATAGAAGTTGTCATCAAACAACTTCTAAAACTAGTACCTAATACCAATATTAATTTAAAATCAAGGCCATAGTATGACTGGCTCTTTTTTCAGATGACTGTAAAACTTACATTAAGCATTACACTACATTAGCAGTGTATAAATAATGATAACTGTAGACAAGACATTAATAGCCACTGGTTTAAATGTGCTGCTTTTGATTCTCTGTAATGATGGCTTTGGACAAGAACCTTAATGCGCCATTAACCCAGTGTTTTGAACTTCAGGTTAGATGTAATTGTTGCAGGACCCACAACAGCAGAAGTGTGATACTGACATCATACAGTAAGTAGAGCGAGATAATTATTATAATGACAACAGTTACTCTGCAGATGTGGTCAGCTTTTATTGAAGAAAACCCTTTCTTTTAACCACTACTTTCTCATTCAGATCTCATGTCTGATAGAACGCTTGTCTTTCCCACGTTTATTCTTGTCTTTTTGTGTCAAAGCAAAACAAAAAACAACAACAAGCCAAAGGCGCATTGACGTATGGCTGTAATGTGTGTGATCCAGGGTTTAGCGTTCACCTTGAGACTGGTGTGGTGTCAGAGGGTCATTATTCAGAGAGAGATCAATAAACCTGATCATTAGTCTCATCAGCTGCTAACGGCGAGCTGAGATCATAAGATCTGGCACTTCACCCAGGAGAAACTGTTTAGTGTCATGTTCACGGTTTCATTCTGGGACGCTGCTGGTGAAGAGAAGGAACCAGTTGACAGTTTTTATTCTCACAGGATAAGCAGCTCTGCTTGCTTTTACAAATATGAAATGGACTAGAAATATGAAGAGTGATCATACATTTTTCAATTGTAGTCTTTTAAATAGGCATCTGAAATAATACTATAAAAATAACTAATTGCAATGTAGAGTTGTCAAAAATATCGATTTTTGGATACTGAAATATCTGAAACGCTTCCAATACTCATTTTCCACAGAATAGCTACACGAGCTGCGCTTTCTCGCTCTCTCATCTCTCCGACAGCAAGTTGACACACAAACTTGTTTCATTTGCTCCTGATGAATATTGTTGATGTCACAGGGCTGGAATTTCTACATAGAATAATTTGACTCATTCGATTTTGTGCTCTAACTTGCGCACATTAAGCCTCTCAGTACCTAATTGAGTTATTTTTCGCAGTTTTTTGCACTTAAACTGTCAAATACACAGAAAATCGTGTCAAAACTCCGATCTTGGGGAGTATTCACATAAACACAGATAGCTGTGTTTTAAGTGAACGTAAACAGTTGAGAAAGAAAACACATGTATAACAGTATAATGGGTCTGTGCGTCAGGTCTTAAAGTGAGAGCAGCCTAATATACCTGCTGCCAAATTATGAGATATCAAAAATATCTATATGGCAGTTTTTCCCCATGGTATCAATTTCAAAATTGTGGCTTGTAACTTTGGAAAACCACTATAGCCACAGTGGCTTGTGAGCAAAAAGGTTCCGTCCAAAGTTGCACATTTAACTTGTGCATGAGCAAAATCGTAATATCACATTAAACATTTGCAAATAAAGCACCATTATGCTCATCTTGGCGTTTCCATCCAGCGGTTTTTATGCAATATCCCAAAGTTCCCATAAAAACAGGCGGATGGAAACATAGCCCTTGAGGTCAAACCTGGTGCAACACATCTTGATTTGCCATATTTTAATTGAATGAGGTACAGCAGAAAGCAAGATTTTGAGTGAATCATGACACACTCTACATTTTGTTCATATGGACTATAATTTTATGATACTTTTTTGGAGTTCCACAGAAGAACAAATCCTTTTAGAATCAAAACTTAAGCACATCAGTCTAGGATTAACTAAAACATTTATTTATTTTAAACTGGGAGGAAGATTGTGACATTCTTTTCATTCCTGAAGAAGTGTTTAGTGGAAGTCTGGAAGTTTCTCTCTCTATTCTCTCTCTTTCTTTGCTCACACACTCAGATTCCATGATGACATCAGAAAGTGTGAATTATTCATTTCTTCAGACAGATGAAGAATGGGTGGCAGGGGCATGTGATGCACTCGCACTCATGCACACTAACCAATATACACAAACACTCCAACATGCTCATGGGCACAAATACACTATTATTTTTATTTAACAAGGATGCATTAAATTGGTCGAAAGTGACAGTAAATACATTTATAAGGTTACAAGAAAAATATATTTCAAATAAATGCTATTCATTTGAACTTCCTATTCATTCAAGTGTCCTGAAATTTTTTTATCACAGTTTCCACAAAAAGATATTAAGCAGCACAACTGTTTTCAACATTGATTATTATAAGAAATATTTCTTGATCATCAAATTAACATTTCTGAAGGATCATGTGACACTGAAGACTGGACTTCACACCATTACAGTTTGACTGTATTTTTAAAACTTAAAAAAGCATAAAAACTCCCTTAAAAAAAATCTTATTGACCATAAACTTTTTATCAATAGTGTAAACATTCATACTCATAAACACATAAACACACACATAGAGTACAAAAACCACTGGGGTCATATTGTTTAAATAAAGTTTTCTATAAAAACTAAATACTTGCCCTAAATCTAGAAGACTTTTAGCAGTTTTATATGAAAATAATCTTTTTATTTTTACTTTTGAGAATGGCCCTTGATGTCTTCAAATGGTGATTTTATCATACTTTGCTAAATTTTGGAGACAATTTTGTCCATAAAGTAAACCTACAGCTAGTAAACCCCTTTACACACACATACAAAACGGTACATCTTATTTTGTAAGGTACATTACTGTGCATTGCATTTTTCTCCTGGCTGCATCTGTGAGTTTTTTAAAAGGGAGATCTGCAACTTCCGTTCCCCATAGAGAATCAGCATATAATTCATTAAAAATGTGATTTCAGTTGATTCTGTCAAAGGTTTGGCATTGGTGGCAGTGAATATTAAGGAAATCATTTTTTACCATAATATCACATCGAAATTACACAACGAATGTAAAATACTATGACAAACTTTTCATTGTAATAAAGGGATAGTTTATCCTAAAAATGAAAATTAAGTCATTGTTTACTCACTCGGGTGTTCTAATTTTTAATGCCAGGGTTCCTGGAGGCAACTTGCCTTGCAGAGTTGAGCTCCAACCCTGATCAAACACACCTGAGCAAGAAAATCAAGGTCTTTAGGGTCATAGGACATCACAGGTAAGTGAGTTTGATCGAGGTTTGAGCTAAACTCTGCGGGGCAGTGGCCCTCCAGGCCCGGATTTGAGGAACCCTGCCCTTCTTTCTTTTTCTGACCACTAAAGGAGAAATCTTAAAAAATTTCCTCTCGCGCTCGTCCATATAATGGTAGTGAACAGCGACCAGCATCAAACTTTAAAAAAAGATGCAAGCTTATCACAGAATGATCCCATGCGACACTTGGTGTATATTCCAAATGTTCTGGGGTTATATGATTGGGTTTGGTGAAAAACAAACTGAAATTTAATGTATTATTTAAAGAAAATCCGGTAGCACTTTATTTTACGTACTTATTATAGGAATTACAATAACTGGGTTATAACTAGGCACTAAACCTGAACCTATTCTTAAACCTAACCTAACCCATGTAGTTACATTATATTACTGCTTTCTTTGGTAAGAGTACACATAGGCCTGCTGTAAAATAAAGTGTAACTGAAAATCCTGACCTTGACTGTTTGTCTTCTGTGCACAGCTATGCGATGTGTGTGTTCATGGGACTATTAGCACTGCAGTTCACTTTTCTTCACTCAGCTGAATATCTAGACCGGAACTCCAGTTGTCTGATGACAGTTGACAGATGTGAATACGATAAGCTCTTGTTGCGACGAACACAATGGATATATTCACCTCAGAGTGGATTGTAATTCATGTTGTGTTTTTCTTAGTCTTGATTTCTCACAAATTGTGTGCTTTCTCTGGGTGAATCGGAGTGAACTGTGGTGCTTTCTGAACACGCATGTCGCATAGCCGTGCACAGAAGACCAACGGCCAAGGTCAGGATTTTCTTTAAATTAACACATTCAAATTCTTTTTTTTTTTTTTCTTTCTCCAAACTCTATCGCATACCCCAGAACACTTGGAATATATGGCATGCGTCGCATTTTTTTTTAAAGTGTGATGCTGATCGCTATTCACTGCCATTATTTGGACGAGCGTAGTGAGCGGGACTTTTTTTTTTTTCAAAGTCTCCTTTTGTGTTTTGAAAAAGAAAGAAGTCCATACGGCATGAACAACACCAGGGTGAGTAAATGTTGATTTAATTTTCATTTTTGGTTGAATTAATCCTTTAATATCTGATCCAATTCCACTTGTGTGGGCAGCGTGTGGACTTGGGGTCTGCAGAAAATGTTGATTATTTTTGGTATCAGATGTAACAATGACAATAATGTAGGTAACGCTCATAATAATTATAGTAATCAGGTGATTTTGTTTTGCCCGGCAGGTCAGTCGTGTTTTGAAACCCGGAGGCCGTTTCATCTCTGTTACATTTGCGCAGCCACATTTCCGTAAGAGACTCTACGCTCAAGCAAAGTATGACTGGTCTATCAAGCACTATCACTATGGCATCAGCTTCCACTACTTCCTGTATGTTCTCACCAAAGGGGAGGAGCTTAGCCCAGAGGATGCGGCACTGGAGAAGAGACTGCTCCAGGAAACTCAGGCTTCACCCACTCTTGTCAAATTTCAGGAAGTGGATTCTGAGGACTTCCTAAATAACATTGGATTATAGGGACTTGTACAGCATTTGTCAATCAAGAGACTGCTGACCGAAGTTGCACACACTTCTTCATAAAAAATGTTATGCTCCTATCCTTTTGATGAACTATCCCTTTAACAGTTCGCTGGCCTTCTTTTTTAAACAGGATTACTCTGTTTATCTGGTGACGTCAAAAAACGCTTCAACTTCCCTTTTAGATCCTGTGAACTTTTGAAATGCCATGTTTGACTTTTATGCCACTCTGTATCGGTTTTGAGTTGGTTCAATACATTGACTTGGAACGACAATAAGCTTGTAAACAAATATCTTGTCTGTTTTTTAAAAGGTTTTTGTACCATGCTTTTTTAGGACTCTATCATGTGCAGTTTAACTCTATTTTGCATTCTCTCTCTCTCTGGCCTATTTCTCTGTGCGATTGTGTTGATTGGTATGACAATGTTGAGTGCTTGACACTTACACACTCGTGCAGAGACAAATCTGTCACAAAAGCTTCTCAAACAACAAATAAACAGACAGAAAGAAAACAAACAACCCTGCTGTGTTCCAGAACATGACAGAAGTGTATGTGTGTGCGCGCGCTGCTTTGGATGAGGAATGGCTGCAGTGAATCGGAGGAGTCCATTAATAAACCAGAAATCATCTATTTTTAATTTTGCTCTGGAATGTAATTACTGTCTATTTTTAAGACTTGAGGAAGGTGCCTGAATTTCAGAACAGCTTCCTGTGTGCTAATGTGAACATAGATTGAAACGTTACACTGTGATTTTTAATAGTAAATAGAGGAAAGTTCGTCTTGAATCAGGAGAGCCCAAAACACATTTAAACCCACTTTATGTTGTGAATGTTTGCCACGCCATTACTAGGTGGTTCTGCCATCTCCAAGTATGATATTTTTACTCTTAGGTACAGCTGAGGTCAGTCTATGGGATTTTAAAATCTATTTTACCGTCTTCCTGGGAAAATTGGAAGTTTGATCGCTTTGAAAAGTAATAGGAAAATCCTTCCTCCAAAAATAATTTAACAATTTGAGGAACTATTCATGTTCGTGTGGGATGAGTTATGCACCCAAATGAATACTTAAGTGATTGATTTTTAAGCCCTAACCCTTTGAAAAAGTAATGGCAAAAGCAAAATATACCAGTTTAGAAACTGTAGCAGTTTCATAAACTTTTAGTTCAGAGTTGATCATGTCCAGATTGAATGTATCACCTGTGAAAGCTGATGATTTAGTCACAGGTCTTTCCCCTTCACTGAAGCACTAAGAAATGACGTCAGGGCAGAGATGGTATCAGATGGCCGCTGGTATCGGGTGAGCCGTAGGTATCTGGTGTAGATTTATTCTGTGATCGTATCCTCACACCATGCTGTGTGATTGTTCTTCAGGAACTTATTGCTGCCTAAACACCACAAAGCTGCTGCGGAGAACAGGAGACCCTGATTAGTCTAATGGCTGGTTATGTTTTGTTTACACCCTTGCAATGCAAACCCACATGCAAGTTTTAATTTATTTTGACATTCTTATGATCTTCAATAATGTTTTTTTGAATATTTGATTATGAGTAATTTCAGTAGTGCACTTGTAAGATATTTTCTGAGATGTTGGCTTGTCTTAGAGAAGAATGAAATCAGTCCTTGTATGGTGCTCACCAAATTTAATTGGATAATTTGGCTTTTAAATGTCATAAACAGTTGTTGTTGTTGTTGTTGTCGTTGTACCTACAACAAAGCAACATTTTCGATGGATGGATGGATGGGCAGGAGATAGATGGATTGATAGATAGATAGATAGATAGATAGATAGATCTATCATTTGTTATTGTTTGTAATCATCACTATTAGTGCACCCACAAGAAATGAATCCAAAATTGTAATATGTCCCTTCAATGCCATTATTGAAAGATAGGGATCTGCCTGTTCAGGCTCCTGTTTCGTTTTGTTGTTCAGCTGGGGGGAGGGGTCAGGACACACCATTACATCATCATCCAGCAGCGGCAGCCGGCAACAACATAGACCGTGGTATTGATAGCAGACACATAAACCCCTGCTCACAGCCGATCCACTGACAACACGGGTAAACATTTCACTAAGCTACGTTAAGGACAGAGGCGCGTGTGTGTGTGTGTGGGTTTGGTCACTACTGCTCTTAAGGTCAAAGCAGGGGTATTTTTGAAACAGAGGGCAGCACTTCAAAACCTAATTGATTTCATTTAACTCTGCTATGCTTGGTGCCGTATGTTTTTCAATGGCCCATGCTGATGTTTAGAGAGCTGGGTGAGGAATATAATTCTGATATAGACAATGACAACATGAATGTTTACAATATATAATGTTTACTTTGTTAAAATAACTTTTAGGTTATTTTCTCAAAATGATCTAAATTCTGGAACTGATATGAGGGTGAAATACAGCTTCTATAAATTAACCAATCTCAGATGATGTATCCAAAATAGACATATATTATAAATACTGAAAAAACCGACAACTATTCATGTATTTTAAATATTATATATCAGACTGTCACTGAGACTGCAGAAGAGCTGCAGATTCTGGAACAACGTTCCTGTCATAGATCCAACTCTATTTCTAATCCATAAGCTATCCCTAAAATCAAAGCAAAATGATAGGATAATCATATGAATGTTAAGTCCCAAGCCAAGCCCTGAACCTAATCCTGAAACATGATTGGATATTGGAAATATTCCACCAGGACCGACTAGGATCCAAATGGTCTTGGATAATCACGGTAAAGCAGAGCCACACTGAGCCATGCAGTAAATGAGAGTTTGAATTTGGTTTGCAATGTTTCCAAATTCCATTCGACCCCTTGCTTATCATTTACTGTTGTCTCTCTCCAATGCCTTATAAAAAGTAGAAAATGGAGTGGCATAATTTCAGTGGCATAATTTTCTATATATTTATGGTTTATACGATCCTGTTCAAACACCTTCACTTTGACTCACAGTGGTGTTAAATGAGGATTTACCGCAATACATTTTTTTTATCATCTCTAATGAGGGAGATCAAAGGAAGGAGCACCAACTGAGAGCAACAAGGTGGGATGAATCAAGGACAATGCTCTTCAATCAAATGTCTTTCTCACCGGCAGAGAGCTTATTCTTTTAGAATCTTAGAATGTCATCTCTCCCTCTTTCTTCCGTTATCACGCTGTCATTATCTGCCGAGAGTTGAGCTTTCCATATTGGGTCAGGCCACAGCGTGGCTCAGTCACTCCAGAGCTGCCGCGGGCCGCTGTCTGTTCAGATAGTGTATCAGTAATCTCCAGCTCTGAGCAGCCTGTGTGAAGCGGTAAGGATTCCCCTGGGCATTGGAGCCATTCAGGAACACTGCAACAGCCATGAAGGTGTATTAATAGAGTGAGATGGTGAAGCTGAGTGTCCTTGACTTCGGTTGAGTAACTGACTGATGGACTTTCTGCTGTGTGAGGACCTCGTCGAGTCTTTTCGAATAAACACGCACAGATATCGGGAGTCTGTGATGGCCGCTGAGGTTAAACTGGCATTGATCATCCAAAAAATCGTTTGAAAATTTTTCTTGCAAAACTTGAGCTTGGGTCAACTAGAGTTATAGAACGTTATCAGGATTGGAGTTTAAATTGATTTAAGCCGACTTGTTTCCAGATGGATCCTGAGCCTCACTGCACTCATCGGACATGGCTGACCCAAAGGCCACTCATGGGCGCATGACAGCACAGATCACGGATAAAAGCGATTGATTCTCTTGCGGTTGAATCACACACATTGTATCGGGTGTGTGTGAGTGTGTGTTGAAGGAAAACATCAATATTGCTGTGAAATTTAACTGCACTAGATGTTTCAGAGCGTTTGGTATAAACATTGATTTATCCAAGCTGTTTTGGAAGTAATAAATGAATAACCTCGCCAGAGAAAACCATCTGAAATGACCACTAACATCCTGATTGTGTTTTCACCTGTCTGATTACTGTTTGCCCAAAAATCATCATTTACTTGCTCTTATGTTGTTCCAAACCTGTATGAGTTAATTTCTTCTGTAAATTACAAAAGAAGATATTTTGAAGAATGTTTACCAGAAATTTGACGATAGCCATTGACTTCCATAAAAA
Organism: Meda fulgida; assembly: GCA_030578275.1. Classification (NCBI taxonomy): domain Eukaryota; kingdom Metazoa; phylum Chordata; class Actinopteri; order Cypriniformes; family Leuciscidae; genus Meda; species Meda fulgida. The sequence continues at coordinate 7,814,227 of CM060617.1, read as the reverse complement.
AAAATTTCTACTATGTACATGTAAGTCAATGGCTACCGTCAACTCTTTTATTACCAACATTCTTCAAAATATCTTCTCTTGTGTTCCATAGAAGAAAGAAACTCATACAGGTTTGGAACAACATAAGGGTGAGTAAATGACAGAATTTTCATATTTGGGTGAACTAACCTTTTAAGGTGCCAGATCTTATATTAAAGGGAAAGTCAGATTACTGTAAACAAGTATTCCTGTAGCTCATAGTAGAGCACGGTGCTAGCACCACCAAGGTCATGGGTTCAAGTCCTAGGGAATGCATATACTAATAGAATGTTTACCTTGAATGCTATGTAAAAGCTAATTGACACTGGACTGACAGACACCAACCAACAGCAACTAACATGTTCTGCAGGTTTTGTCTGATCAGTGAAGAAATAAAATGTCATACCGGTTTGGAATAACATGAGTAAATTATGACTTCATTTTAATTTTGGGGTGTACTATCCCTTTAAAGATTTCAAGGAAACCGACAGATGAGTTACCGTCAGTCTGCTTCATCACGGCCTATAATCCATCTTCCAATGTCGATGTGCAGAAGTTCCTCAAGGAAGTGTAGCAGCACAGCTCAAAGCTCTCATAAGGCCTTATGCCACACGAATAGTCTCCCTGTCACCATGACCGTGAGCTTTGCCTGAGATCAGTCTGAGCGTCATTACATGGGCATCAGCACTGGTGCCAAACTTCACTATGTCCTTAGAACACTCTCTCCATATGGTTTCATTCTCATAGACAACTCCAACACTAAAGATGTGAGGAGACAACAGGCTGAAAGAGGACTGCCGTTCTCTGACTGAGCTCCGCGGTGAGATACGTTCATCCTAACATGAATTATATTGAATGATTAAAGGTAGCATTAAGCATTAAAGGTAGGGTAGGCAATTTTCGGAGATGCTAGTTAGCTTTGAAAGCATGAGATCCCACCCTTCCTTCAGAGCGTCTCCAAAGCCATGCCTTCTTCAAAACACATGAACACACACAGCAGAGTTTAAAAAAGCATTTCGAGACTACCTCATATCTCAAAGCACATAACATTACAATAATAATGAACATAAACAACTTAAAGAGAGCTGATCTGTACCACCTGACTGCTGTAGATCCATTTTGGCATTGACAATGTTGCCATTAAAACACATAAACTCGAGTCATGAACCAATCTGAGTATAACGTCACAGGTTTCCATCTCTTCCATCCAATTTACAGTAGTTATGGTGTGAACGCAGCATAAGCTCGTTATTTGGGTTCAGGAGGAACTGTAAAAGGTGGCTGCTGTTTTGGTGATCGGTGACTGACGTCTGTCTAACTCTGCATAACATGAAATGCGCTGAAGACGCGTGATGTCTGTGTGAGCAGGGTGTGCGGTGGTATGGAAATATGTTGACAGGCACCTGCCTGGTTGTATCATTGCATTCGCACCAAATGCAATGATTGGACAAACATTTTATAGTCCTACACCTTCAACAGGTATATATATATATATATATATATATATATATATATATATAACTACAATTAGACCACTTAGTGATTGCTATCACTAGTCATTTAAAACAGCATGTGGATCTTTTTAATCATGTGACTACTTGTTTCATCATTTTATGGATAGTATTTGTCTTTTATATATATATATATATATATATATATATATATATATATGCTCAGCTAAGATGCAAACATCAAGTCTTGTTTATTAGTAGGCCTGTCTCTAAATGCAGATGGGTTCACCAGCAGACTGTGCATGTGTAGCGGGGCCTCAAAATCAATATGTGTCAGACTTGTTTACCTCTTTGTCATGCAGTCAAATAACGACAAAAATCCATATATATATGTTCTTCCACCATTTATTAGTTCACCAAATACAGTGAAAATGGTATTTTAATATGCAATGATTCATTCTTAGAATGTCATGACATTTTTTGTCGCTTTTTTGCTTAATAAAATGATGTTCCATTATTGAAAAGTATTAAGGTTTCATGCACAACAAACCATAGTCGGTTTCCTTAAAATAATGGTACAAAACAAAGCAAAAAAAAAAAAAATTTAAATCAACAAAAGAAACATGTCCAAAAACCTGTCAAGTGACAAGTAATTTGAAGATATTCGTAAACAGCGCAGTATTTCTAATATCGCCATTTTTCTAACAAATTCAACAAAGCTCAAGTCACAGTTTACGATTTCCATATAACAGTAGTTCAACACAGATGTGTAGGTGTGCAAAAAACCAGAGAAACATTCATTCATCAAGTCTTTAAAAAAAAACATCCCAACCAAACTGAATTATCCTCTCGTCCCTGTCTAAAGATTTTTTCTCTGAAATATAAACATCATTGTTGATGAATCTTTAAGACGACATACTAGCATATCATTTTAAATAACAAATATTTAGATATAAAAATACAAATATTACTTTTTTAAAAAGAAGCGTGCCAGGGTATACGATTCATGGTGGCACCTCTGTTGGCACCAGAGTGAAAGTTCATGCAAAGAGATGGACACGACAAAAGAAATGAGGAGCTGATGAAAAAAAAAAATCTAAATACATAAAACATAAAAGGGCTTGGAAGAAACCAAGATGCATTCATGTTGGTTTAATTATACGAGGTGGTAATGCACAATGTTCCTCTGTGCTGTACTGATGATGTGAATCCGTGGCGCAGGTGCGCAAATCAGCTGCAGTGAAGGGCAACACAATAGATCAGCAAACAACGCTTCAAAGACTATACGCTTCAACACCTGTGGGCATGTGTATGATGATATTCTCAATTTCTGAAAAATAACATGATGCAAAATATAGCTAAAGAAAATATTCACATTGCACCATCCGTAGCCTACATATAGTTCAATTATCATAATGGGAGCTCAATATATATTTGTGTGTGTGTGTGTGTGTGTGTGTGTGTGTGTGTGTGTGTGTGTGTGTGTGTGTGTGTGTGTGTGTGTGTGTGTGAAGTCTACATTGTCTCTAAAAGCAGCAGTCGGATTGAAGTCGACGCTCAAGGCAGATTCCTGTGTGTGTGCGTGTGTGTGATGGGGAAGGTCTTTGAGCAAAGAGACTGTACAGCTATAATAACAGAGCGTAAGATGCAGTTCAGTCTTCAGTTGAACTTTGTGTTGCTTACAGCGCTTTTGGAAGATGATGGCCGTGGAACAATAATGACAAGTCCATCCATCTTTATTCACAGAGCCGCAGCGCGCGCAGCCAAAACAATGTCTCCGACATCTTCCTCAAAGCTTTCATTCGGGTGTCGTTTGTATAGGAGAATTGCCAGCAAAACCCAAAGGAAATTCCTTCTCTCCCTTCTTTAATTCTCGTTTCCCCTTTTTGTTTTTAGCCTCCTCGTGGTTCGAGCGTCATGCCACCGTCCTCCCATCTCTTTGCAATCTTCTTCACATGCACAACCGACAAGTGCTTCGAATCGGTGATAAAAAATTGAAATGTCTGCAAGGCATTGCGCGGGTTTAAACGCCTGGTGATGATTTGTCGGTCATGCCTTTCAGCACCTCATCTATTCGGTCGTCCTCGATGACCACTGTGAAGAAGAAGAAGATAGACAGCTGATGTCAAGACCCACAATCTTCCATCTGCGTATTTGCGCGCTTTGAAGCTGCGCAAGGAGACTCAACACATGCAGCACAAACGAATTCAAATGTTATATTAGATGCGTTTTCAGATCAACAATATCACCTTAATTACGGCAATTTCTCAGACGGGTTGCATTAAATATTATTGATACATTGAGGAAGACTGATGACAGATTAACATCTTTACATTAAAATGTTTTGGAGATCTGTCCTAACGTCACCAAATGTTCCAATCGTATAACATGCATTTAAATGAATAATTCACTTTAAAATGAAAATTCTATCGCTTGCTCGCCTTGATGTTGTTCCAAACCTGTAGCCTACGACTTTTTGTGAACTGTTATGGACTGACAGTCTCGGTCACCATTGTCTTTTATTCCCCGTGCAATGAAAGTGAATGGTGACCGAAGCTGTCATTCTAACTAACATCTCCTTTTGTTTTGCACATCGCTAAGAAAGTGAGTAGCCTAGATTACAGAAGTCTCTGTTCCTTTAACTTCAATATGTTATCTTCCATCGGCATAACGTTCTCACCTCTCTTCGCTCTGCCGATCTGTCCAAGTTTTGGAGGTCTTTTCGCTTGCGACGCTCCGAAGAACGAGTTGGTGTCCTGCAGCCCGCAGCTGAAGGACATCTGACTGACATCGTTGTCCGCTCCGTATCCGCTCATTTTCCCCTCTCCGTACGGCAGAACCTCGGACATGACTGCTGTGAAGGACGGGCTCGCGACGCAGAAGGTGCTGAAGGTAGCTACGGTGGATATGGCAACTATCCCAGCAAAACAAGTGCACTTCTTCTTTTTTTTTTACTTAGATATCCCCGCGCGTAAATGTCAGACTCCGCGCCCCGCCAACTTCCAAGTGACTGGAGTGCTCGGTGCAGAGTGCGTCGTGTTGGGGAGAGCGAGTGAGAGAGAGAGCGCGCGAGGCTGAGTGTACTGCTACACCAGCGGTCAGGTGAAGTCTGCTGTAAGATACGGGAGATCCCGCGATCATAAAGGAAACCCGGGCGGAACAGTGAAGTCATCCATCCGGGCGTGTGTGTGTGTTTAGGGAGAGAGAGAGAGAGAGAGCGAGAGAGAGATGGGGACTCCAATAGGCGCAATGGTGGCCCCATCAGGCGAAAGCTGATAATGGCAAGAGGAAACACTTAACCGCGGTCTGCAGTGCATGTGTGCTTTTGCATGTGACGCATGGTGTTCGCAGGGACTACTGGAAAGCCTGTGGTTTGGTAGCAAACAGATATTATCGTAAGAAATAGCAATTGAATCTCAAGAACTTTATACAACAACTTTTATTTGCCTGTATCTGCTGTTACATTTGCATTGTTGTCACCATTTTGCTGCATATAGCATATAGGCCCTATGTGTAATTTTGCAACATTTAGTTTTAGTTTTTTTTTCTTAAATGCTTAAAAAAATAACAAAAATAAAATAAAGTTCACATTTGTTTTCAAACGCATTTATACAGGCCTTCTTTGTTTTTGTATAGCCTACTTTGTACACTGTTTTTTATAGCGTACACGACTCAGACTTTCAATCCTAAACTATAAAAACTCATCAAAATATTAATTGTTACTTTTTATAAAGCAAAAATTGAATTAAGCATGAGTCAATTCAATTGTATGAAAATGCTTTTGCCCCAGATAAAGTGTTTGCAAAAATGTGTGTACCAAAAGTGACAACAGTGTCACTGAAGAACATGATGTTTGAAGAAAACAAAAGAAAACCAAGAAGGCAGCATAATTTCCAATCAATCTGTTTTTTATTATGCAAAAACTTTTAAATAGTTTGATTGTAGTTGGCTATAGGCTATAGGCCAGCCATAACAATAGGCCTATGAAATGAAGAACCGTTCACACCAAGAACGATAACTAGCCGTTCTAATTCTGGGATTAGATTAATTCTGGGCAAGTTTAATATAAATGTTAATAAAAAAATGTTGAAAAGAATGCAATTAAACGTGTAATTTGTCTAGGACCTAGGCTATAGGTCACCTTAATACGGTTTCGTTAGACAAAGTGAGAAAACTAATCGTAACTGCGTTGGGTTTTTCGTTCGCTAGAACCCATCCAAAGCAGTGTTTAGGCTACACAGTTTTCTCTTCACTTAGCGAATGAACTCGAACAGTAGCCTGTTTATGTTGTCATCATGTTGCCAATTAATGGCCAATGACTTATGGTTCCCGATAAATTGTTTTGGTTCGCTTAGCCCGATTACATTGTGTGCCTAGGAAATGATCTCAGTAACACGACAGTGATGCCTGCTGCTGCTAATGGCGTCATCAGCGCACGTCACATACACGTCGCATGTCCTCGGTCTCCAGATGCAGGATGTTGTTTGTCACCGTGGCTCACCTGTTGCCTTTACTTCCTTACATGTAAACTTATATAGTGCCGAAAATATAGTGGCGCGCGGCCCTGAGTCATATTTCAGCACCATGGATAGAGCTCACAAAGGCCACAAAATAATGTCAATACTTGAGAAATAAACCTCTAGGCTATATTTACTGTATCCCCTGCAGCATAACAACAACTATAGGCTTTCCCCCCCTCAACTCATGCATTTGATTGTTGGCATGGCAACTGCAGTTCTCAAAGGTCATTTTCATATCTTCACTGGCCTCCTGAGCAAAAGGATTTTCATAATCTGTGCTGCTCCACTGCTCAAGTAAATGAATGAATGACATCCACACAGCAGGTGATTTGAAAACCAGTGGTCTGGTCTCCGAAATAAACCATATCTTAAGGAATCTAAGGGAAACTCCAGAGCTCCAGTGTTGTGCAGCAGATGGGTGAATGTCTGTTTTATTTAGACATTTAAATGTCTAACTTAATTGCTAAACGTAAGGTAGCCTAGCCTACTGTGTAGCCTAACTTTTTATGTTCAAAATTAACAAAATTTAAATAACGAGTCAATACACCATCAATCCTTCTTCCAAAACCTGTTTGTGTCTTACCCTGATCCACTATTGTAAGACTATTATAAGTGTTTTAGAAATGTTGAGTTCCCTATCAAGGCTACGGAACTCGACATTACGGATGTCGTATATGGGAACTCCTCTCATCCTTCACTTCCGCTGAAATCTTATAGGCTAACGCCAGCAGAGCTGGCCAATTGACGCAAATATGCAAATACTGAACATCGTAGCAGTAAAAAGCAAGTGCAGCGTCAATTCCCTTCAGAATCTCTCTCTTCACGCTTAAATCGTGTGCTAGAAAGCTGATACTACAACTTGGATTATTTCGCCGTCGTTGAAGTTGCGCCGAGATACTTGCACTGTCTCCTGCATCCGATGGCAACTAACTACAACTTGTGCTCGGGCCACATCTTGCCCCCCGACACGCACCTGTTCTGCGTCGCGTGTATGGGGCTGGCCCATGCCGAGTCAGCCCTCAGGGACGGAGGGTCCTGCGACCACTGCGCGGACATGTCTCTTCGAGCTCTCAAAGCCAGGAGGGAAGAGGCTCGCGCAGCAGCAGGGATCGGGCCTACCGCCGCCACTGAGGCCCCCCCCCCCCAACCGCGGAGGCGAGGTTCGTCCCCCGGTGAGCTTTCCCGACCCCACCTTTCAGCCTCCTCGCGAGGTCGCTGACTTCGTTTCCTTCGGGGCGAGTGAGGAAGACGACTCCATGTCTCTGTCTGCCTCCGAGAACGACTGGGGTGCGGAGCAGGCCGCATCGCAGACGGCTGCGGAGCAAGAGACCCCGGCGGACCTGCAGGACGAAGGCCGTCGAGGAACTGGACCTGTCGTGGAAGGCTCCAGACGAACCTTCAAAGAGCAAACTGGATACGTGGTTCCTCCAATCGAGCCGCCGTCAGGCCGCTTCGAAAAAAGGAACACCGTTTTTTCCTGACGTGCATGAGCACGTGGTGAAGTCGTGGGTGGCCCTGCAATCGGCGCGCACCCTCACTTCCACCCAAGCCATGTTTGCCCCCGTGGACGAGGCGGGGGACCACGGCTATCTCCGCATCCCCCCCGTCGAGGAGACCGTCGCCGTGCACCTCTGCCCGACGGCTCCCGCCCTGGGCTCGGACCGCAGCCTGCCGTCCCGAGCCTGTAGATTTACGGCCCACCAAGCTAACAAGGCCTACGGTGCCGCGGGGGAGGCGGTTTCTGCGTTGCATGCCATGGCCGTTCTCCAAATGCTGCAGGCTAAGCAACTCAAGTCTCTGGATGACGCCGCTTCTATCGACGCTGACGCCATCCGAGATCTCCGTTCGGCCACGGACCTCGCGCTCCTGGCCACGAAGCGTTCGGCCCAAGCAATTGGCCGTTCGATGGGGTTCCTGGTGGTCCTCCACAGACACCTGTGGCTCACCCTGTCGGACGTACAGGAGGCCGATAGGAAGACGCTGCTGAACGCACCGATCTCCCCTGCAGGCCTGCTCGGAGACGCCGTGGAGAAAGTCACTGAGCGTTACTCCGAGACGCAGAAGAAAGCGAAAGCCATGAGCCACGTGATTCCTCGGAGGGCGCCGCCGCAGCCGCAGCCTCGCTCTCGTTCGTCTTCCGCCTCGGGCCGCCAACCTCAGGCCGCGGCTAGAAGACAGGCAGCACCCCGCCTGGGACCGGATGCCCGTAGAGGCCATAGCGGCCAGTGGCATGGAGCGGGCAGCAAGAGGACGCAGAGGAGCCCGCGCAGAAAGCCCACCGCATCCCCTGCGAGGCCTAAGCAGTCGTCCTGACCGCTCGGGCAAGAGGAGAAGAGAGCGCCAGGTCGGCCCCGCGTCCAAGCGGCGCGCTCTAATGCACTTGGTCCCTCGAGCGACGCATGCAGTTGTTTTGTGAATGTTGTCAATGTTGTTTCTTGTTCAAAAATAAAGCAGATCACTACTTCACAAACAGAGCTTTTTTCTCCTCTTGCACCACACACTGTGTTACCCGCCCTGCCTTCGAGCAGCGCAGAGCCACGGTCAATAAATATTCCCAGCCCTCACATAGCGGCGATGACCGAGGGTTTAGATCAGCCCACGCTCAGTCGTTTTCAGGCAGCGTGGGAAGCTATTCCGGGCATTTCGCCGTGGGTGTTGAATATAATTCGGCGCGGATACACACTTCAGTTCAAACGCAGACCACCCCGCTTCCGCGGCGTAATTCAGTCATTAACTTTGCCCCAAAACGCTCACCAGCTGAGGCAAGAAGTGTGCAGCTTGCTCGAAAAGAAGGCTATAGAACCGGTTCCCCCGAAAGAGTGGGAGGACGGATTCTACAGCCGCTACTTCGTTGTACCGAAGAAAGGAGGGGGTCTCCGCCCCATTCTGGATCTGAGACCGGTCAACAGAGCGCTTCACAAGCGCGCCTTCAGGATGACTACTCTGAAGCAAATCCTGGCGCAAATTTGCCCCGGGGATTGGTTCGCTTCAGTGGATTTAAAGGACGCTTACTTTCATATCCAGATAGTAAAGCGTCACAGGCGATTCCTGAGGTTTGCGTTCGAAAATTCTGTGTACCAATATACGGTGCTCCCGTTTGGACTAGCCCTAGCCCCCGAACATTTTCGAAATGCGTGGACGCGGCACTTTCACCCCTCAGATCGAGCGGGATGCGCGTCTTGAACTATCTGGACGACTGGCTGGTTCTCGCGCAGTCGAGAGAAACGCTGGTCAGCCATGTGGAAGCCCTCCTTCGACACCTGGGGATGCTCGGTTTGAGGGTGAACCTCCAGAAAAGTGTGCTCACACCGAGCCAGACTACAACATTCCTGGGAGGTGTGCTTGAATTCAGTGAGAATGAGAGCGCGCCTTTCCCCCGAGCGAGCGGAGACTCTGAGCTCCTCTCTCGGTCTCTTCAAACCTGGCAGACTCATCCCACTGAAGGAGTTTCAAAGGCTACTGGGACGGATGGCAGCGGCTTCTTCGGTGTGTCACCTGGGGCTGCTGCATATGAGACCGCTGCAACACTAGCTGAAAGAGCGCGTCCGCCCGAGCGAGTGGTTTTCTGGCCACAAGCGCATTATGATCACCCGCAGATGCGCCCGCGCCCTTGCCCCGTGGAGGAATCCAGGTCTCTTCAGCTCAGGCGTCCCTATGGGCATAGTGACGCGGCGCGTGGAGGTCCTGACGGACGCTTCGTCCACCGGATGGGGAGCCGTTTGCTTGGGAAAGCCCACCTCGGGTCGGTGGTTAGGGAAGCAGATGGAGTGGCACATAAATCGTTTGGAACTAGAAGCGGTCTCTCTAGCTCTAAAAGCCTTCCGGTTTCGGCTGAAGCATCAGCATGTGTTGATTCGGACCGACAACACTTCTGTGGTCTCGTACATAAATCGCCAAGGCGGGGTACATTCCAGAGCCCTTTTCAGGCAGGCGGAATCCCTTTTGCTGTGGGCGGACCGATTTTTCCTCTCGCTGCGAGCGGCGCACATCCCCGGCGTTCTGAATCGCAGGGCGGATATGCTCTCGAGAAGCGGGATTCCCCAAGCGGAGTGGAGGCTTCACCCCGGGACGGTTCAGCTGATATGGAATCATTTCGGCAGAGCGGAGGTCGACCTCTTTGCGACGAGCGAGAATGCGCATTGTCAAATGTTCTTCTCGCTGTCTCGTTCCCCGTTTCGCTGTCTCGAAAATTTTGCCCATGGTGTTGTGCAAAATCAGGGAGGAGAAGGCAGCGGTCACTCTGGTAGCCCCGAACTGGCCGAATCAGCCCTGGTTCGCGGATCTGGTAGAGTTACTGGCAGGACAGCCATGGGAGATTCCGCTCAGGAAGGACCTTCTGTCTCAGGCGAGTGGAACGATCTGGCATCCCAACCCCGGGCTGTGGAACCTCCATGTGTGGCCGCTGCAGGGTCGCTGAGCGGGCGGGACACGCTGCACGCGCGTGTTTTGAATACCATCGCGGAGGCGCAATCTCCGTCCACCAGGCGCCTGTATGCTTTGAAGTGGGGTGTGTTCTCGAAATGGTGTCAGAATGTCGGTATAGAACCAGCGAACTGCTCTGTGTCAGTTATTCTACGCTTCCTTCAGTACAGGATAGACGAAGGGAGCCTACCATCCACTCTGAAGGTATATGTGGCCGCTATTGCCGCGTTTCACCCCCCTGTTGACGGGCAGTCTATCGGTAGACATGCGTCGGTGACACGGTTCCTCAAGGGAGCTTGGAGATTATGCCCTGCACGGCCGCCTTCGGTGCTGCCGTGGGATTTAATGTTGGTCTTGGACGCTTTGTCGCGACCGCCTTTCGAGCCCTTAGCTTCGATTGCCATTAAGGAGCTATCGGTTAAGACGGCACTGCTTCTCGCTCTCGCCTCGGCGAAGCGGGTTGGGGATTTACAGGCTTTCTCGGTAAGTGAAGATTGTATTCGCTTTGGACCGGGAAACTGCAATGTAATTCTCAGACCGAGGCCGGGTTACGTTCCTAAGTCGCTCAATACCCCGTTCAGAGCGCAGATTGTTTCTCTGCCTGCCCTGTCCACTGAGCCATCAACCTCTCAGGATTCGGTTGCTCAAAGTGCTATTTGCCCAGTCAGAGCGCTCAGGGAATACATTTCTCGCTCGCCAGCTTTTCGACAATCGGACCAGCTGTTTGTGTGCTTTGGTGGGTGCAACAAGGGATGGGGGGTCTCTAAACAGAGGCTTGCACACTGGATTGTGGACGCTATTGTTTTGGCTTATGATTGCCTCCTCGTGGGCTTGGACTAAGGGTATGTCTATTCAGGATTTATGTCTTGTGGCCGGCTGGTCTTCTCAGAACACGTTTGCCAGGTTTTACAAGTTGGATTTGCCCTCTGTAGCGTCTCAAGTGCTTTCGGTGAGTTGATTGCACACACAGCTTGTGATTGGTCCCCTTGGGCCAATCAGAGGTTAGAGGTTCGCGATTGGTCAATCTCGGCCTATCAGACGCTTGCATACTGGGGAGGGGCGGTTTTGGTATTGGGTCTGTTGTCAGTGGTTGTTTGCTGCCACGGCGGGATTCTATACAGTTCCCATATACGACATCCGTAATGTCGAGTTCCGTAGCCTTGATAGGGAACGTCTCCGGTTACTTTCGTAACCTCGGTTCCCTGAAAGGCAAGGAACGAGACATTACGCTCGCCGCCGTGTTCGCTATTGATTTAGCGTTTTTTGATCGATTCTGGAGGGAATTGACGCTGCACTTGCTTTTTACTGCTACGAAGTTCAGTATTTGCATATTTGCGTCAATTGGCCAGCTTTGCTGGGGTTAGCCTATAAGATTTCAGCGGAAGTGAAGGATGAGAGGAGTTCCCATATACGACATCCGTAATATCTCATTCCTTGCCTTTCAGGGAACCGAGGTTACGAAAGTAACCGGAGACGATTTCCGCAAGAAATTGCACTCATACGTCACTCGCCCGTGCATCTCGACTATCCGCTAAAGTTGCTCCAGCTACTTTGACGCCTGTGTGGTGTGGGATTGAGGTTAGTTGTCACAACGAGCGAAAAGGTTGACATAAATCACGCTAAATCTCGAAACCTCTGTGGAATCACCCGTTTCAAAACAATAGAACAGAGGAGAAACTGCTGGCAAAAAGAGAACGCGACAGATACACGAGACATTGACTTGGCTTTTCGGAGATGGCAAGAACTTAGGGGTTTGAACTGTTGTAAAAGCGACGCAGGGACGGTGGTTTTATTACTCAGCGGCGAGTGGGGTATTTATTGAGCAGATAACTGCCATGATAGCTCTCGAACAGAGTTCATTGTATCTATTGCGAAATGTCATTTTCATCCGCACAGTCAAGCAAGAGCCGAAGTACATAGCACTATGTTCTTCCGCAAAGTTCAGGTTTTTTTTTAACCGGTATAGTTGCATATTGTGCCTTTGAAAAGCTTTGAAAACAGTTTAAACTATTAAGTTTAAAGGGCCAGTTCACCCAAAAATGAAAATTCTGTCATCATTTAATCACCCTCATGTCATTCCATACGATCTCTTTATGAACTTTTTGGAGCATCAAAGTGGTTGTTGTGTAGTGAAGGGGTTGGATCAAAGAAACACTGATGTGTAAGTTAATGAAAGTTCATATGTAAATAAAAGCCTAAATTAAATCTTTACATCATATATAAAGCAACCGAGTCTCTTCAAAAAATGTGGACTAAACCGCTCATTTCATATGGATTAGTATTATGATCTCTTTATAAACTTTATGAAGTGTCAAAGTGGTAGTTGCATATCTGTCAATGGAGGGACAGAAAGCTCTCAGATTTTATCAAAAAGATCTTCATTTGTGTTCTGAAGACGAATGAAAGTATTAAGAAAGTCTAAATGACATAAGGGTGAGTAAGTAATGACAGAATTTTCATTTTTGGGTAAACTATCCCTTTTAAGTTAGTTCAAGGATCATAATTTTTCTACGGCCTATGGAAGTGTGGAGAACTTTGTCTTCAGTTAACTCTTTGTCAACTAATTGAACTTCAACTTTGATTCCTGATTTTCATTGAGCAAATTGTTCTCTTTATGTGCTGTAATTTCCCTACAGTAGACTGTCAATGGACAGAAATCTCTCAGATTTCATTAAAATATCATCATTTGTGTTCCAAAGATGAACGAAAGTCTTACGGGTTTGGAATGACACGAGGGTGAGTAATTAATAACAGAATTTTCATTTTGCATGCCTAATCCTTTAATAATGTTCTTCTTCTCACACCACAGCAATGCATATTAGTGGAATAATTAAAACAGCAAAATGTTCTAAATCACTTGATCTATCCTTCATTGCACCTTTCTTTCTTTCTTTCTTTCTTTCTTTCTTTCTTTCTTTCTTTCTTTTTTTCTTTCTTGTCTTTTCTTTCGTCCATGGTCTTCAGGTGTTGTGAGCATTATATTTTGAAATCACAGAAGTGGGCTGTGTGTGTAAGTGTGCACTGAGAGAAGTTTTTGTGGTCACACTGGCCTCTGCTGACTCATGCAACGTAACTGCTGACTCACTAGAAGGGGAAAAAACTAAATCCTGAGTCAAATGAAAAAGTGAAAGCAAAAATTAGGTTTTAAGGGGTGGGTGATAAAATGTACAGATGTAGTGCATATGTGAGAATGGTAACAGAATATATGCAATTAATTTTCAGTTGCTATGGTCAGCAAGCCACTGGTTAAGAATATTTTTTTTCCTGTTATGCCGCAATTTCCACCACAATAAATAGTTTTTACTTTATATTAAGTGGCTTTAAGTACTATGTACTTACATCGAAAAATAAGTACAATGTACTTATTGTGTTCATGTTGTATTGTAAAACATTTTTGCTGCTATTGAGGTGTGATACGCGTAAGGTTAGGGACAGGTGTGGTGGTATGGGTAGCTTTAAGGGTGATTAAGGTGTAATGGAAGGGTCAACAGTGTAATTACAAGTGTAATTAAATTTATTACAGCTGTAATTACATGCAGGTATTTTTCAAAATATAAGTACAATGTAAAAACATGTACACAATACATCCATTGTATCAAATTATTAATGTCAATGTAAGTACATAGTACTTAAAGCCATATATATATATATATAATATAATATAAAGTGGGACCCAATTTTCAACATCGATAATAATAACAAATATTTCTGAGTACCTAATCTGCATATTAGAAAGATTTCTGAAGGATCATGTGACACTAAAGACTGAAGTAATTATGCTGAATATTCAGCTTTGCCATCACAGGAATAAATTACATTTTAAAATATATTCAAATAGAAAACAGTCATTTGTAATAATATTTCACCATATTACTATATTATCGGTGTGCACAAAACACTAACCACAAACATTTGAACAGTATTGTATGTGAACATTTTTTTTAAAAGGTTTCCAAAGCAAAGAAAAAAATCCTCTGACATAACAATACCTGTATTTGAAATAACAGCTGTAAACCTGAGTGAGAACAACCTGCTTCTCAACCAGTTTCGCTCAACTGGCTCAAATGTGAGAGGGTTGGCTTTTGAAGACAGAGTAGCAATGTAATTGGCACCAGCTGATGAGTGTCTTTGAGAATTTGTTGCCCAGTTCACCGTATTTTCACACACACACACACACACACACACACACACACACATTGTTCCCTCTGGAGCTTTTAGTCAAAAACACTAAAGCAGGAGCATGATATACAGACAGCCTGTTTAAGCCTGTGGCACAGAAGCAGGTCACTGGAGAAGAGACTGCACACAGATGAGATGAGAACAGTTGGCACACAGAGACCCCTCCAGGGTTCCAGGAGTCACACTGAGAAGCAGAAGGAGTTATGTGGCTGGGAAAATGCCATCATGTTTTTTTTTTTTTTACTCAATGTGGAATTCTCTCTGAGCTTTTGTGCTCCTGTCACATCATCTTTGAGTGTGTGCTGTTCTTGTCTTGTCAGCTATTTGGTTTCCACATTATGACTCTATAGATTTCATTATGTTTCATTAACAAAGTTCGGGAGGAGCACTTTCAAATAATCTATCCAATCAACGCGTCGGGGCGGGGGGGGGGGGGGGGGGTGTTTGCTGTTTTGGTGCTCGGTGACTGACATCTGTCTTACTCTGAAGACGTGTGATGTCTGTGTGAGCAGGGTGTGCGGCGGTATGGAAATGCATATGTTGACAGGCGGGTAGGACATTGTATCATTTCATTCGCACCAAATTCAATGGTTGGACGAACATTGTATTATCCTACGCCTTCCACAGACGATATAGCCTACATATAAATACATTTAGACAACTTAACTTAGTGATTGCTATCAGGATGTGTAGAGACTGTCAGCCAGCATAGCAAAAAAATGTTTCTGGAATAAATCACCTACCCTGCCTTTAAAAGTAGGATACCATGGTATTATCACCTGATGCAATAACTATGGTGTCGTCAGGGTTGCAAGGTCTGAGTAACAAAACAAGCCCAATGACCAAATATCAAAACTCTATATGCCACTCCCATACCGGATACATATTTTACAGTCACTGTTTTACGTACACAATTTCAATTTGAAAATCACTAGTAGCCTAGTAAACAATGTTTTCATTAGAGCTCATCCCCTCCCTCCCAAAACTCTTAATCTAGCACAGTTGTATAGTTGGTAGAATGAAACATACTTCAATACAAGCATTTAAATCAAATACAGTTTATACAATATATTAACCCGTTAAAAAATCTATGCGGCAGAAGTTTTAAAGTAGATCAATTCCGCAGGAAAACCCTGGTCATCAAAGTACTTCTTCCCAGTCAATTCTGTATGTTTTACTTGTGAAATTGATCAGTTTTTCAAATTCTCTATAAATGAATGAAAAGCTGTTTTAAGATTAGAAAGGGCAAGGGGACAGAGTTAACTCTAATGGAAAAGAGTGAGATGCAGAGGATGCAAGCGCTGCTGGTAAATGCAGCATCATCAGAAGTTCAGCTTGACCTTGATGAAGGTTTTGTTTTTTTCAAACATTCATTCTGCATCTCATTTACTTGCATTTAAGAAAGAAGACAGAGGGAGCGGGGGAGGCTGTTGTGGGTGATTTACAGGGGTTACGCGTGTAACAGGATCACATCAGCTGTTGCATAAGAAGAAAGATTCCTTGCTGGCAAACACACACACCTCTCTCAGAAGAGACTTTCCATGCCATTAGCACTAATAAATCAGCAATATCACTGAGAGTATCAACAACTGAGTTATTTATGCGTTAGAATCTGTATGTGAAAACTCTAAATAATGCTGGAGCAGAAGAACAGCAAGTAAACAAGTGTTTTATTGGTCAAACACAAAGTAGCCCAAAACTTTACATGTTGAGCTGAACATTTAGACTTTGGAAATCGTCCAAAACTCTCATTCATAAATTAAGGCACCAAACTAATCATATTAAATAACTTATTATTTTAGGTTTATTTATATGAGCCATTCAATACAGTATTTAACAAGAGTAACCATTTGATGAGTGTCAAACATGGGATGCACTAAAATAATAAACAGGAAGTCACCATTCACACACATCTGCTTATCAGGATATGCAGTAAAATAACAAAGCATATTTGCTCTGATATTATGCTATTTTATCTCAAACTGTAATGATGACAACTTAGTGCTCTGAGAATCTTGACATACATTACCATCACTAAAACGATGAAACTAAAGTGCGTATCAGGAATCTGTCCTGCTGCTTCCATCGCAGGTGTCCTGTTCACAGTATAACACTTTATTTCAGTTTAAGGCTGTTTAAACATGTAAATCCAGCACAACCTTACATTTACAGTGTATAACATCAAACCATGTTTAGTTGTTTGGAATTTTCTCACTGCATTAGATTCTAGTTCAGTCTCTCAGGCCTGGTATAAGGGCACGACTCGATTGATGTTCTGTCTGCAGATGGGACAGTTGGGTTGCGGCAAGGCCTGATAGCAGCGGAAACAGCAGCACACGTGACCACAGTCCAGCAGCACGCAGCTTCGTGGATTACTCAGGCATATCACGCACGCATTCTCCGGAATATCCATGCCGTTCTCCTCCTCCCCTCTTTTTCCCATCAGTTCAAAGTCCCTTCTCATGTTCTCTTGCTCCCAGCGCAGCTTCAGTTGCTGGTAGTACCTGCGTCCCACCCACATCAGCACGGCTACACCCGCCAATGCGCAAATACATGCCAGCACCCTCCACACCTCCGCCTGCCCTTCCTGCTCCCGCAGCAGAGTCTCAAAGTCTGAAGTGCACAGGAAGTACTCGGAGCCGTCGGTGGGAGGGCGGAGTTTAGGCAGGTGGTCCGTGTCCAGGATGAGCTCGCCCACTGCGGTTAAGGATGCGCCCACCTTCAGCATCTCCTCTGTTTCAAGTTGACCTTTGGGCTTCTCTCCGCTCAGGTACTGACCTATCATGTCCGTGAAGCCATAACTGGCCTGGTGGAACTTCTCGTGGATGATTTCCATGTTGGGACCCGTGGCCTCCAGGGGGCAGAGCACCCGCACAAATGCCTTGTTCACACCCAGCAGGTTAAAAGGCACAGCATTCACGCGCTGGTGAATCACACGCTCGCTGTCTGTCCTGAAGGATGTGAATGGCAATTGCTATGTTAGACTGACGTATATACAGCGTCGTTCATAAGATTGGGGTCAGAAAGATTTTTTTAATATTTTTGAAAGAAGTCTCTTATGCTCACCAAGGCTGTATTTATTTTATCAAAAAATACAGTAAGACTGTAATATTGTGAAATATTATTATATATAATTTGAAATAACTGTTTTCTATTTTAATATGTAATAAAATTGAATTTATTCCTGTGATGCAAAGCTGAATTTTCAGCATTATTACTTCAGTCTTCAGTGTCGCATGATCCTTCACAAATCATATTGATTCGGTGCTCAAAAAAACCTATTTATTATTTTACTTAAATATTTTTATTATAAATGTTGAAAACAGTCGTGATGCCTAATTTATTTTAATATTTTTTTCAGGATTCTTTGATGAATAGAAAGTTCAAAAGAACAACATTTATTTTAAATCATTTGTTAACATTATAAATGTCTTCACTGTCCTTTTGATGCATTCTTGCTGAATAAAAAGATTAATACGTTTTTATAAAAAATCTAAAATCTTGCTGACCCCAAACTTTTGCCCGGTAATGTATATTTATAACAGCAAGAGACCAGGTTTTACCAGGTGCGTGCTAAACTGTTCCACACAAGCTTGTGTTCTCGGAGGAGCAGTTTCTGGATGACACCAACACTGCCTTCCTGAAACTGACTCCTTAATGGTTCCCCAACAGGCTGAACTGTACCTACAGAGAAAGAAAGACAGAAAGCAAATCAGTGGAATTGAAAGAGAGACAAAGTTATCTTCTTCGCATCAGCTGAGACATATGGTGAAAAGTATAGGTTACCCTCGATGACCACATACTGCAGACATTTCCCCGGTGAGGCATTTAAAAGATCTGTTAACTTCTCATCCAGTGGCAGAACTGGAGCTTCCTAACATAAAAAACAAATGAGTTTCTTTTTTTTTTTAGAAACAATAAGGAAGAAAAATTTGTTTCTCTAATTCTCATACTCTTTTACTTCATGTAGCAGACACTTTTGATTGCTACTCAGTACTCACATTAAGCTTGCCCACAGTTTTGCGTTTCTTCCTGTAGATGTAATAAAACAGACCAGAGAGAGCCACACTTGAACCCAAACACACAATCTCCAGTGTCCGGATGGGGAATTCCTCCATCTTCCACCTCGCCCTCTTCCTCTTCTCTAGACTACTGAATACCAAGTCAAATAATAGTGGATAGATGTAAAAAAATAAACAAAATAATGGGGATTTGATTCAGCATTCATTTTCATTCTCTTTTACTACATTTATAATTTAAACATATATTCATTTGTTGGCTTGAGAAAGTCTGGTTTGAAGTAAAGGTTATACAGTTCAGAAAAAACTCAAGTTGCTAGGCTGTTCATACTAGTTCTGAGGAATTGCTAGGTTTTCTGGTGGTTGTGTTCTGGCTGTCATGGATGGATAAAAAAAGGGTAATAATAAAAGAGAAAGAGAGCAACTTCAAAGAGCTTGTATATGAGCGTTTACATTATTGCGCTTTATAAACATTCCGACAATGTTTTAGTCAATGGGATTAAAAAAAAATGTTATCGTCGATTTAAGGAAAACCGGCATAAAAACACTACCAACACCTCCACAATAATACATAACAATAATAACAGTTCTCCAAACATGGTGAATAATTTGTCGGCTGTCAAAATAAAATGTGTGACCCATAAATGACCTTTGAAGATTTTAATCCAATGCTTTGAACACTATTACATATGTACATGCTCATAAACAAATATTAAAGTTCTGTCTGAAACAACAGAAATGAACATCGTGTGAATAAGGACCAGAACATCACCTTTATCACTCACGCGATCCTCCTGAATTCATTACCGGAAACGATGTTGTTTGGGTCACGTAGTACGTCAACGTGGGTAGCTGTGAAATTTGCCTGACTGAATCTGGTGACTCAACTCTATGTAGCCAAACACATTTAAAACATACATTTACTTTATGTGATAATTATAAGTTTGTTGTTTATCAGTTTGTCCTCTACAGCTTTCATTTAATAGAAATTGCATTGGAATGTAATTGAAACATTTTTAACGAGCATAATGCAAAAATACGTTTAGATAAATATATATTTTATACATATAAATACATATATTGACAATAAAAATAAAAAATAAATATATAGGCATTCAAATCGCCCTAGTGACTTTTAATGTGCTTTTCAGTATTTCCGGTTGCGACACGCGTTTGTTGTTTGAAATCGCTGACGCTGACTTCACTAATGCGGCCAACATGGCAGTAGGAAAGAAGAAATCTTCTAACGTTGCTCTTCCATCAAGATTTCAAAAAACACTTTCATCCATATGGCAGGACAAACACATGGTGCTGTTCAAAGCAGAGTACACGTTCTTGATCACGGCCGTACTTTGGCTCCTGGAAATTGTGATTAACATATGGGTGATCCAAAGAGTTGCATGTAAGTGCATTAGAAGTCAATCACTGACATGTTCTTTGAATAATTATAATAGTCAACAATTCATTTATGGAAGTGCAGAGTAAAGAAACAGAGCATCATTCCATTCTGCATAATCTCTTTAGGATACTGTACTAGTGCATACTGTTGATGCGATTGTTTATTCATTTATTTCTTATAGACTGAACGGTTACAATTACTTTCCACTATAAACTGTATTACATTAGTGTTCTTTATCTCGGAAGGGAGCACGTGCAGAGACGCACTGCTCGTGTCACTATAACGTTATATTAGTCACGTGCACCATAAAGCCAAAATTACAACATGACGCTGAACACTGAATCGCACTCTGCAAAGTGATGCCGATTAAAAGACCAGTGCTATCCTGATTCCTCTGTCTAATGATGTAAATGTTGTGTGTGTAGATACAGAGATTGACTGGAAGGCGTACATGGATGAGGTGGGGGGCGTTATTAACGGCACATATGACTACACACAGCTGAAGGGCGACACGGGACCGCTGGTGTAAGTGTCAATATATATACCATCAGAGTTGATAAAAGATTTATTTAAAATGCAGAGTTATGTAATTTATACATGCTATTTAACACATACCCATTTTCAAACACCTGCCAAAATCTGGCCCTTGTTTATTCATTACTAATTATTACTAATTTTGTTTTCCGCTACAGGTAATATGGCAAATTACATAAATTCTGCATATTCACAATTGTTCAGATTGTCAATAAAGGGATAGTTCATCCAAAAGGGAAAATTCTGTCATCTGCTTTCCCTGAAGTTGTTCCAAACCTGAACCTGCTGAACACACACAACAAAAAAAAAATATATATTTTGAAGAGTGTCTGTAACCAAACAGTCAGTTGATGGGCCCCATTGACTTCCATAGTATTTTTTTCCCAATCTATTGAAGTCAATGGGGCCCATCAATTTTTTTGTTACAGACATTCTTCAAAATATCTAAGTGTGTGTTCAGCAGAAGAAAGAAATGCATACAGGTTTGGAACAATGTGAGGGTGAGTAAATGATGACAGAATTTCAATTTTTGGGTGAACTATCCCTTTAATGAGGCTAGAATACACTACACAACTTTTTAAATCTGAACAGATTTTAAAACATTTGACATTAAACTTGTCAACTTTAAATGTTTTCAGAGATAAACTGGGCATCATACACTAAACAACTGAGAATTACACACTACAAGACTTTCAAGTAGTTCCGAACTCATGCAGGAACATGCGCCATGTAGCTAGGAGATGCGTGGCAAATGAAAACAATATGTGTTCTAAAATAAGCTCAAAATATTAAACATGTTTGTTATCTTCCGACTGTGCCCATCATAAACTAGATGATTTTCTGACTGACCAAAATCTGCAAGATTGGCTTTGACTTTCAGGAACTAGCATTGACTCCTCCAGAATGCAAATCGGGGCAAAAGTCATGTAGTGTATTCCAGCCTTTAGATGTCCAGTAGTCTACTTGTTCTTGTACACCTCTGGGAATGACATTAAATGGAAACCTGGCCACTGATCATTTGCTGGATTGTATGTATTTGTGTTTCAGGTATCCAGCTGGTTTTGTGTATATATTCACTGGGCTGTATTATCTTACTGATCATGGACAGAATATTCGTTTGGGTCAGTACGTGTTCGCTGTGTTCTACCTCATCACTCTCCTTCTTGTGTTTCGCATTTACCATCACACCAAAAAGGTAAGAAGAACTCCATATTAAACAAATCCATGTTTTCCAACATTCAAATCCAACTTTTGCAAGACTTGAACCTCTGAATTCAAGCATAAGCAACTACTCATTACTACTTAAAATGATAAAAAATCGTACTAATATTTCAATACATTGCTGATTTCTAGTTTATTATGGTTTTTAGATATTTACAGAAGATTGCTTTCATTGTTCTGATTTTGTCTGTCTTATTAAGTGCTTGTACGTTTATTCTTCTCTAGGTTCCTCCATATGTGTTCTTCTTCATCTGCTGTGCTTCGTATCGGATTCACTCCATCTTCATCTTGCGTCTCTTTAATGATCCGGTGGCCATGATGCTGTTATTTGGAGCCATCAATCTCTTCCTGGACGGCCACTGGACTCTAGGATGTGCCCTTTACAGGCAAGTAGAAACAACATCTTCATTCTACATTGTGTATTTTTTCTACTTTGTTTTATTTTTTATAAAGTTGTCAGCCACTGGCAGCATTTTTGATAATTTTCACAAAATTTTCATGGCCCCCAGAATATTTAGCTGTATGTAACTGAACATACAGTGTATCAAAGGAAACAACAGAGCTTCTGCTTTTTAACAACAACAAAAAAAAGCTGAGAAAATCTTGTTTTTCATGTGATCCACTACTGCTGTATATTAGAATGGTTGATCTCTTCGTAACTACATAAGAATAATTATTGTTTGATATATGACTGGTCATTTCAGCTGTGTGTGTGCGCATGCATTTAAAGTAAATATTTCTCTGTTCTATGGACAGTTTAGCTGTGTCTGTGAAGATGAATGTTCTGCTCTTCGCTCCTGGTCTCCTCTTCCTCCTCTTGAGTGAATTCGGTCTATGGAAAACTTTACCCAAGCTCACTCTCTGTGCTGTCATTCAGGTTAGACACACTTAAGTAAACACATTCACTTATTTATTAAGTGATTCAAATGTCTTTTTGCTATTTCATACCAACTTTTCATGTACCACTCTTTTTCTCCCTTTCTAACAGCTGTTACTGGGACTGCCGTTCCTCTTAGTGAACCCTCTCGGGTATGTTAGCCGGGCCTTTGACCTGGGCAGGCAGTTTCTGTTTAAGTGGACCGTGAACTGGCGTTTTCTTCCCGAGTATGTGTTTTTGAGTCGATACTTCCACCTAGTGCTGCTTCTGGCTCACATTACCACATTGCTCCTGTTCGCACTGAAGAGATGGAAGAGGTACAAAAATCAAGGTCACATTTTACATTAGGTTGCCCTTAAAGGGATAGATCACCGAAAAATGAAAATTCTGTCATCAATTACTCACCGTCAAGTTGTTCCAAACCTGTATGAATTTCTTTCTTTTTCTGTTGATGGGCCCCATTGGCTTCCATATTTTTTTTCTTTTTCTTTTTATGATTTGTTGAACAAAATCATTATTAGAAGTTTACTTTTTAGTAAACTAAATATGCTACAGGTTTGGGAATATGGTTTAAATTAACTGACTGCATTGTTATAAAAATGTGTGTTCATTACAGGCCTGGGAACAGCATTTGGTCTATTCTAAAAGATCCATCGGAGAGAAAAGAGACTGTACACAAGCTTGATTCTGATCATATCCTTTTTATGGATGATTAAATCAAACACATGATTGATTTGTTTAAAATAGTTTAAATATCCCAGGGATTCCTGAAACTTGCATTATTAGTCCTAGTTGATAAGATGAAAACAGATCCTTAACTCCGATAATACAGACAGTTCTGGTTTTGTTCACGTCTAACTTTATCGGCATGTGCTTCAGTAGATCTCTGCATTATCAGTTTTATGTCTGGTACTTCCATACGCTCCCCTACCTTCTGTGGAGTGGAGGAGTCAAGAAGCTTGCCCATCTTCTCAGGTACAGCACAGACATGTTCTGATGTGTTATGTTTTCCTCATATAACTTTTTAGTTGTTTGTTCTTGTGGTGTTTGTATATACACGTATGAGCCAATATATGGTGACCAGTGACAGTTAAAGCAAATATTGATCTCCTAAAAAGGGCACATATCATAGTCTGGGTAAATTAGATGTAAGCAAGCACTCAGTTCTCGTTATCAACGTGTTGGATGCAGGAGAAATGTGCAAGAATAAAGATCTGAGTGACTTTGACAAGGGCCAAATTGTTTTGGCAAAGCAACTGGGTCTGAGTATCTCTTTAACGTCAAGGTTTGTGGTGATATGCTGGGAATCCCCGAGTCCACCCATTCATGTCTGACACGTGCCAACTAGCTAAATATTGTTGCAGACCAAGTAACATGATGAAGAGAGTAAGATTTTGCCCTGGTCTCCAAATTCCCAAGATCTTAGACCAATTGAGGATCTGTTGGATGTACTGGACCAACAAGTTCCACGGCGGCTCCAGCTCACAACCTAGATCGATAGATACCACTGGACACCTTAAGGGGTCTTGTAGAGGGCATGTTTTTATGGGTCGGTGCTGTTTTTGGCAGCAAATTAGGGAGGTGGTCCTAATGTTTTGGCTCATCATCGGTGTATATGTATGCAAATGTTTACAAGTAGAAAAAGTTGAGCCCTGATTAGGTATGATGAATTAAAAATGGAAAATAAATTTGACAGCATTAATTAATCTAGGTTAATATGTATTTGTAAATATATTATTATTCAGTGTTTGTTGATAATACATCAATGAATGTTAATTAATACAACTTAAAATGTTAAAAATGCAATAGTACATGTAGAAATGTACGTTTTTTAACAATATTTTTTGTTGTTAGTTCGTAATACCTCATGCATTAACGAATGTTAACGTATGGAACCTTATTGTAAAATATTATCAAGCTTTCACACACAACTGTGCACGATTAACTGTGCATTGATCAGGAATCATCCCTGTATGTTTCACTCTCTTTTAGAGTGTTGATTCTGGGTCTGATAGAGCTGTCCTGGAACACGTATCCGTCCACCAACTACAGCTCTCTATCGCTGCATGTCTGCCATCTCATCATCCTGCTCTGTTTGTGGCTCAACCCAACCCCAGCTCTTCCGTCTCAGAGGTCAGAGAACAAGGCTAAGCGCCACTGAACCCTGGTGGACCGGGGCACTCGCTGTACCAGAG
Organism: Meda fulgida; assembly: GCA_030578275.1. Taxonomy (NCBI): domain Eukaryota; kingdom Metazoa; phylum Chordata; class Actinopteri; order Cypriniformes; family Leuciscidae; genus Meda; species Meda fulgida. Next base: position 7,789,392 of record CM060617.1, on the reverse strand, counting down.
TGACAAACGGGTGGCCAGGGACCTGTGCCCTGAGTATGATGCTCAAATCATATCAAGGGGTTTTGTTAATGGAGGTAGTGTGATGTTAATATATGGGGGTAGAGAGAGTTTACAATGCTTCTCAGGATTCTTAAGGACTAATGGAATGCTCTGTCTCGGATTGGGAGCGGGAAATAGGAATGTTGTGTGGATCTTTATTGGAAGGAAATTTGTATAAAAAAAAAAAAATAAAAAAAAATAATATATATATATATATATATATTTATTTATAAATGCAGTTTATCAACACTGTTGACCTTTGAGACCTCAAGGGTCTCTTGTTGTCACCCTTGGACACATTATATTCTGGTACAAGGGCCTAAAGTTGTTATATATACTATATAAATATAACAAAATATATCTGCATTTCAACTGTGACATTAAATTCAAATCCATTATGAATTTGATTATGTAAATATCACTTCAAGACTCAAACTCATTCTGATTTCAACTTTCAAACTGTAATTCAGATATTACAGTTTAATAAAATAAAATAAAGTTGCCCTCCGTAGACAAAAAAAATGAATTTGATTATGAATTATGATAATTATACCTTTATTCAAAGCTATTCAGGGATTTGTTTCCATGTAAAGGGCTAGTTCACCCAACAACAAAAAAATGAAAAATTTGTTATTTACTCACCCTCATGTAAGCTCAACACTAGTTACATGTATAGGGCACAAAGGAACAGCATAGATCTGCTTTTCCATTTCTTTTTAGTTTAAGGCAACCATAAACCTCCAGTAGTGCCTGTGTTTGTTTACTGCATTGAACCTTTTTCATGATTTTGTGTTCTTTATGGTTTTTCCTTTTCTAGAGTGAACAGTTGGATGGAGGGCTGAAATGCTTAACATTTTGAGTGTGATTTTAATTTTTCTGTGATGAAGAGTGAATGAGTGTTCTTTTAAACATCTGTTTGCTTTTTTTTTTTTTTAATTTTCTTTGCATGAAATACATTTGCTTAATCAAAAGTGTTTTTGCTAATCACAATGCAACTGTAGTCCATGATATTATTCCATTTCCAAGATTAATGACAGGCTCACAGCTACAAAAGTCTGGGCAAAACCAGGTTGAAGATACCGTGAACGAATACAGCCCTTACTGTTTGAAATTATACTTGTATCTTAACCTGAATAATTATTATTTGGTATCATTTGGAGCATTTTATTGTATAGATTTGTAAGTGATACAAAATAAAGAGTCATAATTTCATAACATTCATTGTATCTCTAATATACTACCATAGTTATCATCCCTTTTTTTTGCACATGAAAAAATATAGCCCCATGGTTTGCACATTGTTTATATGGTGTTACCAGAAAACTCTTGCATTTGTGCAAACTTTAAAGGAACAAACTAAATGCCTAAATCCAAAATATTTCAAGGAGACTAAAAGCAAGCTGTCAAAATAAACAAACAAATGATCCTAAGAAAATGGGATTTACCAATATTTAGCAAAACTGGATTGAGAGAATCAGTCATTGAAAGAAAAAGGTGGTCTGAAATTGTCCAGTATAGCCTAAAACTTCATTAAACAAAAAAAAAAAAAAAAAAGAAGATTTATCAGATTCAAGCAGCTGTACAATACCGTTCAAAATTTGGGGTAGGTACGATTTTTTAAAATGTTTTTGGGAAAAGTCTTATGTTCACCTAGACTGCATTTATTTGATCAAATACATTTGCGAAATATTATTAAAAATGATCTTTTTTTAATGTTTTGAAATGTAATTTATTCCTGTGATTAGTAAAGCTGCATTTTCAGCATTATTACATGCTGAATTGGTGCTCAAGAAACAGTTGTTGTTATTATTATCAGTATTGAACAGTTGTGCTGCTGCATATTTGTTTGAAAACTGATGCATTTTTTTCAGGATTGATGGATTGAAAGCAAAAGAACAGCATTGATTTGAAATTGAAACATTTAGTAACGTTGTAGATGTCTTTACCGTCACTTTTGATCAATTTAATGCGTCCTTGCTGAATAAAAGTATTAAATAATATATATAAAAAAACCATCTTACTGACTTCTGAATGGTAGTGTAAATTAAGGCAAGAATGTGTCATTTTGGCCTGCTGTTTATGTTAGTGATTGGTTTTATAAAGCATCCAAAACTAGTAGTTTTGGTATTGCTAGCATAAAGTGCTGTCAGACCTGCAGTTGATAACGGTGAACTACATTCTACTGCATAATTAAACTGAAGCCCATAGATTAAGGCAAAGCTTGTACAGGATTGTGGTCTGAGCATGAGGGAAACAGAACCCACAATTCAGCTTTATCTCCATTCCTTTTTAAAGGACATCTTAGATGAATTCTATTCTGCTATAAAGTTGAATTGTGAGTCTAGCTAACAGGATTCATTTACTGGTTTAAATTCCATTTAAAGACCCAAGAACTTCATCTTTGAGGTCAGCTCCTCACATGTTATTGGGGTTGTAGCAGAGCACGTTCAGTTTAATATTTTCGTCCCAGTGACGCAACAGCAGAAAAAGCTGCCTGGCCGCTGCCCTCAACCCCACCAGGTCAACGCCCTCTGCCAGCGATTGACACTTCAGCCAGAAATCTGCCTTGGCAGCCACCAATTCCCACTCCACAAAGAACCCAGCGCAGCGGTGCTCCAGCCAGGCCAGAGCTACCGCCGTGGCCCAACTGGAGCTTTCTACGTCCATCTGCTCCAGTTTCTCTCCATGAGGATCTGCAGGATCCAACGGAGGACCTTCACAAGTGTCAGCCTCAGAGCCCCGCCCACTATCAACCTGTGGGACTCCACCCATCAATTTTGGAGAACCCTCCTCCAAAGGGTTGGACCATGACTCTTGCATGTGTCTCGCTGAAGCGGTGGCGGGTGGTGAGGTACAATGGAAAGGAGGGCTCAGACTGCTGCGGTGGCTCAGGTATGGGGACGCTCTTTTTAGGCGGTCCAGAGGGATCTGGATGCACTCGGAGTACGATTCGGACAGCAGAAACGCACCTGACGCCAACTGAAGACGTACCTGTGGGGACACGAGAAGTAAAGTGGGTGACACTGGCTTTACATTGAGTAGTTCTGTAAATCAGTATGCAGTGCTGGGTAGTAACTGATTACTACGAGGCACATGAGTTTAACAAAACAATAATGATGTGCACGGATAAATTATTTATAATACTACTGCAATATTCCATAAAAATTGATTTCATGGTGACTTTAAGAACGTTTGAATAATTTGAAGGACCTTTAAAGAACCTTATAATTGGGATCCATGGTAATCTGGATTACAAAAAAATATATATGTACTTGTAATTAGATTATATTACGGTATACTTAATCAAATTAAAGTTACTTTTTTATGGATTACATATTCACATAATGTGTGAATATGTTCCATGCTTCTAAATTTGGTGACAAAAGCACCTCTCAATCTGTTAAACAATGCCAATGTACTGTACGGCTATAAAATACTATGCCGTCATCATATCCAGTGACCTTCATTAATTGATTCTGGAAGTCTGGACAAAAATATTTAAAACCCGGCAGACTTTGGCCATGTAATTCATCACTCTTCATCTTTATAAATGTTTGTTCATATAATGCAGGTATTCCCAAACCTTTTTGTCATCCGAATATTTACTTGAAGTCACTTAAAGTTAACATTTGAATAAGTTAACAACACATTTGCATGTTTGCATTTCACTGATGTTGGTTATTGGTCACACTGACATGCAGGTAAACAAATAAAATAATATTTTTGCTATTCAAGTGTTTTTATTTTTATTTGTTTTTATTTTAAAATAATTTATTCATTATAATTGTACATATCTATGATTTCATTAATTATTCAAAATATGATTTCATATTTTATTTAATTTGATATGATTGAATTACTATTATCAAAATGGTACACAATAATCCCATTCAAATCTGTTATAAACGAGTTAGGTCAAAAGTGATCGGAAAGTAGTCTGATTAGGTTACCTGAAATCTAATAGATTCCTTTACTAACTACAATTTTCATAATGTAATTTGTAATCCTTAATGGTTTACAATTTGTAAGTAATCTACCCAGCACACAGTATGCAATTACACCAACCAATAGCAAGTAGTCAGGCGTGTCTCTCTCTATGGTTCTGTCAGTCTCTGCAGAGAAACAGTGAGGTTTCAGAGGAGCTTGTTTTCCATTATTGCCCTTTAGTCTTCCCAGATTAAACCTGGAGAGTATATAATGAAATTCAGTGTAATAGTATAATAAAGTATAAATCATTACAATTTGTGCCACTTCTGCAGACCTGGAGCCGAAGAAGCTCTCCACAGAGCGCTGAGAGCGAGACGACACCGCGGATGGACTGACGCTCTCTCCTGTGCCTGAAAGACACCATCATTACTCCCACAATTCACCATTCTGATCTTGGTTCATTTTCAAGGTAAAAATAATACTATAGGTGCGGTCGCACTTAATGTTTTTCTGTGAAAAAGTTTCCTTCTCAAATTCGACAGCATTGACCAGCAGAAAGCTGCTTGCTTTGAAAATGAATTCATGCTTAATGCATCGCTACACTATAGACATCGGACCTTTTTTTGTCTGCGAAATTTCATCAGAATTTCGCTAATGTGACCGCACCTTAATGCATCCTTTTTTCTCATATACTCACTGCTATCCCAGGATGTCATGCTACAAGGGGATGCAGGTGTGTCGTCTCTGTCTGGTTCCAAGAAAACAGAATAGAAATTCAGAATTGCACTGCACAGAACGCAAAGACACTGTTTTTTATAGCCTCATGGTTTCTTGTCTTGGTATTTCAGATTATTTTCCTTTTCAGGTATCTGCATTGGTGTTTATGGAAGTGATTGTTGAGCCTTGGGGTCTGTTTATGGACGGTTAAATGAATATTGCGTGCAAAAATGGCAAGAGTTAGCTGAAATTATAAGCTCCAAACTAAAAAAATAATAATACAGTAATATTGTGAAATATTGTTACATTTAAAATAAAGTTTTTCTATATTAATTTTAAAATGGAATGTATTCCTGTGCTGGCAAAGCTGAATTTCCAGCATCATTACATCATTAGTCTTAAGTCAGAAATCATTCTTGGCCACTCAAGAAACATTTCTTATCAATGTTGAAAACAGTTGCGCTGCTTCATATTTTTGTTGAAACCATGATACATTTTTCAGGATTCTTTAATGAAAGTCCAAAAGAACAGCATTTATTTGAAATGGAAATCTTTTTCACTTGTGATAAATTTAATGTGCCCTTGCTGAATAAGTGTTCATTTCTTTAAAAGAAAAATACTGAACATAAACTTTGGTATGTGGCATGTTACTTAAATGTACTATATGTGGGTGTACATAATTGATAAGATACCTGTCGAGGTGTGTGTATCTTCTGTCTCTTCACTGCCTCTGCTGGAGGGGTGGCATCCAAATCCCACCGAGCACAACTTTTGTCTTCTGCTGCCGGAATGAGAACTGAGTCTAGTAACAAACCGCACACCTGACACACACAGGGGAATTTCATTTCTTTCATCAATAAAATATGTACCTGTTAGATTAGCATATCTGTTTTGTGTCACAGTCTTTATGTGAGATTGTGTGTGGTGTACATGTGCTGTTTGTGTGTACCTGTGTGTTGTGCATCTGTGCCCTGATGATGATTTCTTGCATTGGTGTCTGTAGAGGTGAAGCTTGTGTACATGCAGACAATTCCACAGCTTTTGCTGGTCTGGATCGCTTTCATTCTGTACCGCTTGGAAGGACCTACGCGCACACCTGTACCAGAATACACATTCAAACAAGAGAAAATGTTGATGGAACAGTCAATAATTTAATTTAAAACCCAAACACTTTGTTTTTTACTCTTATTCCTATCAGACCTCTTTCAACTTCAATATCTGTATCTTTCTCCGCCATGTTTTCAAAGTCTGTGATGACAGATCGCGCGGTCAGCTGGTGGATAATCTCATCCCAGGCCCCGGTGCTGGGTGGCAGGGTTGCTGAGTCCTCCGTGTCCCACAAAAGGGACAGATCCACATGGACCTCCCAGGATACGGCCCGTCCTCCCAGCTTGCCGTGGATCACTGAGCGACACTGGGCCCCTGAAGCCTGGAACTCGCCTGGAGGAGCGGCTGAAAACAGGCATTCAGGATCGGTGAATGTGTCCCAGTCTAGTGGGGAAGCAGGGAACAGGAGGCCATCTGGATAGTGATAGGGGAAAAGAAAAAGATTACTTAATATTTGGACCAAATTTGATATGCATCTGTGTATTTATGTTAGTGCATAAAGGTATATGACTGCAGACTGTTTTCCCTCACTGGAGTCAGTCAGACTGGGGTGGGATAAACCTCCTCGTGAAGTGCTTTGGATGTCTGTGTCACTCTCCTCCAGTCGGCCTCCCAAGGCCTGCTCAAATGAGACCCTCTCTAGTGCCCTCCTCAGGCGGTGCATGTCCAGGTCACCCTGCGGAGATGAGAAACTTCGGCCAGCCAGAGCAGAGCGAGCTAGCGCCTTCTGCCTGAGACGAGACTCATCGCGGTCTAAGAGCTTGCCAGCCTACAGAAACATGCATAGACTACCAGTTAGGATTATACTTTTTAATTTTTTTATTTCTATTTTATGTTAAAGGAATAGTTCACTTTAAAATGAAAATTCTTCTGCTGAACACAATGGAAGATATTTAAAAAAATGTCAGTAACCAGACAGTTGATGTTCCCCATTGACTTCCATAGTAGGAAAAAAAATACTATGGAAGTCAATGGGGTACATCAACTTGGTTTGGTTACTGACATTCTTCAAAATATCTTCTTTTGTGTTCAGCAGCTTGAGGGTGAGTAAATGTTGATTGAATTTTCATTTTTTAAGTGAATTATTCCTTTAAGGCTGTCTTTTCTTGTTTAGATTGCTGGTATTGTACATGTAAACTGACGTTAAACTCTCTCTACTCAATGTGAAGTGAATTCTTAAATACAAATGTCATGCTGATGTTACCTTCCCTGATGTAGAATCTGTGTCCCCTGAAGAGGTGGCATTCTGAGTCCACGGAGATTCCCAACGGGAGAGGCCTCGACCCTGTGTTGGCTCCATTCTCTCCAAGCCATGTGGCAGAGAACCCATGCCCAGCACAGAGCTCTCCGCTTGGGGAGAAACAGACGAGAAGGCCCTCTCGCTACTCAGAGAACAGTGTGTCAACACGTACTGATCTTGAACATACGAAGCCTGTTGAATACGCCAGCGCACATCACTGGTGCTGTAGTCAGTGTCACCACCTGTAGATAACATAAGGTATGTTTGGAATTGCTACTACTACTACTTTTTTAAAGGGACAGTCCACCTAAAAATGATCCATCAAACATGCAGTCATCGTTTACTCACCCGCATTGTGTTACAAACCTGTATGACTTTCTTTCTTCTGTGGAACACAAAAGAAGATATTTTGAAGACTGTTGGTAACCAAACAGTTTCGGTTCCTATGACCTCCATTGTATGGACAAAAAATACAATGAAAGTCAATGGGAACCAAAACTGTTTGGTTACCAACATTATTCAATGTTTCTTCTTTTATGGTCCACAGATGAAAAATTGCATACAGGTGTCTTTTTTTGGGTGGACTATCCCTTTAAGTATGCATTATGTATACTGTGCTTTACTACTACGTCAGTGGTTCTCAACCAGGGGACCGGGACACTCAACAAACTTCCAAGTGGGCCTCAAGATGTGTTAAAATGATTTAAAATAAGACAAAACAAGCATTAAAATAAGCTCTAAAAATTAAAAATCAAGACATTTCTTATTATTTTATTTTTATTTTTATTATGAAATTAAAGCCAAGCTCTAAAAAATGTTATCAGGAAGAAATTTTAAGTGAGGGGGCCTTCAGATATGGTTGTGGACAATGTGGGCGCCTTGAAGTCAAAAAAGTTGAGAACCAATGTACCACATACAACCTGAGCACATTATGTGCTATCCCACAATGCAATGCACTTAAATCTTAAACAGATCCCATAGTCTTACCCGGGCTGACAGCAATATCGGTGGCATGTGCGCAGGAGAACTCTGATGAGATTTCTCGAGAGATTTCCCGCAATGCTTCTTCAAAGTCTCCCTCCACCCCGCTTTCTTTTACAGCTTCTCTCTCGCGCTCCTCCGGGGGAACCAGAGGCTGAAGGAGCTCGGAAGTGGAAGGTGAGAGCTCGAAAACCGACCCCGCTGAACCACGTGGGCGGCTTCTGTATGAACGAGGCTTCACCTGCTTATGAGAAATTGTGCACACACTAACTAAGACTTTATACAAATGTATGCATTTAGTTTAAATTAACATTTCTTCATGTGTATTGAACAGAAGAAACTGTGATAGTGTGGTAATGTGCAGTCTCTCACCTCACTTTTCTGGGCCCTGAATCCAGATATGTCATAGAGAGTGCAGTAGCCAATCAGGCAGTTGCCAGGATAGAGTGGAGGGATTTCATTTGGTGAGAGAAGCGCCTCGACATTGTCCGGCACATACCAGTCAACCCGTACATCCGTCAACACGGGTTCCAGAGCTTTTTTTAGACATTTAATCAACTGTAGAGAATAATTGAAACATTAATAACCTACACAACAGCAGCCCTTCTGATGTCCACAGAAAGTTTAAAGGTACTACCATGTTTTTTAGGTAACGAGGAACTTTCATGCTTTATTGAACCAGTGCCATGATAGTACCATGGAATTTTTCTCCAAGTACCCTGGAGTCCAATGTTTTACCATGTAATGCCATCACTTATCATGGTATCGCCACAGTATGTATGCAAATTAGTTTATTAAATATTTTGTCTAAATTTAAATTTTCAGCTACCAGTAAGATTTTTTTGTAACCAAAATAAAAGCTTTACAGTAATTAAGAAAGTCATAAATAATAGTAATGCAATTTTACTGTTGTTCTGTAAAATAAAATAATAATTTTTATAACTAAATATTTTTGAATTTTATAGTACAATAGCATTATTGCAAAATGAATATACTGATATATTGAATATATTTATTGATTTGTTTAGTTTTTATAATTGAAGTAATAATAAACATTTTTTAATAATAATGAATATAATAATTATTTCAAAATAATTGTTTTTATTTGATAATAAAATAGTATTATTGCAATAGTAAAATTAGTTGAATATTATTGTGAATAATAATCAATAATAATAATTATTACTATTATATAGTCATTGAATGGGGGAAGACAGTTTTTCCTTTTAACTGATCACATGCCTGACAATATAATGTAATGCACTTGTATAACAACAAACAGTAACAAATCTTTTTTAACTTCAGTAAAAGCATGTCATAAAAGCAGAGTTCATAATAGCGGTTCTGTCTCTGCTCCCTGTAGAGGGCGCTGTGTACTCTCGCACCTTCGGCTGAAGCCTCTCTTCCTCACTGAGAAACTCCATACTGCCTCCCGTAACCTTGGCAACGCCCTGCAGTAGCCTTCGACAGGCCTGAGGACCAAGACCCAGGCTGAAACACCTGTAACACCAAAAATAAGTTATGACATAGGTAGGCGAATATACTTTATATCATACACATGTACTGTAATGTACTATATATCTCTTTTCTCTAACTCAATTCCTCATAGCATGTTGTCAATCCATCTTTTTACAAAAAATGAATAATTCACTCACTGGCCACTCTATCAGGTACACCTGTTCAACTGCTCATTAACACAAATATCTAATCAGCCAATCAAATGGAAGCAACTTAATGCATTTAGGCATGTAGGCATGTCCTGTGTTCGAAATCGCCCCCTATACCCTCATTCACTATACCCTACATTACTCCACTAAGTAATATAGTCCACTTGAAGGAGTGAATGAAAACGAGTGAGTGAATTTGGACAGTGGAAGCTGGAAGGGAGTTTGCAGTGTTTGTGCCTGCTGTTTAATAATTAATTGAAATGTAGCAAACTGACAGCTCTAGTAATGAAAAAAATGATCCTGAACTCTGCTATGGAAACTAGCATGTATGATATGCGGTTTGGAAAATGGATGGATGATTGATTCAGCTGCGGCGCCATCTCCAGGCGAGACGCATTCAGCGACAATCACTGTCACAGTGCATTATGGGTATTCTATAGCCGTTTAGCGTACATCAGTTGTACACTCGTTATTGCGGTGCATTGTGGGATTGAATGAGTGCCCTCAATGTCCACTATGGGTTCAGACACCATTACAAATGGCTGTCCCTTCAAATAGTGCCCTATTAAAGAGTATAGGTGGTGATTTCGGACACAGACAAATTTAAACTGAGCATCAGAATGGGGAAGAAAAGTGATTTAAGTGATTTAGAACATGGCATGGTTGTTGGTGCCAGATGGCCTGGACTGAGTATTTCAGAAACTGGAGATCTGGGATAGGAATATTTCTAACAGAAATAACATTACTGTGCGTGGTTGAAAAGCCTGTGTGTAAAGCTGTTTCATATCTATACATGACAACTGCTCTCTCTGGCTCAGTGTCAGCGCCAACGCAGATATGAATATTCTGGTGTGATTCTGTCAAAGGTTTAATAGAGACAGGCGAATCGCTATCATTTAGGAATGAGATCGTGTGGGTGTTTGAATAAAGATCGCAATCTTTGATTAATCATGCAGCTCAAATATATATATATATGTGTGTGTGTGTGTGTGTGTGTGTGTGTGTGTGTGTGTGTGTGTGTGATTCGATTTCTCATGACTCAAGACATATATGTTTGTCTCCAATGGATTGCCAGTCTGCTAAGAGGGATTGAGAGTGAGAGAAAATATAATATGTTTAGTATTCCCCTGACAATAATCTGGACCATTTCGCTAATTAAATGTCTGAGTGGAAACAGAATCCAGACGGCACACACACAACACAAGCTGTTTTGAATTCAAGTCTGCTCCGTCTGGGTCGAAGGCTTTTAAATGTCTTGACTGAGTATCAATAACGAGTCTGTGTTCCAGTACAGTTAAATCTATATCTGAGTGTGCGTGTCTGTGTTTGTTGAAGAGCGTTTCTCTCTAAACATTAGTCAGTGATTTATGGGAGGGGAATTTTGTGCTGTATAATGTGAACCACGGTACAATTTAAATGATTTCTCTCAGCTTCAGCTATACAATGTCATGTGGGATATTCATTTTAAGGTGAAATCATAACAGATGCTAGAGTGTATAAGACATACAAGACACCAGAGTGTCTCACAAGTGTTTAGACGGTGACAAAAGTGTTTGCCAGTGTGAAAAGTGTTGAGCATCTTTTGCTGTAGTAAAAGGTGTTTAGCTTTTATGTTTGGATGCTGATATGATTTTTTTTGTTTTAGATAACTTTAAGGTTAGTTTTAAAAGTATTTATTTTTTTATGCAAAATGTGTATAGCTAGTGTTAAAAGGGTATTATTAAAGTTTTAAAAGGTGTTTTCTGCATCCCTTTTGAATAATGTAATGACTAACTCTATATTTATGGTGAACGTGATTTCACAAAGTACAATATGTTCTTAGATCAAATTAGATCTTTGTTGATCCTGGAACAACATTCCAGTCAACCAATATGATTTGAGGGACATGTTTACAGTTTATGTCAAGTTTAGGCTTACAACCAGGGTTAAGTGCTTCTACATCAGTGTTATTCACCATCATTTCCCTCTGATTTTAGGGATAAGTTATGAGTAAGGTTACGAATACATTTTCGGACAGGAATGTTGTTCCAGGATCAACAAAATAATACATGACTAATTTGACAAAATATAGACAGTTAAGCCCTAAAAAATGTATTATTTTGTTCTAATCTTATTTTATTGCCAGTTATTTAATTTTACTGTTTAATTGTACGTAACTGGTTGGGGTTTTGTTAATTGGGGGTAAAATAATAATAATAATAATCATAATGTAATGGTTCTAAATGTGTTGCTCTGTGAATCACATGATCCACAGCATTATAGAAAACAATTTGACGCTGATATTAATTACTTTGCAATCTTAGCATCTCCAGCAAAATATAGATGTGAGTGAATTATCTGATATGGAGTTTGATACCTCTAATATTTTTGTTATTGTTGTTGTTTTTTGCTGAAACAAAGAGTTTCTGTTTAGATACATTTTTGTATTATTTTAAAGTATATGTGTTACCTGGCATAGTGTTTTCAATGCCAATTCAATCTAATGTTAGTTTTACCTGACGTTACATGCGTTCCTCCTGACCAGTTCTAACACACGGCCTACATTGCTAAAGGTTCCGTTCGTGATGATGAAGAGCTGTCGTGGGCAGCTGCGGTGGACGGGCTGCTGATAAACCCAGGACAGTGTCCCCCACAGGTTAGCACCACCTTGGTCTGTGCGCATCTTCTGGATGTACTCCAATGCCTGAGTCACTGTGCCCTGAGAAACGAGAGAGGGAGAGAATGGCAGAATTCCCTTTAGCCTTGAAAACAGAGACGTTTCAAAGATATATTCCAGGTTAGACATAGCTTTATCATAAATAACAGCACTTGAGGCATCTACAAATTATTTTCAGAGTTAATCAACACGGTCTACCCACCACAGCCTTAGTAAAAAAATTATGTTAAAAAAAGTAAATATGGTTCACAGGGCATTAGTTGACATGAAAAACTCCTCTAGAGAAGCCTTTCTTGATGTAGATGTGGAGCAGTGGTGCATAATGGAGCAAACAAGTTTGTTTTTGATCATTGCGTGCTGTAAAATGCATGACAGTGCCATATGGCTCTCGCTGTTTTAAAGCACTTTGTCCTGCCAGACACTGGACCTGCTTGAACCTGATATTGCAGCGTCATGGAAACCAGTAGTAGTGAGTGACCTGGAAAGAGATGGTTATCAATTGGCCCCAGGTCCCTAACAGGTAAACATCAACCATCTCACACACATCCAGAACCCTATGTAGCATGAAATATAAGTGTGTGCTTGTCTGCCACTTTAAATGCACAAGCTCGTTACAGCAGGATTGATTCTGATTGGCCGTCAATGTTTTCATCGTTCATCAGCTGGATAAAATCATTCTGAAAGTGATTCCAATGATATCGTTGGAACGTTCTCATTCACTTTCCTGACAAGTGCACAGCACGCAGAGGGAATGTATGTAATTTCTGCTCGCCTTCAGCAGAAATGAATACCCGCTTTCTTTAGAACATTTGCAGTACATTTGCAGCAGATAGATGCAAGTGCCATTACAGTATGTGCTGGCAATTTGGAAACAAAACCAAAAGTTCAAAAGTCAATATATAAAAGGCTGGCAACGTTATGCATTTTGCCGCCTTCTCCTGTGTCGTCGTTACCAAGCAACATGGGTAAACAGCTGCAAACGCAACGCAGTACAGAATCAACACTGTGAACACAATTGGAAGCAATTGAACTCTTGTCTGTTGAGATACTCACCGAGTCAGATTATGCGAGTTTAACTCCTAAATTGATGAGTGTGATGTCATCGAGAAGGCGGAACTAGCGACTGACTTCTCAAAACAAGAGCATAAACAAACAATGGCTACCGAAGCGGCAGGTTTTGTACTGTCTTATCAGAAAAGCCCCCAAAAAGAGAGCCCTCCTCTCTCTGTCGGAACTTTATGAATAAGATGCAGCGTCGGTTGTCGTCCACTATGACACTATATGAGATATAACTCTTTATTAGTTCTTGGCCATTGTTGTTTACAAAATCAACACAACACAATACGTCAAACGGATCTTGCCAAAATCCGCATGATATCGTGTAGTCTGAACCACCATTACAGTCATTGAACTGGACTGAACTAACACTGAACTGACTTATGACACTATTGTAATTGTAGAGCAGCTTTACAGCAGAATTTGAATTTGCCCTATATTTGATGAAGTTTGCATCATTGATTGTTGGTTTCCTGTTTATTACTGCGAAGCTGATTTGAAACAATCGGTAGTGTATAAAGCGCTATAAATGTAAAGGTGACTTGACTCACATCTGTGCAGGGCTTGCTGGAGCTGAAAAGAGGCCTGACAGGAGAGCAGATGCCAGCGATGTTCAGCATGGTGCGGCTCGGCAGACTCTTTATAGCCACTAACATCGCCTCCTGTCAAAAATGTGAAAGCACAAGGAACATTTATGGTTATTTTCAACTTGCATAATACTGCATATTCAGAGTGGAATCCTTTCAGGGCATATTTAATTTGCTTAATTGGGAACAAATATTTTAAGAACCAATGATCTATGCTTTATAACAATGACAACATTTTGAGAATAAAACTATGTACTGAAGCAATTAAGACAAAAAAACCTGCACTATTCACACACAGCTGCTCATACAGAAGGTCGCAAGAACCTTGATCTTGTTGATGTTGTGCTGTGTCATTGTGCTGCTGTTTTCAATGAGGAAGATGAGTTCTCTGCTGGCCTGCTGCAGTTCTGTTGGTTCTGACAGCAGATCTGGGGAGAAGTTTAGCATCAGGACCGGGTTCAAGAGCAGATCCTTATGATAGCGTCTCCGCACAAACTCCAGCTGGGGGAGGCACATGCACACAGGCAATAACAAATATATAATACTGTTCTTAAAAGACAAACATGATGAAGTCAGCAATGCAAGAGTTTAACACCAGTAATCTTACCCTCTTCTCAGACTCTGCCTCCTTTCGGGCACAGCGAATGAAATCACGACGAGCACGGATCTGCTGCTCATATTCACTAAATGTGAGCCGGCCCCTCTCTAGGATGACCAATGGGCTGTGAGGCTCTGAAGGCAACAGTGGCAATGACTTGCAGGTGATTACATTGATGGAATTGTACCAAATTCTACCCCCATCCAAGAAGTAACCATTTATAAAACCTGATGCCTTATGTTCATATTTTGTTCTAGCAGATCAAAAAGCTTTTCTTGTCAGCCTTCTGCTAAATTGCATAGAGGATGATGGGTTAGCAGTCTAACCGACGATTCAAACCTTAGATTTACCATTTGTATTTCAAAAGACAAATGTAAAAAAAAAAAAAAACATCAGAGGAATAAATTAAAATTTTAGGTATATATTAAGTTGAATTGTAATAATATTTTACAATATTTTATTTTTTATCTAATAAATGCAGCCTTGGTGAACTTCTTGCAAAACCTGACCCCAAACTTTTAAATGGTATAGTATTAAAAGCAATATTGTATGATTTCTCATCAGGCACTGAATAGTGTACTCAAAAAAATCTGTCATGCTTTGGGGTCCAAGAAGGGTAAGATTTAGCACAACACTGAAGTTTATGATTTACATTATTCAGCTGACCGTTTTTCACTCATAAAGAAATTGCAATGCTCAATTTGCCAACTGTAGAAAAGGAAGTCCCACCTTTCGGATAAAAGTCTATTGTATTACTAGTAAATGCATCAGCTGTATTTTTTGCTATAAAGTGTACATTTTCATTAGCTGTAAAAAAAAAAAAAAAAATTTTGTAGCATAATTTGAGCTGGAGAAGCTAAATATAGGATGAAATCAGAATTTGTTGCTGCTTTGAATTATCAATATGTTACTGAAATGCAATCTAAACACAGTTTTAGAGATTTTGGTCTTTCTGCATTCAAGCAGATAATGGCTAAATGACATGCTTAACTAGGAAATAGCTGTGGAGGTGTTACCAGAATGACCAACAAGCTTTTGATTTTAACATTAGGCCTAGCTCTCACCGCTAAGGTGTAGTATTATTTCCAGATGTCGGTCACATGGATGCTCCTCGGCCAGTGTGATATAGGTTGCAGACGCAGACTGTGCACTGGGGTCAGCATCCGCACGCAGGGCATGGGTGGGGCTTTCCAGACCTGCAAATGCAGAGACGACGTAAAAAGAGATTACAGAGCCTGTTCACATGACATTTCAGCACTGATTTGATTAGTTGCTGTTAAAGAATATTATTGGTGGGAATCTTTGACATCTAAGCCTCGGGGAACTAAAGCTATAATAAAATTGATCCTGTATCTCTTGAATTACATTTCAGTCAGACATTTGATATGAACCTTGATATGCATATAAAACATCAATTAAACTAACAAAAAAGGTTAGTTTAATATAAAAACAAAGTTGGTGGCTTTATAATCAGTTCAACCATGTACAATTTCAAAAGTGTAATCAAAATTTGTCAACCCCCATTGCAAATCTGGTTTATTGGCAAAATGTACTGACATTCAGCTGTTTGCAATGAACAAATCAAACAAGGTAATTGAAATAGCTCAACACAACAAATGTCAAATGGTTTCCCCAAATTCGACTGAAAATGCAACTTTTAATGACTTCTGCAGTCTCAAAATTATTCAATCCCCTGAATAGAATCCCTCACAACAACACAGATCTGCAAAACAGGTGTTGTCTCAAGCACACCTGATGCAGCTAATCAAGGGCTTCATTAGTTTCTCCAGGTGTGCTTGAGCTAGAACACAAGAAATATCTGAACTGGCTAGGTTTGTTGAGTGTCACGTTTCACTGCATTTTTAGAAACACAGCTATGTCAAAAAAATGGTCCAAAAAGTTAAGAGAAGATTTCATCACCCTTAACAAACAAGGAATAGGATACAAAAAGATAGAAAAGGCACAAAATGTTCTTAGAGACACCATTGGAAGAGTAGTTTGCAAGTTCAAAATTAAAAGAACGGTGGTTACACTACCTGGACGGGGCAGAAAAAGGAACCTATCAGTGGCTGCAACAAGATTTCTGAGAAGGCAGGTTCAGAAAAACCCTCGACTGACTGCAAAAAACCAGCAGCAAGACTTGGTGGCAAAATGCCAGAACTCCAAGACCTACACCACTAACGACCCAAAAGCACAAGAAAAGTTGGGGACAATGATCCCGAGCATACCTCAAATTCTACCAAGGCTCGGTTACAGAAGAAGTCTTGGTAGATTCTACAGTGACCATCACAGTCACCTGACTTGAACCCTATAGAAAATCTTGATGGGATTTGAAGAAGGCGGTTGCAGCACGCAAACCCAAGAATAATACTGAACTGGAGGACATTTCTCATGAAGAATGGGCTCAGATTCCTCAGAACCACTGCCAGAAGCTGGTGTCTAGCTATACATCTTGTTTGCAGCAGGTCATTACAGCAAAAGGGTGTTCTAC
Organism: Meda fulgida; assembly: GCA_030578275.1. Taxonomy (NCBI): domain Eukaryota; kingdom Metazoa; phylum Chordata; class Actinopteri; order Cypriniformes; family Leuciscidae; genus Meda; species Meda fulgida. The sequence continues at coordinate 7,772,326 of CM060617.1, read as the reverse complement.
TAAGATGCTTGCTATGAATGGGTTGAATAATTTTGAGACCGCAGAAGTCATTAAAAGTTTCATTTTCAGTTGAATTTGGGGAAGCCACTTTTTTGATTTGTTCATTGCAAACAGCTGAATGTCTGTAAATTTTGCCAATAAACCTGATTGCAATGGGGGTTGAATAATTTTGATTACAACGATAGGTTTCAACTTTAGAATTTGCTTTTTAAAATGGATTTTATTTTGGTTTCTTTCTTTAAAAATCTTAAAAATACTATAGCCATTCAAAAGTTTAGGGACAGTAAAAAAGTTTAAAAAAAAGAAAATAATACTTTTGCAAAGTAATGTTACAAAAGATTTAAAATAAATTCTATTCTTTTGAACTTTCTATTCATCAGAATATCCTGAAAAAATAAATCATGGTTTCCACAAAAATATTAAGCAGTACAGCTGTTTTCAGCATTGATAAAATAATACTAATAATACTAATAAATGTTTCTTAAGCACCGAATCAATATATTTGAATGATGCTGAAAATTCAGCTTTGCATCACAGGAATAAATTACATTGAAAATAAATAAAAATAGGAAACGGTTATTTTTAATTGTAATAATATTTCACAATATTGCTGTTTTACTATATTATTGATCAAATAATTGCAGCCTTGATGAGCATTAGAGACTTCTTTCAGAAACATAAAAAAATCTTACCGACCCCAAACTTTTTGAACTGAACGAGTACCATATTCATATACTACAGTATACTGTATATACAGTATACTTCGTGATATTACCAAGGTAAATGCAAAATTAAAACTATATTAATAAGGTACATGTCTAAAAAATTATAATAATCTGATAGATGTACAAACAAATATTGTATTAACATGGTCAATTTATATTGTTGGTATTATATATTTAATATTTATATTATATAAAAATGTATATTACCATGGTTCAGTTTTCAAAAAATTATTTATGTCCATTAAAGTCAAGATGGCTGAAACAGAGTGGCCACTTTCCTCTGGAGCAGAACAGTGTCACTACTGTGATTTAGGAATCTATATCACCCTGCCTCAATCTCTTTCCTCTGTTCTAGTGGCCTGGAGCCTGAGCCAAACCCTCTCTCGCTCTGCACACACCCTCACACACACGCTTTGGCTCCTTCTGGCAGGCTCACTGATGTCTATCATAATCACTGATGTCCATGCCAAGTTTTACGCTCACTGGATTATTTCAGAGCACAAACTGGACCTGCATGAATGTACAATGCTCTTAAAAGGGGGCTCTTGTCCTTCTGTGACGGACAAAGACAGGTAAGAGACAATCCCACTTTTTGTCTCCTCCTCCAGATATCATAGTTCTAGAACTTTCCTGCTTTTACATTTAATTCTCTTGCTGTATGTGACTCTTTATAGATTGGACAGAAAGATATAAACGTTACCGGCCAGCAGACAGGCTCCTCGAACCAGCAGCTGGAAGCTGAGCTGATAAGGAGAGAGGTTGGTGGCAGAGCTGGTGAGCAGAGCATGTGTGCACTGCTGCCCGACTCCCAGCATCCTCTCCTGCTTTCCAGACACATTGCCAAAGCACGTAGTCGGGCTGAAGGAGAGACGTTAAATAGGATTCTTGGGAGGTCAAACTCACAATTTTGTTATTCAGGTGGTGTAAATTATTAAGCAAAAAGTAAGGGTGTTTTATCAAATATATACGGCTTACAATGCATTGATAATAATAGAATAATAAGAAATGTTTCTTGTGCACCAGATCAGCATATTTGAATGATTTCTGAAGGGCGTTTGACACTGAAGACTGGAGTAATGATGCTGAAAACTCAGCTTTGCCATCACAAGCTTAAAACATTTGAAAATACATAAAAATAGAAAACAGTTATTTTAGATTGTAATAATAATTTCCACAATATATTTCTGTTTGTATTGTATTTTAGTCAAATAAATGCAGCTTCTTTCAATAACATTTTTTTTACCCCAAACTTTTGAATAGTAGGGTATGTTTTATGAATTTGAATATACAGTGGCCTTAAAATGTCATGGAAATGGACTATATAAGCTATATTGACGTTACCGGACGCAGTTTATAAAGTTCTAAGTATGGATATTTTTTCTTACAAAAATATATTGATTCACTTCAGAGGGCCTTTATTAGAGCTGTATGGGTTAGTTTTATGATGGATGAATGTGCTTTTTGGGGCTTTAAAAAATAAGGTACCATTCACTTCCATTAAAGCTCTGAAAAGCCAGGATATTTTTTAATATAACTCTGATCGTGTTTGGCAGATAGAAGAGAGTCGTATACACCTAGGATGGCTTGAGGGTGAAAATTATGGGATACTTTTTTGGGTGAACTAACCCTTTAACGTACCCTCATGTTGTTCCAAATCCGTAAGACTTTCATGTGAATAAAAGCCTAAATTGTGTCTCTTCAGAAAATTTGGACTAAACTGCTCAATTCATATGGATTCGTTTTACGTTTTCTTTGTGAACTTTTTGATGTTAAAATGGTAGTTACATAGACTGTCAATGAGTGGACAAAAACCTCTCAGATTTCATTAATAAGATCTTCATTTATGTTTCGAAGATGAACGAAAGTCTTAATAATAGTAATTGATGACAGTTTTTATTTTTGGGTGAACTGTCCCTTTAAATGTGGTTATACTTTTTAGGACCACTACAATTATTAATAGTAGTAACAATTAAGAAAAATTAAAGAGGTTAACTTTACCTGTTCTCCTCTGATTTCCCCCCATTTTCACTTTTTCCTGGTTGGATTCGTGTTCTGACTATAGGTGTGAGCACTGAGGGATAGACCAGGCGGATTGCACCATTTTCAAGTGTAGGAAGTTCAAGGGTGGTACTGATGACAACAGACACAATTTCTAGCGGTCCAATCTGTCCTGTCCTCACAATAAAAGTGCTCCTCTCCAGATCCTCATCCAGCAACAGATGACCTGAAACGGAAAAAAGTGCAACAATCTCTCAAAGACCTGAAAAATAATGTTGTTGGAATGTCAGGATTTAATCTAAAATGTTTCAAAGCACAAAATAATAATGCTCAATATTAAGAATTTTTACAGAAAGACCCAAATTGAAATATTTGTATATTGATAAAAGGACCATCCAAGTGCAGGCACAGAGCCAACAGAGCTCTAAGCAATAATGAATGCTGCCCTCACACTTCAGACTGTACAAGTACAAAGAGAGGACGAAAGATTTATGAGAACACCAAATACACTTCTGTAGTGTGTGCTTGTGAATTGTGACAATAGAAAGAAAATACTGCTTTTCCTTTATATGGAATCAGTGTTTAAAGAGAACAGCAATAAAGATCAGTGGCAATGACATGTCATGCTATGCTTCTCTTAGCTTCTTAGCTTAGATAACCTTTCAATAACTTCCATAGTGAGGCAGTTGTCATAATGAAATGGACCAATATGTTAATAAGAACATGCATGTGTGTGTGTGTGTGTGTGTGTGTGTGTGTGTGTGTGTGTGTGTGTGTGTGTGGTCCTGGTAAACCCCACATTATGTGGACAAAATGTCCCCATAAGAATTGCAATACCAGAAATCTTTGACTGTTGAAAGGTCTTTGAAAACAGCCTCTAAATCCTACAGAATGATGTTTTTTTGATAATGTAAAAATGCAGAAGGTTTTTTTTTCTGTGAGGGTTATGCTTAGATTTAGGTATAAGGGGATAGAATATACAGTTTGTACACTATAATAAAATAATGTTGTCTATAGAAAATCCCGATAAAACATGGAACCCAACGTGTGTAAGCTTGCAGATTCCTTGCTGGAAAGTAGGAGTAGAGATTGTGTGTCAGCTGAAGTGCACATGCAAGTCCAAATTTCTTCCTACCCTAAAAATCCTAGAGAGATGATTATTATCACAATTATTTTTATCATAAACAATGGTCCAATATTGAAGTTTGAATCCTAATGACATACAGTTTGTCAAGATTAAATAAGAATTTCATGTTAACAGCTTGCAGTGAATGTAAACAACAATGTGTGGGTTAAAAACTTTATTACACCTCAATAAAGTTTTAATTATTGTTACAATTCTACGATAACTCCACACCACAGTTATAACAGTAATGACACAGACAACACTATATCATTCGAATCTTTTTAGAATCAGAATGATTTTTTCCAGATGATGAAGGATACAAATATTGACAGCCAATCAGAATCTACCGGGCGTTGAAAAGCTGAAGCATTTAAAGCGGCAGAACACATAAGCGTGCTTACAATAAACACAACGTCAGTTGGTGTGGCCGCTGATGTAGTTGTTGTTATAGTTATATTTATAGTTATCGTACTTGGTGTGATCTGGTTTTAAAACGCTCACCATTGGAGCACTGCATCTCCAGACCTGCTCCTCCACAGCATCCCCACTCTTTGCTGTGACCACACTGTGTGTGCAGCGCTGATCCTGGGCAGCAGTCCAAACAGCAGTCCGCTCGGCTCTGGAGCTCCACACTGACCAGCCTGCCAGACACCACTGCCTCAAAACCCACCACAACCTCCTTCTCCCGCAGAGGATATACAAACACACCTGAGCAGGTGACGAGGACATTGTTTTATTTAAGTCTTAGTTTTCTTACCTTTTACATATTCAGTGTGTCTGGATTGTTCTGCAGTACACTGTCAATCCCAACTACCATTGTACCTTAAGGGATACAACAACATTTCACTGGGGCAGTACCTTTAAAAGGACAACTTTGTACCTTATAAACCCCTTAAAGGTGCCGTAATATTCCCTTGAGGTACTGCTATGAACTTGTATGGGTAAATAAGGTACAAAGATGTCCCTTGTACGGGGACATGCTGTTGTACCGCTAAAGGTACAAGTTTTTCACATTTTTTCTGAGTGTGCATGATCTCTTACCCTCCACAGGTTCAGGGTCAGTATTCACATATGTCAGATGAGCTGTAATACCCAGAGAGCAGCCGTTGGCACAGGAAGTGATGTGGGATGTCTTCAGCAAAAGCGGTGCCCATGTGGTTCGGTTTTTCAATCCTGGCATTTTCCTCAAGAGAACATTATCAGCTTAAGTTAATTATGCTTGTTAAGTGGATGTCAGCAACAAGATCCCTTAAGAATATTAAACATGATAATTAATACGCTTCATTTAATTAAAATGTTGACTTTGGTAATCATGACAGCGTAGCACTTTATTTTACAGTCCTGTTCCCCATGTGCATGCTATGTACTTATTACAGTAATTACAATAAATGGGTAATAACAAAAAACTCTAAGCTAGAAAAAATGACAAAAACAACAAATTTACACAATTTTTAAAATGAAAACAGAAAATGTAAAAACATACAATAATTTAATAGAATTATCATTTAATCTAATTTGATCAAAAGTCAAATTATTTATTTAAAAAATAACAAAAACTATAAAAGTATTCAGTATAAATGATTATAAAATAACTCTGTTTACTATTTCAAATACAGTAGATGTAATGGGTGGTCAATAGAGACTGATTATAAACTGTCTAAACAAAATCTACACAACATATCAGAGGCAGTAACAGCAAATTTCCATCGGATTATTTGCTTCAGCAACCATGAAACATTTTAAGAGCAGACACAAGCTCTCCTTCACACTACTGGATGTGTCCACCCCACATGCTGCCTGGCAACCGGACGGCTCTCATCCTGTCACAGTGGGAATGTACATGTCAAACATTAACAGACTGGTCAATAGTGCTCCAGCACATGCATGCAAACGTAACGCTCGAGTCAACAGCCTGCTGTCTCTGCACAGGTACAGATGCTAATGTTTGGATGGATATCGGTGAATAAGGAGACGGAGGATCTGAAAACCTTTCCCCTGATGACACCTAAACCCTGACAGATGTCTAATTCTGTCTAATTACCATCATCATTTTCTGCCCAATGATCAATCTAAAGCACTATAAAAAATGCTGGGTTTTTTCAACCCACGTTTGGGTCAAATATGGACAAACCCAACGGTTGGTTTAAAATTTAAAATTACATTTTTAAACCCAATGGTTGGGTTTGATCATATTTGACCCAAACATGGCTGAAACAACCCAGCATAAATATTGAGGATGTAGAATCCACATGAAACACTAGTAACTGAGAATGCAGTGGTGTTTGTTCTGTCTCACAGATGCTCCTTGAAAACACCTGCCATCTGAACACTGGTCCACTTACTGGGATTTACTGAGCCGTGATTAAATGTCAAGCACACACGAATACAATCATCACAATAAAGTGTTTGCGAGTAAATTGCTCTTATTAACATTGAAGATTCACTTTCGACTTACTGACTTTAATGTCTTGCAACTAAATACTTTGTATTATACTTTGTACTATTTAGTTACATGGCCCTGATGGAGTCAGAGTTTTTTTTCTAGCTATACACAAAGAAAACAAGCAAACACAAGTTCCACTTGACAGTTTAAATCCAGAGCAGTTTAACTCTCTGTAAGGAGATATTGCATTTATAAGATGACAAAATATCATCAGAAACCTAGATAGAATAGATGTGGTTCACATATTTTAACATTTTATAATCTGAACCACACTGAACATATACTGTACATACGTAAATACAAGTCTGTTGATGCAACAAAAGTAAACTTGGACAACTATTGTTCAAATTTGTAATTTAAAAAAAGAATAAACAAGGAAAGATGCATAAAATCACTACATTAGATTGTGAGTAAATTGTTCTTATTAGATTTCAAGATACTCTTTTGACTTGCTAACTTTGAGTTGTAGCTAAACATATCTTGCAACTAAATTGTATTTTGGAAAACATTGTTGCACATTCTAGTCTTTTTTAACGAAATGAAGTGAAATTTGTACAGAGAACAAATCAAGTCCGTATGATTAATAACAAATAATACAAATTACAACGACTGAACTGTTTTGGTATGTTTTGAAAAGGATAAAATTATGCACTTTGGGTAAACGTCGAGTTTTGACTTACTTGATGAGCTGCTCCCAGATTTTTTCCCGGTTTGCTGTGATTCGGACGGTGACGTGTTACAGGTCTCTCTCCATCTCTCCATCACGCTCTGGGCGGAGGGACCCGAGCACGAGCACACTTCACTACAGCTCGCGTTCACGCACGCGCATGAAAACAAGGACTAATGCATCTTAACAGGTCTCTATGATTCTTTACATCTGTCATTTTATACCGAGCTCTGCGTCGTGTGAAATGAACAGTTCTGCTTGCAGGATCTACATTATGGGCCACTGACACTCTTTTATTCAAGTGTCTATTTAACTTTTATCTCAGTGCATCGGCTGAAAATGAGATCACAACTCACAATTTCATATTCACGACTAACGTCATTTTTTACTAGGACAATACCACAGTAAACTAAGGTTTCAGCCAAAAGTCCAAATTCACAATTACACGTCCAAACAGCCTGCACTTAAACCTGCTCATAACACACACAAAAATGAGAAATGATGTAGCCTACTCTAAAGCCTATATTCGGATTCTTTGTTGAATGGCCACATAAACATCTACATCTGAGTGTCCCTTTGCACTAAGTGCAAATAGCCCGTCTTGTTTTTATTGCAATTTTTTTATTTTTTATTGCAGCTTAGACATATGTCACTGCATCAGCAAATATTGTTAGATTTATATAATAAACTTTGATTTGACACATTTTATTGATCAGGCTCTATAAAGTGAAATGCGTTGCTTATTTGGTTTCAATTAAAAGATCCACCAGAGGGAGACAAGAGAGCTCTTAAAAAAGAAAAAGAAAAGAAAAAAAAAATATAAAAAAAAAATAAAAAACTTAACTCTGTCAATAGTCATGTTAAACCATTGCCATCAGAATGACTGGTCTTGACTCACATGAAGACCAAGCACGAGGCATCCAAAAACCAGAATATTATATTAATAATTTAAAATAACCTGACGTTAGTTCGTATGTTCAGCACCATGGACAGTTCTAGTAAATTTTGTGACAAATTTTGCTGCGCGAGTGAGAAGATGATAATTACTATTATAATTATTAATGCTTCAGCAATATAAAACTTATTTTTACCTTGCAAATAAAGTCAATTTTTATTATTTCAATAAAATAAAACATCTGTTGTGGATGACAGTTCAGACATGATGACGAACAGACCAGATGACGAAAAAAATCGGTTATTTATATAACTTTTTATAATATATATAGTGTGAATGCATTTAAGAGGTTTGTCATTGCAGAAATATCAACTATGCAATGTATTAATCCAGATATGCAATTTAATTTAGGCCACAATACAAACAGCACAAAATTGGCTTCAGGGCCCCTGGAGTAAAACTTTAAACTACCGGTAATTTCTCATACTCTGAACGGAAAGAGAGACTGAGCTCCACAAGGTTGTCCTGTAAGTTGCAATAGCAATAAACAACTTTGTCATCAAGCTTGTTGAATGTTGACAATTTTATTAGTCTTGTGATGCCCGTTGTCTTCCTTTTGCAGACATTGGGCGTTCCAGGGGTGCTCGCTCTGCCCATTCCTCCTGAACACAGGTGGCACTGTAGTCTCGCACACGCTCTAAAAAACTGTCTCCCATTAGCCTGTGTATATAAAATGTAAGATTAATTCTTATAACTCATTTGTGGTAAACAGATTAAGCAAATATGTCAGATAAATGAATTTTGCTTTTAACAGCATTTCATTAAAATGAAAATAAACGTTTACAAATGTGAATGATACACACAGGGCATTCAAAGACACAAGATAAGGCTGAGACAACAATGATTTCAAGAGATATTATAGCATATATGCCCTGTGGATATATATATATATATATATATATATATATATATATATATGTATGTAAACATTCTTAAATAATTTACTTGAGAAGCAAAATTACACAAGAAGCCTTGTATTTTGTCTACGTATCACTATTAAGTGACAAAAAAACAAGAAAAAAATCTGCTAATGGGGTAAGAAAAATAAACTTGTTTCCCCTTTAAATGACGTTTATTATTCTACCCAACTGGCAGATATTTTTTCTTGTTTTAAGCATCAAGTCACTTAATTTTGAGAGATTTTTCAGAAAACAAGACTTAATAACTTAACGCTCATTATATTTACATAAGCCTAACAGCTGACCAATATATTTTAGTGTACAACAAGAAGGGAAAAAAGTTAAACATTACTAAAAAATTAATGTTTAATGCTTTAGTCTCACATGTCTATTTATGTAGTTTTAATATCATAAATGTAAGGCGATTGTTAGGGTTGTTGGTTTGTTATTGTTGTGTTTGTTTGTGTTTTCTTCATTTTAACATTTATTTTTATATATTTTGTAACTATTTAGTAACTTTATATATGTAGATAAAAATGATTAACATGTTTATTTTTACAGGTCTTTTAAAATAACTATTTACATAACTATACCATTTACAACATCAGCTTTTTGCTCATTTTAGAAAACTGTTACAAACTAAAAATGTTAATTTTATCTGAAATGCTGTTTTTATTAAGAAAAAAGAGGGGGTTGGGAAGAAAACAGTAAATAACATATCTGGAGCTGAATTGAATATCGCACCAATTTTGTGATTGGCTGTTATTCTGGCCCTGATCAGTGAGTGATACATTCTCATAAAATCATTAATACTATTAAACACTTTACCTTTATGAAAATCTTTCACACGAATATTAAACAATAATATAACACCATTTTCATTTAAATCATGGTTTGGCTAAATAATTCGCGAGCTCTCGACTAAATTCCCACCCTCGCGAAATGAACGTGGCGATCTCTGTGGAAACGGAACTGGCATTACAGCCACAGCGCGCGTGCGCTTATAGATGATCTTGTGTAGTCACGAAAAGCTTTTTCTTCCCTCAAACATGGTCTAAAATATTGAATTCGATCAGGACTGACATTGTAATAAAATGTACTTTAAAGAGTAGTAGGCTATGCTTTTACAGTTTGGCTTTCCACATCCAATTGGTTGCTGTTCAACGGGAATCTGTTGATGGCCTGATTTATTGACTCGAGAAAGTGAAATCAGGTGTAAACCAAAATTAATTGGTTGATTTTTTTTTTTTTTTGGGAAATAGGAGGAGTGTACATGTTACTCTGCCAGAAGGTAAAGTCACTTAAAAACAGATTATACAAAATCAAATCAAATATGTGGTTAGGCAATATCGTCATAGTCCGGTAGAAGGCGCTGTTGACATATCCGAACCTGTGTGCCCAAGGAACTCCCCCCTCAAAGTTGGCGATGGCGGATGGTCCCACATATGGATAATCAGCGTTTTTTGCCTATGCCACCTATCATTATTATAAAGGTAATACTCTGCCTTCTCATAGACTGTGTGATGTTTACTCTTTTTTCCCTTTGCATATCCTTCCAGTTTGTTTGTGTTGTCACCTTTCAGCACTTCACACATTCTCTGTCAAGCTCAGAAAAACAGGCCAATGACAATTAAATTAGAAATTACAGGGGTTGGACAATGAAACTGGAACACTTGGTTTAGGACCACAATCATTTATTATGGTGTAGCTAGGTAGGAGGCCTACCTTTGCAGCCAATACAGCCACAATTTGTCTTGACTTTTTGGAATGACAGATACAGTACAAGTCCTTCACAGTGGCAAGAGGGATTTTGAGCCATTCCTCTTCGAGAACAGTGGACAGGTCACTATGTGATGCTGGTGGATGATAAGTTGTCTGACTTGCTCCAGTGGTTTAAAAATATTTAGATCTGGTGACTGTGCAGGCCATGGGAGATGTTTAACTTCACTTTCATGTTCATCAAACCATTCTGTCACAAGTCTTGCTGTGTGTATGGTGCATTATCATGCTGATGCAGCACCCCCTTCAGGGTACAATGTTTGGACCATTACGTGCACATGGTCCTCCAGAATGGTTCGGTAGTCCTTTGCCCATAGTCCTGTGCTCATCAAGCACAGTAAGGGATGCCATGATATTGCAGCCCAAACCATCACTGATCCACCCCGTGCTTCACTCTGGGCGGCAACAGTCTGCGTGTTAAGCCTCTTGGGGCCTTCTCCACACCATAACTCCCACAGATGAGGGAAAGACCGTGAAGGTGGACTCATCAGAGAACAATAAATGTATCACATTATCCACAGCCCAAGATTTGGACTGTTGGCACCAATGAAACTGACATTTGGCATTGGCACGAGTGACCATAAGTTTGGCTATAGCAGCCCGACCATGAATATTGACTTTGTGGAGCTCCAGACGAACAGTTTTGGTTGAAACAGGAGAGTTGAGGTGCTCATTTAATTCGGCAGTGAGTTGGACAGCTGTGGTTTTATGTTTTTTGGATACAATCCGGGTTAGTACCTGGACATTCCTTTCAGACATCTTCCTCTTGCGTCAACAGTTAGTCTTGATGGATGTGATTCGTCCTGTGCGGTAGCATAAGGCCACTCTGTATATCCTTCAAAAGGATTCCATTTTTAGGAAACACTTGCTTAAATAGTTTTAACATCATCGCTCCAGTCCGACCATACAACTTTGACATTTTAGCACAAATTTATCAACTTTACATTATTATTTACTTAAATATGGGTCAATGCAAACCCAACATATTAGATATAATAGACCCAACACCGAACTGTCTTGAATTAAGTCTCAAAGGCACAAAAAGGTTTAAGAGACTTAGAGTGTCTTCACACTTTGCAGATTTGGTTTGATTAAAACAAACCCTGGTGGTTTTTTGCAGTCCGAGTCCGAGCATGAATGTTCCCGGTGGTTTCGGCATTCTATCGAACTTGATTCTATCGAATCCTGTGTAGGGTTTTACCAGCCGTTCGTTAGACCTTTTTTAAATTGGAACATAAAGTCCATACTATAGGCTTAGTAACTACTAGCAGGTTTGTAACTAACTCTGTACTTTATTACGTTGCACCATTTGTTCTTAAGGCCGAACTAATTTGTTCATTTTGCCGTTCAAACTAGCTAAATCTGATCGGATTTCAATCGGATATGCACAAACATCGGATTTGGCCTGACAGTCTGAATGTAGCCTTAGACCACCTTCCCCTCCAGGTAGTCTTGGTTTTGGTACCTCGGTGCGCTCCCTGGTCCGCATGACAGCTATCACATTAGCAATTTTTAATGCGAACCGTGCCCCGTTCTGAACTAATCTGTGAAAACGCCCTTAATGCCGTTCATCTGAGTGTGAACGCTGCCATCCAAACCCTGGTGCGCACAAAACAAGCGGACCAAGATCCCTGAAAAGAACTCTGGTGCGGTTCTAATGAAATATGAATGCAACACGGACCTAAGACATGTAAACAAACCAAAAAACAGGACATGATGTCACAAGATGCGACCCTAAAAAGGACAGAATGCTCAAGCATAGGCCTACCTGTTCTTTTTTCTCATCATAGTCGCAATGTTGCCCATCACAGTTCAGTACACTACAGGCATCAGAACCGTGTCTCCTTCCAGCAGATGATCTTTTGTGCGTGACAGAGGAATTCCTGCCGCTGTTTTGACTCCTTTACACATTTTATAGTTCTCAGCTCCATCATATACCATCATATGTACGCATATGCAGCGAGCGCATTTAGCCCAGCACACAGCATTGTTTTGGATGTTTGACAAGGTCCGTCGCAAAATATGTCATAAAAGCAGGGTTTTTTTGTTTTGTATCTTTAGATTCAGTTAAAAATTACAGTGTGAATGCTAAGCAAACCATGACTAAATGTAGAATTTTCTTTTTTCAGAAGAAACAAGAGAATCCCACTTGTAGTATTAGATGATTTTAGGTGAAAATTATTATTTTTTTGTTTTGTTTTTTGCACAAAACTTGACAAACATTATAACCTAAAATCATCTAATACAGACTGATGTCTTCCTCGCTGAGGTTGTGTTCTGAAAGAGCTTGGTAAGTGAGCTAATGGGGTCGTGCATGTCACGCAGAAAACGCTCTCTGGGGAAAAAAATGCTCAAACTGAAATGTTGAGCTGATTTTTTTTCAGCCCACTGACCCACTTTTCAATTGTTCTCTGGACCAGACAATAGAGACAAATGGTTTCATAAGTAGTACACAATACCTGTGTGTTATTCAACATTACGGTTGTGCAGGACTGTGAAAGGATTGTTTGGGTGTAATTTTGTCTGTGTGTGTGTGCCATGTCTTTATGTAACCTCACTGTATTGCCCCCTGTACTATTGAAAAGGCCGACAACTTCTCACACACACACACACACACACACACACACACACACACACACACACACACACACACACACACACACACACACACACACACACACACACACACACACACACACACACACACACACACACACACACACACACACACACACACACACACACAAACTCAAGTTGGCCTCTCCTTGGCCCCAATTGTGCGTCAGACCCCAAGGCTGTGACGACATGCGTGGTTTCACTGATCCATGGCTCAACAAACGACACACGCGAAGCTCATCTTTACAGCAGAACGAGAGAAGGAGTAGCAGTCTGTGAAAGATTCAACTCACACCCCAACTAGAGATTATTTGCATTAAGGACAGTGTTGTCTTCTGCGATTAGCCTGGGCTGTTGTCCCACAGATGATTTCTTTCAAAGAAATGTTCTGGGTTAAATGCAAGTAAATCTTTTACATGCTGTCAGTTACCACAGAAAACAACTTCAATTTGTCCCTCAGTTTGTTAAGACAAAGAAAATCTGTTTACACTCATGTTCTTGCAATATACCATGAAGTCTTTAATATATTTTAAAATGTAATTTATTCCTATGATAGCACTTTTTCAAAACTCTTCACACAGTTCTCTTTACCAACTTTCAGCTTGACAGAGATGTTGATTTTACATTCAAAATCTCAAATCAAGTCAATTTCAATCTCAAATTAACTGCTGTGCCAAACTGAAAGTTGGTAAGGAGAAACTCCTTTAATTTGTCCTCGCTGAATAAATGTTTATATTTCTTTCTTTCAAATATTTTTCTTTCTTTTTTCTTTGGTAGTGTAGGTCTATGGGGTAAATCACTGTACCAGAATGTTAAAATTCACTTTATTCTGCAACTTAAATGTTATACCTTTTAAGACTACACTATTGCGAAAAAACGGCTCAATAACTTTGTGCCTTTTTAATCCAATATTTTGACTCCTATCGTGTAAGGCCGGTAAACATCTGCAGATTCTGCACTGACACAGGCAAGGAAACCAGAACAGGACATAACTATAAAGGGCTGTTTTCAACTAGTAAATATCATCCAGAACATGCTTTTCACATATTATAACAGATAAAAGGATGTGTTTAGACACCTTTACAAATCAAATACACTTTTTCTTTAGAAATAATAGTACTGCGTTAACAAAATTTGAGCTTCACTTTTGTGTTTGTAAACCTAATGCATTACTTTAGACATGATTTTTGTGTTTTTCACACACTAAGGGAAAATTCTAAACTAGTTTCTGTGGTAATCAATGACATTCCATTTATTTTGAAATGCTTAACCCGGAACTTTGCTTTAAAAGTTGTCTGTAATATTTACTCTTTATGATCACTCTTATTCTCTTTCTAACCGAACACTGTAGAATTGGATCCGAAGGTATCCTCACATGCTCTCTCCCGAACTTTTCCTTGAATCACTCTTTTGCCTTTAGCGCTGTGATCAGCATCTTGTTCATGGAGGAGATTGGCGGAGCACCACAAAGTGGACAACAGAAACTGGAGGGAGCGGAGTGCAGATTAATCAGGGAACATCAAAGAGAGCGACAGGGCGATGGGAGGGAATGGGGCAAAAGATGAATGGAGACCAGCCGCCTGTTTTTTTTTTCTTCCATGCCATCCCTCAGTGCTTCGGTTGGCAGTAGGATGACAAAACCATTGTGCAGGGGCCACATAGAACGCCTGGAACACACTGTCGGCTCCTGTTTTTATTCTGTGTGCCAAAAGAGGAGGAGAACGTGAGATGGGGAGACTCTTGCTCTGGAAGTCCTTCTTTCCTTTTGATATTTTCATCTCTGTTCTTTAATCTGTTTACTTTTTTTTTGTATTTTAAAACGTTCACCAGCACAACTCTTAAATATTGCTCACCCTCTGATGCCTGTTTTCTTCTTGTCTTGTTCTTCTGACCAACATCCACACTATCTACTTCATGTGCCACTGTATTTCAAAAGAGGTATTTCTCTCTTAGTCGCTCTCTTTCACACACAAACACACACACACATACATACATACTGTGTAGGCCTTATGTGAAGCACTTTGAAAGTGGCCTGTCGCTCCGCCTGCCCTCTCTGTGTTCAGTTGCTCAGTTGGCTCAAAGATGACTCCAATTTGGGTCTCTCATCCTGACTGCAGACTCAGCACACGTACGTTACACAGTGTTCTTGTCTTGTCCTTTAGTTGGACTCGCTAATTTCTCCACACTTCTTTACAAAGCCTGTCAAGAGTCCACATCAAAGAGATGCTACCAACCTAATACCATGTGACAGCTTAAAAGTGATCATTCATTAGCACTGATGAATTGAAGAGGATATCTGTCTGTGCATTCGCACCTTTATGTTTAGCTTTGTTCTGATTGTCATGTCCTGCCTTATTTGAAGGAAGAACAGTCATTAAATTGTCATGTGCCATTATTTCATGAATCAGGCCACTGATCATCACTTGCCTCATATCAAGATGTGCATACATTTTTGGTCAAGATCTTGTATTGACAATGCAAGAGTCCAGCACTCTGTAAAGTCTCCTCCAGCACATCCCAAAGACTTTCAATGAATTTAAGGTCTGGACTCAGAGGTGCCAATTCATGTGTGAAAACGATTCTTCATGCTCATATTATATATTAGATTTCAAATAATAAATCAATAGATATACTGGACATATACTAGATATACTGATATACTTTTTTTTTTGTTGAAAAAAAAAAACCCATTAGTGTACCGGTGGTGTGCTTTATTAGCATTGATATGATGATCTATACTTGTGGTTCTTTTTTCTTTGAAGAACTAGGATTCCCACTTTCTTGAAAAACCTGGATATAAGCTCACCGGCCAATTTATTACCTTTCTAGTACCGGGTTGGACCCCCTTTTGCCTTCAGAACTGTCCTAATTCTTCGTGGCATATATTTAATAAGGTGCTGGAAGCATTCCTCTGAGATTTTGCTCCATATTGATTTTCAGCTACATGATGCGATTGGATTGAGATCTGGTGACTGGAGGATTGCTCCTGGAGGGTCCTGCACTGTCCTACACAGTTCAGCTCCAACTGCAATAAAACACACCTGAACCAGCTAAAGGTCTTACTGGGCATACTAGAAACTTCCTGGCACGTGTGTTGAGCCAAGTTAGATCGAAACTCTGCAAGACCTTGGCCGTCCAGGACTGCGTTTGGACATCCCTGCTCTATGATGTTTTTACATCCATCATTATGTGTGTATTTTGAGTGACAGTTTCTCTCTACAGAAGATGAGGCTGTGGAATGTGAGTGTGACACCATCTGAAATACACAATTGAGTTTAAAGTTACAATGTGTCTCTTCCATTTGTTTATGTAAAAACAATTATGTTTATGAAGGCCAAAATGAGCAAAAATGGACAGTATGTGAGCCTTTTACAATGTTAAAAGGAAAAGGTACTATAAAGTCATGGGATAGCTTTGATGTTGTTTTTTTGTGACTGGGTATGTTTATGCATAAAGTCATAATAAAAATGAATAATAAATTCAATATCTCTGTTGCTTACTTGGCGGAGAAGAGAAGATGAGCTGGTCACACTTACATGTTCTGTTAAACTAAAAAAAAGAAAAATACATGATTGGTAGGAATCCATTTACAGTTTGAAAAATTAAAGTTTATAGACATTTTAGGAAAGAAAACATTTACCTGTAGAGAGTGCGTTGACAGTTTGTGTAGTTGTATAGCTGAGCTCTAGAAAATCAGTAATAAGGTGACTTTGACTGTTACGAATTTGAAAAACAAAAAGGCGGATTTCAACAAAAAAACAAAGAACCATTTCAGCCTGTAAATGGTTCTTCAGGATGATACGGTTCTAAATAGAAAGATAAAGAACCATCTTTTTTTTTTTTAGAGTGTACCATCTGAATGTCACAGCAAACCGAGACTCATCAAACCAGGCAACGTTTTTCCAATGTTCTATTGTCCAATTTTGGTGACCCATGTGAATTGTAGCCTCAGTGTCCTGTTCTTAGCAGACTGGAGTGGCACCTGGTGTGATCTTCTGTTGCTGTAGCACATCTGATTCAAAGTTCGACATTTTGTGTGTTCAGAGATGCTTTTCCGCATACCTCGGTGGTAGATGATAATGGCCAGACTGGTTTAAGCTGATAGAAAGGCAACCAGGTTATCAGCTTAAACCAGTCTGGCCCTTCTCCTCTGACCACTGGCATCAACAAGGCATTTTCGCCCAAAGAACTGGAGTAAATCATGTAAAACTGGGTAAGGAATGGGGCCTTCAAATATTGTTTCGGATTGGTGGGCCTTGGAGTCAAAAAGGTTGAGAACCACTGCCAAGAACTATTGTTGATTGTTTACATTTATAATGTAAAAATAATTTGTAATGAACCATCTATTAGTTATTATAGAGGAGCAGTTTATTGTAGCATTAACACATATTTTGATTATTTTATTTGCATGTATAGCAGTTTTACAGTATAGCAGTTAGACATTCCTATAAATGATTTATTGATAGTGTTATATATGCAGAGGTCAAATTAGATTTTGTTTATTAACTATTTGAAAAAAAATGACAAATATTGCGTTAACATTGAACTTGATTTTGCTTTTTGAAATGTCACTGAAATTGTTTTCGAAAAAGTTTTGGAAAGCAGCTTCTGTAACTGTCCAACAAATTGGGACGCAAAACACAAACTTTTCTACGAATCTTCAGTCAGTAATGAGTAAACAAATGATGAGCTCTTGTTTTTTAATGTTGTATGTATTTATGCAATGAGGCTATGCTGAGCTGAGAAAGATGCAATAATCTGAACTGACAACATTTTAATGGAGCACATAAAAGCGTGAAAGTGATCAAGGAGGTCGGCGTGCCTGTGATCGCCACATTCGCTGGCTTTGAACTCTCAGGGAGGAGCACAATGCTCTCATTCAGAGATTGGCTGAATGACAGATGCTCCCTCTCTCTGTCTCTCTCCCTCACTCTCTCACCCCCTCCTCTCTGTCTCTCTCTAATGTTAATGAATTCAAACAACCCGCCCCCTACCCATCCAGCTCTCTTTCTCTTTCACTCTTTTTCTCTCACCACAGAACTAAGCCATTTCTAGCCTTGGCAAGTTCCTCGTGATTTGCTCTCATCGTCTTAATGAATTCAACTGGGAGTGCATTGGCCCTGATGCCCACCCCCTTAGAGAGTGGTCTTGCATATATCTGCAGGGCTGCTCCATGCTCTTCCATTGTTCCATCAGCTTCTGTCACTAACAGATACTCCGACAGGGAGTGTGGGAGAAAGCTAAGCCAGTTAGGACGTGGGAGACACTCGTACTGCACAGACACCTCTCACTTGATGCGAAAGGAGTTGAGTCCATGCGCTTGTGCTTTTGAAAAGTGGAACTTCTTAAGGCTGTTAGTAAGAACGCTTTTCTCTTGGAAAACTCACCAGGTGAAGTGAAGTCATGGGTGTGATGTCACTGCTGCTGTTGACGGTGATTGGCTGGTGTGGTGGAGCGCCACCAGTGAGAGAGGTGTACAGAATGCCACCGAGTGCCCTCAAAGGTAGGCTACATATCCGGACATTTTTGTTGTTTCTCACTGTGACGTCTAACCAATCAAGAATTGCAAAGGCAAAACTTCTCTAAAAAAATAAGTGCACTTAACCAAAAGATAAAAAGCTGTTGTTAGCAGAGATGCCAGAGCTCCAGCTTGCTTTGACTTTTGACATTGAGTTTCTCTAAGTATAAACTTTTTGACATGCTTAATATTCAAAAGACATTTACACTTGTGCATTTGATGGTATTTGAGTCATTCCTACTTCTCTGTACTAGCCTGTACTTTCTGGCCAACTAGAAAATGTATCAGTCTATTTAGGACGAATCGCTTGTTTTGTAGCTTTACCAATGTTGTTTGGTTTGCATACTCTTTTGATCTTGCTTTAAATGTTATATCCTTTTTTTTTTAGATATAAGATCCCAGATCTTAATCCACAAATCTCATACTCTTGAGATTGTCATATTGATTGAACACTACTACTCTTAATTAAGTCATGGAGTACATATTTTGTTCACAGTGTAAATGTCAACATAGTCTCTAAATGCCATTCAATAAAACATTATTTTTGTTGGTAAGAATCTAGTGTGTTGTCACAGTGAGACTGTGTTCAGGAGTTGTCACTATAGAGGCCATAGTTCAGGCCGTTAATTAAGGTCTCAATCAGCTTTGAAGTCTCTCTCTCTCTCTCTCTCTCTCTCTCTCTCTCTCTCTCTCTCTGGGATATAGAGAAGAGGGGACGGCTGAATGATGTTCGGTGTGTTTGAACTTTGTGTTTGGTGTCTTCGGCACTGCTTCGAGCATGAGTTTGCTCACTTGTCCTAATGGAAAACCATGACTGATAACATACCGCATACATCACAGCCAGTGATGTGTTAAAAAATTCGCAATGGATTTAGTTTTACTGGAGAAATCAATTTCAGACTGCTTGTTTTCTGTGCAAATGTTTCCTTTTCTCTCTGCCTTGTAGTTTTGTAATAGTTTTTTTTTTTTGGATTCATAAATGTGACCATTTATCGTCGAACCAAATATGATTTACTCTTAAAACCAACGTTTCCAGCAGTGCAATATTTTACAGCAGTGCCATAGAACAACCATTTTTGATTCCCCAAAGAACCTTTCAGTGAGCAGTTCATAAAAGAATCATCTATGTGAAGAACATTTTAAACATCTAAACAACCCTTTTCCACTATGAAGAACCTTTCATGGAATGGAAAGGTTCCATGGAAGATAAAGGTTCTTCATGGAACCATCAATGCCTATAAAGAAACTTTATTTTTAAGAATGTGTGTCTTTGACTCACACAAAGTCAGGACATATTTATGCTCCACTGAAGATAAATATCTCATATTTGTTGTTTTGTAACTGCTTTTAATGTTTTCAATAGCTCATACTCTATTGATTTGCTTTATTTGTTGGTTGGTTTTGAGGCATAAACTCACCATTTCCTACATATCTTTCTAGCGCTGTCTGATAGAGGAACAGTAGTGATGGAAGCCGCTCTGTCCCGCGCTCTGTCTGCCGTAGATGCTGCCGTGTCGGACCGTAGTAAGGCTGAGGCAGGCTGCAGAGGGTGTGTGCCCTGTCTGTTTCAGGACTGTGGACAGCGAAAAGGCGCCTGTGGTAAGCTTGAATACATGCATGCTTCATTACAAGGACTCTTTGACTTTAAGTGGTAGTTCACCCAAAAATGAAAATTAGCCCATGATTTACTCACCCTCAAGTCATCCTAGGTGTATATGACATTCTTCTTTCAGACGAATACAATCGGAGTTATATTAAAAAATGTCCTGGCTCTTCCAAGTTTTATAATGGGAGTGAATGGCCGATTCTGTTTTTAAGCCCATAAAACTGCATCTATTCACCATTAAAGTGCTCCACACGACTCCGGGGGGTTAATAAAGGCCTTCTGAAGCGAAGCGATGTGTTTGTGTTAGACACACTACAAACTGATTGTATTCGTCTGAAAGAAGAATGTCATATACACCAAGGATGACTTGAGGGTGAGTAAATCATGGGCTAATTTTCATTTTTGGGTGAACTATCCCTTTAAGTGCTGATGATAATGATGGTGCTGGTAATTCCGTAGCATCTCCAGAGGACACGCAGTCGGAGCCGAGTTGCGAGGTCATCTCTCGCTCTCAGGGGGAAGCTGATGAAGGCGAGAGGAGCTGGCTGCTGAGTCAGGCCTGTGGCTTCTACAAACGGCGGTGCACATCTGCACAGGTGAACAAAGACATGTGCGTCAGAGTCATGGGAGAGAGCTGCAGCGCTCGTGTCCTGCAGTGCAGTCTGCTCAACACCATGCAGAATCTGGAGCCGGCCACACAGACCACGACACAGGGTAAAGACAAATGTCTTTTGCAATATAAAAAAATGTCATTGTATAATGCGAAGATTCAAATATTGTTCCTATAAAAAGTTTTTTTTTTACTTAATTGTTTCGATTATGTAAAACTACACTACCAGACAAACTTTTTGCTGCTTAATATTTTTGTGGAAACCGTGATAGCCTAACTGAATACTTTCATTCAGCAAAGATGCATTAAATCGGTCTAAAATGACAGTAAAGACTTCTATTTCTATTTCAAATAAATGCTGTTCTTTTGAACTTTTAATTAACCAAAGAATCCTGAAAACATGTATAATTGATTCAACAAAAATATTAAGCAGCAAAAGCTGTTTTCAACATTAATAGTAAGAAATGTTTCTTGAGCAATATTGTTTTGATAATAATGTTCCTGAATTTTCAGCTTAACTATCACAGGAATAAATTACACTATATGAAGTATATTAAAATAGTAAACAGTTCTTTTAAAATGATAATAATATTTCATAGTTTTACTGTATTTTGGTTGAATAAATGCAGCCTTGGTGAGCAAAAGAGACTTCTTTCCAAAACATTAAAAAATCCTAATGATTCTTTGGACTGGTAGTGTACATTTTGTTAATAAATTATTACAATTATTTAAAAGACTGAACTGACACTTTACTATCAATTAATGTTGTGTTATATTCTAATCATCTTTGATGTGTCTTTGATGTAGCTGTGTGTGGCCAACGTTTCTCCGTCACACAAAACCTGACACAGCCTCGTCCTCGTATCATGGGGGGATCTCCTGCCCCTCTGGGCAGCTGGCCGTGGCTGGTGAACCTGCGGCTGGATGGGGCTCTGATGTGTGGGGGCGTGCTGGTAGACAGCTCTTGGGTCCTCACTGCCGCCCACTGCTTTGCTGGGTAAGAGCACAAATTACATATCTCATGTGAGGTGAGCTAGTGTGTTGCCTGGATGAGCAACATTTGAAGCTGTTGTAAAATATCAGATATACACTTGTAACAGTAATTGAATGCGCCATATCATTAAACACAGTGAACCAAATACCTGTAGTATGGAGCTAGAATTGTGTCTATATTACATGATAGCAAGCTAATAATATAATACACATTCATTCATGAATAGGAGTGCTATTTTTTAATGTTTAATCTTCAGTGATGCTGAACTTGCTCATACCCATCGAGTTGTGTGTGAACCGAACAATGGTGTAATGATTCAGTTCGACTCCCAAGACAAGATGATGCTCACCCGACTGGCCAATAGGAACGTAGCCTCGCCCATGACACAATTTTCACAGCGAAAGCAAAATCCTGACACGAGAGCAATGAGTAGCATCGAGAGCAAAGAAAAGCGTTTTGAGAGAAACAGTTTTTTTTTTAGAGAAAATGTTTTCACAATGATAAGGAAAAATAGTATTTTGAGAGAGATTTTTTTTCTCAGAAATAATTTTAAACATTTCAAATTATTTTTTTTTATGTTCTATGAGAAAATACTTTCTCTCAAAACTTTTTTTAGTCTCAAATATTATTATTTTTTGCTGTTGGTATGAGAACTTTTTCTCTCAAATATTCTTTTTTATCTCATGAAATGCTTTTTTGCTATCAGTGTGATAACTTTTTCTCTCAAACCTTTTCTCTCTCTCAGATCATTTATATTTTCTCGCATGTAATAAAGACACAATTCTAGCTCCATATTGTAGTGGAATAACTGTTTGTTGTTGTTGTTGTTAATAGTCAATTTTTTTTAACATTGTCTTTTACCATATTGCTGTTGTCACCATTTATATGAAAAGGATAATACATTTGGCTGTCTTATTGTTTGTGAATGTATTCAAATGGTTTGTGAACGTACAACATGTATCTCTCCCCCAAATAGGAGCCGCAGTGAGAGTTACTGGACAGCAGTAGTGGGAGAGTTTGATCTCACAAAATCAGATCCTGATGAGCAGATAATGAATGTCAATCGCATCATCACTCATCCAAAGGTAAATGCATCAAAAATGCAACCAGTCAAATATTTGAATTATTAATTTATCCTTGCTTTATATTCAGTATATGATGAGCCAAAACATTATGACTATTCAAAGGTGAAGCGGATATCATTGATCATCTCCTAACAAGGCCACATATCATGGTCTGGGTAAATTAGATGGTAAGAAAACACTCAGTTCTTGTTTGTTCGTTTCATCATTTGGACGATGACATCAAGGTTTTCTCCAGAGCGGCTATATATATATTATTATATATAATAAGACTATATATATAAATTAACTACATTAATAACTTTTTTACACTAAAATTGAAACATCACTGAACTTACTTAAGCTGGACTGTGATGCTATTTTCTTCTGGAAACAAACTTTGTTGTATTATTTTCCTGTTATCTCGGTAAAGCTGCTTTGAAACAATCTGTATTGTAAAAAGCGCTATATAAATAAATGTGACTTGACTTGACTATTAGGCAGGTGGTCATAATGTTTTGGCTCATCTGTGTATTATATGCATGTTTTTTTTTTAAACTTTTTTTAAATAAATAAATTCATAAAGAGTTTTTTTATTTTTAAATGACTTTTCTGTGTCCAATTCTTATCTCCTGTTGTAGTTTAACCCAAAGACTTTCAATAACGACATTGCTCTGGTGGAGCTGAGTTCTCCAGTAATTCTGTCTGATCGGGTCACACCTGTCTGCTTGCCCTCTGACCTCGATCCACCGGCTGGCACACCCTGTCTGGTCGCCGGCTGGGGCTCTCTGTATGAGGGTAAGAGAATATGATGCTGAACTCATGTACTAGCAAAAGAGCACACAATGTTGTCCTAAAATTCTGTAACTTGTTTTTCTATTTATGTTTGTCTTGATTCTCTGTACGTGTGTAGACGGCCCCTCTGCAGATGTGGTGATGGAGGCGAAGGTTCCCCTCCTCTCTCAGACCACCTGTCGCAGTGCTCTGGGGAAGGAGCTGCTCACTAACACCATGTTCTGCGCTGGGTACTTGTCTGGGGGCATTGACTCATGCCAGGTATGTCCACATTATCATACAAGCCTGCATTATGAACACCACACCTGATAAAGAAATCATATCGTCACTGTCGGGTGGAAACCTTGTATATGTCCAAAACCTATACTTTTCAGGAAATAGAAAAAAAACATTGTAATTTTAAAATAATTAAACACTGTGCTGTCAAAGTTGATATTTTGGATTTATATATGGTCGGACACTTGCACGTGTCATTATATTATAAACATTTTACCAAAATCAAGCTGGTTTTTGAAAATCACTGGTTTTTGACCAGTGAATGTCGGACATATACTGTACATGTTTTGTCCATCATTAGAACAGCCGCATCTGAGGCAGTTAGTGCATCATGTTACGTTTTCATCAACTTACTAGTTATAAAGTTTATTGTAGCAATGTGAGCCAAAATTGTGGCCAAAATCTCATATAAAAGATGAAGTGTTACACATAAGCTATTTAAGACAGCATTGGCTGTGACTCAATGGCAAGTGTTAGACTAAAACACTCTTCTCTGCTCCTCAAATACATAAAACATAAGCCTCATATAATGTTTCCTGAGTAAAGAAAATGCTGTACTTGTTCAAACAACCAGTTCTTTCTTTATCTTTGAATTGCAAACAACCAGATAGAAGTGGGTGGAGTTATGAGGTTTGACCGACAGTTTGAGGATCCAATGGATTTACAGTCACAAGCTCTCTTTAATACATTTCAGTGGTTACATATTTTCAGAACCCACAGATAGATGTAAAGGGTGATCTATATTAATGATTTATGGAAAAAAAAAGGACAAAATATACCAAGATATAAGGTTTCTGCCCGACAGCAATGATATCCCCTTTATAGACACTGCATCTGACTTGAATTTGTCTCTTTGCAATGTGTACAGGGTGATTCTGGAGGACCGTTGATCTTCCAGGACCATTTATTAGGGCGGTTTCAGCTGTTTGGCATCACCTCTTGGGGTGATGGCTGTGGAGAGAGGGGAAAGCCTGGCGTTTACACACGGGTCACTGCCTTCTCTGATTGGGTCATGACAGAGATACAGAGTGAGTTGCTCAACATGTTGCACACACTACTGAAACAAAGAATATCTCCACCACCTCCAACACTTTCTGCTCAGTGAAAAGCCACGAAGCCTGCAAAAGCTATTTACATTTCATTCTCCAAATTCCAGAGTCCTTCGGGAGTCGAGAACCCACATGTCCTGAGCTGCTTAAGACTAGTGAGCTGTCTGAGGAACAGCAGATGTCAGAGTTCAACACTCTCTGCCACTACTACACACTATCCTGCTCTTCGACCCTCGACCCCTCTGCTTGTCAGCGTCTCGCTCAGGACAAATGCCAAAGCCGATTTAAGAAGTGCCGTAAGTTATCCAGACATTTTAATTAAAAAAAATTAACATATTTTAACAAAATTTACCTTCAATGAAGTGCTAGTTTGGATGTGCATATTTCTTTTTTTTTATTATATTGTTTTTGATCACATAAAATGCAGCCTTGGTGAGCGTGAGGGACTTCATTCAAAGTTAAGCCTTTGAATTAAATGAAAGGAAATTTTCAGATCATAAATTAAGTCATGTCCAAACTTTGACTTGCAGTGTACTTAACCATTCAAAAGTTTGGGGTTGGTAAGATTTTTTTAGATGGTTTTTAAAGGATCTTTGGCTCACCAATGCGACTTTTTGTTTTGTGATAAAAAACAAAACAATAAAAACTGTAAACAGCATAATATTGCTACAATTTAAAATTATGGTTGTCTATTTTATTCTATTTTAAAATTAAATTCCTGTGATGCAAAGATACAATTTCACCAGCCATTACTTTTAGACTTTTACAGTTTTCCGTGTCACATGATCCTTCAGAAATTATTTTAATATGCTGATTTGGTGCTCAAGAAACATTTCTTATAATCAATGTTGAAAACTGTTTTGCTGCTTAAGTTCAAAGTTCAAAAGAACAGCAATTTTTCAGTAACAATTTAAAAGTCTTTGATCAATATAATGCATCATTTCTGAATAAAAGTATGAATGTCTTTCTCTCTACAGAGTTACATTCCTTTCTGCAGATTCTGCTGGACTTGCTTCAAAGGGCAGATGACTATATCAGAGATAAAGTTGATGTGACCTTCTTCACTCAGACTCTTCCTCAGTTGGTGGAGAATGTGTACAGTTCTGCTCATATGCCACGAAGACGCAGAAATGCACTTGTAACAGGTAGAGCCATTAAAACTTTCTGCAATGTATGTACAGTCAATAAGGGCTCAAGAGAAGATATACAATGCTTTCCAGAGTGTAATATTTTTCAGGACATTATTCTCATCATTCGTTATTCATATACATCTTTCTCCATATTGTAATTCTAATCAACATATTATTCTCAAAGAGCAGGTAGGCCTGCCAGCGCTATTCCAGCAAGTGGGCCCCCTGGTGGACGACTGGGAAAGCTTCCTCAGAGGCATTGCTGAAGATCTGGATCAACACAAAGAACTGAACTCAAATAACCTGTCTCAGGAGCAACAACTCTTCACACCAGTAATCTTATCTAATTTCAGATCAAATCTGTGATACAGCAACATGTTTACTAGATTATTTTGCTTTGCTTACACAGACATTAGTTAGCAATAAACTAAGATTACACTACAATTCAAAAATTGGGGTGGATTAAATTGACTAAAAATGACAGTAAATACATTTATAATTTTACAAAAGTAAAAAAAGAGACTTTCTATTCATCCAAGAATCCTGAAAAAAGCAATTTTTTTCAACATTGATACCGATAATAATAAGAAATGTTACAATCAGCATATTAGAATGATTTCTGAAGGATCATGTGATGCTGAAGACTGGAGTAATGATGCTGAAAATGATCTTTCCTCAAAGGAATAAAATACATTTTAAAACATATTCCAATAGAAAACATTTATTTTACATTGTATGTTTTTACTGTATATTTAAACAAATACAGCCTTGGTAAGCATAAGAGACTTCTAACAAAAATATTAAAGAACATTACTGAACCCAAACTTTTTAATGCTAGTGTGAGTCTGGCTTGATACTTTTTATATTACAATCCTTTTGCTAAATGAGTTTTTTTTTAATGAAAGTTTCAGGATGAGGACAGTGAAAAAGCACCTCTTCAGCAGCTCGACGGAGCGCTGCTCTCATCCATCACTGCCCTGCGTTCCAAACTAGAATCACTGCGCATTCCTGTCATACCGGACCTGGACCACCAACTGTTTCAGAGGGATTTCACCATTCCCACCGCTGATGATGGTGCCCATTCGAGGGAGCCTGTATTGTCAGCTGACATTTGGACTTCTCTGATATATAAAGTTCTCAGAGGAAGCGGTACAGGAAGTGTCACAGGACATCCGGTGATGACAGAATCCCCTCGGGATGATATGGATACAACATCCAGATCCGCAGAACTTTCGGCACAACCAATGGAGCTCAAGACCCTGGAACCTTCTGAATCACTCCTCGAAAAACGATCTGTGCCTACCCAGATGCCCCAGCTTCAACAGCCACTCTTTAAAAGTAAGAGGAAAACAGGAAAGAATATAGGGGGGAAAAAAAGAGGAAACCTTGAAAAAGATTTTCAAGAAAAGATTTTTTTCTGAAATAACTAGAATTTTATTCACAGACATCCTACCACAACAACAACTTTTTAGACTCAAATAAAACATATTTTAAACAAAGAATTTATGCAAATGGTTTGACAAAAATACAAGCCTCAGACTGAGTTTAACCTCAAATAGCCCCGTTTATTTTACTTTAACTTTTTTTTTTAACAGATGACAATTCTTTTCTGTGGTAATTTACATAATCAGGTATATGATTTTTCCGTATTTATACAGAATTTGTTTTTCGAATACATTAAAGTACTTTAATTTCATGCGTGTAGAGTAGCTCAGCACTGCACAAACTAGCTTTAAGGTTTCTTTGTGGTTTTAGACCAAAATAAAAGCTTTAACGTTTGAAAGTTGACTGTTATGTACATAAAATTATTATTGTGATGATTATTATTACTATTCAATACTGTTTTATTTTACAGTGCAGTAGTATTCTTTCTTGATGTGTTTAATTTTTAAAGTTTAAATAATAAAATATTTTGAATAATAACAACAAAATAATAAAGTAGTAGTATTGCAGAATGATGTTAAACCATGAATGTCCATTCTAATAAAAACCCAAATCCGCTTGTGTTGTTGTTTCAGAGCTCCTGCAGAGGAGAAAGAGAGACCTGCACAAGCGACTGATACGAGGAGCCAATGACAAAGGTACAGTTTCTCGTTTAATTCATGTTTAGCAGTTTTTTTTATATTCTCAAAGTTCTATCTGGCTTATTGTGTTATGGAACACTTCAGCTGTGTTCAAAAAGGAATATTAGGTTAGTATTCATATTAAGGAATATGAGTTTTAAAACGGTTTGTTCTTTGTGTTTTGTAGTTTGCTCAGGAGTAACTGAATCAGCTCAGCTGGTCAGCACCACCAAAGAGATGTACAACTGGATCCTGGCTGTTCCATCTAACAACATAAACATGATCTTCCAGGAGGTGTGTGTGTGGTTCAGCTATACACTATGTTATGGGGACAAGATATCCCCACAAAGACAGCAATATCCAAAATCTTTGACCTTGAGGGGACATTTTTTGGTCCCCATGAGGAAAACCGCTTATAAATCATGCTAAGTGAAGGGATTTTTTTTAAATAAAAAAATGCAGAAAGTTTTCTGTGATGTGTAGGGTTATGGGATAGAATATACAGTTTGTACAGTATAAATATAATTATATCTATGGAATGTCCCCATAAAACATGAAAACCCACCGTGTGTGTAAGTGTATGTCTGTGTATGTCGTAGAAGTTGCTTGACTTCATTTACAAAAAAAATTGTTTTTTCCTACAAACAGAAGACATATTTGCATACAGTATATATTTACAAGAGTAGTATTAGATTATAGAAAATAGAAAGTTCAGAAGAACAGCATTTATTATATATAATAAAATGTTGTTACTTTTGATCAATTGAATGCATCCTTGCTAAAAAACAACAACAATAGCTTTCAATAAACCTTTTTGAATAGTAAACTGTTTTTTTGTGTGTGATGGTCTATCCGTGTTGTTTGTTTGCTGTTGTATTGTAATTCTTTATGTATATCTCTGTGTGTGTTCTTCATCTCAGGTGCTGGTCGACCTGAATACTAAGAATGAACGTGGTTTGTACCAGTCACGGATCAAGGCCACTGTTGGAGGACGACCTTTGACCTTTTACAGCTTGGTGGGTTTGGAGAATGAGGCGTTTTACCGCAGCATGCCACGCATCATTGCCGTTGCCATTGATGCTCTCAAAACATAAAACACTCTCACGCACACTCATACACGCTGCTGAAATGACACTTGAGCTTAAATGGAATCCCCGATGTTGAGCATTGTTACATCCTAAACTCTAATGTGACATCATGTGCTGCTATGGAAATGATTGCATGGGACCTCCATTCTAGAGTCATCACGGGACAGCTGACACTTTCCTGGAGGATGAAGGGTCACTCACTGCATTTTGAGACTGGACTGACGCTTACAGTATGCTAACTTATTTCGCAGGGACAGAGGTTGATCCTCCTGTCCGAGCTGCAAACTGTACAGATATTATATTTGATGTTTGTTATATATTTATTTGTATTACTTTGTATTTTTTTTATATTAAAACAAATAATTAAAAATGAACTGGAGTTAAAGATTTAACTATATTTAAATACATTTTGTCTTTTTATTATTTATGCCTTTGGCAGGCATGTATTTTACACCTTTCCGGCCTTTCATTCTCATTTTTTCATCCTGTTGTATTTGTTATCCCTTCTTTTATTTGCTATTGTTATATTTCTCCTTGCAATGTCACTTACTTTCATATTACATTTATAATTCAGATTTATTAGCTGGGAAAAGGAAGTAATTGCTGTGAGAAATCGCCCTATTTAGAGGCTTGTTTACTTCCACTGAACTGGCAGCCAAACAGTTCATGATCATGACAGCTGAACATCGCTGTCAGCAGGAGGCAGTGCTGGAAAACTCAGGGGGGCTTTTTTGTGTGGCTCAGATTCCATTTCTGAGCACTTCTGAGGTGTTTTAGCGTACGGGAACTGTGCTAATTATGCTGCTCTGCGACAGGTGTCTCTGAATAAGTCCTGCAGATTCTTTATTTGGAGCTGATGACAATCATTTGGGCCTTTAGAAGGAGCACTAAAGACTCAGAGGATCCTTAAGGAACACTGAAAAATGGCATGCCATTTGGAAGTTGACAGTTGCAGCTCCTTGTCTGTTCTATAAAGTCATAATCCCACCTAGAAGTATGCTTAAGTAGTTAATTCAGAGCGATGCAAATTTACATTCAGTGCCAATGAACTGCAGTTTCAGTTTATATAATCCTTGAGTATATAATTTCAAAACTCAATTTGAGAACTAAAACCCCCATGGATTTATGAATGTATAGAAATAATGCATTAAATGAGATAATGGAGGGATGCTAAAAGAACTGTCACACTTGTAATGGAAACAGCTGTTTATATACTTTTTTCTATTTTAATCCATCTCTTGGCAATCTCAGTCAGCATAGTATCAGATGGTACAAATGACTCATCTCTACTCTACTCTCTACACTCTACTCTCTACTCTCTACTCTACTCTCTACGCTCTACTCTCTACTCTACTCTCTACTCTAATCTCTACACTCTACTCTCTACTCTACTCTACTCTCTACACTTTACTCTCTACTCTAATCTCTACACTCTACTCTACTCTCTACTCTACTCTCTACACTCTACTCTACTCTCTACTCTACTCTAATCTCCACACTCTACTCTCTACTCTACTCTCTACACTCTACTCTCTACTCTAATCTCTACACTCTACTCTACTCTCTACTCTACTCTCTACACTCTACTCTACTCTAATCTCTACACTCTACTCTCTACTCTACTCTACTCTCTACTCTCTACTCTCTACTCTAATCTCTACACTCTACTCTACACTCTACTCTCTACACTCTACTCTACTCTCTACTCTAATCTCTACACTCTTCTCTACACTCTACTCTCTACACTCTACTCTACTCTCTACTCTAATCTCTACTCTAATCTCTACACTCTACTCTCTACTCTACTCTCTACTCTACTCTCTACACTCTACTCTCTACACTCTACTCTCTACACTCTACTCTCTACTCTCTACTCTACTCTACTCTCTATACTCTACTCTCTACTCTAATCTCTACACTCTACTCTCTACTCTACTCTAATCTCTACACTCTACTCTCTACTCTACTCTACTCTCTACACTCTACTCTCTACTCTAATCTCTACACTCTACTCTACTCTCTACTCTACTCTCTACACTCTACTCTACTCTCTACTCTAATCTCTACACTCTTCTCTACACTCTACTCTCTACACTCTACTCTCTACTCTCTACTCTACTCTCTACTCTACTCTCTACACTTTTACTCTACTCTCTACTCTACTCTCTACTCTACTCTCTACACTCTACTCTACTTTCTACTCTAATCTCTACACTCTTCTCTACACTCTACTCTCTACACTCTACTCTACTCTCTACTCTAATCTCTACTCTAATCTCTACACTCTACTCTCTACTCTACTCTCTACTCTAATTTCTACACTCTACTCTCTACACTCTACTCTCTACACTCTACTCTCTACACTCTACTCTACTCTACTCTACTCTACTCTCTACACTCTACTCTCTACTCTAATCTCTACACTCTACTCTACTCTCTACTCTACTCTAATCTCTACACTCTACTCTCTACTCTACTCTACTCTCTACACTCTACTCTCTACTCTAATCTCTACACTCTACTCTACTCTCTACTCTACTCTCTACACTCTACTCTACTCTCTACTCTAATCTCTACACTCTTCTCTACACTCTACTCTCTACACTCTACTCTCTACTCTCTACTCTACTCTCTACTCTACTCTCTACACTTTTACTCTACTCTCTACTCTACTCTCTACTCTACTCTCTACACTCTACTCTACTTTCTACTCTAATCTCTACACTCTTCTCTACACTACTCTCTACACTCTACTCTCTACTCTCTACTCTACTCTCTACTCTACACTTTTACTCTACTCTCTACTCTACTCTCTACTCTAATCTCTACACTATACTCTCTACTCTACTCTCTACTCTACTCTCTACTCCACTCTCTACACTCTACTCTAATCTCTACACTCTACTCTCTACTCTACTCTACTCTCTACTCTCTACTCTCTACTCTCTACTCTACTCTCTACTCTTTTCTACTCTACTCTCTACACTCTACTCTACTCTACTCTCTACCCTCTACCCTCTACTCTCTACTCTCTACTCTACTCTACTCTCTACACTCTACTCTCTACTCTAATCTCTACACTCTACTCTACTCTCTACTCTACTCTCTACACTCTACTCTACTCTCTACTCTAATCTCTACACTCTTCTCTACACTCTACTCTCTACACTCTACTCTCTACTCTACTCTCTACTCTACTCTCTACACTTTTACTCTACTCTCTACTCTACTCTCTACTCTAATCTCTACACTCTACTCTCTACTCTACTCTCTACTCTACTCTCTACTCCACTCTCTACACTCTACTCTAATCTCTACACTCTACTCTACTCTCTACTCTACTCTCTACACTCTACTCTAATCTCTACACTCTTCTCTACACTCTACTCTCTACACTACTCTCTATACTCTACTCTCTACTCTACTCTACTCTCTACACTCTACTCTACTCTCTACTCTCTACTCTACTCTCTACTCTACTCTCTACACTCTACTCTACTCTCTACACTCTACTCTACTCTCTACTCTCTACTCTACTCTCTACTCTCTACACTCTACTCTCTACTCTCTACTCTCTACTCTTTTCTACTCTACTCTCTACTCTACTCTCTACTCTACTCTCTACTCTCTACACTATTCTACTCTACTCTACTTTACTCTCTATTCTACGCTACTCTGATCTCCTCTGCTTTACTCCTCTCTCGTCCTCAAACAACTAGTCTAGAATACATCATTCCAGAATTCCAAAGTGTTAAAAATAAACCTCAACACTTAACGTTGAAGGATTGCAGTGGTGCAGGGTGGCAACACATGATATTCCTGAGCTCACTCTCTATTTATGAGCAAATATGATGGTCCGTTACATTTACTCATCCATCCGTCCTTCTATCTATTTTCGCACTAGCAGTTCCTATAGCAAATGCATAAAAATTGCTTTTATACACCATTTCTGATCATTTGAGTAACTTAATTTTTAGACAAAATATTGCCAGTTACGTTTACTTTTGTGCTGTGGCAACTAAAATAGTTCCCAAAAAAATCCAAAGCAGAAGCTACCTTTTCACATCTCCATGTTTTTTTAACAAATCAGTTGAGTGAATGATTGAATGACTTGCTCGTGTATATTTTTAATTTCTGAATGAATCTTTTTTTTTAACAAATCAGTTGAGTGAATAATTAAAAGACTCAATAAAAATAATACTTTTTTATCCCTCTAAAAAAGACAGTGTCTGCATCTAAAAACTTTTTTTTGTCAGAACTCATTGGAAAAAATGGACAGGAATTAAAATTTACATTAGACTAAAATGTAGCTGTCATAAATGTATGTCATTAGAGATGCCATTAAAATAAAACACTAGAGGATGTGATCCCCATTAGCACCCCATAACCCACAGTACAGATCACAGATCTGCTCACACACTCAGAAAACAGAAGAATGTTAGTTTTCTAACATGCATAATATCTTAAGTAAAACATCTAAAGATCTTCATTGGAAATAAAATCAACTTCCAACTGTAAATTGATGAATTTATGGTGTTATGACCCTGTTTGTCTCCGATCATTAGTCAATGATGAACACAGGGCAGCTGATGTCACGTGTCACTTAACAAATCATGCCCGAGATACCATCTGTGCACTGACCTGGGAAATACTGTAAACCTATCCTATCTTTATCAGAGAAAGAACCAGAGACAGACAGACAGAGAGAGAGAGAGACACTGTGACCTCGCTTTGAGGTCTTTAGTGTGTGTGTGTCCTGAGACAGCTGAGAATGTGAGGAATATGGGCACAGACTGGGCATTCTGAAAATAACAATGAGGTTTGTAAGTTTGGAACCACACCTATTTTTCCCGTAACCCCTCATGTTCCTAAACAACTGTTTCCCTCACACACTGACCAGGTGCTGGAGAACCCTTCTTCACTAATGCTTCTCTGAGGATATCAGACATGAATCAGATCTCTCCATCAAAAACCGTCTGGTTATGGACCCTACTATCTCTTTTCTTCTCAGGTAAGACTATGTGTTTGA
This sequence comes from Meda fulgida, assembly GCA_030578275.1. Taxonomy (NCBI): domain Eukaryota; kingdom Metazoa; phylum Chordata; class Actinopteri; order Cypriniformes; family Leuciscidae; genus Meda; species Meda fulgida. The sequence continues at coordinate 7,737,899 of CM060617.1, read as the reverse complement.
GTAAATGAGTTTGTTCTAAAGCTTTGTTTTAAACTCCAGCTATTGGGTGAATTAATCCAGTTCTGCACATGCAGATTGTCACAAAAAATATGTTTTAGAAAGCAAATAGAAAAGTAATTAAATTATGGAAGAGTTAGTCTTATATGGCACCACTGGTCTCTACGTGATAATTTTTCTGCTATTATGTGTTTAGTGTTAAAGTTACTGAGTGTCAGCTTGTCAAACAGGGTGTTAAGTCCTTGTTGGTTTACACAAGTATTACATAAAGCTTGCCATAACTATTAATGTGTATCTACTTTAGTAATAAAGGGATTGTTTTAATTGTGAACGTGGAATGCGTGCATACACAGACCAACCAAGACTAAAGTTCAATAAGAAGACTTCTGAAAATAAAAATAAATCGAAAAACTCAAAATTCTGAACCCATAGGATTAAATACAGCAAGCCCTTTAATGACCCATTAATGGTGTTTGGACACAAGTCACACATATATGTATTCATTACATTATAAAATATCAAAGTAAGTTGCCTCAGCATATAAGTGCAAGAACTCAGGAACAAACTTAAATTTTCTGATACATTTTTACTTTTAAAATGGTCTCAAGATATTTAGCGGATATGATGTCAATTGTAGGTGTAGATTTTCATATTTTAATCCAAATAATTATGCATTAAACATATATTTTGTTTATGATCATTTACAATCTTGAAATTCTACTTGTGTTATCCTGAATGCAAAGGCATTCCGGCAATAATAGTTGTATCTGTAGCACTGTAAAGTTCAAAAGACATGTTTTGCTTTATGCTATTATTAGCAATTTTACATTAAAAGTTGTTTTTAAAAACATTAACATCAGACCATTTTGCTGTACTTCATCTTTACAGAATGAAAACACTCAAAGTTCAATTCAATTCAATTCAATTCAATTCAATTCAATTCAATTCAATTCAATCAACTTTATTAATCCCACAAGGGGCAATTAGTTTTAGAGCAGCATGTTTGCAACAGTACACAACACAAATCAAACATATTATTCACAACATACAGTCAGTCAGTTATGTGCACATTTAAAAAAAAAACTCAAAAACCCTACATAGAGTTTAAAAGTTTGATCGCAGAAGGGATGAAAGATTTGGTGTAGCGGTTCGTCTTACACATAGGAACCGCATAACGACGCCCAGAAGGCAACAGAGAAAATTCACCTGCCTGGTGAATGTCCCGGAGCAGCTAGGATACTCGCTGCCTTCCGAACTATTTGTTGGTTGCAGAAAATATTAAGGTCTCTCTGTTTCACACCAATAATTTTAGAACAGATATTCACAATGTTGTTCAGGCTATTCCTATCTTTAACTGTCAGGTTGTGAAACCAACAGATAAAAGAAAAACTTAAGAAACTTAAAAGTTAACTTAAACTTAACTTAAAAGTTGTAGTTGTTAGCAGTAATGTTAGTTAGTATCAGACTCAGGAACCTACATTTATTTAGTTTATTCAACAAAACATTATTTTTTGCAAATGTCCTTAATTATGTGGAAAACTTTTCAAACTATCAGAACTTTTTTTTTAAATAAAGGTATAATGACTTTTTTGACAAATGCTAAAATGATGAATTAGATTGACCGTCATTGTCTGTTTTAGATGTGGTTTGTAATCTGGAAGGATCTCTGCACAGAGATCTAATGGTGGGTTACAACAAGAACATAAGACATATGGAGCACCACGGTGACATCACCGATGTAAAGATCAAGATGACCCTCACCAACCTCATTTCTCTGGTAAAACTCTGCATGTGTTTACACAAGGTAAATATATGTGTAATATGTTACGCTATGGTTTATCATCTTTTTTTATGTTCAGAATGAGAAAGGAGAGACTCTCACCACTTGCGTTTGGATTGAAATGGTAAGACAAATCGCATCTGAATTATGTCCAGAATACAGTAGTCAAAAGTGGTTTCAGAGCTAAATATCTTTCTTTCTCTGTCTGTCTAGAAATGGCGTGATTATCGACTCCGCTGGGCTAACAGGGCAGGGTTTGAGGTCTATGAGAACATCACCCGTATGCGTCTTCCTTCTAAAACCATCTGGCTGCCAGATGTCGGCCTGGAGAACAAGTGAGTGATTGAATTATTGAAAAAAAAATTGTTTTGATTGTGCAGATTATCCAACAGGCAGATACACAAAATGTAACAAAATTATTAATAAAATGGTCCCTGTGATTTTCCCAAGACATATTTGTTGATCCTGGAACATGTAGTCCTAATCCTAGCCCTAAACATAACCCTACCCATAACTTATTCCTAAAATCAGAGGGAAATGATGGTGAATAACACTGATGTACAGTAGAAGTACCTAACTCTGGTTCCCTTTCGTTGTCACTCCGAGTTACGTCGGATGACGACGAATGGGGTTTCGCTTAGAAAGCCTATCAACTTCGAGTATTAAAAAACGAGCCAATGGCAAAGAAATGCCATGGGTCTGCGGAATTTGCATGACATAACTCCGCCCCACCTGGTGGGTATAAAAGGAGGACGCCGGCAACATGCAGTTATGTTTTCGCTTCGGAGCCAAGGGTTTCTCTTCACTCCACAAGCCATCTCTGAATTGTCAGCTTCACAAACGAGTTCCTCTGGTGTTGGTGTGACGGCGATCTCCCCCGAGCGCGCGCTTCCTGCTTATCTGTGCAGTGGTTTGCCAGAGAGTGCGTGTCTCCCCGGGCGCTTCAACACTCAGAGTGTTTCTCTCATAAAAGAGCTTGCACGCGGCCCGTCTTTTTAAAGATGCCTCGCCCGTGCACTTCTGGTTGCGGCAGATTAGTGTCTGACTCTGATGGGCACGAGCGCTGTCTCTGTAGTGTGCTGTAGCGCTGTAGTGTGTTTGGGCATGGATCACGCTAGAGCAGCGCTCGTGGATGAGTCATGTTCTCTCTGCGGGAACATGACCATCACGTCACTTAGGTCGAGACTCAATGAACTCGCAAGAGTGAGAGTCCCCTCATCCACACCCCGATCTAGTGCTCCCTCGCGGGGTGCTACTTGGGTTGGTGGCCAGGGTGACCTGAGGGTTACGGTCTGGAACAAGGCGCCGACTACCTGTCCGCGACCCCAGCCCCCCTCCTGTGTGACGGTGCCCGCTAGTGAAACTCCGATTCCCGCGGGTCGACCTTCGGGTGGCCCGCGAGTTTCGGTTGAAGCTACAGAGGAAGATGCTATGTCTGTAGCAGCATCACAAGGTGGGTCCGATTCTTCTGGAAGTGAGGACTCAGCGCAGCTGCCACCTTTCGGTGTGCATACGGTTGTGCCTGAGTCTGATCCGGAGATGACGGCCATGCTTTCCCGGGCAGCCGCGAGCATCGGTCTAGAGTGGAGGCCTCCACCCTGTCCTGAGCGCTCGCGGCTAGACGATTGGTTTTTGGGTAAGGCCGCCGACCCAAGTACACGGCAAACCCCAATACCTTTCTTCCCGGATGTGCATGATGAGATCTCGAAGTCCTGGAAGACCCCCCTGTCTTCCCGGGACCGCTCGCTGGTCTCATCCGCCTTTCCTCCCCTCGATGGGGCAGCTGCCCGTGGGTACACTGGGCTTCCCCCGGTTGAACGCTCTGTTGCGATGCAACTGTGTCCTCAGAGTGCTTCTTCTCGGGGCGAGCCTAAGCACCCATCCAAAGCCTGTAGATTTTCGTCTACTCTGGTGGCGAAGTCTTACAGAGCGGCGGGACAGGCAGCTGCTTCTTTGCATGCGATGGCCACTCTGCAGGTCTACCAGGCCCAGATGCTCAGAAACATGCACGAGGGTAGGACAGACCCTGGGCTCTTCGATGAGCTGCGCGCCACAACCGACCTTGCCCTCCGGGCGACGAAGGTAGCCGCGTGCTCCCTGGGTCTGGTGATGTCCACTGCGGTGGTCCAGGAGAGACACCTATGGCTGAACCTGGCTGACATGCGGGATACCGAGCGGACTCGTCTGCTCGATGCACCCCTGTCCCAGGCCGGCCTCTTCGGCGGCTCAGTTGAGTTGCCCAACAGTTCTCAGCTGCACAGAAACAGACTGAGGCCATCAAACACATTCTGCCCCGCCGACGTCGGCCGGGCAGACGCCTGAGACGGGATGCTCAGGGATGATGGTTGTTTCCCAGGAGATGGTAGCAGGACCACTCCTTTCCCCGGTGGAGGGCCGGGGGAGAATCTTTTGTTCTCCACTCCCCACTGCTCACCCACGGGTGGGCAGCACCCTAATGTGGTTAAAGAAAGAAACAACCCCCTCATCCCTGAGCTCACAGAGTTCTCGGACGACACAGAGCGCCGCCCCCAAGCCGTGCTCTCCTCGTCCCCCTCTGTCCCAGAGTCCGTTGACACGGCGTGCCGTCCATGGACCGCTTCGCCCCTGTCTCGCTCTGTCGCCAGACCCCTGGCAGAGCAGGCCCCCACGGGACGACCTCCCTGGTCCTTCCCTGGCCCCCTCTGCCAGGGCGCGGGTGTTGACTGTGCCCCCACACCGGGCCGCTATGCCGTCCACGTCTGGGCCAGTTACTCCGCTTCGCTGCCCCTCCGGTGGGACGCCTGTGTTTCGCATGACCCCGCTGGTTCAGTTCCCGGGAGCCTGGCTAGAGCTTCCCCGTCTGTCCCGCTGGGTCGCCCGAACCATCAGGCTCGGCTATGCGATTCAGTTTGCACGGTCTCCTCCCCGCTACAGGGGAGTCCGCTCCACATTGGTCGGTGGCAATGCCCCCATCATGAGAGCAGAGATTGCCACCCTGCTGGCGAAGGGTGCAATCGAGACTGTCCCTCCAGCCTTACTTCATTGTCCCCAAGAAAACCGGTGGGTTACGACCGATCCTGGACTTGCGCGTGCTGAACCGCTCCCTTCACAGGATGCTGTTCAAGATGCTCATCGCCAAACGCATTTTTGAATGTGTTCGGCCCCAGGATTGGTTTGCAGTGATCGACCTGAAGGACGCCTACTTTCATGTCTCCATTCTTCCTCGACACAGACCGTTCCTCCGGTTTGCTTTCGAGGGGCAGGCATACCAGTACGCGGTCCTCCCTTTCGGGCTAGCCCTGTCTCCTCGCGTCTTCACGAAGGTCGTCGAGGCAGCCCTTGTTCCCCTTCGGGTTCACGGGGTTCGCATCCTGAACTCTCTCGACGACTGGCTTCTCCTAGCTCACTCTCGAGATCAGGTTTGCGAACACAGGGACCTTGTGCTCCGGCACCTAGCTCGTCTGTGCCTACGGGTCAACTGGGAGAAGAGCAAACTTTTCCCCGTTCATAGGATCTCTTTTCTCGGTATGGACATCGACTCGGTCGCCATGTCCGCACAGCTTACGAGCGAGCGCGCGCAGTCACTGCTGACTTGTCTGAGACAAATTCAGGGCAAGAGTGCGGTTCCACTGAAATATTTTCAGAGGCTCCTGGGGTATATGGCATCTGCAGCCGCGGTGACGGCGCTCGGATTGCTTCATATGAGACCGCTTCAGCTCTGGCTTCGCGACCGAGTCCCGAGGTGGGCATGGCAACAAGGCACGCTCCGAGTATCAGTTACTCCGACCTGCCTTCACCCCGTGGTTGAACCTCAGTTTTCTCAGGGCAGGTGTCCCCCTGGAACGAGTTTCCCGGCATGTTGTTGTCTCAACAGATGCCTCCACCACGGGCTGGGGCGCCATGTGCAATGGACATGCTGCCGCGGGCTCCTGGACAGGACCCCAGCGCCTATGGCATGTCAATTGCCTCGAGTTGCTGGCAGTACGCCTTGCCCTGCACCGCTTTCGGGCGTTGCTCAGGGGTCAACATGTACTAGTCCGGTCAGACAATACAGCCACTGTTGCGTACATCAACCATCAAGGTGGTCTGCGCTCCCGCCGTATGTCGCAACTCGCTCGCCACCTCCTCTTATGGAGTCAGAAGCATCTGAGGTCGCTTCGAGCCATTTACATTCCCGGAGCCCTGAACTGTGCAGCCGACGAGCTCTCACGACTTCAGCCCCTCCCTGGAGAATGGCGACTCCATCCCCAGTCGGTTCAGCTGATTTGGGACCAGTTCAGGGACGCACGGATAGATCTGTTTGCCTCCCACGACTCGACCCATTGCGACCAGTATTATTCCCTGACCGAGGGCACGCTCGGCACGGATGCTCTGGCGCACAGCTGGCCGCGGGGCCGCAAATATGCGTTTCCCCCAATGAGCCTTCTAGCGTAGGTCTTGAGCAAGGTCAAGGAGGACGAGGAGCAGGTCCTTCTGGTTGCGCCGTACGGGGCCACCCGGACTTGGTTCTCCGAACTGGTGCTCCTCGCGACAGCACCTCCTTGGCCAATTCCTCTGAGGAAGGACCTCCTTTCTCAGGGACGGGGCACCCTATGGCACCCTCGTCCCGATCTTTAGAACCTCCACGTGTGGCTCCTGGACGGGACGAGGCAGGTTTGAGTACCCTACCACCAGCGGTGGTGGCTACCATCACTTCCGCTAGAGCGTCGTCCACGAGGCACGCCTATGCGTTGAAGTGGAGCCTCTTCGTCAACTGGTGCTCTTCTCGCCGAGAAGACCCCCGGAGGTGTTCGGTCATTCTTGTGCTTTCCTTCCTTCAAGATGGGTTGGGGCGAAGGCTGTCTCCCTCCACCCTGAAAGTTTATGTTGCCGCTATTGCCGCACACCATGACTTGGTGGAAGGTAAATCTTTAGGGAAGCACGACCTGATCGTCAGGTTCTTGAGGGGAGCGAGGAGACTGAATCCTCCTCGCTCTCCTCTCGTTCCCTCTTGGGACCTCGCAGTGGTTCTAACTGCCCTTCAGAGTGCTCCCTTTGAGCCTCTGCAATCAGTGGAGCTTAAGTTCCTGTCAATGAAGACAGCACTCCTGGTTGCATTGGCCTCTCTCAAGAGGGTCGGGGACCTGCAAGCATTCTCCGTTGACGAAGCATGCCTGGAATTCGGGCCGGCTTACTCTCACGTGATCCTGAGACCCCGGCTTGGATATGTGCCCAAGGTTCCTACCACTCCCTTCCGGGACCAGGTGGTGAACCTGCAAGCGCTGCCCTTGGAGGAGGCAGACCCAGCCTTGGCACTGCTCTGTCCAGTACGCGCTCTCCGCGCCTATGTAGACAGGACGCAGTGTTTCAGGACCTCAGACCAGCTCTTTGTTTGTTATGGTGGGAAGCTGAAGGGAAAGGCTCTCTCCAAGAAGAGGTTGTCTCACTGGATAGTGGACACCATTGCTTTGGCATACCAGCACCAAGGTCGACCGTGCCCCCTTGGTGTGACTGCCCACTCCACCCGGAGTGTGGCATCCTCTTGGGCTCTAGCGCATGGCGCCTCGCTAACAGACATCTGCAGAGCTGCAGGCTGGGCGACACCTAACACATTCGCCAGATTCTACAATCCGAGTTGAGCCTGTGTCCTCTCACGTACTCGCTTCAACTAGCTAGTACTGGACCCGCTCAGGTGTCTTCGCTTGCTCGCCATTCCACTCCACGGACTGAATACGTGCGCTATTTTCCTCAGGTGAGCTTTCCACAAGCCCTGAGTTCCTCCAGCACCCCTGATGCTAGCGCCAGTGTCTATTGCCTGTGCGTCGGCTAGGTGCCTCCCGTGTGCATGGTCCCTCCCCGGAGCTACCCCCACACGTGTATTTCCACTGTAAGCCTCTCTGAGCATGTGTCTTTCCCTTGCCAAGCCACCTTGCCACCCCTGAGGTTGAAATATTCCACCTGCGGCTGGACACCTCAGTATTCTCCATATGTTTCCTTCGGGTCATATGTGTATTTCCAAATGCCCCCCCCCCCCCTCTGGGTTGGTGTTAATTGCATATTTCCTCTAACTATGGGATATGCTTCCCAGTGTACCTTGGTATTCCTGTGTTAAATAGGAGTCCTTCATCCTTACATGTCTTACAAGGGCTCAGATTTACGCAGGGCACTGGAAGACAGCTGTGAAGGTGGCGTGATTAGACTGATAACCCCATTCGTCGTCATCCGACGTAACTCGGAGTGACAACGAAAGGGAACGTCTCGGTTACGTATGTAACCCTCGTTCCCTGAGTAGGGAACGGACACATTACGTCTTCCTGCCACTTCCACTGTACCGCGGGGATCGCCTGAGTTCAGTCTTGGCTCCTCAGCGAAGAAAAATAACTGCATGTTGCCGGCGTCCTCCTTTTATACCCACGAGGTGGGGCGGAGTTACGTCATGCAAATTCCACAGACCCATGGCATTTCTTTGCCATTGGCTCGTTTTTTAATACTCGAAGTTGATAGGCTTTATAAGCGAAACCCCATTCGTCGTCATCCGACGTAACGTCTCCGTTCCCTACTCAGGGAACGAGGGTTACATACGTAACCGAGACGTTGTAAGTCTATTGACATAAACTGTAAACTTGTCCCTCAAATCTGATTGGTTGATTGAAATGTTGTTCCAGGATCAACAAAGAAAAAAAAACCTTTTCACAAATCTGAGTATTTTAGCCCATCAAATATGACACATACCTTTGTGTGTGTGTGTGTGTGTGTGTGTGTGTGTGTGTGTGTGTGTGTGTGTGTGTACAGTGTGGATGGGCATTTTGAGGTGGCGCTCTACACTAACGCTCTGATAGATCCTGACGGTAGTGTTTACTGGTTGCCCCCTGCGATCTACCGAAGCTCCTGTGCCATCAAAGTCAACTACTTCCCCTTCGACTGGCAGAACTGCAGCATGGTGTTCAGGTACGGCGGATCCGTCTGTCCCACAGTGATGACTGCTGGAAATAAGTTACATGAAAATAGGACGAGCAGCTTTATGCTGGGTTTCACTCTGATTGCTTTGGCAGGTCTCAGACGTACAATTCCAATGAAATTAAACTGATGCTGTCAGACGAGGACAACGTCACTATGGAATGGATTGAGATCGATCCAGAAGCTTTCACTGGTAATAAACATTCTGTCGGGCATTATTTTTCATCATCAAGGCTCTTTCAGTAAAATTCAGTTGGTCTGTGTTATTTGACATTTGTTATTTGGTCTTGTTATTTGAAAACCATGGTTAACTGCTGTGAGTTAAAATCAGTAATTTCACAGTCCTTTTCAGGGAAAGCTAGTCACATCGGCAGTCACATAAAGTTAACGGTAGGCCTACTGCGCATTAGCTTGGTCTAGACTGAAAAAATACATTTTTTTTGTCATGATTTGAGCGTTTAGAAACAAAATTGATGAGACAGTTGTACTCATGTTTCATTGGTGATATCAAATATGAAATTTAATCGTACGCTTGGGGAACAGTTTTAGAGAATTTGATGTTTTCCCATTAAAAGAGATAGGAGCTGCACTTGCATGCTCGAGCGGCATTTCAAAGATGGCCGCCGAGTAAAATGACTTGCCTAAGGGACTGTTTTTTAACGGCAGCTGCAACACATTTTATTTTTCACAATGAATAAGGTCAATAATGCAGCTATGAATGAAACACAGCTCAAACACAAGTCACTTTCAAATCAAGCCACTTTTTGTTAATAGTGACGTGATAAAATCTGCTTGAGGAAATCTTTCACCTAAGATATGCCAGATCGCGTAGATTGCTATTGAAATGCATTTTGGCCGTGAAAAGTCACGGAACAACGGTAAATGTGACAAGACTTCATATGTGTAGAGTGAAAAGCGCTATACAAATAAATGTGACTGGAAAGACAGAGATCTGAACAACAGCTTTCAAAGCAGTTTTACAGAAGATGCATTTAGCCTACAGTTATCCGGTTTTAATCTGTTTTACCACAATTAATCTATCAGAAGTGATGTGTCTAGAAATGTACAGTTCTAAGATAATACAAATCATGCAGTTAGCTAATGTATTTATTTAGACAGAAACAATGAGCTCATTGAAGCAAGTATTTCATGCTGTGATCATAATAATTACAACATATGGAAAATCTGGCAGTTTTGTATGTTGATTCAGAGTTGATCATAAGTTTGAGGAATGGGTATAGGAGCGCTTGCCTCAGCAAACTACACTAATAATTATCATTTTGCTCATTAACATGTATTTTGTCCTGTGCCCTGATTGGCCAGAGAATGGGGAATGGATTATTAAGCACCGCCCTGCTAAGAATGTTGTGAATAAGCGATACAGCCCAGACGAGTTGGAGCGCCAGGAGATCATCTTCTTCCTCATCATCCAGAGGAAACCACTGTTCTACATCATCAATATCATCGTGCCCTGCGTCCTCTTCTCATCTCTTGGGCTACTCGTCTACTTCCTGCCGGCCAAAGGTCAGACAGGCTCCATAACGAATGCTAACAGATGTTACAGCTGTCGATATCCAACAGTTCTTTAGGAATACAGAGGATTCTCTGGAGGAAAAACAAACTAAACACGAACTGATCAACAAGGGTGACAACAGGGGAAACTTGTGAATAAATGTTTGTATCCATTTGATGATAAACATCATAATAATAAAAGCGAATTAGTAACTTTTATGGTAAGAGATCACACATTATCATTCAGTTATGAAATATATCCCTCTTTCTCCATGACTGTTAGTGGCAGCTGACTGACTGGGTTATGATCAGTGTGATTATTGATGATTTAATTGTTTGCTTTTAATAGCTGGAGGACAGAAATGCACTATGACCATTGCTATCCTGCTCGGTCAGACTGTCTTCCTGTTTCTTATCGCCAAGAAAGTGCCGGAAACCTCCCAGGCTGTTCCTCTCATTGGGAAGTGAGTCTTTTATTCACTCATCACACCTTGTCAGCAGTTTCAGACAACTTGTATTAATTGTGTGTAATAGAAGATAACACATACACTATATCGTTCAAAAGTTTGGGGTCAGTAAGGTTTTTTGTCTTTAAAGAAATGAATACGTTTATTTAGCCAGGGTGCATTAAATTGACATTAATTTGACATGCGCATTAGTGACAGAGCCCTGGTGAGCATAAGATACTTTTTTCAAATCTTCTTTAAACCCCAAATTTTGAATGGTAGTGTACATTGGAAAAGTACTGTAGTGTCTGTAGATAGTTTGCACATATTTCAAACCAGCCAATCAGATTAAAGCGTGGCAGCTTGAGAAAGTGCTGGCCATTTTTAATGAGCAATATACGTCAGATGGTTAGTGAGATTGTGGGGGATCTGTGGATGTGCTATGTAGACTATCTGTGTCTTTGTGGTCTAATGTTAGCATAAGAGCTAATTCAGGTATACGAAATGGTGCTGTTCTAGCTATTCTAGTGTTTTTCTGGCAGGTATCTGATGTTTGTGATGTCCGTGACCACAATAACTGTGATGAACTGTGTGGTGGTGTTGAACGTCTCTCTGCGAACTCCGAACACCCACCCCATGAGCAACACCGTCAGAAAGGTATTCAACAGAACTGTCTAACCACCTTTTGTCCAATCCATAAGGAAAGAATGATACAAGTTATTATTATATATGATGCTAGCAATGTGAAGGTCTTGGATTTTATTCTCAGAAAACGTATATCTTTAATGCAATGGTAGTCACTTTCTGCCAAAAGCATTTATAGTGCTAAGGTGTATAATGTCTTTCCCCTCCATTTTGGGGTGACTCAGGTCTTGCTGAACATCCTTCCTCGTCTGCTGAGGATGCCGATGCGGCGCTGGACGCCTGAGCAGGAGGAGGGGGGGTTTAAAATGTTTGCCCTGGGTGACGGCACCCCCCTTCGCCGCAGGAGACGCAGCTCTTTGGGATTAATTGCAAAGGCTGATGAATACATGTTCAGAACTGCTCGCTCTGAGCTGATGTTCAGTCGACTGAAGGAGAGGAAGGGGCTGCTGAAGAACACTTTGGAGAAAATACGTGAGCCAACAGTTACGAACAAACTATATATATATTACCATTCATAAGTTTTGGGTAGGTAAGATTAACACATTTTAAAGAAATTAATACTTTTATTTTGTAATGATGCATTAAATTGATTAAAAGTGACAGAAAAGACATTTATGAGGTTACAAAAAAATTATATTTCAAATATATGCTGTTCTTTTGACCTTTCTCTTCATCATAGAATCTTGAATTTATCATGGTTTCCACAAAAATATTAAGCAGTACAACTGCTAATTTCAACTTGATAATAATAAGGAATGTTTCTTGAACAGCAAATCAGCAAATTAGAATGATTTCTGAAGGATCATGCGACACTGAAGACTGGATGATGATGAATATTCAGCAGGAATAAATTAGTTTAAAATATATTAAAATAGATAACAGTTATTTTGAATTGTAGTAATATTTTACTATATTTAATTTTTTTTACTGTAGTTTTGATCAAATAAATACATCCTTAGTGAGCATAAGACACATTTTTCAAAAACATTTTAATTTAATATTAATATATTATCTTTTAAAGGTTTAAGGTTTTTATTCTTAACAAACTAAAACTGAAATAAAATCAAATATAAGCTGGAAAACTGAAACTAAACAAAATGTTGCCTTGGCAATAAACTGAAAAAAAGTTTCATTTGAAGCACTAAAATTATTAACTGGAAATAAATAAAAATAAATAAAAATAGAAATAAAACATAAAATGAAATAAAAATAAATTAAACCTAAATAGAATTTTTTAAAAAGAAAAAAGAAGCAGATAACAAATATACTAAACATTAAATTAAAATTAACATGCAAACTGAAAATATAAAAATAAATGCTAATTCTAAATATTAACAAACTATAATAAAACTAAAACAACACTGGTATTTAATAGTATATACATTATTACAATAAATCATATTTAACATTTTGAACATTTATATAAATTAAATAAATTGTTAAATAAAACTAAATAATATTTTCTGCTATGTTTACCCCAAATGGTTGCAGACATTAATTAGCTGTTTGTGGTTTGACCTCAGAGAATGGTCTAGGAGGAAACACGGCACAGGATCTGGAATCCAGTCTGGCTTCGGCTTCACCAGAAGTGCAGCAGTGTGTGTCTTCCTGTAAACACATTGCAGAAAGTGTCAAGCATCAAAATGACTTTCAAAGTGTGAGTCACTGTTCCAGAATTCTCCAATCATGAGGCTGAAAGTGTCTTTCATTTACAAAATAAACACTAGCAGCAAATGTTTGTGTTAGGGTTTAACTCTCCAAGAAAATAAAATATGTGTTGACGTCTGAATTCCTTTTTTTTTCTCGTTCTGCAGGAAAATGAAGAATGGTTTCTTGTTGCCAGGGTGATTGACAGGATGTGCTTTATCGTCATGGCGCTGCTGTTTATACTGGGCACCATCGGAATCTTCCTTATGGGACATTTTAACCAGGCACCATCTCAGCCCTTCCCAGGAGACCCCAAAAAATACCTGCCTGAAATCTCACCTGGAGACATCACCGGATGAACACAAGTTCAAAATAAAACGATAGACTCAGAGAAACTGCAGCAGAACACTGGAGGACTTTGTTGGAGATGAAAACCAACAGTTTTGCTGTACTGTGGGAAAGGAACATTCGGTGCTCCAGTTTAGTTGTGCTGTAGACCTACTGAAAGTGATTCAAGGTCTCCAGAGAAGAGAGCTGGTTGGATCTGAAGCCATATGAGACATAAAACGGCTTTGATCAGTTGTTCATAATCATAAATGTCATATTATTTGCTTGTCATTGCTTGTCAATCAGCTTCAATGTTGTCTAGTGATTCAACAGTTGATGCTTTTCTGAAAATAAAAAACTAACCTTCTCTACTTAGAGGACAAAGATGATGTTCTGCATGCAATCGTGTAAATTGTTTCAGTTTAGGTAATATCACTCCACCACCCCCCACTAGCTTGAGGAGGATCTTCATTACATGGCTGACTGGTACTTTTCTGTCTGACAAAGAGCAGATCCGGGAAGGAGAGAGCAGGGCAGAGAGGGGGGTGTTGGTGTAGTAACATCACAACTGCTAACACACTGTATTTGAAGCTCTTCTGCAAGCTGTTTCTCAGTGAAGGAAAGCCTCGTTCCATCAACTGCAATTGCCCAACAGCCCCTAAAACCTCAGGGCCTGAAATGGTAAGACTTCATCTCTCTCTCATCGCTGTTTTGCAAAGAGAATTTAAAAAACCCTAAAAATAACTGATCTTATTTATTTTCTGGTCTTAATATTAATATTAATTTGATATTTAAGATTTATTAAGCAATGTTATTAAACAATATACATAATGTTGGATATATTTTATGGCAAAAAGTGTCCCAATCAACCTGAATTCACCCTAATACTAATAAAAATGTTATTAAATAAAATGTTTCATCTCAAAATACATTTAAAAATGTTTTTTTTTTGTGATTATATTTTGTTATTTAATTTCCCCCTTTTCTTAAATTTGTTGCAATTTTTTTATAGTTATCTAAAAGTATTGCAAGTATTATGAAATGAATATGGTTATGAAATGCACAAACAGTTTCTCAATAATATTTGATAATGTTCATAGTATACAATGGCAGATTTATTAGAAAGCTAGATTGGGAAACAAGCTGGATCAGGAGTGAAATGCAGAAAAGAATTATTAACACACTGTTTTAGTAAACACCTTTGTCTGGTGGCATTCTGATCACCTATTTTTCTCATGTAATGCCCTGTTTCACATGGAAATGCATTGTATTATAAAAATAAAATTGGTTGCAAATGGCAATTCTCACTGATTTTCATTGACATTTGCCAAATATTTGCTTTGAATTTCAAATGCGTGTGTCACTCTCTCTCTCTCTCTCTCTCTCTCTCTCTCAGGCCTTCCCAATTGTGACCGCTCAGCCTCTTCCCTTTGGTCTGGAAAGGGAGAGACATATTGACATGCTGTTCCGAGCTTTCCACCGACAGATTGGACCTGCTACAGAGCGCCAGGACGTCCCAGCTGAGCTCGGCTCTACAGACAGGAGAGGAGAGGACGAGGGACCCGGGGGGAAAAGACTGGGAAAACTGTCTGTTCTGAGAACAGTCACGAGACTCCACATTAATGCCAGACCTGAACTACAAGGTGAATAAAACATGTATAAATATCAATTAAAAAATATCATGAAATAAAGAAATTGTATTAAAAATAATATCTTTAAAAAAATGACGTAGGCTAACAAAAACTTTCAAAGTTTCTGACATTTTGTCTTACCTTTTCAAACAGAAAATGATTCATTTTTATTATAAATAAGATATAGATTTTAATGAGACATGATTTGTTATTATTGTTATTACTGTTATAATTCTATATTATTATTTATAAATGATTAAGATAATGGAAATACACTACCGTTTAAAAGTTTGGGGTAAGATTTTTGTTTTAAAGAAGGGAAGACTTTTATTCCGTAAGGATGCATATATTTATTAAAAGTGACAGTAAAGACATTTATAATGTTACAAATGATTTCTATTTCTAATAAAGGCTGTTTTTTTTACTTTCTATTTTTCAAAGAATCCTTAAAATTATTTCCACAAATTAAGCAGCACAATTATTACTTGAGCACGAAATCAGCATTGAATGATTTAGATAAATAAATAAATAATTTTAAAGTAAATAATAATAATAATAATTACATAATAACATTTTATAGATAAATAATTTTTGCTATCACAGCAGATCATCTTTAAAGGAATTCAAAACATATTCAATCACTGTTTTGATTCATAAATCCAATATTCAGTAGTGGTCAAAAGTAAAAATTAGGGGGGGAAAGTCAGTTGTTTTCTTAGAAATTATGTCTGCATAATTCATTGTGCTGACCAGGCTGTCATACAAAGAAATGAACACATACAAAAACAAGACAGAATCAACAAAAATTATTGTACTGATTATGTTGTAGTCAGTGTATGTTTTTTTTTTCCTGTGAGCGTTTTATTTCCTATGCATTTTTGTATCCATAGTAAAATAAAACCTGTAGCTGCAGTTTGCTTTTTAGCCAAATAATTTTGTAAGAAAAAAACTTTAACCATGAAGTTTCGTGTTTTGCTTTTCCTTGAAAAATATTTGAAAAGTTAAATATTTTCCTTGAATTTTGATAATTGAATTGACCTTGAAGGGTCAAAAAAAAAATCCCAACAAATATGTACATTACTTTTGGCCACTACTGGAGTTTTTTTTCTGAACTATGGAATAGCTTGGACATGGTTTGAAATACTCACAGAATACAATACAACAAAAAGTTTTACTGGAGGTTTATATTTCTGTAATGTCTCAGGTCCACAGTGTGTCGCCCGAAGAACATACAGCATCTCCTCAGAAACCAGTGATCAGCTCTTTGTGGCTGTGGAAGGTAAATATGATACACAGGATTAAATGTGCAGTTCTCTAATTCTCATATTGAGTATCATTCTGTAAAGTGCTCATACCGTATTATCCTATTTTAATAGTTTTTAATTTTTGAACGACGGGTTTACATGCATTCAAGGTCAAAAAACACTTTAATTTTTATCATGATGTTCACTGCAGCATCACCTCTTTTCTCGTGGTTCTGTAAAGGATTCAGTCTCTCTGAACCCCTTCTTTCCGAGAGCCTGCTCTGCTCTGATTGGTCAGATGGCCCAGTCAGTGTTTAAGGGTCAAAGTAGACGTTGTTCACGGGCATATAGACTGGCATTATGCAAATGTGTTACAAACCTACACAGGTTAGTGCAGGAAGTAAGGCTAGAATTACTGACGACTTGTTTCAGGCAGTTCAGAAATGGTTTTCTTTTGGGAGCAATTTGATCTATGAAACTTTGCGGACCATTGAAACAGTTATATTACACACTACATGAAAGGTAATATCCAAAAAGCATAATAGGGGCACTTTACGATGATTTTACTCTTATTTACAGTGTTGAAGCCACCAAAACAGCCACGTCTAAACTAAATCACAACTGATTTACACCACAAAACCTCTTTGTGTGTTCCCATCTCTGTTAGAGAGCTCATGCGTTTGTATGCAATGCTGTGGTCCAGCTCGATCCTGTTCACTACAAGGCTTTGATAAGAACGCGGATTGCGTCTTCCGGTTCGAAAGGCCCGTGAGAGCAGAGATGTGCTGGCTCGGCTGCTGCCTGATGGAAATAAGGGCCTTTACACCAGAGAGAGAGTTTATTGGGACAGTTCACCAAAGGTAGTCATCAACAGCAAACCAGATCTTTGTCTCATGTAGTTAGACAAAAAAAAGCTAATAATTATTTAAAATCATAAAATATCAAATTAAAATAAATCAATAGGACTGCACATTTCATCTACATAATATTGGGTTATAGTGCAAAAGGCAGTGGTTTGATCTGATCAGTTCACAGTAAATATGAAAATAGCTCCACATGAACTCCATATGCATATCACTTATAACTCGTTTGCAAGGATTACTTTATTTTCCCATTCGTATAACATCCAACACTTTTGTGGACATAGTTTTTCCATATTTTACTAGATTTGTAACAACAAGCGTCGACTGAACAAAAACATAAAGGTCTCCTTTTATTTGTTACGCAAAAATAAAAGCTCAAGGGAATAAAAAAAAAACATGTTTATTACTTGTTAACTGAAAATTAAATCTAAAAAAAACCTAAAACCTATTTTAATCTATCATCTTTCTTGTTTTAATTTAGTTTAACTTAATTTAGTTTTAGTTTAAAAATAACTAACACTAACACTGAAGTAAAAACTAAACACATTTAAAAAAACAATAACTAATACAAATTTGAAAAACAAACAACAAAATAAAAATAACTAAAATTAAAAAAAAAACTAAAAAAAGTATCTCAGTGATACTAAACACTGATTTAATGTTTGAAAGTGGCATCCTCTTGGGCTCTAGCGCATGGCGCCTCGCTAACAGACATCTGCAGAGCTGCAGGCTGGGCGACACCGAACACATTCGCCAGATTCTACAATCCGAGTGGAGCCTGTGTCCTCTCATGTACTCGCTTCAACCAGCTAGTACTGGACCCGCTCAGGAGTCTTCGCTTGCTCGCCATTCCACTCCACGGACTGGATACGTGCGATATTCTCCTCAGGTGAGCTTCTCCGCAAGCCCTGAGTTCCTCCAGCACCCCTGATGCTAGCGCCAGTGTCTATTGCCTGTGCGTCGGCTAGGTGCCTCCCGTGTGCATGGTCCCTCCCCGGAGCTACCCCCACACGTGTATTTCCACTGTAAGCCTCTCTGAGCATGTGTCTTTCCCTTGGCAAGCCCCTTTGCCACCCCTGGGGTTGAAATATTCCACCTGCGGCTGGACACCCCAGTGTTCTCCATATGTTTTCTTCGGGTCATATGTGTATTTCTAAATGCCCCCCCCGGGTTGGGAGTCCTTCATCCGTGCTAGTCTCACACAAGGGTCTCAGATTTACGCAGGGCACTGGTAGACAGCTGTGAAGGTGGCGTGATTAGACTGATAACCCCATTCGTCGTCATCCGACGTAACTCGGAGTGACCACGAAAGGGAACGTCTCGGTTACGTATGTAACCCTCGTTCCCTGAGTAGGGAACGGAGACGTTACGTCTTCCTGCCACTTCCACTGTACCGCGGGGATCGCCTGAGCTCAGTCTTGGCTCCTAAGCGAAGAAGCGGCGTCCTCCTTTTATACCCACGAGGTGGGGCGGAGTTACCTCATGCAAATTCCGCAGACCCATGGCATTTCTTTGCTATTGGCTCGTTTTTTAATACTCGAAGTTGATAGGCTTTCTAAGCGAAACCTCATTCGTCGTCATCCGACGTAACGTCTCCGTTCCCTACTCAGGGAACGAGGGTTACATACGTAACCGAGACGTTTTTACATGATGTTCAGAGGTGGATGACCATGAGAGCAAAGTTAAATATTCAGATATGAGCGTCCCAGTGTTTGTTAACACTCTTGGAATTCCGCTTGTTCAATTAAATTAGTCGACCGTATCTAACTGTTGTGGAACGGATGAGGTAAACTCCTGTACTGTAATCAAAGCCATCCACATCATGTTTAATCATGATGCCAACTATCCTGCAGGGTCAGATAAGGTCACCATTGTGAATCAACTAATTGCGTCAGAGTAAAAACCCTCCAGTAACCTCTCTCGGATTGAATAGGGAGAGATGTGCTGAACTTTGTGATAAGAAACCAATAACATAACCTCCTGCTCAGGACAGCCGTGAACAAAGACCATCAGGTCATATCAGGCTATAATATCACACACACAACGGACATTCACTCCCAGAGAGAATCCCCTGCATTAAGAGTGTGTGTAATCCCTGAGCTGTTTGTCAGGTGGAGTATGTTCACGCCCTATTTCGAGGTGTGTGACTCTGAGGGCATCTCGGCCGTGAGGATCCAGGGCTCCTGCTGTAACACACGATGTCTTTCTGAGCAAGAGCTTCAGGTCAGAAACCCTCCCGCAGGCCATTCGCATCGCCCAGCTTTTACATACTGTGCCCATTATACTCTTTTCTCATTTATTGGGGCATCAGGTGGTTTCCACTATGGGCGAGAGTGTTGGGCGCATATGGAAGAGGTGGCCTGGATATAATGAGGAATGCAACATGGATCATGAGTATTTTGGACTGGATGGTAAGATTAATATCCACAATCATATCATGTGGTGTATGTGAAAATTCTACTATTTTACTATTTTTTTTTACATTTAAACATTATTTCTTTATTTTACATTTCTTCATTTTAAATCATCATATTTCTGTATTCACTACCGTTCAAAAGTTTGGCTTTGGTAAGAATTACATTTTTTTGAGTCTCTAATGCTCACCAACGCTGCATTTATTTGATCAAATAATACAGTAAAAACAGTAATATTGTGAGACATTATCAATGTTGAAAACAGTTGTGCTGTTTAATATTTTATTTAATATTACCATGCTACCTTTTTCAGGATTCGCTGATGAATAAAAGTTGAAAAGATAAGAATTTATTATTTCGATAGTCAACTTTAGACATTCTTATAGCTATAAGTAACTTTGCAACTACATGTCAACAAGCAGTCATCTATCTATCTATCTATCTATATCTATCTATCTATCTTTCTTTCTTTCTTTCTCCCTCAGTTCCTCTAGGAATGAATTTGAACACCAAAATGCTGTTACTAGCTGCTACCTTCCTAATGGTAAGCTGTCAACCACACAGATGCTGGTATATTATTAATATGTAACAGCTTTATCGTTTATCTTTTTCTGTTTGCAGAATCATATGTTTTTTGAGATGAGCTAAGTGGAAATGGCAAATCTTCTGGGATAAAAGACATCTGCTTCACCTCTGAAGTGGAGTGTAAACCCAAGAACTGGTAAAACTATGGTGACGCTTAACAAGATGGAGCAGTTTTCTGAGGCAATCGCATCTGAACTGGACAGTGTAGTGCACATCAAGAATCCCTGTACAGAGCCTCTCTACACCACTATAAACTAAACACACTGAAATAGCATTTAAATGTGGAGTATTAAATTGCACAGAGCAAAATTTTAACCCTATAGTTTCGTATTTAATACACACATTTCTACGGCCTCTAAATTATCAACATGATTAAAACTTTGCTGAAAAACCTTTTGTACGTGATCTACTACATGCCTTCTGTCGTCTGATAGTTCATACTTTTCTAGCAAGTACAAGTCCTTTTAATGTAATTCTAATGTACAGGTTGTGGTATCATTTTGTTCTATAATCTTTAATGATTTTAATTAAGAAGAATAACTTTTATATTGTTAGTAAATATTTCAAGAACACTTACTAGCAAATTTTTAAAAAGAAAAATGTTAAATTTGAGTATCAAATATGATGCTTTTGAGGAATGTTTATTTTTATATTTTTCAATTACCATTGTATTGCATTGCATTATATGTTTTGCCCCCACAATAAAAACAGATCTTTGATCATAAACTGAGCATTTAAATAATGCTAAATATTTTACTAAGATATATTGTTGAGAGATAGAGTGACTGACAACTATACTGTAAGTAGTCTTGTTATTGTTATAAAGAATTTTCTTACTTTTTGGCAATTTAAATAACACCAACTGTAACAAATTGCATATGTTGGCTCAATTTGCGCCTCTGAATAAACTTGGTGTTTTTTCCATTTCAATTATGAGCTCCATATTCTCCTATATCATATTATAACTATGATAGTCACAAAAACATTAAAATAAAATTGTATAAACCCATTAAAAAATCAGGCTTTACAGTGTTAAATGTTCTATGCACTATTTGGTAATATATCTGTTTGTTTATAATTTAACACCATGCCAGCTTCCGTGGCTATTTACATGATGAGAAATAAGTTAAAATATGGACAGAAAAAAGAATACTTTTAAGGTTTGTAAAGTTCAATCTACTACTAAATCTGGCCTCACTTCATTAAATATATTTTCAAATGAATCAACAAAATAGTAAAGAGTCCCAGAGGAATGAAAAGCACGAAATAATGCCAAAATATTGGACTCTTGCGCAAGTTGCATAATGCAGGACCTTCACCCTTTAACAGACTTTTTAGTTTGGAATGGCCTATTGGTAACAAAAATAGGTAAAACATATTTTGGATAGTTAAGGACCTGGGCTAAAATAAGTCCAGATGCAATCCTCAGTAAGTGGAAACTTTCTGAAATCAGAATCCAGGTAACATCAGTAGGGCTGTACATCTAATTAATGTTCTTTAAATGATATTAGATGCAAAAACTACCAACAGAGTCACATCACAGCTGAAAATTAGCAGCAGATGCATAATCAACATTTATTGCTATGATCAATCATACTTAAAAACCTTTCCTTTCCACTTTTTTTTTTTTTGTGTACCTCAAATACAACAGTCCAGCACCAGCACTGAATTTCAGGCAGTATAAAGCAGGTGTTGATACACAGCCCCCATTATCCCCCACATCAGTGTTTGTTAGTTAACATGTCTGAATGATTTCTAAAACAGGGCTTGAAGTCCCATGATAGAGTCGTGTCTCCAGTGTCGACTCCTCAGGCGGATGTTGAGCGATCTTGGAAATCAGTGTTTTGCAGGAGGCGAAGGCCAGGCACAGTGAATCAGGCAGCATGGCACCCATCCCTGGTAGGGCACTGTCCTTTGGGTTTACACTCACAAACTCAGGAGAAATAAAAAGTTTGCCATTATACATCTCTCCAAATACGCTTAGAAATATAATTCTTATTTTGTACAACAGTTCTATGTTAAAACAACTCAACACTGTAGCTAAAATACTGCACTATAGTAAAATATCCCCAACAATCTGCAACCTCATTGGTAAATAATGTAACCTAAATGAATTCTGTCTTCCTGCTTGGGCCATCTTCAAGAGACTTTATTATTAAGATGATAATTCAGGTAAACCTGACTACACTACACAAAGGCATGTTGTTTTTCTTTTTGGAAAACTGTGGCAGTTTCCAGCCATTAGTTCATGTCACAGTGGCAGAACTATTCGGTCCCGCTCTGATAGCTCAGCCTAATGGCTGACTGGAAAACATTTGTTCATATGTTGATGGTTTGGCTCCATCTTCTACTGTGAGAGTTTTCAGGTGATGTGGTGTTTGGATGATTATAAAAACACAAGCTAGAAGTCTTCAATAGAAAAAACGTCTCATGCTGACACTTTTCATGACGTCCCTTTTGTTTTTCCTTTTAAAAACAGATCAATTTCAGGTTATCCTCCTTGAAAATGTTTTCCGTGGGAAAATGAACTTGATAATCTAGATGAGGAGAAAAAAGTAACACTTTTACACAGTGATGAACACGATGGGAGTGAATGTAAAATCTCCTAATGAGAACTGAGCAGTTCCAGTGAGTGATTATGTGTCGTGAGTTTATACCGTCACACTCTCCGGATGAAAAACTAGCGGCCTCCACTTGCGTTCACTAGACCATGGAAATCCTCCCAAGCTCTAAAAGATCACACACACACACACACACACACACACACACAACAACATATACATGAATACTATCAAGTATATCGATACTACAAATAAAAACAAGATTTTTTTTAACTAATGCATAATTTGACTTAAAACTCTCAACGCATCTCAAAGATATATGGTATGATGGTCACATGACAAGCTTTATGCAGTTTATTTTGGCTCGGTTTGCCTTTCCACTAAAGTTTAGTATCGCTTCAAAGTGGGTGGGGCTATCGACTGATCGTTATAGTTGCGCCGCCTCTACTGCCGTGACTACGATACAGCCATTTCTTTTT
Organism: Meda fulgida; assembly: GCA_030578275.1. Lineage (NCBI taxonomy): Eukaryota > Metazoa > Chordata > Actinopteri > Cypriniformes > Leuciscidae > Meda > Meda fulgida. The sequence continues at coordinate 7,714,853 of CM060617.1, read as the reverse complement.
TCAAGTTGCGTGCGACGGTCGTTTAAATCGAGTCGTTAAAAAAAGTTGTGGGAACAAATGATACTGCGGTGGCTGTTGCTGACTATTTAAATCTAGTGGGTTTGAGTCTCGTGTCGCAAACCCAATGACGCTCGTAGTGACGATGCTCTCTGACCAATCAGTGACCTGCACTGTTTACACGTCACATTTCAGTATCGGTAGGGCTTGCTTGGAACCTCAACCGAGTTGGTACTAAAAAAAGTACCAGGTATTAGGTACTGTACACAGTGGAAACCCCCCCCCCCCCCCCCGAGCCGTACTATGCAGTGTACTACCCATTCTCCCCTATATAACTTCATATTTATTGTAATTGATAGACTTATAACAGTTTTTACTATTTAAAACTTTATGCACATATACTACCATTAAAAAGTTTGTGGTTGGTAAGATTTTTTTTTTAATGCTTTTGAAAAAAGACTTATGCTCACCAAGGCTGTATTTATTATAAAAATAAAAAATAAACAGTAATATTGTGAAATATTATACAAATTTTAAATAACTGTTTTCTATTTTAATATATTTTAAATGTAAAATGTATTAAATGTAATTTATTCCTGTGAAGGCAAATCTGAATTTTCTGCACCGTTACTCCAGTCTTCAGTGTCGCATGATCCTTCAGAAATCATTCTAATATGCTGATTTAATGCTCAAGAAGCATTTCTTGTTATTATCAATGTTAAAAACTTCATGTTTTTATGGAAACCATGATATCAAAATGTTTTTCTGGATTCTTTGATTAATAGAATTTTTAAAAGAAATAGAAAATCTGTGGTAACATTATACATTTCTTTACTGTCGCATTTCTTTACCCTTTAATGTATACTTGCTGAATAAAAGCATTACATTTAAAAAAAAAAAAAAAAAAAAAAACTTAGTCTCCACATTTTTAAACTGTAGTGTATAATGTGTGTATGTGTGACTCACTTGATGCTGTGTGTGTGTGTGTGTGTGTATGTGTGTGTGTGTGTGTGTGTGTGTGTGTGTGAGACTCACTTGATGCTGTCTGTGTGTGTTTTATACTCCATAATGGTATTAGGAGGCAGGTTGAGGACTCTGCGTAAAGTGTCTCTAATGCGAGCAGTGGTGGCCTGGTCACTGGCTGTCTTATTCCAGATAGAAATGATATCCTCCTTCAAACCAAAACACAAATATTTATTCAATAAAGAACATTGTTATTATGATGTGTTTACTGGCTCATTCATGTGAGATCACAGCAATAGAAAACCACAATGATCCAAGCATACAATCAATTCCGTTCCTACAAAGTAAACTGCAGTACCTGGAAGCGAACGGACACAACGGCCCCACAGATCTCCTCGCCCACCATGAACTGCTCCCCCAGCATGGCCAAAATCAGATTCTCCCAGCAGCGTGACGCCAGGCCTTTACGAAGCCGAATGATCCATTTACCTCCACTCTTATTGGCATCATCCTATAAAATGCAATACAATAGAAATTATATGATCTGTCATTAGAAAAGCTGCTTGCGTGCAAGTAATTTGACCAAACTCACCTCCCACATGGGTTTGATTCCTTCCTTAAACAGATGGAAATCGCTGTGACCAGTCATATCACTCGGTCGGATCATGTGACTATAAAAACGCCAGAACTGCTCCACCTACAAACACAAAACATCTGTTGAACTCTCAGTCATGTGACCTACAGTAAGGCAGTCTAACTTCCATCCTCACTGTGCCTGTGTCTGAATGTTCAGTACATGTTCATGTGAGTTTGCATGCATGTTACCGAAGCAAAGCTGCCGATCTGTTTAATGTTCTGTTCGTAGCTCTGTGTGCTGGCCGGCCGTCCTGGTGTGCGACGAGAATACCAGAACGAATAGTTGTACTGAAGAGGGTGCTCGCCGGCCCCTGGGACCGCCGCCTGCAGAAGTAGAGCACAGTTATCTACTGATTATTCCTGCCCTGTCTGTCTGCCATCCACCTACATACCTTTCTCTTGGTAGTGTTTGAGTCTTTCTCCTCTTCGTCATTTTTTTCCTTCTCCCCGTCTTTGGGTGAGCAGTTGTCCTGGTCGTGATCTCCACTGTCATCATCTTTCAGGCTTAAATGGAGACAAAACTCTCAATTTCACTCAACCACAATGTGTTATTTATTACTGTGGCTTCAATCAGAGCAATAATACATAATTCAATCAAGAACTAAAGCACATGCAGTGGTTTCCAACTGAAAAAAAGACAACTCTGAAATGAGTTGACAAGATTGATATGTATACAAGGTTAAATTTTATTATATATATATATATATATATATATATATGTGTGTGTGTGTATGCACTTCTTTTTTCTTTATTTACATGTGCAGTAGTCAACATTTGAAGTGAATCAAAAAAGTTAATTAAAGTTGTCCGAAGACAAGAACAGGTATTGTTCAAAATGCATGTATAACTTTGATCAAAGCTTTTGATCCACTTTAAAAGTTGACTACTGTATAATAATCAATCACATTGACATACGCTTTAAAAAATACATTCTGTAACATCCTTTATAATATCAACTGTACTTTCCTGAGGATGTTATAATCGTCATCTTTATTGCACAGAGGATAGAGGCCATGTCTGAGCTTACAGAAACAGACTAAACTATATCTTATTTGAACCTGCGCTTATAATGCTCAGTGGTTGAGCATGAAAAGTTTGCTTACATAATAAAGTACGCTGGTTTTGTAACAGATGATTATCTACTGTAGTAAAGTTCACATGACATGTATAGCGTGCATCGCTTCTGCACAACGCTTCTGTTTATAAGCAGCCTACAGCCCCGCATGTCATTCCAGCAGGCTGAAGAGTTTGAGCCCGGGTCGTAGAGCACCTGCCCCCGCTGCTCACACACACACGCCTAACCCGGTGATCCGTCCTCGGCCTGGAGGCCCTGTCTGTGCACGCAGAACTGCCTCTATAAGAGGAGATTTGCATGCAGCATTCACCGCGTGCATTAAAACACAATCCATCTGGACACAAAAACAAAGGAGTCCAATCATGCAACTAAACAGTGACCTCCCAGCCCATGCCAAAGCTTCTAGACACACCTCTTTTCCCCCCTCTCCCTTTTCTCTCTCTCCGCGTCAGAGACGCTTGAAACGCATGCGTTTGCATTCACGCACAACTAATCCCCTCAAACGTGCAGCGTTGTTTATATTACTCACGCGTCAAATTTGTTGTTCATTATTTTCTAGGTGAGTGTCTATATCCGCTCTCGCGACGGCAGCCCCGTCAATTCCGCAGCAACGGCGGCGCGCACTAGTGGTGGTAGCGGGCGCGCGCATAGTACCGTGGTGGGTGACGCGCACGCTGTTCACTAGGTGAATAATCAGCATTTTGTTGCAGAGTGAGACTGTGAAACCGTAAACGTAGTAAATGTAAAAAAAATACAATAAAATAAAAAAAGTTGGCTAAAGGTTATCCATGAATTATTAAATAAAGCATTTTCCCCACAAAGACAATATATATATATATATATATATGTAAATAAATAAAAAAACCGACATCTCATTTATATGCAAGCAAAATATTTCTATTTGTTTTAAGAATGATTTGCAAAGCATTAAAATCAAGTAGGATTCAAGTATTTAATTTCAAAATAATTTAATGAATATTTCTATACATATAATAGACACGCACAGGAGGAGGAAAGGGTCACAACAGTATTTGAGTCACATAGCGAGTCATTGTGCAGCGTGTTCCAAGGCCTGGATCAGGGAGGCAGTGACGCCGCAAGTTCATCACTAGTGCGGCACTAACAGGCCCGTGGACCCTCACACACACACACACACACACACACACACACACACACACACACACACACACACACACACACACACACAATTAGCGCTCAGCGCCTGTGTGAGGGGCTCCAACTCTGCGGGACACTTCAGAGAGAGCTGGAGCTTCAGTAGAGCCGCACACCCTTTATTCAATCAATGTCTACCCTTCTTTTGCCAATAATACCCCATTTTTATTCATCCTCTGCATCCTTGCTTTTCTAACGATCCCTGGTTCTTTTTGCTTTTCTCTCTTTCTGATCAATCTGTCACAGTAACCTTAAATATCAAGTAATACAAATGTTTGGTGGAAATCCAACAAAGTGTTTATACTGAATAACCACATGGTAATGCCTGTTTTTAGATAATCTAGTAAACAAAAGACTCAAAAATAAAAGGTACTTCTAATTTGATTATTTTCACCTTTGCTTAGGATAAAAACCATAAATCTGTGATCATTCACAATAAATAATAAATCTGGCATCAGAACATATTTAAAGTACATTACAGTTAAAACAAAAGATATTACACTAATTTTATAAAATGTATCATTCCAACACAAAATTCTGGCCACATTCGAAGCCGTCACACACATACACACACACACACACACACACACACACACACACACACACACACACACACACACACACACACACACACACACACACACACACACACACACACACACACACACACACACACACACACACACACACACACACACACACACACACACACACACACACACACACACACACACACACACACACATCAGCGAATGCTATATTAATAGGCCAAGAATCCTTCCGACCATTGTGACAAATCCCTACATGTTATATACCATGATTTATCCACTGCCGATGGCTTTTGATAGTTGTTCGAGGTGAGTGATGTGCACCAGTGGTTCCCATTAGAGATCAGCCCAGTGGACGAGGCTATGCTTGGGCTTCATGCCACACACCCTCTCGTGAGCTTTCATCTCAACATGGGCATCTGATCCACTTCCCCAGACTGTCATCTCATCACAGAGATATGGGAGACCTGTGAGATGAAAGAGAAAGAGAAGAGGGGTATTACGAAACTAATGGTACATTAGCTTTCATGAAACTACTTGAAAGACTACTTTCCACTGGAGAGCAATAGAAGTAAAACAAAAAACAGACCTGTCATTACAGAAACGGTACAAACAATCAACCATTAAAATAAGTAGTTATTTAGCAGGCTGGGGGGGGGGGGGCATCTTAATATTATTAATATTTAATAATACATTACAATTAAACATCTGAAAAAATGTATCTACATCTCAAGTGAAGTTTCAACTATAGTGGGTTTTATTTATTTTTTCAAATTGAGGAACCATTGTTTCCAAGTAAATTCTAAATGTTTTATGCAAGACACTAAAGTGTAAATCTAGTTTAAAATAATTGTCATTCATAAATGTTATTTATGATGATCTTCTGCAAAATCATTGCTAATGCATTATATATTGATTTATATTTTGCACTATCCCTAGTAGCTAAAAGCTCATGGCTTGAATGTCATCTGAACATGAGAGTTAAATGAGCTGAAAGATTGTTACCTCCTGCACAGCATGACCCAGCAGCTCTTCACTCTGCATTGCTTTCCTGAAGAGGTTGACAATCTTAGTACTTCACTAAATCAGAGCCATGGATTTATATCTCAATGTCAACCAGCAACAATTTCTTAACATAAAAAATATCAACAGTGTTTCTCAGAAATCCCTTACTGCACCTTCAAGGGACATGGTGCTTGAAAAAAAATGAGATTGGAAGAAAAAATAAATTTCAATGCTTTTGCGTTCTTGATGTGTTCTTGATTTTTCTAGCAAAATCATAATCTCTTTAGAGGCTCTATACTATAGAGTGTAGGCAGAGTGCTTACCGATGTATCCTGCGTAGAAGAGTAAGCGTGAAGTGAGCGCTGAGTTCCGGCAGGTAGGTGGAGGGAATTACAACATACTCGCCCAGGTGTAGGTGGCAAAACACACTGACCTCCTGGGAGTGGGCATGAGGTACACAACTAACCACAGGACACATGGAACCAGGGGTTAACAGGGAGCCAGAACAACCGGCAGGTACCTGGACACATTAAAATATCATGAAGGCATAACAAAAAAAGGAATAACTATTGAATGTTAGACACCTACACCAAACTAATACTAAATTACTATATAATTTCTAAAACAATTATGATTAGAACTGAACACTTTTAGCACAATAAACACTTTAGCTTTTAAACAGTTTAGTCATATCATAAATGCCTCGAAACTTATAAGAAATGATTCATTTCTGACCTTATAAATATGAAATCCGATGGCATGGAGGGCATTTTCAGGCCTGTTTTGCCGAAGAGTGACCCGTACGTTGTTACCTCCAGGGTCATAGGTTACAGTAAGGGGTATACGGGGGTTGTGTCCATGTGTGGCGAAGTTGCGACTTCCTCCAGCAGTAGAACCAACAGACCAAGAGCCATGAGAGCTGATGGTCTCCCACTCGCCCTCTGAACAGTGCTGAAGAGGAGGAGGAGTTGATTTCATCACACTGGAGAGAAAAACACAGATATTTCAAACCAATAGGAAGGCTTTATTGCATCAAATGGCATATGTAGATGCAGTGTGCATATGACCACTAATAATTGGTGTTATTTTTATACAGTATATTTACACAGTACTGTTCAAAGGTTTGGGGTCAGTAAGATTTTTTTTAGAAAAATTAAATTTGTAATTAAGCAAGGATGCATTAAATTGATCAATAGAGACAGTAAAGACATTTATTTTGTTACAAAAGACTTCTATTTCAAATAAAATATGTTCTTTTGAATATTCTAATCAAAGAATCCTGAAAAAAAAACACGTCACAAAAAACATTAAGCAGCACAACTGCAACATTGATAATAATAAGAAATGTTTCTTAAACACCAAATCAGCATATTATAATGATTTCTGAAGGATCATGTGAAACTGAATACTGGAATAATGATGCTGAAAATTGGAATAAATTACATCCTATAAGAGACTTCTTTTAAAACATTAGAAAATCTTAATGACCCCAATCTTTTGAACTGTACAAGGAGTTCAATCCAGTAAGTATGTCTTTGAGCAGTGACCTGAGAGAGGTAGAGCAGGAAGAGTGAACTCTCAAGAGGAAGCGGCCCTCGGCTCCCTGCAGGAAGGTACTGGGCACCAGCAGGTAAAAACCAGGATTCAGGTGAGTGTCTACAACCACTTCCCGATCATACGCATGTGTGTGTGACACAAGCGGAGGCTTGTTCAGTGTCCGCACCAGGTTAAAGTGTTTCTTATCCACCTAAAACATATTATAAATCACATACTATGACATAGTGTAATATGTTCAATCACTCAAAAAAAAGATTTTTTTGTGACTCAACGCCTGTGAAGAGACGACTCAACGCCGGCGATATGTTACGCCCTAAATTAATACATGATTAACTAACTGTATTTTTTCTATGTACATTTCTGATATGCACTCTCTGTAAAGCTGCTTTGAAACAATATGTATTGTGAAAAGCGCTATACAAATAAATTTGAATTGAATTCTCTAACCTTCCACACATGTAGTGCAATGGCCCAGAGGTGTGGATGCTGCTGAGTGCTGTCCTCTGAACCGTACTGAAGCAAAGACAGCAACACTTCTCCTCTCTCGCACACTTTCAACCAGAACTTAGGGTTGGTGTTAAAAGTGCTGTTGTTACGGCAACCGCCTGCAGAGTGACCTTTGACCCAGCAACCTCCAATCTGGTGGCTGTGGGTTAGAAAGCTCCCTACATGACGGGAAATGGCACATTAATATAAATATTAAATAAATATCTACCTATTCAGTATATAAATAATTCATAAGACAGCAAGGGTCTGGTGATGTAAATGCTCTCAAGAACGTATAGCCAATACCTGTGTAGATGCTTTGGAGGTGTCCAGCAACACTGATGGGATAGCCCACCGTGACCTCATCAAATTCCTGCTGGAATTCTGTCACGTCCATCCAGAATTCCCCCTCTGCTGTGCGGCGCAGTAAAGCCTGAGCGCAGGAGGCCTGCAGAGAAGCCCATCCTGATCCGCTGTAGAGAGAGACCGACAGAACCAGTCAGACAGAAGCAGCCTTTCCAATATAGCCAACATATGTGTATGATTGTTCCAAACAAATGACCACCAATATGTTTGAAAGAAAAATATAGTACATTTTCTAGAGACAATCTAAGTAAATACTCAATAATTTAACAACTCCAAAATAATTATTTCAGACATAATTATTCATTAACCACTCATTTATAGAAATAGTGTTTAAAAAATAACATTTTGGTGGAAAAATATTGTTAATTCTCACTTTGTTCTTCAATAATATCATAGTTTTGATTAGGTTAGGTTGCATTCAGTCTAATCACAAAAGTTTAAATAGTTCAATGCATCCAGAGTTCAAATAAGATCTTAAAAAAATCGACATATGCATATGATCAGAACTGCTCTCCATTGGAAATCAATGACTTTCGGCCTGTCAGTTGTCGGAGATACACACAGAACTCCAGTTACTAATAAAAGTAAAATAGATGCAAATTTCTATGAAGAACCTTATTATCATGTTAGTTAAGTATGTTAAATCAATCCACACAGATTTAGGATATTTACAATTATAATAACAAAAATAATTTATAACACATATGTTAAATACGTAAAAATGGACTAGTATGTGATCATTCAGCATTTTTTCCCTCCACACCTCTCCCTCCAGACCCCGGCCCAGCTCCTCCTCCCCCAGGGGTTTCTTATCCTGATCAGCTCCACTTGTTCGCCTGTAGTCGTTGTCACATTTGTCCACTCCAACACACTCATGGCGTGGAACTGGCCAAGCTCTGGGACACCTGCAGTGAGAGAGAGAACAAACCCATTACTAGAACTAATACAGTACACAATACCTGACTGAGCTGGGCAAAATGAGGCTCGTGTACATTATACCTCCTTATAATACACCTTATAATGTACCTGGCTCGCAGATCATTTTTCCCATTGTTATTGCATAAACGAATACTGCAATATTTCTTACCTCTTTTCTCATTGAAAAATAGCGAGGCATGCTATCAAAAATACTTCTTTGTGAAACTTCTATAAGGAAGAAGCACCTTCCTCTAAATATATCCTGTGGTATTTTGTGAAAGATTTTCAGCCAATTGTATGAATAGGAACATTGTAAAATCTGTAAACTTAACTATTGCTGCTATAGTCTATAATCACTCCCCAATAGTGTTGTAATGGGTAACTAAAACTATTAAAAACACTATTGTTAATAAAATAAACATTAACTGAATTAAAATAAACTATTAAATAAAAATAGAAATGTTGCCAACTAACTGAAATAAAATAAGCTTAATTTGAATGACTACAATTTTATTTTTAAATGAACAAAAATGTATAAAAAAATGCCAAAAACACACAACAAAATTACTAAAACTTAAACTAACATTAAAATGAAAATTGAAAATATAATTCCATATTACAGTAATACTTTTATTACAGTTACTTGATTCACGTAAAGTCACATTTATTTATATAGTGCATATCAAAGCAGCTTCACGATAATAAACAGGAAAATTACAGTGTTAATGTTGCAAAATTCAGCAATTATATACACACACAAATTAATCATTTATTAAATTAATTAAATTTCAGCTGCAAAGAATCTCTACAGAAGGCAATAGCATCATTATTCAGCTCAATTTAGTTCAATATTTCAGGTCGGTTTAATAACTGTCACTTGCAAGTTAATGTCAATATCCAGCTCAATTAAATTCATATTCAGTGGTTACTTTTCTCTCTCACCCATGGAGGCGCTGTGAACACAGCAGCTGATGGCACATCGCTCCTTCAGCTCCAGTGAGAGTTGAGATAGACTCGTCCCGTTAGTGGTGTGTTGAATCTGGGTGTCGTTGGACTGTTGTGATGACTCCACCCCTTTTAGACTCCATCGTACCACAATGGTTCCGCTCAGGTCCACCATTGCCTCACATACTTGGCCTGCCCACAAACGCTCATATGAACCATGTAGCCTAGTATGAACAACAGTTGCCAACACTTCAATTATTATGATTTGGTCTTAGATCAAACATCAAATCAAAATGATATTTTATACTTCACAGACATCTTTGTACCAGCACATACTTGGCATATGCTTTCTCCAAAAGTGCTACCCAGAATGCCCTAGGGCTCTGGCATCGTGAGAAGCAGAGAGTGTCATTGATACAGGGCAGCCGGTCATCCACCCGTACCTCTATCCAGTGCCCGTTCCGCCAGAACTGAAACCGGAACTCACCATGATAAGCACAGTCGCCCCACAAAGGCTGTTCCGGTGGAAATACCTGATAACAAACACAAACACACATAACAATACACCTAGAGCACATTCAGTTGAAGTTTGTGGATAAAATTGTGAAAGAAACAACCCTCAGCAGAGTTGTCATAATGTTTTAGAATAAGTTTAATGTGTGAAATATGATGGAAGTTACATGCAATGTAACACACAGGCTTGGAATATTTAAACTTGGATTATTTGTTTGTATGCTGTAGAGAAGACGTGAATGAGCTGGTGTATACTGAATAATAGAGTGCAACAGTGCCCATCCACTTCTTTTAGCAGCCATGGTTCCATAAGTATATTTTCCATTCATTTTTCCCATAAGGATTTAAATAAAAGTCTCAGTTAAAGAGTTTAAAGCCATGAACCAAAACAGCCAACTGAGAGGTGAATCAACATGACAAACCTAGATTTGAAGTAAAAAAGTATTTGAAAATTGGACAAAAAAAAGACATGAGACATTTAATGAAATTACATTTAAATGGGGGGGGGGGGGCTGAGATTTCAGAGGGAGACATTATTCTCTGTGCTTCATGGGAGTGGGCGGATCTTTTTGTGTGATTTGCTTGTCGTGATTGGAGAATCATGGCTAACACCGTGTCTACACTGGATGTGACAAAGCAATCGTGCAAATACATTTGTTCCTCATGTCCGAAGTAGCATGAGCACTTAAAGTTCGTCAGAAATAGAATGGGGCATCAGATTACTGTCAGGAATTTGCTGAACCCCGATATGATGTTGTCGCGTCACTTGCATTTTATGTAGAAGTGGTGTAATGTAGTTTTTCTTCAGGAATTCCACTGTTAAACAGTTATTTTAAATAAGTTAAAATAATGCTGGCTGATTGCTTCAACAAAAGCATATACCATAATTTAACAACCTCACATGTTGTTTAACGTTTATAAGTTATCATTAAATATAAATTCCTCTATGGAGAAATCAGAGAAAATTAATGGGAATTTTACTTCTGGAACCCGACTCTTGCACTCTCTTACTGTAAAACGTCTCACACATTAAACCTGACAGTGTTCACCTTGTTCAGAAGATGCTGGTTCTTGAGTAACATGGAGCAGGCACAGAGCAACCAGCAGTCTCCCAGAATGCCTTGCTTTGGGTGGGCCTGCACAGGATCATCAGGGAAGAGTTGAGGCTGCTTGCAGATGTCCTGGGAAATATGCAAAGAAAGACAGTTTCAGACAGTTTGTATTGTTATAGACCCAGTGAACTCACTTAACGAGAGCAGTATTTTTTCCATATGCAGTATTTCCTATTAAAATAAAATGTTTGGGACATATCGAAGGGCTCATCTCCCTTTTTTTTTTTAAAGGCACATGCAATCTGATACAGTATATGCAAAATTTATTTTGTCAATATTTAGGAGTACTATAGAACAGTATCCTTATGGAAAAGAAGTTTATTCAAGTGTGCTATTAGTTTACTTCTTTTAAACTAAAAATAAGAAATAATACTTTAAGTCTACTATTTATGTACTTCTCAGAAATATACTTAATTGTACTTAAGTACTTGACTTACTGACAGAAAGGTTTAAGTGTACTTGGCCTATACTTGTACTCAATTATACTTTCAGGTATATCTCAATCAGAAGATAAAGTATTCTAAGTATATTATGATTGTAGCTTTATGTTTAAAATGTTGCTTTTTTATTTATTTAAATCAAAGGTTCCCACATTCAAGTGTTGATTAAAAAAAGAATTCATGAAGCTGGAATAAAAGTTTTTTTAAATGTAAAGAGTTAAAGTACAGTTAAAGGTATATTTCAAGTATAAAAATGTATACCTAAATGGGAACATAGTGGTATACTTAGAGTAAAAATATAATTTATATAAATAGTAAACTATAAGTGCGATGTTCACTTAAAGAATACTTGCAGTATAAAACTACAGTTTAGCTACAAGTATTTGACTAGTAAACTATCAGTATACATTTAAGTTCACTAGTAGTATAGTTGCAGTACAAAAGAAAAACTTAGTTGTAAACTAGTTGTGTACTGAAAGTTTACTAATGTTACACTTCTTAAAGTATAATTTTATAAACAAAATAACGTAGTCCACTTTGTATAACTAACAAATATACTTCTAGTCCATTGATATAAGTATACTTGAACTTTACTTAAGTATACTAAATAAAATAAACTTGAAGTATACCTTTTGTTTGTAAGTCTTAAAGCTAACCCACCTAAAGACAAATGTCTTTTTTATGTATTTAAAATAGTGATAAACGCCAACCTAAATGAAAATCAGTTCTCATAGAAGGTCTTCATCTGTGCTCATTGGAAATGCGTCTGTTTGCTAAATAATATCACGGGTGTGAAAGAGTGAGTGTATAGAATGTTACCTGTGGGCGGAGCCATGTGACATCACCCAACAATTTGGAGAGAGGCGTGGTGTAATCACAGAAGACTGAGGAATCATCAGCTGGAAAGTCAAGGTCCACAAACACTGATTGGTTCTCATTCTCCGTTTCCATGGCAACCAGACAGACTTCACTCCTGATAGACGAAAGACTAGAGGTAACAAGCACACCTGTGATAATGTGAGCACGATTTGCGTCTTAAATCTAAGAAGAACATTATCATAGCTTCATTGCCTTTGCTCGTTCCTGCATATATGTGTTAGTCAAAGCAGTATATCAAAATGCGGCAGCAACCTGAAATCTAATTTGTCCTGGTGAATGTTTAACAGTTTAAAGTTTAAGCTATATACAGTGGCGTTAAATGCGGCTTTTAATGGGGATTTTGGCTTTCCAACGCCGTTTTAGTGACAAACTTGTTCAGATATCAAGCATCAGAGTAAGCAGCATTAATCATAAATCATTAAGACGTACCGTCATGTCAGCTGAGTTGATAACCCCTCATGCTACTGGCGGTTTTGAATGACACGAGATAGAGGCATATACAATTAAACTAAATCAACCTTGAAATCGCATCCCGTCACCCTGAGGTAGTTGAAATACACTCAATAGCTTCAAAGAAACAAAAACACGGCACCTGAACTGAACACCAAGGCAATTCATCCCATAACCGGAAGGACGCGCGCGCCGTGGACAGCGCTGTCATCCGGGGCGGAGGCGGGAGCTGGAGCAGGCGCGCCCCCTACTGGAGCTCCTCTGAACAGTTAAAGCGCACTGGTGTTATACGTGAATGACTTTGCTTTGCTTTAGATCTTTTTTCTATTTTAGCATTCTTATAAGACTTATTTAAAAAAAATGTTGACAGCCTATTAATATGACATAATAAACAAAACAGTAAAATAAAACATAAAATAAAATAAAATAAAAATAAAATATTTCTGATAATATATGATGAATAAAAGTAAGTAGGCTTATACTGGTATGTAAAATAGTTTAAATAAAGTCGTTATTTTTGTTTGTTTTTGCGCACAAAAAGTATTCTGAGTAAATACTGACAGAATTTTCATTTCTGGGTGAACTATCCCTTTGAATAAAGCACTGATTGAAAATAAAAAAACATAACGTTTTATTCTTGTTAAAATTGTTAGTTCTTAAACTCTCTTTTCTTTTCTAAAATCTCCCTTCACACTGAAAATGTGATGTAATTAGAATCATATTAGGTATATTACACATTCTTTATAAAGTTCATAATGTAAGTTCTGGAGGAGTTCGTTCATCTAATTCTGTCAATCATGTTTCAAGGGAATATATAGTCTACTCTCTCTGATGACATTTCTCCGGCATCCCACCTCCCCATTGTTTTGGTGTTTAAACAATTTAATTATTTAATTATAGACATATATGATTACTTTAAATCGTTCTTCGTGTAAAAGCAGCAGTACTTCAAAACATACAGTATGCTTTATTGGCAACAAAGAACGTGTTTTCGTTTTTTTATTTATTCCGTAGATCCCTGGTCTACTACGAGAAGGGAGAGTTGTCCGACTTGACAGTTTTTTCACTCGTTCCCTTGACTGCAAGTATGTATAGCATCAGCATGCTATCCTTGTCTACATTCAAGAAGAGGTGTTTGGCATCTCAAACGTCCATTGCAACACTGCATATCAGACCGTTATCCAGGTGAAATTTGCATGTCATTCAGTGTAGAAGATTTTCACATGCTCAGTGAAAGAGGAACTTGTGTTCCCCTTTCATAAAAATAAGGATGCTGGATATTTTTACAAAAATGATGACCACAGCTCTCCAGTTTGGACCTGTCACCCTGCAGGTCGTGCTCAGCCTCACCTGCTATGTAACATCTGGGGGAAGGACAGAGTAAAAGCTATGTCTTGAGCCACTGAATTGCCGTCCCATGTGCCCTTTTTGACATTAAAGGAAATGACAGATTACTGTTACAAAAACTTTGCACGCAGATTAACTCCTTCACAATCGGCAGTGAAAAATAATAATGTAATAAAACAGAGGAAATAAAATAAGAGGTTAAAATATCAACAAGTGGCTTTGAGGAAACCATTACATTGCCGGTAATGTACTAAAATATGATGACTATATAGTCCTCATGGATGTTTGCAAAAAACAATGACTTCAGCAGTGCTCATGAATGTCCGAAGTTTGGGTTAAAGTTCCTCTGGGGGTGTAATTCAGTTTATCTGAATCCTGATCTTCAATCCTGATTTATACAAGCTTTCAGAGGCCACAAATGTCAAAATCTATAGTACAAGTCACTAGTCACACAAGTCGATAAAGCGTGCTCAGACCAGACCTTCAGAAGTTTCCTGTAACTCAGATTTTACAGAAGTTCACAAGATACCAATGATCAGTATTTCACATAAGTCAAACAGTCAAATAAGGACATTGAACCTGCAGTTTAGTTTTGTTTCATAAAAATAATGATTATGCATATACCGAAAACCCAAGCACATCACAATCAAATTATGACAATCTGAATGTTGGTCTTCCACCTGAGCTCTACATCTGACTGATCCATCCTAGCTATTAGTTGCCATACTTTAGTAAAAAAAAAAAAAAGAAGTCAGTAACAATTCTACAAATGATAACAGTTTTTTTTGCGTTTTAGTGTGTTGTAATTTCAGAGCAACCTTGCGAGCATAATGTATTGTGAAAACAGAAAGGTGACAGACAAAACTAAACAAATGACTGTCAAAACCAAAACCAAATTCTAATCAATACATTTTTGAGGGTTTCAGTTACTGTTTGTTTGTTTAGACAGTGTCCACATTATGGTGACTTTCTTGTGTTTTTCCTGCAAGAGACAAAAAACTCATATCAATAGAGGCTTTCCCTTGCGGTTTTACAAGGCTTAAGCCTAGTCCCAGACTAAAATGCATGTTTTAACTGAAACCAACTTGCACTGGCAAATCTTAAAATATGTCAGTGCTTTGTCTCAAGATGCTCACCAATAACGTTTTTTTATTATTATTATTCTAAACAACGTCATGCAAAGTTCATTAAACATTAATCAGTGAGCACGTGTGGGCACTCACTGAAAGAAATATAAATCGGTGCCTATGGTGACAATAAGTACAACTGAGGGACACACACCCCGTGCTGTCTGTAAAGGACTGCCTCCTCTGTATAAATAATTACCCGAGATGTGTAAGATCTAGAGGCTCTTCACTGAGGACCTTCAATCTGAGGTAGGATGAGTTTAAATTTAAGTCTGTTGAATACAGATGTCTTCAAAGAGTTTAAATAGATTCATATTATTAAATATAATATAAATTACATTTACAGAATGGACTGAAATATTAATTTTATATTTTATTCAAAATATTATATTTAATATTTACATTTAAGTTATTAGACTTTATATTGCAATGATAGGATCAGGATCATGTGCTCTTAACATTTAAAATTAACAAAGTTAGATGTTGTGTGTGTAATTTTCTTTGATGATAAAATATTTTATTATACTTCATGTGGATATAACTGTAAGCAGATTTCTCCAAAAAGTGTACACAGTGGCTCTGTGGCACTGTCAAAACATTGCTCTATTTTTTGATGATTCTCCCAACTGGTGCTTCACAGAAATGCTACAACTTTAAGAACCTTCATAAAAATGTAATTGTGTAATGAATTTCTATATTGTTAATATCTTTTAGTAAGCATTAAAATAGCAGAAAATCTTCCTGTTCAGTTTTTTTTGCAACGATATTATAAAAATCTTAAATTCATCCATCATAAATTGCCAGCTTATGTCACAATTGTATTTACAGCTTAAATGTTTGATTTACAATGTTTTGTTTTTGATTAAGATTTTGCCATGGGTGCCATGAGACTCTGCTTCCTGCTCTTCTGCCTCTTCTTGGTGAGCGTTTCGTCTGTGAAAAAACTTAGCAACATCGATGACTTGAAAAACATTGACTATGGCAAGTCTGCTCCACGTCATGGACTCCAATTATTGTTCTGGTTTGCTCAAAAAGTCCTGAATGTTGATCAGAACAACATTCTCATCCTTGAATCAAATTTTGATCCTCATAGAGGCGACTTTGGATTCCATCGGTATTTAAATAAAAAGTGTATTTTCCCCTCATTGAGCTCTTTGCAGAATTACTATACGGTTGGCAATTTAAAACTTCCTGGAGCCAAAGCACTGCCAGCCTATGTGGGGAGATATTACAGAAACACCAATGTGCCACAAAGAAATATGGACAGGCTCATTGTCTCTATGGAACAAAACAGGCCACAAAGGATACTCAGAGTGTTTATTACATCACATAACCTTCACAAGAATGACTTTAATCCTTCTGACACTTATGAGATCGATCCTGCACTGATCTTACAGATCGGAGACCCTCATAACTGCACTCTGGATCAGAACAATAATTATGGTATTTACACAATACCACGTGAAACACAAGACAAAACATCTGACAGATTCAATACATTTTTGACAGAGACGGGATATAGCCGCACTGACTGTACACACAGTCATTCCAGCCGCAGAAAGAAACGCTCACCCTATTTGCAATGTACTACATATGAGGGGATTAAACTAGAGATGAAGGCAACTACACAAGGTTACTCAAAAATCATTTGGGAGATACCTGCTGAAATCATAGATAATTCCAAATATGTACACATTGAAATTTGCCAAAACTCTTATTCCATTGATACTAATGACATTGATACACAGGTCAGGAAACAGTTGAAGATTTATGAATCATCTGGGGCTTTAGATACTTTTGTCTCACTGAATGCTGGTCTCCAACCACGACTGCGACTGTACCCATCACTTTTCGATTTTCATTTTTCTAATCCATACATTTGGTATGGATCAGAGTTTGATGGAGCTAATGGAGTGATCCCTGCGAGAATAAAGGGATTTGATGCTAGTCTGCAGCTCTATGCTACAGACGGCAAAGCCTATGCTCGACTCTACATCAAAAAAACCTTCAGTAAATGGAAGGATGTTTTTTCCCGCTCATGGGTGGGGTTCTACAAAAGCTCACAAGATAAAAATGATGACTATTACACATATCAGTATGCCTATAAGTTTGCAAAGACCAAAAACTATATCACACAGAATTATGACATTTACCAGTATGATTCCAGTTTGGTTATTGCTCCTGGAGTTCAAATCCGTTTTCTGCTGGATAAAAAATAGAACAAGGTTTTAGCACAAACTCCACCCAGGGAGGGTGTTGAAGAAGTGACAATATTACCATCAGATTGTGGTAAACAGAATCCTAGTCTTCAGCCTGAACACTCATCAAATGGTCCAGAATTCTTTTATGGACCAGAGCTTGACAAGGCTGGTCTGCAGCTCTTCACTGCAGATGGTAAAGCTTGTGCTCGGTTTTACATCAAGAAGACCTTCACAGACTGGAAAGAAACTTTCTACTACTCATGGGTGGGGTTTTACACTAGTTCAAAAAATAAGAATGATGACTATTACACATATCACTATGTTGTGAAATTTGAAAAGATTGAGGATGATAATGAGAGTTATGATATTTATCAGTACAAATCCAAATTGGACCTTGCGCCTGGAGTACAGATTCGTTTCATGATAGACAAAAGTGCTGATAAAGCATTAGTGCAAACTGAGCCCTGGAAGAGTGGTTAATGAATCAGGTTATGAAAAGCTTTAAAGATATTTTCACATTAACAGTAAAAAAATCATTTTAACTTTGACTTTAGTGAGACTGTGTATTACATTTGTTTACTACTGTAATTGCTGTACAACATGTCCTGATAAGAATGATAATTAACACATTGTTCTAACATAACGCACTGTTAATCACAGATCTCTCTTATCTTAATTTCTTGTTAACACATCTTGAAAAAACTGTTTTATGCAGTTGTTTTTACAGCTTCTAGTAAAATGCATTTTATGAAAATGAGTGAGTCTGTGTGCTTTTTTGATATTTCACTGGACAGAACAAGCAAACCAAAAGTGAAAAACCATATGCTATTTTCTCAGAAAGAAATAAAGTTACATTTTATATCTTTTAATTCAGTGTGAATTCTGTCTTTCAAAATGTTGGGAAATGTTGTCACATGCGTTTTATAACCGTGATAAATTACTAAACATTTTAGGCAAATTTCAAACGGAAGTGAGCATCCCTATACCCAAGTGCAGACTACTTGAAGTGGAGTGAGCAGAACATTTGCGTGCCATTTTGCAGCCGTTTGGAATGCACTTGGGCTGCGTTCGAAACCGCATACTCACTGAGTAGGTACTTAATTTCAATAATTTTTTATGTATTATGATGAATCAATTTTTTTACTGAAAATTATATATTTTACCAAAATGTAATTTGTTTTGTCGTATGACATACTATGCATGACTACACTAGATAATTGCAGTGAACATCTCAATTTTCAGTCAAGCAATGAATTAATGCATTATTTAATTAAATTAATTATATTTTATTTACTGATAAGACAACACATGAAACAAAGCTTTATTCATACTTGTTCTAACAATCACATTTTTACAGGTGGTGAACTGCCATCTCAACACAGCGGTTCTCATTCTTCAGCTTTATTCTAATGAATCTTTAATCACAGCTCCCAACTTCACCTGTCTCTGCCGTCCATCTTGTCCCTGCAGTTTTTCTGCAGTCAGACTGGGATCTGATCATGGATGGGAAGGCAATCTTTGCCTGAGTGCACCGTCTCCCTCACCACCTCATACAGAGAGCACTCCTGTGAGAGAAGCATAGTTAGAGCAAGCATGCTGAAAACAAGCCGGTGCTCTATTTTCTTCACAGCCAGAGGTGAGCCATGCCTTCATGCCTGAGGTTGTTGCGTCCTGCGCTGTGCTTCACAATCTGAGGCAATAAGGGCCAGTGGAGGGATGGAGGGTCTCATCCATGGCACCATTTCCAGGATTCAGCTCTGGTCTCCTCATTCTCAGTGATGATGATATGCCAGATGTTAACAGCACAATGTCATTTGATTTCTGTATTACAAGGAACAAAATGATCTTACTTTTTATTTTAAGTTTTTCTTTTTTCCCCCACAAATGTGGCCGTCACCCTGCCTTGCATCCTCGGCTCCACCACAAAAGCTCTGTAAACTGCACAGAAATCAAGAATCAGAAAAGTGCTGTAATAACTCTGTGTGAAATTACAATAATTAAAATCAACTACAATAGATTTTTTTCATTCATTTCTGTAGTATACTCACTCAAAGCCTTCTTCAACCACTCTCATCAGATAAACACACATCTGTTCATCTGTTCCTGTAACATCCAGACAAGATTCACATTACCTCTGTGATTTACAAAAACTTCAGCTTTCTATGAAAGGAAACTATCCCACACAAACACACCTCTTTACACAAAAGTTCACAGCAAAAGCATTACATGTTCAGTTAATAAAGAGATTGTGAATAGCATAATGATCTTGAAAAATATGTATGAATTCAATTTATTTTGAACAAAACCACAACCAGCTGCTCGCCAGCCAATATGGAGACTGACCCTTCACTCTGCAGGTTATGTTTAGTTTAACCTATTAAGAACGAAAAAAATATCTTGACAAAAATAATGATCATGTGTTGCACAACTTGCCAGTGACAATTATTACACATCAATATGCTGTGCATTTTAAAATGATGGAGGGATGGTGACAAGAATTTTGATATCGGCACAAGTCCAATTTGGCCACTGTACCCGGAGAACAGATCTGTGCCCTGATAGACAAAGGTTATGATACATTAGAGCAAACAGAGCCCTAAGAGTGTATAAAAACTCAATGAATCATGTCAAATTATTAAAGTGTCCTAGCACAGTTAATTTGTTATAAATAAAATGTCATTTGTTCTTTAAAAACGTAACAGACACAGGCTGGAAAATTAATTAACCTCCAGAGTCCAGAATCTCACTTACTTTTCATTTAATATTTAACATATGTTTCCTCTGAGATAGGCATCTCTTTTGTTATAAAACCATATTAGCAAAATAAACAATAAATCACTGTTGTTCATCTCGGGAGGTGAGTTCATTTCTATATGTTGTACATGTGGCTGTCACTTCAAGGAAAAGCAAATGATTCGGATAAGAAAAAAAAGGAACGGATGGTTCATGATCGACCCATCACAATTCACGTTTAGGCATTTTTGTATGCGCTCCGAATTATTGGATTGATTCAAAACAAAATATTTGCATGTTTCGAAGCTTCAGTATAACATAAATTCGCGAGGAGTTTCCCCTCTGAGACCATTCACACAGAACGAGTTTTCGCAGTTAAAAATGTGATATGCAGGAGGACAGAAAAAGCAACACATCTTCAGTTGTTGTGGTGTTGATTCACGTTATTTTTAGACTATTGTGCAGAAATGCTTCATTGCCTAAAAAAGAACTTTCACAAAAGCCCAAATTTCACTGTTTTTTGTCCCTGGCACAAAATGATCAGCTAACATAATTTCACTAATCATTTCATCAGCACATGGGAAAGTGAACCAGTGAAAATACTCATTCTGATTGGATTAAAAAAGCAGACTGTTTGTAGACAACAGAAGTGCTTCCAATCATTGTGTTCTTGTGTTAGCAATAGTTACCTCAAAAGAAAGACTTAATGAGCTCAAATTCAAGGAAATTGCTGCAAAGAATATTGCACCTGATAGAACCATTTACCGGATCATCAAGAAATGAAAGCTTTAGCGTTAGTTCAGTCGGGAAGACTCAATCGTTGCGTCACTTATTGCCTTCACATCTAACCAATCATGTGCTAATTCTTGCAGTTTAAAAGACTGGTACTTACACGTGTCTGAGTTCGCAGATGCTGACGCTGACAATTACCTCCATCCTCCCCACCTCCACCAAGATGGTCCCATCCCATACCTCCTGGGGGTCGGCTGCGCCCCTGCCTTCATTTTCAGGCAGGAAGTGCAGTCTCCGCTACCCTTGGATTGCGCGATATGGACGGTACCTACGCCAAAGAACTTTATAAATATTTGCCTGCTGGGCTGTTAATAAATATATGCTTTGTTATATCATTCTATCTCCAGAGTCTTTCTGGTAGAACTTCAAGGAGAGAGGTTCAACTGCAGTGATGGCGGGTTCGGGACATCCCAGAGTGTCCAGGAAGCGTCAGGACCTGAGGATCATCCTGAGGATTCAGCTGCATAATTGTGTCACCAGTGCTGAGCATGCTCAACGTTGACAGCAGGTAGGCCAAGACTTTGGACAACGGCTTCTGCAAAAGTGCACGTTGTGTCTGCGTCCTTATTACCCTGGTTATTTTGCAATAAGGACCTGCTGACTGGATGTATCCCTTACAGATCATTATGAGTATTTTTACATGCTCATCATTGTTTTAAAGTAATGGGAACTTCTAAGTTCCTCTTTCATAAAACAAGGATGTTTTATGAAAATGCTGACAACAGCTCTCCGGTTTTGACCTGTCACCCTGTCACCCATCTAACATCTGGGGAAAGAATAATGGCTGAATACTTATTCTGTTTCAAGGCCACAAGTTGTTGTCCCGTGTGCCATTTTTGACATTACAGTTTTTTCCAATTGCTAGGTGGTTCTTCATCCAGCAAGAAAGGTCGGCTAGGCAGACTGAGATGCGAGCAGCCACTGTCGCATCCTCTGGTTGAAATGAGAGGTAGAGTTGTGTGTCGTCAGCATAGCAGTGGTAGGAAAAACCATGTTTCTGAATGACAGTTCCTAGTGATGTCATGTAGATGGAGAAGAGAAGTGGTCCAAGTACTGAGCCCTGAAGCACCCCAGTAGTTAGGTGTTGCCACTTGGACACCTCCCCCTCCAAGACACCCTGAAGAACCTACCTGAGAGTTAAGACTTGAATCATTGGATTTCGGTTCTCGAGATGCCCTTCCTCTTTAGGATTGAGAGGAGGATCTGGTGGTTGACTATGTCAAAGGCAGCAGACAGATCCAGCAGGATGGGAACTGAGGATTTGGAAGCTGCTCTTGCCGTTCTCAGAGTTTTAATAACCGGGAGTCTCAGTTGAGTGTCCGCTTTTGAAACTGGTTGTTGTCCATGAGGTTATTCTGTGTAAGAAAGGCAGAGATCTGGTTGTAAAACAACTCGTTCAAGTGTTTTCGTGACGAATGGAGGAAGGGATACTGGTCTATAATTGTCTAGATGTGACGGATTTAGAGTGGGTTTCTTAAGCAGTGGGGTTACCCAAGCCTGCTTAAAAGCTGTGGGAAAGGTACCAGTGTGAAGAGAGCTGCTGATGATGTGAGTAAGTGTGGGTACAACTGAGGAAGAAATGGCTAAAAGATTAAAAGTTTTAAAAAGATTGATAAGATAAAACAATTAGTACAGTAAAAAGCAATGGACTGTTTAAAGTGTGCAGTGCAATTACAAATATAATTTATAGATGAAAACCAGTTAGGAAATGTTTAATAGTTAGCTCTAGCAAAAAAAATCTGTTTTTCAGTCTTGTAGTACGAGAGTAAATGCAAGAAGGAAGGAGATCAAAGAGGTAGTGTGCAGAGTGAGTGGGATTTCTAATCATTTTGGAGGTTCAAAATCTTGACAAGTAAATGCCCTCAACTGATGGTAACTGTGTGCGGATGATATTTTGTGCCATTTTGGTAACTCGTTACACAGTCCTCTCTTTCTCTCATGTACAACTACTGTTCAAGGATGTGATTCAATATGTCAGTACATTCTCCACTGCATATCGATAAAAGTTAACAAGAAGTTTCTGAGGCAATCTTGCTTTCTTTAATCTTCTCAGAAAATAAAGATGTTGTTGTGCTTTTCCAGTGATAATGGAGGTGTGTGTAGTCTGAGAAAAATCCTCTGTAATGTTCAACCCCAAGAATTTAAAACAGGGAACTCTCTCCACAGCCACATTATTTATGTGCAGCTGGACAGCTGGTTAAAAAGTCCAAAGTAATAACTAGCTGCACATTGATGCTTTCGTAAGCACTAAACAGATTTTCAATTATTAGTTTTGGGCTACTGGCAAGTGGACACATGCTGCCACCTACTGTCTATTTTGTGTCCTTCCAAACATTCATGTGTGATTCCACTTAAACAATTTTTTTTCACTTTTGCCTAAAAGGTTAAAGATATTTCTATCTTGGCCATGTGTACTGCTGTAAAGATTTATTTAGAGTATTGAAATCCCAGAGCAACCTTGTGAACATATTGTGAAAATACTTCAAACTAAGTCAACCTTATTAGATATGTTGCAGTTGAAACAATAGCAGACAAAACAAAAAGACACATTGTTGCTGTCAAAACAACTTATTTATTAATTAATTATAAAAATAAACTGTAATCATTGTGTTTAATGTTACTGTTGATTTGTTCAATTTAAGGCAACTTTAGACTGATTTGATGGTGTCCACATTATGCTGACTTCCTTTTTTTCTCCCTGCAAGAAACAAAATAAAACTGTTCAGAGAAGCTTCTCAAGATTTAACTTCAGCTCTTTTACCAGTATATTCAGCATAAGAAGACAAACACATCAAAAAATAATTACATTTGCACATTACAAAACTTTGAACTGGGTCAGGACTACGTTTGCCAGTTTAATCATATTCACACTTAAGGTTATATTTTGTGCTTACTACCATTCAATATATTGCTGTTTTTAAGAAACATAAATTTAAGTACGTGTAATGCTGAACTCACTGCATATGTAATATGGCTTTCTGAACCCATAGGTCATCAGGGTTAGCACAGATCAGTCTGTCTTTAACCGTAGTAAAACTGCAGGAAAGAGAATATTCTAGATTAAGTAGATATCACAGATTGTTCTTTCACATTGTTATGTAAGAACATTAATATCAGAGACATGTAATTTCAAGACAGAACCAGTATTGTTACTCACATGACAGCCTCGATGTTGCAGGTCATGGTGCTGTCCTGTCGAGTGAAGTCTTTCAGCCGGAGAACAGGAAAAGACTGCAATGAATACCTGGTACAGCACCTCGCCGGACCTTAACACATGACACACACTCAGTTCATGTTATAACACGTAACCAATTAACCTCTCCCACAGGTTTATTCAAAGATTCATTAATCCACTTTCCTGGTAGTTTAAAAGGCCTTTTCAATTCACCATTGAGTTAAGATGTAAAGGAATTAATCACAAATAAATTCAAAAGTCCTGATTATCAAGCATGGCAGTGTCTCAGTTATGGTAAACGTGTTCATCCTAAATGTGTAAAATACATAAAAATGCATGTGGCTGTACATTTCAGGAACAGCCTTGTGAATTCAAAGCACTGAAAAACACTCAAAATCAAAGAGAATGTCTGATAGAAGTCAGTTTTACTTACTGCTCTGACTCAAAGTGACCCAGAAACACAGCAGCAGCAGCAGCGTCGATGACGTGAGGACGAGTCTGCTCATCATGGGAGGGAGTCAAGACACTTATCGGTGACAAATTGAATAAAAAGTGATCAAAAGTATTTGATAAGTTAGAAGCCGCAATGTTGAGGATGGTGATGATGAAGAGCATCCTCAAATTCTACATTTTATAGCTGTTCATGAGGGGAATTTGAAGACCACATCATTGGGGGTGGAAAACAGGGGGAAATCACGGAATTAAATATTAATAGGTCGGCTACATTTATAGTGGGATGTTCCATCCCTCTAAATATCCCAATTTGTGACAAACACTGTCTTTTTCTTTTCTTTTCTTTTCTTTTCTTTTTTAAGTAATCATTGTGTCATCAATGAAATTACCAGTTTAGATACTAAAAATGATGGTATATAATATGTAATGAATTGAACGCAAAAAGTATAATCATCATAATCACTCTGACTGCTACCTCATTTTAATATTGAACATTTGAAATAAAATTTTAAGAATAGACTTTCTTTTTTTATTCTTTAAATAACGGACATTTTTAAAAGTTAGATTAGTTAAAAAAAACTGTAGATAAACATGAAGATGGACTTTTTCCCTCAACATGTAGATTTTAGGTTAAAAAAAACATAAATAAAAACATTTTTAAACATAAAAACATACAGCTCATGATGTAAATAGGCTATATGTTTATTTAGCGCAAAAAAAGGAACCAAATTAAAATTGTGCAAAAATGAAATGCATACGTTCAGTGGAAATTAGAGCAATGTGGGGAAAAAGGGGTAATTTCACTTCTTTTCTTTTTTTTTTTGTTTTCACAAATATCTTTATTGAATTTTAAATAAATGTAGTAACCTCCTTCCAAAAATCTGAAGTTCCGGACACTGCCACATGAAGAAGAGTGCCCTTGTCTACACCACATTTTACACAGACATCAGGAATATTAGAGTTAAAATGGTGAAGCTTTACAGGAGCAATATGGGTTCTAAATAACCATTACTGCAGAATTCTAAACCTGGTGTTAATAGTTTGCGTCTGTGCCAACAGGCAAGAATTGTTCCACTCAACATCTGAAATTTCAGTTTGTAAATCAGTTTTCCATGCTTGTAAATATGAAAGACTACTTTCTTTTGAGGAAAGTAGTAAAATGTTGTAAAGTTTGGAAAGCAGGCCTCTACTCTGATGATGGTTAACGGCTGTTCTCTATAGTGGAGAGTGGGGGTCTCACAGTAGATTTTAGTTGGGTAGTGATGAAACTTCTAAGTACTTAAAAAAGTATTTTTTGGGCAAAACATATTTATTTAACAACTGCTCAAAAGACATCAATACACCTTCATTATATAGGTCCCCAATTTTATTCAAGGCATTATTCAGCCAAATTCTAAACCCCATGTCTGCTCTTCCTGGTTTAAATCTATAATTTCTCCAAATTGCCGACAAAAACGAGAGCTTAGACACCTCTGACAAGGCAGAATGAGATTGGTGCCAGATTGATATTGTGTTTTTGAGAAAAGGGTTTTTCATGTCTTTTAATAATTGGGCTGCATATAGATAAGATGTCGAAGGTAGTTTCAATGTATTGTTCTCAATGTGTATCCAAGATGGTGTATCAGTGGTAGAAAAATAATAAGCAGCAGCACAAAGTTGAGCTGCCCAATAGTACAACTTGACATTAGGCAATCTAAGCCCCCCTCGGTCATAGGGCAGATATAGAAGGGAGAGCCGCAGCCTGGGGCGTTTACTATTCCATATCAATTTGGTAAAGTTTTTATTCAAGGAGGAAAAGAAGGAGGCTGGAATGCGTAAGAGAAATGGACTGGAAAAGACATACGGATTTTGGGAGAATGTACATTTTAATAATATTAATGCGACCTATCATAGAAATTGGCATCCCACCCCATCTTTAAATTGTGTTTGTACTGTAGGGTTATTTTTGTTCAGCATTAACAGGGAGCTTTTCTTTTGGTTAATTTTATACCCTGAGAATTCACCAAACATCTTCAGACTTTGGCCAACAGCCTGGACAGACCTCCCTAGATCAGTTCAAAACAAAACGACGTCATCTGCAAAAAGAGACAAGCGATGTTCTGTTCCTCTGATTTGAATACCAGTAATATCAGGGGAATTACCTATTGCCATATAGCGAGTGGCTCGATAGCAAACAAGAAAAGAAGGGGCGATAATGGGCATCATTGTCGTGTCGATCTACATAGGCTAAAAGGTCTCGATAAATGGCTGTTTGTTACAACTTTGGCTATGGGCTCTGTATATAGCAGGCTAAATGAATCCAATTCAAATTCACTTCTGATTATTTTAAATAATTTAGGGTTAGCTTGGCCTGTAGAAAGACAGCACTTTAAAAAATATATGATGTACTGTATAAATAGTATATATTTTTATATATACTAATAAAATAAACAAATATGGTAACACTTTATTTATACATGTTACATTTATTTACTCTCTATAGTAATAACTATAAATTAGATTACATGCAACTAACCCTAAACCAACCCTTATTCCTAACTCGAACCTTATAGTAAGTACATAATTACTCAGTATTTAAATGTATAATTACACTGTAAAGGGGACACATTAAATTACTTCCCAATATATTCTAAACAAAGTCATGCAAATGTTCATTAAACATTAAACAGTGAACTCACATGAATTATTCTCTATTTCAATTGAAACTTTTAGAGGAAAGAAATAGTGATTCTTAGATGGCAGCTGAGTTACTCGATTACAATTTCCATATATTTACTTCCAAGACCAAATGAGGTCATGCTTTATATTAGGTGTCTTTAACTACTATAATGTACTTGCATAAAAAAAAAAAAAAAAAAACATTTTCGGTGCAAAAAAATGTTTGCTGCTATTGAGGTGAGATAGGGTAAGGTTAGGGCCAGGTTTCATGGTGTGGTTTAAGGGTGGGTTAAGGGGTTTGGTGTACTGCAGGGTTGTTATCGTTAACCAAAACTAAACCCACCTGATTAAACCAGAAGTCAAATAAAATATAAATATTAGTTGAAAACTAAATGAAAATTAGAAATGTTGCCTTAGCAATAAACTGTTTAAGTTGAAGCACTAAAATTATTAGCTGGAAATAAAAACTAAAACTAAAACTATAACTGAATAAAAAATAAATGAATCCTAAATAGCAATATTTAAAAATCAAAAACAACAAAAAATTACAAAAGCACACAACAAAAGTACTCAAATTTAAACTAAAATTAACATTAAATAAAGCAAAAAAAAAAGCCATTTCAAAATATGAATAAAACTATAATACAACTAAAATAAAAACTAAAATAACACTGAGTTGCTTATAAAAATATAAGCACAATATAAAAACCATACCTACACAAAATAAGTGTGTTGTAATCTTACAGCATTTAAAGACACTTAATATAATGTGTGAGCCAAAGTGATATAAATACAGATAATTTAAAGATCAAGTCTAAAATTTAGACTAACATTAAGTGGTCAGAGCTGTCCACCTTTCCAGGAACTCTAACACATTGTCTTATCACAGCTTTAGATCAGATCACAACGAGTGATGAGAAAAAAAACAGTAGGATACAATTATTATGATCTAACTAATTCTTCAGACACTCCCCCGTTTTATAACATCACAAGTGTCTTTCAAAGAAATTAAAGTTGAAATGTCATACAGAATGACAAATCTCTAAACCTGGAGGTGTAAATAAAAGAATCTAAGAATGTTTTAGTAAAACCATACCGAGAGCAATGCTTTTAAGTGACATTAAAATTGTTGTTTAAAGTCGTGCAACGAACCGGCTGTGGGTTTGAAGGGGAGTGTTTCATTGCTAAAGGAGAACTTTGTAAGGCTTTGTTCTCACTCTTATGACCTATTTCTCTTTCTGATTTTAGGACATGAGTTACATAAAACATTATGACCTAGAAAAAATATGAAAGTCAGCTACACCCGCATAAGAAACCACACGTTAGCATGTGGAAATGAGGACGCAGCTGAATGTACGTAGTTCCATGTGTGCATGCGTGTGGTTTTATGTTATATAATCATAAGACACAATACAATCATAATTCCATAATGCATTCTCTCTATAACCAAGAGATTAAGGTTTGAGTCCCAGTCCTGGTGGATATTCCCAGTTGCTAAAAGGTTCTTTGTTTCAAAAGTCTCAGGTCAAAGGGACTGTGACACTCTTTAGCAAATCATTATTGCTGCATGCGTCTTTGAGAATACATACAAATGTTGGTCAATAGCACTCTAAATACTAAAAATGTTTTAATTCAGGGGATCTTTTACCACAAGTTAACTGCATTGTAGCCAAGTTAAAAAAATATAATTAATTGACTTAATTACAACTTTAAAATGGCAAACATTGTTTTGCTGAGTCCCCCTATTACATAATAATGTTGATGATGACATTAACTTAATATTGTGAGTAATTTAAACTCAAATTTCTGCATTGATTGATAAAAAATGTGTAGTAGACCTAGCTTAATGAAACTATTTTGATAACTTTAGAAATTGGACAGGATTTCTTGGTAATATGAAGCAGTCGGGTTCTTGACTCAATTTTAAAGAACATTATGCCAAAAATAGGTTCTATAAGAATGTCTCAAATGATTGCAGGTATACTTTAATGTTCAATATTTTAAAAAAAATTCGATTGACAAAGTAAGTTTACAAGTAAAACTAAAAACGAAATTAATTATTTAAAACTAAATATAGGTATATGAAGCACCTGACAGAACCTTCTTTTAAGAGTCTAGGAATACCAGCTTCATTTCTTCTTATTATAATTAATTTTTTAACTCTCATTAGGGAAGAACAATTCAGTAGCCACACAAAGGATTCTTTAAAAATTTCATACAGGTACTTCATACAGGTACTCTAATATGCTCAACCTGACTAGAAATCAGATCGTAATGGGTGGTCATCAGTACAAAGAATAGTCCTAGCCTTTCTAAAAATATATAATTAAAAAATATGTCTGTAGGACGAATCTGATCATTTCCCCCGCCACTTTTACTTAATTTACTGTTAGTCAACTTTAAAGTGCCATAGACTGTAAAAAGTGGTAACCAGCTTTTTACTTGATTTAACCCATAACAATTCCCATCAACTG
Organism: Meda fulgida; assembly: GCA_030578275.1. Classification (NCBI taxonomy): domain Eukaryota; kingdom Metazoa; phylum Chordata; class Actinopteri; order Cypriniformes; family Leuciscidae; genus Meda; species Meda fulgida. Next base: position 7,684,830 of record CM060617.1, on the reverse strand, counting down.
TTTGGTTACTGACATTCTTCAAAATGTCTTCTTTTGTGTTCAGCAGAAGAAATAATGATGATGTAAATGATGACATCATTTTCATTTTTGGGTGAACTATCCCTTTAATGCAAACAACACTAAAGAAATCATGATAGATTTCCAAAAGAAGTTCAAGGGGTGGACATTGAAACAGTGAAATCTAATCAATATCTTAATCTACTTGAACAAGAAGCTGGACTGTTGTGATCACATGATTTACTTGTAGGGTCAGAACCACACGCATTTGCTGAGTCGACTGAGACTGTTTGGTGTGTGCCAGACTTTTAAGGATTTTTTATGAGACTGTGGTATGTTGGGATTTCTGAGAGGGACGGGGAAGAAAAGACTTCACAAACTGATGAGGAGGGCTAGTTCAGAACTGCGGTGCCCTCTGCCTTCTGTGGATGAAAGTGGGCATGATAGGGATATATGGGAAGCTTTGTTCCATTATGAATCATTAATCTCACCCCCTCTGAAACCGTGTGGGATATGTGTAGCTCGTTGCTCAAAAGTGACATGTGGTAAGTGTTTCCGTCCATCTGTAAGACTGTTTAATTAAAGTGATTTGCTTATGGTGTTCGACGTGTTTGGTTGGTGTAAATGTTTTTTATATTATATATATATTTCATTTATAGTATGCTGCTGTGGCATGGAAATTCCTGTGACATGTACATTTAAAAAAATATATAATTCAGCAATATTAAATAATATTTTGACTTGAATTAAACCAGTTAATTTAGGCTAGATGTTATATTTTTAGTGTACAATACAATACAATAACACACTACAAAAGAACAATAAATTGCAGATAAAAATCATTGTTAACATTTAAGAAGTCATACATGTCAAATTGATAAAAGCCACACACCTTTTAGGTCTAATTATACAGTGTTTTCATTAATTTACTATTACATAAATCTATTTATACCACAACACTCTAGACAAAAGTAGACATTCAGGTTTATTTTTTGCAGATATCTGGCCCTGAATCTTTGTCTTTGTTCCAGTGACCTTCAATTTTTAACTAAAGGCATCTCGGAGTTTCCAATGTTATTAATTTACCAGGACGAAACCATTCAAATATGTTGGTGGCTCACTCTCTCTTTCAGGAAGTAAACTAAAAAATACCTCGTTCTTTCCCACAGGCCATTTTATCCTTTGTGTTTTTCCTTGGAAAACCTGTTAGACTGACAGGCCAGATAAGCTCTCATTGTGGTTAATTTTTTTTGTTTTGTTTTTTTGTACACATGTACATCTGTATACGTAGGCACGGAAAACCCTGTCTCGGTTGTTTCCATGTCCGACCTATAAAGGCACCAAACTCTCTTGCCCTATTTCACATCTGACTCTTGCTTTGAGGATCTCTCTCTCTCACACACACACACACACACACACACACACAGAGACGATGACTCGGGTTTCAGCTAGCATGCTCCTGCTGATGGTTGTGGCTCTCAGTGTACTCTGTACACATGCCTCAGCTGTGTGTAAGTACATCTTTCTTTCCTTTTTACATTAGTGGATTCATAATCAAGCTATTTGCACAGTCATGGATCCATTTTTTGTTTCTACTCCTTTACTGGAATAAGCGTTTTGTTTCTCAGGGACAATGATGTGGCAAAAGCGTTTAATATCCATTCATAATTTAAAAATGTTTTTGTAATTTTGTCATTTTTGTAATTGTATGTTATTATTATTAAAAACTCAGTAGGTGTTAACATGCTCGTATTGGTGTGTTTACAGCGTGTTGCAGGAAGTACACCAAAGTAATAATTGAAATGCAATTTATCAAAGGATATTCCATTCAGACCATCACAAGAAACTGCCACATTGATGCTGTAATGTAAGTATAAGAAGCATACTATTCCTAGTGGATTATTCATTAAATGACTGATTCCTGAAGAAAAAAGAAAACTAAAAGATGCTTCCTTACCCCACAGATTCCACACACACAGAGGCAAGAACATTTGCACAGACCCCTCCAAAGCCTGGGTGATGGAAAACATCCGTAAACTGAAGTAAACTTGCAGAGATGTGATTGCTGTGGAAACATAAGCAAAAATTCATTGAACAACATTGAATTGAAGCTAATAATTCTGTTATTTCTTTTCTAATTTTAGGGAGAAAGTGCAAGCAATCAGCAAAAAACATTCAAGAGCCTAATTTGACCACATCTGAAGCTAAACAGATGTTACTATAATTCTTCATGGGGAAGGATTTATTTTTCTTAATGAAATCTGCATATGTACTCCGCATATTTGTATATGCATGTTATTTTATACTATTTGCTTGCTTATTTAATTCAATGCATTAAAATTATTTTTTTATAATAATTTGCGTTTTGTATTTATTTGCGGTTCTTGTAGCTCAAACTTAATTAAATTGTACAGAAATGAATAACAATGATTTAAATAGTTGTAACTACATATATGAGTTTCAGAACAACAGCAGTATAATAAATTGCGGTTCTTGTAGCTAAACTTAAAATTAAACTGTACAAAAAATAAAAACAATAATTGTAACTAGATAAATATATGAGTTTCAGGACAATAGCAGTACAATACATGCACATTAGAAGATGTAAGACACCATAACTTGAATTTGAATAGTTTACATATGACACAGACAAAGTGCACCCTATAGTGAAAAAAGTATACTTTATTGTTTTTTAAATATATTCCCTTTTCCATTGCAAATATACTAACAAAAAAATTCTACTTTAAAATGTATTAAGTATATTAGCATTATGCTTTTAACAATAGAACTTTTAACACACTTTAAAATAATTGTACTTTAGTATAATTTCTATCAATATATTTTCTAAAACTATACTTGAAGTGAAAATTCTGTTTATTTTTTTAAAAGAATTATTTGCACTTCAAAATATATTTTAGGTATTTTTTTTACTTTGTGCTGAAAATTGAAAATACATTATAGTATACACTAGTTTATTGTACAAAGTATAGCTAAGTAATATTTGTTTATTAATGTGCATTTTTTATTGAAGACAAAGTGTGCAATTTGTAGTATTTGGAATGAGCCAAAGGTATTACTGAGAAAACATTTTTTTACTCAAATATAATAAACTAACGGTATATTGCCTGTTTCAAAGACACTTTTAAATTTGTAATGTACCTGTAACACAAATAAAGTACACTTTAATATCACTAATCAAGCATGTAATTAGTCCCTACAAAAAGTATAAAAGTATTAAAGCATACTTGAAGTTGTTCCAATTTATTAAACAAAAGTACACTACTTAAAGTTTTGCTTTACTACAATTTAATTACAACTAAAATATACTTAGTACAAAATTAGTTGTTCCAAAATAGCACACTTCAAGTTAACTAATCATTAACACACTTGTAACAGTATACTGTATTAGTCTGGCTGCAAGTAGGCCTACTTATCAAAAATGTACACACAGGCCTGAAAAGAAAAATAAATAATAATCAGAAGATCCACATGGTGTCGCCCTACTCTATCAAATAAAACATTTAGATTGAATTGTCCTAAACCAGCGATTGTAGCCTCATCGTCAGGTATAGTCAACAATATACAATAACAACAGATATATTAATAAACTCAGTTGTTAATTCAATCCTCAATCAGACCTGCAGTGTTTATAAGGTATTTCTTCCTTTTTTTCTCATGTGACAGTATGAGAGAAATAACAGATAGATGGTGCTCATTATAAATGACCGTAAACGAATCGGATATTTTTTTATATAAGTTAGGCCTAGATCTGATAGATTTTTTACTTGTTTATTTTTAAATAAGATTATAGTCTTATTTATCTGATTATGAAGGGAAAGTTTAACACATTTTGCCTAGGCTACTGTAAATAAAAAATCCTTGTAAATGAGAACGAAGGAAGACAATTCCCTGCAAACTTTATTGTTGACCGGAGTGACAGTAAATCAGGCTGTTTATCTCATACTGATAAGAAGATAAATAGCCCTCGGTGAATATACAGACATACACGAGAAAACATAAACTAAAGAGACAGACTAGTTAACTGGATGAAATTGTTAACTCAAAAATGAAAATTCTGTCATCATAGGCTACTCCTCACAATGATCTAAACTCGTATGACTTAAAAGCAGATTACGTATTTGAAGATTAGACTGAATGGGCAGGATACGGAAGCCAACGTAAAAAGACACAAAGGCGTCATAAAGTTGGCCCATCCAAAAATATAGCATAATTTAAGATGCATAACCTATTCTATGACAGGATATTTCCAACTTTACTAGATTAACACTTTGATGTTGAAGCTGAATATGAAAACCTCACACAGCCAATGAGCCAAAACGTCATTGATTTTAACCGAATATCCTTCTGAAAATTTCTTGAATGTGCAGTGTTGGGGTGAAGCATTACAAGTAACGTGAGGTACGTAATCAGATTACTTTTTTCATTTAACAAGTTATGGATTACTTTTAAATTTACAACAAACTGTTATCAAAGAATCATTTATCAAATAAATAACTCAAGTTGTTATGTGTTCCCATTTATTGACTGACAGCTCTCTGGTCCCCATGTTGAGAAATCAGGAGTAAAGTGGAGAGGTGTTGTTTGCACTGTGAACATGATAGTTATTGCAGTTGTTGACTAAATGTGAACATGCATTTACTCATCTCACATGGAGAAAAAGAGATTCAGTATTCCTTAAAATGAAACTCAATAGGCAAACGTGCAATAATTAAATTACACATAACACAAATATACTTTATGTATTTAATCTCACTTTATTAACCAATGTCTTTGCTGATGATATTCAATGATACAGTTTAAACATACCAATAAGCAAACATGACTTTAGTTAAACATCACAATTGTTTTTTGTTGTGTTTTTTTTACATTTTTTTTTTATTTTATTGCTGACATTCTTCTGTGGCAGCACATCTGAAAGGTTTGAGCTGCGCCATCTACTGTACAGACGTGAGTTTACATGCCTGAGACTTTCACATACGTTTGCCAAAATTTGAACTTTTGTGGTTATTAAAAAAGCAAGCCCAGACGAGGCTAGAAAAGTAATGCAAAAAACAAACAAACACACACACATGTTGGTGCAATTACATTATAAGGACTCTCCATAGGCGTAATGGTTTTTATACTGTACAAACTGTATATTCTATCCCCTTACACTGCCCCTATCCCTAAACTTACCCATTACAGTAGACATTCTGCATTTTTATATTTTTAATAAAACATTGTTTTTTATGTTTTTTTAAGCTATTTGAATTATGAGGACTTTTGAAATGTCCCCATAAACCACCTATAAGTTGTAATACCAGTGTAATACACATGTCATTATACAAATTTGTGTCCTCATAAATCACATAAACCAACCCACACACACACACACACAAAATAATGTAATGCATTACTTTCGATAAAAAGAAAGGGTTTTTTTCTAGGGAGTAATACAATATTGTAACACATTACTTTTAAAAGTAACTTTCCCCAACAGTATATCTTTGGTGTCTCAGAGAACTAAACATTCAAATGAACAGTGGTATCCTTTTTAGATTAAAACCTCCCACTAACATTATACTGTAGTTTTCAAATAAAACTAATTATAATATTAGGCTATACATACATAACACTAAAATTCATCTTTTGCTATTAGTAAAATTGAATAAAGCATTATTTACTCTTTTATGGACCCTTTTATTTACTCTTTTTCTATTCCAGAGCACCCCTAAAATGAATTATTCATAATTGGCTGCTTCTAGGGAATTTTGCCCCCAAAAGTACATCACACACACACACACACACACACACACACACACACACACACACACACACACACACACACACACACACACACACACTTCCTGCAGCTGAGTTGTTTAATTACCAGGCGATGACATCATTGCCTCGGTCCTCTCTGCACGGCTGCACACACAGAGGACTTCCTGCTGAATAATGGAGAAACACACACATTCCAAAATACCCACACACATAAACAGGAACACGGCAACAAAACAGCTCCACTGCCCAGCTCTTTGCTTTTATGCAACAGTGAACAGCAAACTTCCCCCTGGCACATGAACTCATACACCTATGTAATTGCTGTCCATATTAGTCAAAACTCTTTTAGATAAAGACTAAAGAGCTAAGCATTCATATCCTATATGATTGGCATTTCAGAGTTTACATCTTGGTAGAATAAAGCCTATTGGTCATATATATATATACAAAAATGGGATAAGTCCATTGATATGTCCCACCCCAACATCCTATTTAAATAAGAAATAAAGAAAACTGCACTCATCAAGCCATTTATTGGGGCCCTTAAAAATACACCAGCACTGAGAATAACTCAGACAGACAATGTCATTCTGCATTACTTTTGATTATTACATTTACAGCTCCAGGCAAGGAGGTGACATCCCAGCGCTGCAGATCTGTGTTCAAACAGAGCTGTGTAAGAAACACTCTTTTAGGGCTCAAAAAGAACCATAAAACCGCAATTGCTCGGTTTATTGAACTATCTCATGACAACAGTTATTTATTACAGTATAGGTGCCGATACGTCTTTAACTTTATAGCATTGAAGATCATCCAATAACAACCAATTCTGAGTGTCAATTCTCTGGGAATCCCTAGGTTCACTCACACCAGGTTTAAGGAAAATCCTATGCTGATACTGAAAGGTAAACCAATCACTGCCTTCAAATTATAGGAGTAGAGCTCAGATTGGGGCCTGAAACAACATTATTTCAAACCAGTAGCCTACCATACAATACCATAGTACTCAAGGTATTGAATATGACCATATTATTATCATATTCACATGATATTTGCATATAACTCTTTGTTAAGCCATTGAGTAAATATCTTCTTTTATATTTAGAATATGCCTATAAGGAAAAATTGATGAAGGGCCATTAAATTAATATTAGCGGAGTGGCCGTAACTCCTCATCCACCACCTTTTATAAATAATTCAACGGCCAGGAGTCAAACAGAGAAAGGACCTTTGAAATATCTTAAATCATTTGGCACAGTGGAACTGAACTGTGGCAAGGAACTACTTTAGCTGTGCGTTTCCTGGAAAATAATTGCATTCAACAGCCCTGTGGTATAAATAAACAATATAATTTAAGCTTATTGCAGTTCTTCATGGGAGTGAGCAGTTCTTTTGGCACAATTTGCTTGTTTCGATTCTCTCATTGGTGGAGATTTCTTTAAAGAATCATGGGTAATGTACTTTTTCACCAGGAATTCCACTGTTAAACAGGATTGTTTTAAATAGAAGTTCAAATAATGCAGGCTGGTGGCTTCAACAAAAGCATATAACATTTAATAATAACCTCGTAGCTCATAGTAGGTCTGTCATTAAAGGTTTATAAGTTATTACTCAAAATCAGTTCCCCTATGGAGAAAATGAATGGATTTTGTCGCTCCCTGGTGTTAAAGCACTAGTTTAAAAAAAAAGAAGAGCATATTCTTCATAACAACAAACACTAAAAATCAGGACAGAGACACAATGCACAACTGTGATTTTATTATTCAGACATTTTATTCAGATAATGTTCCGCTGAGAACATGGAGTAATGAAAGAAAGCAAGAGAAAACAGACAGGATTAGACAATGACAGTGTTGTTGTGTTTCAGTATCTGGAGATTTTGAGACTGAAGCTTTTTTCCTTTGATGTCTGTGACGAGGTCGCACAGTCTCACACTGCATATGTACATAGACTAAAAAGTTGCACAAACACAAACTCACACCTCATATGCTTGCAAGTGCACACAAAACACCAGACAGAAACACATCTGACAGAGAGGACACAGTATTCAGCAGCAGGTGCCATTTTAGGCTCATTTCAGGCTGCAGTGAACACAGTATATAATTTGAGAGACAAAACAGCCAAATGAGAAGAACATCTGAATGATTACACATTCATCCTCCATTTCCTTCTATCCGCTACACACACACACATATACACAACCACCAATTAGATGCAGGAGGAAGCAGTCAGCGCGGCTGCTTCTATTTGTGTCTTCCTTGAAGAACTCCAGATCCGTGAGGATGAGAGAGGGAGAAGAAAGGAACAGAAAAGCTGATCTCCGCTGTACTGGCACAGAGTGTGATGTACGCTGGCATGACAGGCAGGAATCTGGGCCATAGTTACATTCATTGTTCAGAGAGCTGTTACAAAGCTAAACCCACCGACAGCAATGAATGTTGATTATGACCTTTGAAGATTATGCATCTATAGAGGTGGGCGTGTCCAAGTGTGGTCAGTTGGGCTGAAGAGGGCGTGGCCTCAGGGCACAGTCAACGGTCGATGGTTTTTCAGTGTCAAAAACTCACCGACAGCGTTGAATGTTCAACAAGACCAGCAAGAGTGTGAGAAAGACCAAAATATTTTACTCAGGCCTTGTCACGTGGACTTCTGTGTCCTCCAGAACCTTCAAGAAGAACTTTCTCCATGCTGAGCCGAGCACCTGTTTGAAGACAAAACGAGAATATGAGTGAAGAATTCAAAACTGATTAGGACATTAAAAAATATATATGAAAATTGTTGCCACATGGATGCTTCGGTTGGATTGGACTGAATTGGGGCGGGGGGGATTGCTAAATCCTTGCTAAACTTCTATTTAGCAAGGATGCATTAAATTGATGAAACATGACAGTAGATATGTATAATGTTACAAATTATTTTAAAAGAATGGTGACCTTCCTATTCATCAAAGAATCCTGAAAAAATATATCATGGTTTCCACAAAAACATTAAGCAGCACGACTGTTTTCAACATTCAAAACAATAAGAAATATTACTTGAGCACCAAAGCAGCTTATTAAAATGATTTCTATAAGATCATGTGACTGAAGACTGGAGTAATGATGCTGAAAATTCAGCTTTGCATCACAGAAAAAGTTATTTTAAATGATAATATTTTATACTAATACAGTTATTACAGCTTGTTTTTTTAGCAGCCTGTGAGAACAACCCTAATAAAAGCTGTCTAATAAAAGCTCAAAAGAAGAAAATGGAATAAATAAATAAAAAGAATAGAATACTAAGAACAAAATTCCATTATATTTGCATGGCACTAAAACCCTGGATGAACTACTGTTGAAGAGGACCTTCCCACACAAAACCAAAATCTATGGGGAAAATGCTCTGCAAGTCAAATAAAATCTCATCATAAAAGAATAAAAAGTGATGTGCTGCAGATAGTATTTCATATAATTTCAGTAATTTTGTAATAAAAAAAATGCACGTTGACCTCTCACACACACATTCTTTCTTCTCGGACAAAGATAAAGATCTGATTTGTACCAAATCCAAACTTTTCACCCAACTCGCTCTACCATTTCAAACACAATGCATGATGAATTCACACACCGCAGCACCTCTTCAGATGACCATGGGGGGTGAAAGGGTTTCCTATGGCAACAGCAGTATGAGGGAGTGATGTGATAATCCAGGGGGATTGTGGGTACAGTGGATGTGAGTGTACGGGGGTCTCCTGTGAATCCAGACACTCAGCATTACATTTTCACAAGACAGAACACAGACTTCACACACAGTAGCCAAAACGAAATAGTCCGGTTTATCCTGTATCACCAAAACCTTGTTCTGCTCGTCTTCTCGTATCAGTTTGGAAGATTCTGTCACACCTCTGCAATCTTTGGATATTATCAGGAAATTTGTATGAATTACATATATGTGATCACTGTATAATCAGTTAAGTAAAACATATGCAACACCTGCCATTAAAGTAGTCTATACATTTGTCGCTCAGACTTAATTTCTCAGTCTCAGTCTTCAAAGCTGGAAATAACATGGTCAGTGTAAATGATTTGCTTACATTTGATGTTCACATAGGCGGAAAAATACAGTTTTGACCTATACAATTCAAATCCATTTAGAATATAACACTGATAATAATAATAATAAGAACCCATATTAATAATTGAGCACCAATAAGAGCAACTGATAATAACAGAGCACTAAATCAGCATATTAGAATCATTTCTGAAGTATCATGTGACCGTGAAGACTGGAGTAGTGAAGCTGAAAATGCAGCTTTGCATCACAGGAATACATTACATTTTAAAATTTTAACATAGAAAGCAGTTATTTTAGATGTTTAGATATATTTTACAGTATTACTATTTGTGTGTTTTTTTATCAAATAAATGCAGCCTTGATAAACATAAGATACCTTTATTTATTTCCAAAAACATTACAAATCTTAATTATTCAAATTTTTTGACCAGTAGTGTATTGTCCTTATACACACTCACTCCAAACTCACCCTCAGCAGTCGGTCCTATAGCGTATATCAAGAACACCAGAGCCTGTAGTGTAGCTTTCATTCCTTATTTGTCCTAAGAGTTTAGGGTGGTCCAACTTCACAAACCGAGAGAGAGAAAGAGCGTGCCTTTCTATATACTGTATACACGCATGTCTCTCACATACACCCTGTTATGGCTTTCAGACGTGGTGGTCTGATCTTAACATGGACTGTGGATGTGGCCTTTTTCAGCGCGTCTCCTTGTGGTCTTACACAGAATTTTGGGGGGAAGCGGGGGGTTGGGAGGGGGCCCCCTTTTAGCTCTTAAAATACCCTGGATCAAGCCGTGGTCGAGCTCGTCTATCAGCGCTGATTACACGTCGCTGGTGCTGCGGACAGGAGGCAATCAGGAAAACGCTCACCCCTGATGTGTCTGCAAAACGCTTCCGTCCTCTACAGCCACCTGTGGTGTCCACCGATGTGGACGTGTCTTTACCGTGAGAGAGGAAAGGTGGACGATGTCCTAGGATTTCCTTTTTGCTACAAAATATGACTTCATGCCAGAGCTGAAAACTAAAAGCAGTATAGTTACCTAATTTTTAGTAACGGGACATTAGTTCACCTGTTTTCAAAACGCTTAAGCCTTTTCACAGTAAGAAGCTACTCTTTCAAACAAATAACTGTGTAATTTCATATGGACTTTGTAGGAATGGGTTTCACTGATTGATATGTAATGCTGCATGGGGAAGTCGGTATCCTTTTAGTGAATCAATTTGTTTGTTCAGATCACATAAGTGATTCAATGATATTTGGATGTCTGATTCTTTTAAACAAATGTATTTGTTGACTTCAAACAAATGATTCATAGAAATGATTCACTAATTGATATAAAGTGCTGAATTCTGAATTCTGATTCATTATAGTTAATCAATGTGGTTGTTCAGTTCAAACAAATATTCACAGATATATGTTGTGCTGTCCAGATCAAGTCATATAAGGGAATCAATTTGTTTGTTCTATTTAAAAAAAAATGACTCACTTATTGATAGGTTTTACTGGGGAAGTCTGACTCCTGATTCATCAACGTGTTTGTTCAGTTAAGAAAACGATTCACTGATTATATTCGTTTTTGTTGTGGTATAAAGTGTAAATGTAGCCTACCTTTTAAAATGTAACGCTGTCACTTTACCTTTGAAGCAAAGTAAACATGAACTGCAACTGCTCTGAAGTGATTTTTTTGATTCTCATAATTGAGATTTTACTATAGCTTTAACTTCTAATGATTCCTGCAAAAGCACAATTAAACAGTTTATCATTATACAAAAATATTTGACTAAAGAATGTCGCGACTGACCAATCAGAATCAAGTTTCCATTTTGATGGTTTCTCTCGCCTTTGGTGTGTCTATCTTTCATCTGAGCTTCAGCCGTTTGTAAAGGACCACGGAAGAACAAGGCTCTCTTTGAAGCTGCGTGATTGTTTCGTTGAGATGCCGTTGGACAGCAAAGGAATGCCAGACAGTCTGATGAGATAAAAGAGAAGCTTCCCCGAGTTACCACAGCGATACAATCTCAAAGTGCTGCAGGTGCCGTGAAACTGAGGTAGGGGGCCGGGAAAACAGTTAACCTTATCAGCCCTTGATAGGAAACAATGTAAATAGAGAGAGAGATAAAAGAGAGAGTTCAAATAAGGAGAATTAGCTGAATGAACAGCTTATTGGAAACAACATATCCTACAAGTAATATTACAGTGCTAATGGATCAATTAACGTATTGGGCAGTCAAATTGTTTTTTTTATAATGACCACTACTCTATATATTATACATTTGCATCATTACTCCAGTCTTCAGTGTCACAAGATCCTTTATAAATCATTCTAATGTGCTGATTTTGGTGCTCAAGAAACATTTATTATTATTATTGTTGATAATAATGTGCTGCTTAATGTTTTTGTATGTATTTGTATGTATTTCTTTTAATGAAAAGAAAGTTCAGAACATAATTTATTCCAAATAGAGATCTTTTGTAACATGATAACTGTCTTTGCGGTCACTTTTGATCAATATGTATAAATATCTTTCAAAATAATAATAATAATAATAATATCTTACTGACCCCAATCTTATGAATGGTATTTTACCTGACGGTTTAAGGGGGTTCGTGGAGCGTTTAAACAAGTGTGTCAGGTAGACAGTAAAATGTGTCACATAGGCATTTAACCTTGAGGAAAACAGTTCAAGTGGTCAGGGCTAGTTCACGGTCTCTGAAGCTTGTTTTAATTTGAGGCACAAAAAGGTAAACCCCAGTTTAACCTTTGACCCTAAACCTTTAGGAATGCACCACCGAGTTGCTGGTTGCATTGTTCCAATAACCCCCCAAAGGAAAGAGTGTGTATGAACGCATTAGTGTGCGCGTCTATAAGAGGCATTTAGAGTGCTGTCAGGCTTTGAGTGAGAGTTTGTCTCTGATATCAGCCTGAAGGCTTTCTACGGGTCACCTGCTACAGACCTGAACACAGAGACCATCTGTCCCCTACAGACCCCCCCCCCCCCCAACACACACCCAAATATTGATTTGCACGCACACAGATGTTTTCTACACTGCAGAAAAGGATGTTTGTCAGACATGCCTATGCACAATGTTTCCTATTGTAAAAAACAGCGACTGGACAACCCATTCAATCTCTGGCAAATCACCACGCAGACACTCACTTTCCTGTTAATCACCACAGAGTTCATTCAAAACCCTCACACAGCAACAAAGAGAGATGAAAGAAAGAGCGAGAGGAAGACATCAAATGACTTGTACATTTCTAAAAGTTTTAAACTTGCCGTCAAACAATATATATCGCCAAGGTCGATATATCGGTTAATATTTGCAATTTTTTTACTATCAGCCTTGACCGATAATTTTTTCAGTTTGGTAGACGTGTCGGAAGCAGGACCTCTATTTTTTTATAGTATGTAGGACTTTTATTTTGAAAGCACTGATATTCCAGAATTGCCTGAAAGTCTGACCTCCCATTTTCTGTCTTCATAAATTTACTGCCTTTGTTTAACAGTTCTGTTTAATCAATTATTAGACAGAGCTGTGAAACAAAAAAGTAAACGGTACGAAAAACTATTATAGGGTTATATTTAACTCTTTCTCTATTTGTGAAAAACACTATAAATGGATTACAGAATCAAGAACTTGCCATCTAAAATATAATCTGTTTTCAAAAAATCTATTTTTTATATTCATTTTTTAATTATTTATTTCAAATTTATTAAAATAAAAAAATTAGATTGTCAGATATCATCTATCAGCTTTATATTGGCCATCGGCCACCCTGCTCTAAGATATTGCCATCGGCGATAAAAAAAAAAATAGTTTGGGGACATAACTAAACTAAACTGAAATATACTTTGGGCTTAAATCTCCACAACCAAACAACCAAAACCAACCTAAACTAATAAAACAAATGGGTCAAGGCATGTTTGCCTCTTCTGGTATATGTCAGAACTACATCATTCTGTTGCCATTCATGTTTTTCCCATGAACGGGCTTTCAAAAGAAGCGCTGTAATCTAGTAATATTTAAAATAAATATTTCAGTATTGTACATGTAAGTAACTGTAAAGGTTTAAATAGTGTAATATGAACTGGCCATGAGCAATAATGGAAGAATTCAAATCACATGCACTACAGTTCAAAGGTTGGTAGTATTTTTTATGTTTTTGAAGCGTCTTCTACTCACCAATGCTGAATTTATTTAATAAAATTACAGTTGTGTTGCTTAATATGTTTGTGGAAACTGTGATGCATTTGCTCAGGATTCTTTAAAGAACTTGAACGGTTAAAAGAACAGCACTCTTTTTTTTATTTTTTAAATAGAAATCTTATTTATAAAATTTATAAAATGTCTTTTTGTCACTTTTGATGGATTTAATGCATCCTTGCTGCATCCTTTGAAAAAAAGAAATCTTACTGACCCCAATCTTTTGAGCAGTAGTGTACGCCTGTAGGGGTTATGCACCAGATGAGAAACTCCCATTAGGATGAATCCAAGTATCATACAGTAGCTCTTCTTGAATAAAACGACGAATCAAACAGCCCTACAACCACTCAAAACCTCAAACCAGCTCAACAATTCCACTATAAAACCAGCTACCAATCTGGAAGCACCAATTAAACAGCCCCACCTTAAAACATAAATCAATCAAACAGTTCAAACTGTTCTCCTTAAAACACATCCAAATGTTGCCCCTTCCTTTCACCCTGAATGCCCCTTTTTCTAAAGCCTGTAGGAGTGGCGAGATTCCAGAGTACAGTGAGACTGTTTACGCCACGGATCACAGCAGACAGACATAAAGCTTTCACCCTGCTTCCCTCACATAGCGGCAACTACATTAAATGGACATAAATCTGTGGGAGTGGACATGCAAGAATGTGTATGAGCGTATTAAAGAAAATAAACCTGATGTCAGTCAGAGAAACCAAAGCCCTGCAGATGTGATGATGTCTCTGTGTGTGTTGAAAGAACAACTTTTACCTTGCTTTTTCGGTCAAGAATGGTTTTCATCGTTCCTCCTCCTCTCATTTCTGATTGACGGTTTATTAGAGGCTGTTCCACAGACGTCACTTACACATGGAAAGCCATTGTACAGTCATTTTTAAATAAATGTACGGATGTATGGAGCCCTTATATGCTTAATTTTTCTTGGAACAGACAAACTGCAATAAATCCCTTATATGAAGGGCTGGGAGCCAAACCCCAAACAATCATTTACATAAAATATATCTACAGCATGTCAGGTTTCGGAAAGTCCATCATTTTGCTGTTTTTCTTATTCAACACTGTAGTATTTTATCCTCACAGCTTACTTGGCGGTCCGATGAGGACAAAATGTGTGTGTGTTGTAGTTCTTGAAGGCCGATAGTTTATTTCTGTTCCTGCGTCGCGACGCATTTTTGCCAACTCAGCGAAAACCCTGCAGCTTCTTGGAGACAGAGCGTGGGTGAGGAGGAGCGCAAACCCACAGTCAAAACTTCAACAGCTCACCGTCCAGCACAGCCTCTGAAAAACACAGAAAGTCACACACTTCCATGATCATGCTCGAACTTCTTGGCCCCCGAGCAGCTGAAACAGTACAAAGAATATCACATGGCTTCCCCGCCACACAATACGGTCATAAAAGAGAACGTGCACAGCTATGGTTGGCTGAAACAAAAGGACGGGGACAGACCGTCGGGCACCAGAGCCACATCCACAAAAGATGAAAACCCTGGATTACAGAGTACTGCAGAAAACCATACGACTGATACAAAACAGCCTGGACTAATTCAGCAACCTCGTAAAACATACACTCATAATTAGGGTTGTGCAAAATGCATCTTGATGTTTTCAAAACTATATAAAAAAAATATTATCAGTACATTTATATATTTTGTTATTTATAAAACTAAAGAACAAAAAAAAACAAAAATAAAGGCCCGTTTTTCACACAGCTGTTAGCCTAACTAATTAGAAGCAATATACTTTATTGTTTTTATTTATATCTGTTTTATATTTTATTGTATTTAGAGTTATTTTCATACTATTTATATTTTATTGTTCTTATTATTTTTAATATAAACATTTTGTTTCAAATTTTCATTTTAATATTATATTATTCATTGTTCTTTGTTCTTTTTATTATTATTATTATTATTATTTAGCTTTAAATAATTTTTACTAATTATTAAAACCTTTGACTTTGACTTCAACTTCAAAAAATTAAGTTTTAGTTAACAATAAAAACACTGATATATTTTTTTTTACAAAAAAACAATTAAAAATGTGGGCACTTCTATGAAAATCTTTTATTCACAATTGCAATACACTATCACTGCATGCATTTGCATTAGTCACTGAAAAAGACAGTTTGAACTAAGTCACAGAGATGAATCAAACTCTCCAACTCAATACCATACTGTATTTGTTATAAAGTTTAAACATAACAGATTTTTGTTTAATTTTTTATATAATTTTGATTTTATATCATCAGCAAAATCATTGGGAATATATTGTCTAGGCCTAATTATCTTATAAGACGATGCATATTTCCACCATTTAGGACACATAAAATTGCAAAAAAAGTATGAATATCAGAAAGATGTCTTAAAGCTTGAGAAACAAAGGGGTTGTTCACATAACATGCATTCTAGAACTACAAACAGAGAGGGCACTGGAATTGAACAAAAAGCACAGGTTTGTAAGCTTATTCAGCAAATGAACTGATTTATAAACATTACTTATACAGGAACTATATAATGACTGTCATCAATGGTATACATTCACCATAAGTATCTCTGTAAACCATAAATATTTAATATTCAATACACAGATCTCATGGCAGGACACAAGTGATCTTTCCAGAAGGTAAAGTGCAGCAGGGCTGTTTCCAAAACATCACAAAGGTTGCGTCTCAACCAGCTCCCGTGTTCAGTAGTCAGGGCACCGATTAGGGAGTCGGCCATTTTAAGGGCTGTCTCAATCATGTAAAATGAATGTCAGAAAATGATCAGTTCTGCTGTCATGCAAAGTAGTGACAATAGCCCGGTTTCCATTACAGATTTGCACAAAACTTGTGACATTTTCTAAGTGTCGATAAAAAACTATTGTGAAATGATGCCGTTTCCATTATCCGATGTTATGCGACTAAACTAATTTTTTTCCTCTCGCGTTAAGCCATCACAGCCACTGCACTAGGCATTATTTTTAATGGGAGGAGACGTAGGCGTGTTATCCAAGCATTAATGGCAAGGAAAGCCCTTTATACTTGATAGTGGCCACGTATGAGGCATTTCTGGGCGTTTCTCCCTCATTTCTGATTTGTGGTCTTGAACTTTGTGGTGTAGAATAGTATTCCCGTAATTCTTTTGTCTTTTACGAGTTTAACAAAGGACTCTGTCTCGTATTCTGTCCAAACATACTGTGCCATCTTTAAAGAATGATCGACTTTTCCGTACGCCAGGTGACCTGCAAATGCGAAAAAACTGTTTACATAGCAGTTTTGCGAAATAGTCCTTTTTCGAATTGCCTGAAAAAAAAACACCTCACACACGAGCGTAAAAACTTTTTCACAATATATGGGAGTTTCCATTGGGCATATTTTCAATTTCAAATTGCGCAATTTGAAGGGTAACGGAAACGCAGCTATTGTTTAATGAGGATGATGTCACCATCTGGGTCCCAATGTGTAGTGGGTGGGACCGTACAGAGAATTTGAGTACACATACTTATTCACAACCTAGCTAGAGAGCTGATTGAGACGAACCCTATGACAAATGGCAACCCTCATACACTGGTCAAACAATCACATGTCTTGCTGACAGGAAGTGAAGAACTACAGGGATGTATGTGGCAACACAAAGAGCTTTAATCTTCCTTGCAAAAGAAGGAAGCATGGTGTGTGATTTACAAGCCAACTCTATCACAAGAGGATTCAACGAATCACAGCAGAGATCCTTGAGTGTAACGGAGCCTGTTTAAGTTTAACACTACACTCTTTATTTCCTCTGCTTCTGTTCTTTTCCCTCTTCACCTCTTTTCTCTCTTCTCAATGCCTCTGCAGGAAGTGCGCACTCAAGTTTATTTTTGAATTGGACAAAAGGAATGCATGCCATTTCCTGGTCATGCCGTCTCCATATGGACATATGAAGAAATGAACAGGTCTAATAGAAGGGTTTTCCACGATTCAAGAGTCAGGCTGCCATTATAAGCTCCAATATTAGCTCATCAGACTCCAAACATAAAACAATAAGGGCTTCTTTTCCACTATGGCAAACACTGAGATTCAGACATCCAATATAAAACATTCCAAAATGAAAATGTATGAAGTTTTGGCCGTTTCAGATATGGGAAAATGCAGACTTTGACAGTATTCATGAACAATGGCACACAAATTTATTGTCTTCTTTCAGCAAAACACTCAAAAACAAAATCATCTGTGAGCCAAGTACTAGTTCAAAAGTAACAAATTCTGTATTCTTTGACTACTGGCAATGGTTCTGACCCAAACGGTCCCAAAATGGTCCTGTGCCACCCTAAGCCCTGTCCCAAATGCCACCTGGTCAAGAAGTACAGTTAGTTTGAATCCATTTAGTTTTAATTATTTTTTAATTCTGATTACATTTCATGAATTTAGCTCCAGCTCGTAAACATTTTATCACTAGAACAAATTTAAATAACCCATTAAACATGAAAGTATTATGAAATCCTTTAAGACATTTCTCTTTATATATAACCTTTTCGGCATAAAGGGTTATTTAAAATTGATTCAAGAACCCTAGAGTATAGAATAGAATAAAATATAGAAAATATTGAACCTAATTTATATATAATATATTGAATGACATGCTACATGACATGTATAGACTGCATGTACACATCAAGTGCGAAATTTGGGTTCTATAAAAACCTCAGTATTCTGGCCTAACTGTAAACACGAGGCGATCAGATTGGACCGTTCACACCAAAAATGATAACTATAACAATAACTATATTATCATCCACACCAAGAGACAAAAATGTTCTATTTATTCTAAGCACACACTGCAGTTTGGTCGTCTGCCGCTTTAAATGCTCGAGTTATAGATCATTATTGTTATAGTGGTCTGGACTTCCCTATTCTCATAGAATGATACAGATTATTTAAAGTTATTGTTATCATTATAGTTATTGTCCTCCTTGGTGTGAATGACCCTTTAGGCAGAGACTACGGAAATTCCATAATTGAATCTTCACAATTGAATTAGCTGGTTTTAAATTGAATCTTCACAAAACTACAGAAAAAGCTGAGAATGGGCACACTCTAGTGTAAGAGCCCCAAAATTTGAGTCATTATGTAGTTTTTCGTACTAAAAGCAGCATCTGCTTTGGCATCTGCTGAAACAAGACAAATTGGTGGCTTGCACTGAAGACAAATTGAGAAGTCTATAAAAAGAGCATGCTTTAATGAGGAAAAAATAAGAAATAATAAAAAGAAAATCCTCTGCATGCCAAAACCTCTGTTTGAACAGAGACCAATTCGGAACAGTATATCAGGTTTTATGTGGTCATATGACATCAAGACTAACACTAACTCTGTATGATACACTACAAGTGAAATTACATTCCCATCAGAGTTTTGCATTGGAACAGACTGGTTCTGTTTATGTGGAAAGATTGTAAAATATGTTTTTCTCTTTAAAACGTAAACGTAAAAAAATAAGTAAAATTGGCAAACCATCTGACACCACCACAATCATTAACATAAAAAACCAACGTAACTAAATATTCAGTTCCGTCATTTAATCTCCAAGAAGATTAAATGAACAAAACAGCCTCTTTTTCTTTCTCCTTGACTTAATCAAAATGAATTAAACTCTCAAACAGTCCTCGCTCATTTTTCACACAGAGAGGGGTAACAAGTAAAAAAAAGACAGGAAGAGAAAGAGGAGGAAAATAAAATAAGAGAAATGAACGGCTCATTGCTTGTGCATCCTACAGCAGTGGAGTCCCACACTGCGCCCAGTGGGGTTTACAGCATTATGGGTAATGAAAGGGGAAAAAAACTAAATGATCTAATGGTTTAGACTAGCTGGGTGGTTGTCTTTTGGAAGTGAGAAAAAAAAGAGGAATAGTCACTTTCTGTTTATGCCATAGACACTCAGTAGAACATAGTGTTCTTTAACTGTACTGTGTGTGTGTGTGTGTGTGTGTGTGTGTGTGTGTGTGTGTGTGTGTGGGGTCGCTCTTCAAAAGGTTCCAACTTATTGAGCAGATCACAGATTACAGCCAACAATACAGAAGTTTTATGCAAACAGATTTAAAAAGCAAAAATTGCGGTTTCATTTTTAACCATTAGGATGTTTTTTATATTGCATTTATTTGGTGGCATTTATGTTTTTTCTTAACTTCTTAATCAGAGGTGTTCCCTTGGGAAACTGCTGTTTAAGATGTTTGTGGTTAAATCCTCAGTCATAAACACGTGGCACATTCTACAGTCAGCACCTTCAGAAAATGTTCTCAAGACAGTTTTTAGTTTCCAATGGAAATAGGAAGTTAAAATCCATTTCACGACTGTTTCTTCAATTCAGATTGTAAGGTAAATGTAGAGTATAAATGCACAAAAATGGTCTTTCATTAGATAAATATTGTTTTCCTTTGAGTTTGGGATCAAATATAAATGAAGCATAACCAAGCCTTAAAAAAAAACTCAATTTCACATTATTTCATCACAATTGATGTAAATATCAAACAAATATTTTCACCAGTTAAATGAATGTCTATAAGACTGATTGAGGTTGTTTTTGAGACAATTCTTGCTATTTTGTGAATGCACACTTACAACTGCCTACATTTTCAAAACCATATAGAATATATAAAGTATCTCAGTATCTCCAGCTACGATGATAAAGAATGTTATTTGTCACTAGAAGTGCTGCTGATTTTTTAACACACCAACATCAAATGGTAAAAAAAAACTGAGAACGGAAGCTGGAATTATGACTTATCTGACAACCTTTAAAATGCCCAAGAAATGCAGTAACTACACCCAACACTGAATCTGAGCAGATTGGCTCAGTCTTTTTGATTAACTTTGATATCACTTTTCACTCTCAGATTTCTCTTAATTTTGTCACAAGAAGTGTCACTGAATCTTTAACACTACATAACATCAAACGTTTAAAAAAAACTGACAACCTTTAAATTGCCCTAGAATTTAAAAAAAAAAGCAGTAACTACACCAACAAAGCACTGGAACAGAGCAGACTGGCTCAGTTTTTTGATTGACTTTGATTTGGATATACATTTTCAAACATATTTCTCTAAGCATAGTCGAACCAAGCCCATCTGTTACAGTCAATCATAGTTCAAGAGACTTGTTTTCAGTCATTATTCAATTGGCAAAATGTGTAGTTAGTGTTTTTCTTTTTTAGGGCAGTAAAATGCAGTATTTCTCAAACTACTGTTATATTTAATTCAGACGCTAAAGTCCTAAACACACCCAGCTCTCACCAAAGGCTGCCCGTTGGGTTAGGATGCTTTCCACTCAAATTCCATAATGACTACTTTAATTCCAATTAAAACCGCTGCATGTAATTCCTACACCACTAGTGGCACTAAATGGAACGAGGGTTTCCATGCAGGACAGTTCCCCTCATTTTCCATTGTTCGACCAAACAGATAGTCCCACCCCAAACTCGTGCCATTGGCTGAGCCAATGCTGCTACTCAAAAACAAAAGCACAAAGACACAAGCTATTTAGAGTTTCCGTGGAAATGTTTGCAAACAGCTTACTCGGTTATCTCTGCATATTAAGCAGGGATAAGAGATGGTATCTTAACACTGAACGAAGAAAATTAAAGTTTTAGCACCAAACTCATTTAAAAAAAATAAAATACATAAAGTATACAAATCACACACTATGACTGAGCAGTAGGCTAGTGGAAATTGTACATAATATCTCATATTTTAACTGTATGTAAATGTCACTACAGCCGAAACCATGCCGTTTTAGTGCAATTTTTACCAACCAACCGCAGTCATGCTCCAGGGAGCCTGAGCTTGTGTTGTAAGTTTTCAGTGAAGAGTAGAAAGATCGTTAGCATAAATCATTCGCTACGTTAAGGGTTGTTGGTGATGTAGATGCACTTACGCTCTACATTGCCCCACACCACCCAAATGCTCCAGATGGGGACAAAGTTTATGCAGATTGGCTCATTAACCTCACTGTGCTGATCTCTCCACAGTAATGGCACACGCAGCATGCTGGGGCTTCAATAATCCATCTCAACATCCTCTCCACACAACAGATTACAGTGTGGATTCCACAAACCCTGGCCCTGGAAAAAACGATGGTTCAAGATGGAGTCTACATATGTGAGCGCACATGCTCAAGCGCACCCATGAAAAGTGTTAGAACAAAAAAAAGAAGGCGTCTTAGCAGCTGGTGTCACATTCCCCCTGAGGTGTTTCCGTTAATTTTAGTTCCTCAGACAGAATGGATGAACATCTCTTTGAAGTGTGGCCCATTCTGGGATATTTCTTTCAAAACACCACAACCACACATGGAGGTACATTGTCTGTATGTGTGTGTGTGTGTTTGAGGGTTTTGTTGGGACTTGGAATGGGCGTGGCTTCCCTCAAGACTCCCCTAACATTCTCCGGATTTTAGAGCTGCCTTGACATCTGTACTGTACGTCTGAAAATAATTGTTGAATGGTGACTGCTTTTCACTGTCTGCAATGAATGCCCAGATTTATGCTGCCGAACAATACACACCCTTTGAACAAAACCTTGTCTTTCAGTTTTCACTAGAAAAGCAGTCACTGACTGTGCTTACCTTCTGCAAGGGTTCTTTAATTTCTGGGAGATTTTTAAAAAAAAAGCTGCGCTCAAACTGTTGGCTTTATAATATTGTTAGTAATAGTAATCTTTCAAATGGTAGTGTTGCAAGACTGAATTTTCAACAGCCATTACTCCAGTCTTCAATGTCACAATCCGTCATTCTAATATGCTGATTTGGTGCTCAAGAAACATTTCTTATTTTAATCTTGAAAACAGTTGAGCAGCTTAATATTTTTTGTGGAAACCGTGATAGGTTTTTTCAGGCTTCTTTGATTAATGAAAAGTTCAAAAGAAAATCATTTATATAAAACCATTTTTTTTAACATTGTTGTTTTTTCAGCAAGGATATATAAAATGGATAAAAAAAATGACAGTAAAGACAATGTTCTGCACCCAAATTTTTGAACAGTGCTGTATGTGTTTGAGATGTACTTTTATCATGTCTTGTTTGAACTTCAAAACCTATTTCATAACTATGTAGCCAGTTTCAAAGAAACATTAAGTTATGTAGCTCAACACAAAGCATGTAGGAGCCACTTACCATAGAAATAACAAAAAATATGCCACCCATATTTTCAATTGAGATAAAGAGAGCAATAGATCATAGCAACAGTGGCAAAACTGGTATATGATGAAGTCTGAGGATGATATAATGCCATATGAATTTAACATGTTTCATCAATCACATACATAAATACTGAGAAGACATGAAATTCAGAGCAGATATCCAGGCGAACTTTACGTTAGAGTTTGTTAAAAATGAACAAACTCACAAATTCTAACAAATTATATCTAACAAGCTCTAAAAAATGGTGTCTTATATTTTATACACGTTTCAATGCATTACCAAGTGGCATTTGCATCCAAATGGGTTTCTCTCAGAACTAACTTTACTTTTCAGAAATATTTTCGCAGTTAAACTGAAAAAATAGCTTTGAAACCATTTTCACTCAGAAATTTGAAAAACTTAGAATTTTTTTTACTATGTACTTTTAGCTTCTGAAATT
The DNA here is from genome assembly GCA_030578275.1 of Meda fulgida. NCBI lineage: Eukaryota > Metazoa > Chordata > Actinopteri > Cypriniformes > Leuciscidae > Meda > Meda fulgida. The sequence goes on along the minus strand of CM060617.1, from coordinate 7,661,184 downwards.
TTAAATATCTATTGTTTTATTATTTAAAAAAAAATCTGAAATGTTATGTTTGAGCTGTTATTTAAAATTAATAAATGTAAATAGTTGCGCTTGACATTTTGTTGTCTAATATAATGACATTCATACAATGACATCAATAAATGTTCCAATATTTTCTTAGGCCCGTGTAGCCTATCTTACCCAGCAGATATACCTGGCATTAAAATATCTGGATTTGAGTGTCTTATTTTGTGTGTGCGCCCTTTTAGAATTCTTTCTGTCTGTTTGGGCCTGCTTGATTGCTTGTGAGTAAGAGAAAGAGAAAGAGAGAGACAGTGGAAGAGAGGAGGGGGTGTTCTCTCCAGACGCCCGTTGCTGTTGATCATTATGTCTGTGTTCAGGTGTCTTTGAGGGTGGCAGTAGGTGGAGATAACCCGGGAGACAGACAAAGAAGGTAGTGTGTGTGTGTGTGTGTGTGTGTGTTGGGGGGGTTACTTTCCGGCACAGATATAATCACAGCCTGTTATATATTTAACAGTCGTCTCTCTCGGTCTATTGCGGCTTTCCGTGACCTTACTTTATCTCACTACAGACCAGAACGGCAACAAACAGATTTCATATATTGCAATTAGACACATCTGGATCTTGTCAGCAACACCAGACAGAGTTCAGTGATCAGCTGTGTACTTCTATTTCCAGTGTACTTCTGTCTGAACTGGGTTTTCTACTGTCTCTTTTAAACAGTGACTTGTCTACACAAAATACATCAACTGCTGTAGTTAATAAGTACCATTTACTGTACTGTATAACAGAAAAAAGTGCAGAGAACAATGAAACTGAAACCCAGATTAAAGGTAATTATGCACATTTAACTTGTCACTAAGCCAAGTTTATCTTCAGCCCACATGCAAGCATCAGTTTACCAATTTAATCTAATGTAGAGTCTGATGACTCACACCAGTCTGTGTGAAACCAACAGAAAGGAGTCAAACACAAGAGGTGAAATCCAGGTGATCCGGTTCAAGCTTTTCATCTACACGTTTAGAAAACTAGCATGTCTGAGCAGACGGGGAAGGTTGTAACACTTTCCAATTTACTTCTACTGGAGCTACAAAGATTGCACGAAATGGGGCAGTGCATTTGTTTCCCATTTTATTTGAAGGTTTGAATCGAAATGCTTCCAATACACTTTTTCAATTATTTACACTGAACAAGTCAAATTCAAATACATTCAAATACATTTAAAATGTATTTCAATTGGTATTGCAACCTACGTAACAATAGCACTCTTTGCATATGGCATTAATTGTTACACAGTATTGTAGATTTTTAAACTACTTTAATTTGTTTCAAACAGATTAAGGCATATTATATCAAAGATTGAGATACATAGTGCAAAATATATATCAGCTATACACCTCCAGTTAATTGCATGGATTGTTAAATCACAAAAGAAAAAAAATCTTATTTGTTTCTTTTTATTTCAAAAACAACAATATAATTTATTTCCAATTTTTTTTTATGATTGGTAGATGAGATTATTGCAATAAAAGGTAAATATTCAAGCGGTTTTGGAGCAAAAAACCCCAATAAAATATGAAGAGAATGGTTAAATATAATTGAGTAAGGGTCAAGAACAACCACTCATAGAGGTTAAAAGTGTCTTTTAATAAAGAAATTTGCATCTGTAGCTATATCTTGTTTCAACATATAAACAGAAGCTTATGATTTATATTTAACTTTTACTATATATAAATGTAGTAATTTATTCTGATAAATAGCCTAAATCAAATACATAAAACATCTGAATAAATAGCGATATATTTTTAAAAAGTCTGGCAGAAATTGATCAATGAAACTGCAGATATAGCACTTTTATGAATAAGTTATTGGTAACACAGTTCCTATTTCATGCGCAGCTGCCACCTACAGCTTTTACCCTTAATTCATGACCAATATCTTCAACTTTTGCATTGTGAGAGCAAAGTGAAGGCTTACATACCTTCTTTAAAACTTAAGAAGACGTGAAGGAAGACATTCCACGTAAGGAGCATTTGTACCGCTTCAGAAATGTCCTCGGATCCTCCAGCTGGTTGGATCTGCGCCGGTCAGTCACCGCTGAATCGCTTTAGTTCCACTCGCACTCTGAATGATTCCACAAATGGGGCGGGGCTTTGTGTCACATGACAGACTATAGAACATGTGATTGGCCACTGTGATATAGGTTGACACAATTCTGTTGCTTGTGATTGGTTGAGTGTGAAGCTATTTGACGTTAAGTTCGGCGTTTGTTAAGAATTTGGTGAAGGGGGGCGAATACGTGTGGGTGGGTGGGGTCCTTCAGAAAAAAAAAAACAGCAAAGCCCATTTTTTCTGCGAGTCTGTCAGTGTCGAGATTTCAGCTCAAAGATGCTTACAACGTATACTGACCATGAAAGGAATGTATTCAAATAAAAATGTGAGAGAAAATGATTTTACAATATTTGGAATAAAATACAAATATATTTTTTTATATTGCATTTTATAAATGTTAGACAACTAGTTACTGGATCAACATACTGAATGATTGTAGAGCAATCACATTTTACATTTAATTTGATCTCTGAACGATTTAGTTTTTGGTTTTTCCAATGTGTGTTTTGTGCTTACAATAGCTAGGCCTGTGTGTTACTTGATTTGCTCTTTTCTCTACTTGACTTCCTGTTTACCCCACAAACCACAAATCTGAATGAATTTGCTTGGTTTAGAGTAGAGAAAGAGTATTGCTGTTGAGACACTTTTAAACAGACTCATTTGTCTTCCTTCTAGTCAGGACAGCAGAAGGAAGAATTAAAGCATCCTTAAACAGTTCCATTGAGGTATGTTTTTGACCATCATCTTGAACAGATTCGATTTTAATTGACAATTGGTTCCCCGAGATCTATAAAACAACAAAGAGAAAAGAGAAAAAAACATTAGCCTAACAGTGCTTTTCCTCTCCTCTGTGCTGTTTCTGCTTAACCGAGAGCTCTATGACACATTTCAGTGAATTATTTACAAAAGACAAACTCAAAATAGGATTCAGTCCTCCTTGAGAAATGAGCATCACTCCTCAAAGCTATCAGGCCAAATATATTGTAAAACAGATCTGTAAAAATGACAGTCATCATCACTTACTCACCATCTCGTTGTTTCCAACCATATGATTTTCTTCCTTCTGTGGAAGACAAAAGGAAGTTAGAAGACAGGAGTCACTTATAGAATAGAGCTGAGAAACTTAGAAAATAGAGCATTTTTTAGAGTGTAACCTTTTGTGTTTCATAGAAGAAATTCTAAATTTGCTTATGATCCAATCTGCTTGATTGGATCATGGTGATCCCATGTGAATGCCAAGTGTAAATGCAGCCATATAGGACTGGAATGATATGAGGGTGCGTAAAAATAATTTGGGTGTATGTTACAAACTAGGGGCCATTATGACACCATTTTCAACTAAAAACAGAAAACTTACAGTATGTGTTTTGGCCGTTCAGTTACACGACAACCGCGTTTTTGAAATAGATACCATTATCATCTCTGTATAAACTACAAAAACGCGAATTAGTAACAACACTGACATAATGCGTATGCGTATTACGCTGTTGTGTACCCTAATTCTTTAAAGGTAAATGTTTACAAGACAACAATGTACTAAAAATGGAAAAGTTGTCAAAACGATCCGTGTTCACATGGATCCAAGAAAATGATTAAAAACGCTGTTATGCACCAGGGCAGTAGATGGCGATGTCACTTTGTAAAGAAAAACTATGCGCTGACTGAACACGTAATTTTCAGTATCGTTTTAAAAAACTTGAAAAGTTTATGTTTTCAGGTCTCCAAAATGCAGTTGTCGAGTAAATGAAAGGCCAAACGCATAAAAAGTTTTCCGTGTTTATTTGAAAACGCTGTGGTGTAAACGGCCCCTAAATATAGGCTATAAAAAGACGGTATTTGATTTGAACACAGGCTATATATTCATCTTTGAACAATCAGAAAGCATTACATTTATGTTAATCATTTTGGAAAAATAACTTTAATGAAAAAGATTTAAAATTTAAATTTTAAATTTTAGCTCATCTAACATTCTGTCCCCATTTACTCACAGAGTTTTGCACAATACTGCACTCATTTCTGTCTATTATGTTGTCTGTTGAAACCGCAATTTATAAGGATGTGGTAGACAGTGTGAAGGAAAATTAATCTCACACACACACACACACACACACACACACACACACACACACACACACACACACACACACACACATTCATGTGCTCAGTAGTTATTTGCAGGGCTGATAAATTCGCTCCTGCTAAAGGATAATCCATAATGAAAGTGTTGCAGGTTTGTGCAGCAGAGGCTAATTTCTGTCGTCTCCATGGTGATTTGACATAGATGTTCACATGTGGGTAAAAACATTTAACTGGGATGGTATTCAGTGCTGGAATTCATTGCTAAATTTAGGCAGGACATTTTCACAGTTATCTGGCTGACACCACAGTGTAGAGAACACATCATGAATTGTGTTTGGCAGAGTGTTATGAGGAAAAACTCATATCAAGTATAGCCTATTTTATATCATTACAAGCGGATTTTTGGAAATTACTGTTGGATAAACCCTGACGCTGCTTTGTAAATCAATTTAAACTGGGATGACACGTAATTTTATAACTGAGGTCATACCAAAACACTGTTTGTGTGTGATCAGAATGATTGTTCCACCTTTTGTCACTGTCATCACGTGTGGAAATCTGATCTGCTATACTTGATTACCATGGCAACCTACCAAAGCCAGGGATTTAGGAGTATCGGTGCCAAACACTAAGCAAATGGATCCAAAAAACTTGGGTATGACATATATGGAGACTGTACGATGATGACACCTATTGAATCGTAGTCTACGACAAGTTAGTAAGGAAGAATAAAACGGCATCAGCATGTGCTAGTGGTAAACAAATAGAGCAAGATTAAACGCACTTTGGCAACTGTGTTTTTTTATGTGCGCTAAAAAAAAGGAAGCAAAAGAGGAGAATATGGATGCAGTCATGGCTAGGGAAAAGACGCCTACTTGGCATGCTAATTTTGCAAATGAGAATTGAGGTAAGTAGGTTTTAGCGCCATGACACGTTGATCAATACGTCATTTCATGCTGCAGTTTTATTGCCTAGTCAGAAGTAGGTCGTAGCAGTAGCAAACAGTGAGATGATCATGCTAAATTTCTTACACTGTCAGATAATTATCACAGGCTATCTTTGACCGTGTCTGTCTTCTCACAGTACGACGTATGACCACCGTTTAGGAGCCATGACCACAGAAATCGCCACGATTGGCCATCTTTCGTCTTGAACAGCCCAAAGTTGTACAATGTGTACTGGGCATACGACTTTCCCTGCTGGAGGAGCTTTGTGTCAGATCGCAGAATGTCTGGTTGATTGCTGACATGATTTGAGTGAGGACAGATGTTTGCTAATTGGAGTGATTAGGTCTTAATGAGGGGAAAGGTCCTTAACTGGCACCCACTGGTTTAGCCAATAACGTTGCTCACGTCGGCTCAGCTGCTGGTAACGAGCGCTACAAAACCCAATCAACAAAAGAGATCAGAGAATCAAGATTTGTTTTGGAATTTTGATTGCTCTCAATTTTCATATTTTAAAACAGAAAACATTTGGTATAGTATGAATTTGTATTTCAAATCAGTACACCCAGACAACACACTTGTCTGCACATGTACTGAATTCTTTGCATGCTTTCTATGATAATTAAAAGCATGTGAGTCTCTGTAGTAATGCCCACAACTTGCTTCTTTCTTGATCTAAGGGAAAAGAAAACATGACGATTCTCACTGGCACTGCTTATGAAACTCAATCGGGCTTAATATTTAACCCTAGGTTTTTGTGGTCTTGTCTCCCTCTGAATGTCAGCTGATTTGGTGTCATCATGACCTGGGCTGAACAGTGGTGTGTTGTGTGTCTGATACAGAGAGAGATGCTGAGTAACATGTCTGGGTTTCAGGGTTGACTGACGGTTTCTTCTGAAGCCGTTACGCAACTGTGACTGTTCACTTGGAGCGTAAATGGAGGAAGGACATTCTGATCCACCAAGAGGAAGTGGCTATGAAACTAGTAAGAGCCCATTTTTAAAAAAACAAAAAAAACAATCCTCCTTCCTCTAATCCTGAATCAGATCTGTCTGGATTTTGTTTTACACTTGTGTCCAGATAGAACCAGATTTAGCCACACAACTTCCATTTATAACATTAATTTCACTCTCACATGCTCTGCTGCTAAGGATTATGGGTATACACTCTGGTCAGTTAGCAACAATAGTTGTGTATGGTTGATTTTGATCATATTGACCATCTCACCTACACATCAATCGATCAACCAATGAACCATCCTTCCAAATTTGGGGTCATTTTTCCCCCTATATTTTTATTCTGCAAGGAAGCTTTATATTGATCAAACGGGACAGTAATGACATTTATTATAAAAATATGCCAAATAAATGCAGTAAGTAAATAAATTACTGTTCATTAAAGATTTTAAAAAATTACAGGTTCTACAATATTTCTACATTACTATAACAGCACAACAGTTTTTAACATTGATAATAGTAAGAAATGTTTCTTAAGCAGCAAATCATCATTTTAGACTGGTCGTGTGACACTGAAATATCTCCTTCAACACTTAATATGTATGGAGCCCTGCACATGACATGCAGGAAAAAATAGGCTAAATCGTGCGCACGATTTACTATTTGTTCCTTGATTTGCTATATCGTGCACACGATTTATAAATCGAGGCAACAAATTAGTAAATCGTCTACACAATTTAGTAAATCGAGGAAATGAATTAGTAAATCGTGCAGGGCACCGTAAATATGCAAGCAAATAATGTTTTTTATCATTGCATTTTGTTATCATTCATTTGGTGGTGGCAGATGGGTTTGAAATTAAATGAGTGAATAAATGATGGCAGAATTTTCTTTTTATGTGAACTATTCCTTTAACTAAACATTGGCACCTCACAAAGCACCAAAAGCCCCTCACATCAGGCTGCTATAGTAACTACTCGTATCTAACTTTCACCTCCATAAATGCACCTCTGTGAAAAGTGAGTTTGTACTTCTACTTGTTCCAACAGCCCTTTTTAAATTCAAATTGAATTCACCGCATTCTCAAACACCTTGTAATTAATTTCAATTCAAGCCGTACAGGCCCTTTCTTAAAGTCCATGCCGCTTGGGATAGGTGCTGATGGCAGAATTAGGCAGTGAGCATTACGATGTTCCCTGGGGCGCTGGGCCTGTCGCACTGATGTGAAAGCGCGGCGTGACGTGTGGACAAGATGCAGGCAGTTGGATGGCTGGAGGTCTGCTGTGGGGGTTATTCTGCATTGTTGTTGGCTTGGCCTACATGCTCAGCCAAGCATATTCTCTTACTGCAGACACACATCTAACATCACTGATGCATCTCTCTGTGCATCATCTTTCTTCTCCGTCTCTTTTCACTCTCGTTCGGATCAACGTCTCATGATTAAGGATGCTGCCAACAGGCATTATAATGACGATCACGCTCTGGCTAATGCCGTGTTGTTGCTGCATAATTTAAGCGTATTTTAAAAATAAATGGCAGTATTGTGTCCATAGCTCTGCCCTGGTCTATAACACGCATATTAAGTTCAGCAAAATGTTTTTTTTAACTTTGGCACTGATTCATTTCTTTAGCCTTCTGAATTTTTTTTATTTTTTTTAAACACATTAGCATCTTATTAATATTGGATGTATATCAGGACAGTCATCGTCTGCAACATAATGTGGCCAAAAATATGACAATCACTTGTTTGGCTGCATTTACTCTAGTCTGCCACTGTTCCTCACCACTCCACATGGACACACATGCAGGTTTCATGAATTGTTTATCATTGTTATGTGCGCTGTACGAATTGTGCGTGGTAAATGTGGGTAGTCTTTTGGTTTGTGTGTTTCAGTTGTTCAGTTGAACATATAAATATTTTTTAAATCCTCCACTTCAGAAACCTTCCTGTTTCACATATATTTAAACATTTGTCAGTTTTAAAACTTCAGCTTTTATCTTTTAGGATGTGTAACTGTCATAAGCATTAAAAGCATTTCTAACATTGGTTTTCTTGGTACTGAGCCAAGAGGTACAAGCCGCTGAAATTAATTTAATCTTAAAGTTCAAAAGGTCATAGAGCAGGTATTTAGCAACTCTAAAGCAGCTTTCAACAGGGTTTGGGTTTGATAGACAGGGTGTTAGTCAATCAGGATTGAGCAGAGTGACATTGATTGGATGTGTTACTAAAAAGTCTTGACAGCAAGAGATGGTAAGTATCTGCTGTTCTCTGACCTTCAATGATATTATAAATCTGTGTAGAATCAGAAATAACCCCCTGATTTCAACTTTGTTTTTTTCTGTATCCATTTGCATTGATTATCTGCTTTTAAATAGCGACTTTTACACATCTGTAGGGTAAGGACTTAGACCTTGTTCCACAAGACATAATTATTAAATAGAGAAAAACATATTTAATCAAAATAAAGATTAGTTCAGCTTTCTTAATTTTTATCCAACATCTATATCAAAAGCTGACACATAAATTACGTATCTATGCTCATCAGTGGGTTTTTTTAAATGGTGGATGAATAGAAGGAAATGCAAGATATGCGTGCATATGTCAAAAATGTGTTGTTACTCCCTAAAAATGGTACTAATTGTGTTAGTTATGTTTTATGAAAAGTAATGCATCACTTTACTTTTGTGTTACTTTTTCTCATCAGGGCTGATGTGCTTGCTTGTTTTTCTTTTAATAACAATATTTTTGGCAAATTTAATGGCTCTTTCACACCAAAAGTGAAATAAATAAGCCCCAGACTGAAGGAAATGCAAATTCACGCAGCAGAGAGCACTCAAACAAACATTTCAGCTGCGCCGCCATTCTGGATCGCAGAAGAAAGTTCAACATTCTTACTTTAGCAATAAAAACAAATGTGATGTTTATCTAAAGTCATTTTTGCTTATTCGTATGATTGAATTGGATCATCGAAGGTCATCAGTAAAGATGCTTAATAAAGTGAGGTTAAATACATTAAGTATATTTGTGTAATTTAACAATTTAATTATTGCATTATTATTATTTATTATTTGCATTTTACTGTTTTTATTCATTTTGAGGAATACTGAATCTGTTTTTGTGCAAGTGCGATGAGTAAATGCATGTTTGCATTTAGTCCACAACTACAATAACCATCATGTTCACACAGCGCACACAACACCTCTGCACTTACTCCTGGGGCTCGTACCATGATGGTAGTTGAACAAACTCAGGGTTACAGGATTAGTTTCGAGTTGACAAAACCAAACCAATCCAACCAGGTCTTGTTGGTTCCATGATGCTGACCATCAACTTTCTGTCAACTCAGGCTTTGATCCTGAGTTTAGGTGTGACATCAGTAGCGAACAGCCAATCACATGCTGAGAAAGAGTGAAACTGCGATTCATTTCTCGCGAGAGAAGCAGCGCGATTCACTTCTCTCTTTTGCAAGAATATTACAAGATTGAAAAATATTAAGGATTTAAACAAATTTACACTGCAAGAAAATAGCTGTCTATGAAAGAGGATAACTAAAAAGTCTTGCTACATCAGTGCAAGTAAAAGTTTCGAAGTTAGTTTAAACAGTTGATAAAGGTATAGAGATGTAGTAATTTTATAGCTTTATGATTCTAAAGCATATTTATATTACCTTTATATATTTATTCATTTAAACTGTGTAATAATAATTGATCAACTAAAATTGTACATGTGTGATCGATTAAGGGTATAATAATTACATAAATAGCCTAATATCTAAATCATACAACATTTCTATTCTAAAGAAGCATTAGTAAAAGCCTGAGAATTTTGTCTTTAAAAATCATTTGCTATGTAGTGACCTTTAATTTGGAGTTGAAACCGGTGCAGTGACTTTATCCTATAAGATATACGTCAATTTGCTCACAGCTGATTGGTCCAATAAAAGTTTGGTTTGCAACTTCTTACCTGGAACATAACCTGCCAGGTTAGCCGTGGAGCGTAAGTTACTATGGTGATGAACACTGCTAAAAGCAAACCACTTTCATGGTGCCTAAAACCCAGGGTTGGAGCAAACTAAACTGAAACATACCTGGCTAGCCCCTAAACCGGCTTCATGGTATAGGCCCCTGATTTCTCTCAACATGAGACAGAAAAGCTGTTAGTCAATAAATAGGAAAACAAAGTAACATGCATTACTTGTTTGAAAAAGTAATATATTGTGTTGTAAATTTTAAAGTAATGTTACTTTACTAGTTTTTGAAAAAAAGCAATCTGATTACGTAACTCACGTTACTTGTAATGCGTTACCCTCAGCACTGCATGTAATTTAAATAAATATTCTCTTATTGTGCACAATGTAGTTTGCTGTTGATTCTATTGCTTTGTAAATCTATATGTACAATATGTGAAATGTATTTAAAATTTTAGACATTACGAATAGCAAGGAATGTGAATCACAGTTCGCCTGGGGCCTGTAAATCACATGGCCTTTTGGCCTCTGTGTTTATTCCACAGAATTATGGGATATGATGCACGTCAAAAGCCACAATGTCACAAAAACACAATATTTCCTGCCAAGTGTCCCTTTCATCAAAAGCTACTACAAAAGGACAGCTTGTCAAGTCAAAGTCTCAGAGTTTAAAAAGCCTTGGAATTTTGGCCTAATAAGCTTAAATACAAATCAGTTTTTTCAAAACTCATTTTTGGTATATATTACTTTGCTGTCATGCTTTAAAGTTTAGGTTTACAAATACCATGTAAAGACCTCATACAGATTCAGAGAAAGGTTTTTTAATCAGATTTAAATGAGATTTAGAGTATTGTCAAATGTTTTGTTTCCTTTTTTCCTAGCGTTCCTGGCAGATTTCCAGTGAAACAGCCTTCCAGATGTTACTTACACAACATAAAAGATGCAGATTGAAACATTTTTCATCAGGCTCTAGATATACTCGATTGCAGGGAACTATTTTAATTTTTTTTTTTTTTTTTTAACAAAAAGGCATAATGCAATTTAAATCCAATCCTAAATGCCAGGTGGCCTGTGCGGCAATCCCAGAAACCTCTCTTTCTGGCTTCTGTTAGAATACAAGCTGTGATACTTTGTGCAATATATAATTTGTGTTTTTGGTCACTTTATAAAAAAGTGTATTGCAGTACCAAAATAATGTTTGCCACACGTCTTTTAAACAGTATTTTAGTATTAATACAGCAATGACAATGGAAAACATGAGTGGAAATAACATATCCCCTGACTTTTCAACAATGAAAACATTTTAAATATTAAATCGCAAAAATAAAAAAAACACTATAATAGGCATAATCCAATCATATTATTATTATTAGTTTTTGTAACTCTATTTGATCTGCAAATTATATATAGCGACAAATAATTGACATATAGGCCTAAGTTAACATGCATTTTGAAAATATAAATAGCTGTGGAATAAAAGTACTTCCAGTCAAAGTTTAGACAAAGGAAGCAGGTGCTCACATGGTGAATTGATTTACATATTTCATTGGTTTCACTTTTTAATGTTTGTGTGCAAGATTTTTTTTTTATACAAGATGCTATGGATGCCATATTGGAAAATGTATCTTTTATGAGTAGTTGTCACTTGTGACCCTTGCTTCAGTTGTCCTTTATAATTGCAAGATGTTAATAAACACTGAACCCAACTATTTCAAAACTTGAAACTGAATGCACATTTGAATTCAAACCAACTTTAAAGTCTGCCATAACCTTAATTCATCTGATTGTTGAACACATTATCACATTTATTAAATGCTCAGATTCTGGGAAATCAATATGATTTCTCTAGTAATGAGATGACATCTGCAGTAATGCTGCATTGCGTGTGTGTGTGTGTGTGTGTGTGTGTGTGTGTGTGTGTGTGTGTGTGTGTGTGTGTGTGTGTGTGTGTGTGTGTGTGTGTGTGTGTGTGTGTGTTGTTTACTTCAGGAACTGTGAAGCCCATGGGGGAGGCTGAGAGGTGGGCAAACAGGAAGTGACACGATTGTGTGCGTGTGCTGTGCCTGTGTGGACTGACCCTAATCATAACGGACAGTTTTCGCTTATATAAGTGGCTCAAAACAGTCAGCAGGCCTGAAGACCATCCTGAAGCAACATATGTGATTTTATAAGTGAATATGTGCACATGCATGTATGCATCAATGTCCACTTTCTTTAATGTAAAAACACAAGTGTCTCCCGCTCTGCTTATGCAAGCAACACGGTCTTTCCTACTGTTTTGATAAACACATTATTCACACCGTCTCAGTTTCTTCTCATCTCTGTACTTAACAGCACCTCACAAAGCATCTGGCAGTTAAAATGCTGATCTAGAATCAGATTTTCCCCTTTCCTGGCACAATCTCAGTGAAATAAACAGATTCTGGCTCAGCACTCCTACACATCTGACTATTCAAGGCAAAAAAAAACGTATGAAGAATAATGCTGAGGATGAGAGGACGTAAGCACAACCGCCGGCTTTATCAGTGGTGAAAATGCACGCACGCAAGCAGGAGGATGAGGATTTGCTGTGGTATTTACTGAATGCTCAGGTTAACTCTTTTCATTGGTGGATAAGTGAGCGTACTGTATGTATTGGTGGTTTGCTGCTGATGGTGGCTTTGCATTGAGAGCAGATCTGCCCACTGGCTTCAGCGTTTTACACACGCCGTTTCATAGCGGACAAACTAAAGTCACACACCTGAACCCGTCATGAAGTGTCAACAATACAATCTCATAAACAGCATCTTAGCAATATTGTTAAAGCTCTAATGCCTAAATAAAGGGAGGGAAATGTATAATTGGAGTATTTTGTAGCAGTTGCTAGGATGTTGTTTACAGAATGATGAGTTCTCTTTAATTTATTTCTTTTTTTTTTTGCAGTGATATCCACTGCTGTTCAAAAGTTTGGGTATAGTAATTTTTATTCATTTTTTAAAGAAAATAATAATTGTATTCCACAGGAATACATTAAACCAATCGAAAGTGACAATAAATACATTTTAAAATGGTACTAAGGATTTCTATTTCAAATAAATGCCATTCTTTTCTTCTTCTTATTATTATTAGTATCTTTATTCATAACAATAAGAAATGTTTCTTGAGCAGAAAATCAGCATATTAGAATGATTTCTGAAGGATCATGAGACACTGAAGAGTAATGATGCTGAAAATTCAGCTTTGCCATCACAAGAATCACAAGAATTGAAAACAGTTATTTTAAATTGTAATAATATTTCACAATATTACTGTATTTTTTATTTTTTAAAAATGCAGCCCTGGTGGGCATAAGATACTTTTTTCAGAAGCATTAAGAAAATGTTACCGAACCCCAACTTCAACCCCAGCAAATGATGACATTTAAGATCTCTTGCTTTTCCCATTTTCCTTTTCTCTAGATAATCCCAGTGTGTCACTGTCCTTTGCCATTTATAAATATGATGACTCCTGTCTTCGTCTTGTGGCCACATGGGATTTATTTTAGTATCATTTTATTTTGATGGTCAACTTTATTAACTATAACTATTAACTATAACTTATAAGTAACCATAACCATGTCAACTAATTCTCATTATAGTATTAGCAGACTGCTAAATTGTCAAGTTACTTAGACTAGTCTAAAGTGGACCATCAAAATAAAGTGTAACCTTTATTAGTTATTCTATTTAATCATTCATTTTATAGCTCTATACTCGTAGAATACCTCCTGCTAAGCCTTATAGGTAGCCTACTTGTTTTTTTTTCTTTTTATTAAAGTAGCTGATATTTCAATTAATCATAACTGAGAAACTCCATGAAATGCAACCACTGAGTAATAAGATTTTCCTTTGCCACTTCACTCAAAAGTTATAAAAACATGTGTCTTGATTTTCCCAGTTTATTCTTTTGTCTGTACTAAGAGTTAAAAAAATATGAGTAAGGGGAAAAAGGGAAAGGACTGATGTTGAGTGAATCTCTGGGGTTGTCCAGAGTTATTGAAAGAGCTGATATTACATGTCAGTTAGTTCAGTTCTTGTGGGTCTCTCGTATATGATCATTGTGGCTTTCTTATGTTGTTGCAATATAGTGCATTTCCACAAAGCTGCTCATCATTCTCCTTTAACAAGCTTTCTGCCATGCAGGCCTGAGACCAAACCCTACGTCCTGACTCAACCAATCTAACAACAAAATCAATGCATGTTTATGTGTGAGTAAACATTTTCATTAAACTCAAGTGCCACTTAAATGCACAGTAGACTGAGTCATTGGGAATGATAATGAATGTTTCCTAAACACAGCCATACTCCCTTCCTGAGTGCATTTTAAATGGGAAGCATATGTAAGTTCACTGATGATTTACATGGCGTAAATGGGGTCATATCATGTGTTTTTTTATTTTTTCCACCTCAGATCCATTTATGAAGTTAGTCAAGATTTCTTGCATCAAAAACAGTCATCATTTATTTGTTTGTCTTTTCTACTGTATTTTTAAGACTGCCATGCAAACACCCTTTTTCGTGTGAAATGAGTAACAATGCATAGTTATAGGTTTGTCTGTCTGGTCCAATTTAGTTGGCGGTGCCCGTGCTTCAATAACAAGCTTTTTCCAAAGCCTGCATTACATTCATAAGGCAATCTGCACAGAAACATTGTTAAGATAAAGGATCCTAGCTTCTTGCTTCTAAAACAGTCAAGAGCAACACAATAAATGGTTGTTTTGCCATATCTTTCTCATATTGTTAAATACAAGCTGGAAAAAATAGTATTGTCTTTTGTTTTGTAGGGATAATAATGGAAACTATTCAACTTTCTCTTTAATACCGATACATTGATGATTCTCAAGTCTTTGCTGTTTAGTTTAAACTGATGTTCATTTTATGGACAAAGTACTTAATCAAACTGCTTAATTTCAGAAGATCAATGTAAATATGATCTTTGATGATATAATGATGCCTTTAACTTTAAAGTAATTTAGCAGCAATCGTTCAGTCACTATTGATGCTGAGGACCTGTCTGGTATGGTCATTTGTTTCAGAAAAAAAGTCTATTCTTGTCTCACGCTGTTGTTGCACTGATTTTTTTTTTTTTTGAAAAAGAGCAAAGAGATATTCATAGAAAATGTAGGCCGCATAAAAATGTGTAAGCAGAACTGGAGCAGCACAAATGAAAATAAACACAACAGAACTTTTAATTAGCAAGTGAAAATACATTTACTGTTCATGCATGCAGAAAAAGGGTCGACAGAACTCCTAAGGGATGTTCTCTCTTTCTCTTGCAATCCATGTCATTCTCTCTCGTTCTCTCTCACTCGGCATCCTTATCTTTTTCTCTCTCTTTTACAGGCTTTGTTTCAGGCCCCTTTTTATTACCTTTTTTATAAAATAAAATAAAGGCAATAGTTTGCAAGGCTTTTTTGTTGTTTGTTGATTGTGGGAAAACGTAGGCCTACCTGTGGCGACATTTATACAAAATAATATGTTTGGACGTTTCGCTACTTTCCTTTGGTTGTTGTCCGTATTGTGTTCAGACATTAACTGGCACCGTGAGCAACGCAAAACCTAACCGATAGTGTTGTTTAAAAAGCAAATGTGAGATAAAAATTCAGCCAGCAATTTTGCGTTTAAAAGACGTCTAATAGCCGTCTAAACACAGCCCTGACGTCTAGGCTAAAACAAGGCAAAATTTGGGCTGTTTAAAAGTGTTTAAAATTTTGTTTATCTGAATTTTAACCATATTTATTATACGTACCTCGGAAGAGGGTAAACGGGGTAGAATCACAAGAAGCCGAACTCTTCATTTTAGGTAATAGAAAAGCTGGATTGAGTTGCCTTAGGTTTCAAGTTGCTAAAACTTCAAGATGGTGGAGCTTAGAGATGACGCGGTGTGTTTTATTGTTTTATAACAAAAAACAAGCCAGATTCAGTGTGGTTTCTGCGTCACTACTGCAAAGTCACAGCGTTTAACAGAAGATAAACTTAGGGCATACGGTCCAGACTCAACTCTGGATTTTACTCAGATAAATACAGGTTTGTGCTGCCAGTGGGGGAAGCACAGGCCGACGTGACCCCACCCTCTAACTACAGCCTTGAGGTCTGTGTGTTAAAAATACCTCACAGTGACCCAAGCACAAGAGTGATCCCGTCCTCCATACTCACTCTGTCTCCTCCTTTTTATTCTCTTCTTCACTTTCTGCACACAATGCAATGCCTAGTTTGTCTACCATGATGTATATCTTATCATATTAATAAATGCTATAATATGAATTAAAATGTATAGCACA